>OY992539.1:199837587-201037587 GCA_963921195.1 Pegoplata infirma
CAGACAGACAGACAGACAGACAGACAGACAGACAGACAGACAGACAGACAGACAGACAGACAGACAGACAGACAGACAGACAGACAGACAGACAGACAGACAGACAGACAGACAGACAGACAGACAGACAGACAGACAGACAGACAGACAGACAGACAGACAGACAGACAGACAGACAGACAGACAGACAGACAGACAGACAGACAGACAGACAGACAGACAGACAGACAGACAGACAGACAGACAGACAGACAGACAGACAGACAGACAGACAGACAGACAGACAGACAGACAGACAGACAGACAGACAGACAGACAGACAGACAGACAGACAGACAGACAGACAGACAGACAGACAGACAGACAGACAGACAGACAGACAGACAGACAGACAGACAGACAGACAGACAGACAGACAGACAGACAGACAGACAGACAGACAGACAGACAGACAGACAGACAGACAGACAGACAGACAGACAGACAGACAGACAGACAGACAGACAGACAGACAGACAGACAGACAGACAGACAGACAGACAGACAGACAGACAGACAGACAGACAGACAGACAGACAGACAGACAGACAGACAGACAGACAGACAGACAGACAGACAGACAGACAGACAGACAGACAGACAGACAGACAGACAGACAGACAGACAGACAGACAGACAGACAGACAGACAGACAGACAGACAGACAGACAGACAGACAGACAGACAGACAGACAGACAGACAGACAGACAGACAGACAGACAGACAGACAGACAGACAGACAGACAGACAGACAGACAGACAGACAGACAGACAGACAGACAGACAGACAGACAGACAGACAGACAGACAGACAGACAGACAGACAGACAGACAGACAGACAGACAGACAGACAGACAGACAGACAGACAGACAGACAGACAGACAGACAGACAGACAGACAGACAGACAGACAGACAGACAGACAGACAGACAGACAGACAGACAGACAGACAGACAGACAGACAGACAGACAGACAGACAGACAGACAGACAGACAGACAGACAGACAGACAGACAGACAGACAGACAGACAGACAGACAGACAGACAGACAGACAGACAGACAGACAGACAGACAGACAGACAGACAGACAGACAGACAGACAGACAGACAGACAGACAGACAGACAGACAGACAGACAGACAGACAGACAGACAGACAGACAGACAGACAGACAGACAGACAGACAGACAGACAGACAGACAGACAGACAGACAGACAGACAGACAGACAGACAGACAGACAGACAGACAGACAGACAGACAGACAGACAGACAGACAGACAGACAGACAGACAGACAGACAGACAGACAGACAGACAGACAGACAGACAGACAGACAGACAGACAGACAGACAGACAGACAGACAGACAGACAGACAGACAGACAGACAGACAGACAGACAGACAGACAGACAGACAGACAGACAGACAGACAGACAGACAGACAGACAGACAGACAGACAGACAGACAGACAGACAGACAGACAGACAGACAGACAGACAGACAGACAGACAGACAGACAGACAGACAGACAGACAGACAGACAGACAGACAGACAGACAGACAGACAGACAGACAGACAGACAGACAGACAGACAGACAGACAGACAGACAGACAGACAGACAGACAGACAGACAGACAGACAGACAGACAGACAGACAGACAGACAGACAGACAGACAGACAGACAGACAGACAGACAGACAGACAGACAGACAGACAGACAGACAGACAGACAGACAGACAGACAGACAGACAGACAGACAGACAGACAGACAGACAGACAGACAGACAGACAGACAGACAGACAGACAGACAGACAGACAGACAGACAGACAGACAGACAGACAGACAGACAGACAGACAGACAGACAGACAGACAGACAGACAGACAGACAGACAGACAGACAGACAGACAGACAGACAGACAGACAGACAGACAGACAGACAGACAGACAGACAGACAGACAGACAGACAGACAGACAGACAGACAGACAGACAGACAGACAGACAGACAGACAGACAGACAGACAGACAGACAGACAGACAGACAGACAGACAGACAGACAGACAGACAGACAGACAGACAGACAGACAGACAGACAGACAGACAGACAGACAGACAGACAGACAGACAGACAGACAGACAGACAGACAGACAGACAGACAGACAGACAGACAGACAGACAGACAGACAGACAGACAGACAGACAGACAGACAGACAGACAGACAGACAGACAGACAGACAGACAGACAGACAGACAGACAGACAGACAGACAGACAGACAGACAGACAGACAGACAGACAGACAGACAGACAGACAGACAGACAGACAGACAGACAGACAGACAGACAGACAGACAGACAGACAGACAGACAGACAGACAGACAGACAGACAGACAGACAGACAGACAGACAGACAGACAGACAGACAGACAGACAGACAGACAGACAGACAGACAGACAGACAGACAGACAGACAGACAGACAGACAGACAGACAGACAGACAGACAGACAGACAGACAGACAGACAGACAGACAGACAGACAGACAGACAGACAGACAGACAGACAGACAGACAGACAGACAGACAGACAGACAGACAGACAGACAGACAGACAGACAGACAGACAGACAGACAGACAGACAGACAGACAGACAGACAGACAGACAGACAGACAGACAGACAGACAGACAGACAGACAGACAGACAGACAGACAGACAGACAGACAGACAGACAGACAGACAGACAGACAGACAGACAGACAGACAGACAGACAGACAGACAGACAGACAGACAGACAGACAGACAGACAGACAGACAGACAGACAGACAGACAGACAGACAGACAGACAGACAGACAGACAGACAGACAGACAGACAGACAGACAGACAGACAGACAGACAGACAGACAGACAGACAGACAGACAGACAGACAGACAGACAGACAGACAGACAGACAGACAGACAGACAGACAGACAGACAGACAGACAGACAGACAGACAGACAGACAGACAGACAGACAGACAGACAGACAGACAGACAGACAGACAGACAGACAGACAGACAGACAGACAGACAGACAGACAGACAGACAGACAGACAGACAGACAGACAGACAGACAGACAGACAGACAGACAGACAGACAGACAGACAGACAGACAGACAGACAGACAGACAGACAGACAGACAGACAGACAGACAGACAGACAGACAGACAGACAGACAGACAGACAGACAGACAGACAGACAGACAGACAGACAGACAGACAGACAGACAGACAGACAGACAGACAGACAGACAGACAGACAGACAGACAGACAGACAGACAGACAGACAGACAGACAGACAGACAGACAGACAGACAGACAGACAGACAGACAGACAGACAGACAGACAGACAGACAGACAGACAGACAGACAGACAGACAGACAGACAGACAGACAGACAGACAGACAGACAGACAGACAGACAGACAGACAGACAGACAGACAGACAGACAGACAGACAGACAGACAGACAGACAGACAGACAGACAGACAGACAGACAGACAGACAGACAGACAGACAGACAGACAGACAGACAGACAGACAGACAGACAGACAGACAGACAGACAGACAGACAGACAGACAGACAGACAGACAGACAGACAGACAGACAGACAGACAGACAGACAGACAGACAGACAGACAGACAGACAGACAGACAGACAGACAGACAGACAGACAGACAGACAGACAGACAGACAGACAGACAGACAGACAGACAGACAGACAGACAGACAGACAGACAGACAGACAGACAGACAGACAGACAGACAGACAGACAGACAGACAGACAGACAGACAGACAGACAGACAGACAGACAGACAGACAGACAGACAGACAGACAGACAGACAGACAGACAGACAGACAGACAGACAGACAGACAGACAGACAGACAGACAGACAGACAGACAGACAGACAGACAGACAGACAGACAGACAGACAGACAGACAGACAGACAGACAGACAGACAGACAGACAGACAGACAGACAGACAGACAGACAGACAGACAGACAGACAGACAGACAGACAGACAGACAGACAGACAGACAGACAGACAGACAGACAGACAGACAGACAGACAGACAGACAGACAGACAGACAGACAGACAGACAGACAGACAGACAGACAGACAGACAGACAGACAGACAGACAGACAGACAGACAGACAGACAGACAGACAGACAGACAGACAGACAGACAGACAGACAGACAGACAGACAGACAGACAGACAGACAGACAGACAGACAGACAGACAGACAGACAGACAGACAGACAGACAGACAGACAGACAGACAGACAGACAGACAGACAGACAGACAGACAGACAGACAGACAGACAGACAGACAGACAGACAGACAGACAGACAGACAGACAGACAGACAGACAGACAGACAGACAGACAGACAGACAGACAGACAGACAGACAGACAGACAGACAGACAGACAGACAGACAGACAGACAGACAGACAGACAGACAGACAGACAGACAGACAGACAGACAGACAGACAGACAGACAGACAGACAGACAGACAGACAGACAGACAGACAGACAGACAGACAGACAGACAGACAGACAGACAGACAGACAGACAGACAGACAGACAGACAGACAGACAGACAGACAGACAGACAGACAGACAGACAGACAGACAGACAGACAGACAGACAGACAGACAGACAGACAGACAGACAGACAGACAGACAGACAGACAGACAGACAGACAGACAGACAGACAGACAGACAGACAGACAGACAGACAGACAGACAGACAGACAGACAGACAGACAGACAGACAGACAGACAGACAGACAGACAGACAGACAGACAGACAGACAGACAGACAGACAGACAGACAGACAGACAGACAGACAGACAGACAGACAGACAGACAGACAGACAGACAGACAGACAGACAGACAGACAGACAGACAGACAGACAGACAGACAGACAGACAGACAGACAGACAGACAGACAGACAGACAGACAGACAGACAGACAGACAGACAGACAGACAGACAGACAGACAGACAGACAGACAGACAGACAGACAGACAGACAGACAGACAGACAGACAGACAGACAGACAGACAGACAGACAGACAGACAGACAGACAGACAGACAGACAGACAGACAGACAGACAGACAGACAGACAGACAGACAGACAGACAGACAGACAGACAGACAGACAGACAGACAGACAGACAGACAGACAGACAGACAGACAGACAGACAGACAGACAGACAGACAGACAGACAGACAGACAGACAGACAGACAGACAGACAGACAGACAGACAGACAGACAGACAGACAGACAGACAGACAGACAGACAGACAGACAGACAGACAGACAGACAGACAGACAGACAGACAGACAGACAGACAGACAGACAGACAGACAGACAGACAGACAGACAGACAGACAGACAGACAGACAGACAGACAGACAGACAGACAGACAGACAGACAGACAGACAGACAGACAGACAGACAGACAGACAGACAGACAGACAGACAGACAGACAGACAGACAGACAGACAGACAGACAGACAGACAGACAGACAGACAGACAGACAGACAGACAGACAGACAGACAGACAGACAGACAGACAGACAGACAGACAGACAGACAGACAGACAGACAGACAGACAGACAGACAGACAGACAGACAGACAGACAGACAGACAGACAGACAGACAGACAGACAGACAGACAGACAGACAGACAGACAGACAGACAGACAGACAGACAGACAGACAGACAGACAGACAGACAGACAGACAGACAGACAGACAGACAGACAGACAGACAGACAGACAGACAGACAGACAGACAGACAGACAGACAGACAGACAGACAGACAGACAGACAGACAGACAGACAGACAGACAGACAGACAGACAGACAGACAGACAGACAGACAGACAGACAGACAGACAGACAGACAGACAGACAGACAGACAGACAGACAGACAGACAGACAGACAGACAGACAGACAGACAGACAGACAGACAGACAGACAGACAGACAGACAGACAGACAGACAGACAGACAGACAGACAGACAGACAGACAGACAGACAGACAGACAGACAGACAGACAGACAGACAGACAGACAGACAGACAGACAGACAGACAGACAGACAGACAGACAGACAGACAGACAGACAGACAGACAGACAGACAGACAGACAGACAGACAGACAGACAGACAGACAGACAGACAGACAGACAGACAGACAGACAGACAGACAGACAGACAGACAGACAGACAGACAGACAGACAGACAGACAGACAGACAGACAGACAGACAGACAGACAGACAGACAGACAGACAGACAGACAGACAGACAGACAGACAGACAGACAGACAGACAGACAGACAGACAGACAGACAGACAGACAGACAGACAGACAGACAGACAGACAGACAGACAGACAGACAGACAGACAGACAGACAGACAGACAGACAGACAGACAGACAGACAGACAGACAGACAGACAGACAGACAGACAGACAGACAGACAGACAGACAGACAGACAGACAGACAGACAGACAGACAGACAGACAGACAGACAGACAGACAGACAGACAGACAGACAGACAGACAGACAGACAGACAGACAGACAGACAGACAGACAGACAGACAGACAGACAGACAGACAGACAGACAGACAGACAGACAGACAGACAGACAGACAGACAGACAGACAGACAGACAGACAGACAGACAGACAGACAGACAGACAGACAGACAGACAGACAGACAGACAGACAGACAGACAGACAGACAGACAGACAGACAGACAGACAGACAGACAGACAGACAGACAGACAGACAGACAGACAGACAGACAGACAGACAGACAGACAGACAGACAGACAGACAGACAGACAGACAGACAGACAGACAGACAGACAGACAGACAGACAGACAGACAGACAGACAGACAGACAGACAGACAGACAGACAGACAGACAGACAGACAGACAGACAGACAGACAGACAGACAGACAGACAGACAGACAGACAGACAGACAGACAGACAGACAGACAGACAGACAGACAGACAGACAGACAGACAGACAGACAGACAGACAGACAGACAGACAGACAGACAGACAGACAGACAGACAGACAGACAGACAGACAGACAGACAGACAGACAGACAGACAGACAGACAGACAGACAGACAGACAGACAGACAGACAGACAGACAGACAGACAGACAGACAGACAGACAGACAGACAGACAGACAGACAGACAGACAGACAGACAGACAGACAGACAGACAGACAGACAGACAGACAGACAGACAGACAGACAGACAGACAGACAGACAGACAGACAGACAGACAGACAGACAGACGTTATCCTGTAATAAGGATACCCCGCAGGGGTATCCTTATTACAGGATAACGGGAGTGACGATCCCGCGGACCCCGAGTTGTCGCAGGTATGGAGAGCGTGCTAAAAAAAGGTACATGTGCTCGGAGAAGTTCTGCGTCAGGGCGAGTGGATGCCGCCCTCAACTATGTATCCAACCACAGGGGTGCCCTCAAGAGAGGCGCAGTTTGGAGAGTGACGTCTCCGTGGTTTCCCCACGTCTCGTCGATACATCCTTAATGCGATGACAGGTGCAAATGTACAACTTGCGTACCTACAGAGGAGCGACAATCCCCCAGCCGAAAGGCATTAGGATCAAGCCCAGTACGGTTCTAATTATGGCATTTCTGGACCCACCGTTTTGACTCGACACATCCCCGGGCTGGTAGTTGTTGGTATTCTAGGACTTTAGTAGGCGGAAGTGAAATTCCTTCGAAATGGCTCTTAGGCTAATACCACAACTGCCTCCGTCCTATTAAAACCTGGCAAGTCTGAAGGTACGTTCGAAGCTTCGTCGCCGTTAAGTTGGTGGTGCAGGTTCGGATGAGTATCCCGATTAGCACGGATCTGGCTCTGGACTGGTTTCCCATAAGGTCTCCTTTCCAACCCTCGCATGGCCTCCCTGCTTGCATAGATAACCATGAGATCACAAAAACGTGACTGCACTTCGAGCGGAGATAGCGGCCTTCAGTTTGGACCCACTCAAATGGACAAGTTTATTATTCAACCCACCCCCCCCAGCAACAACAACAATGATTTAGAGGAGATTGATATGGATTGCAATGGCGATCCGTTCAGGAGAAGCTCGGTAATCGTAAGATCACCGAAACAGGTGACAAATGGCGATGCGAAAGGCGAGGAAGCTGGCCCAGCAGCCCCAACCAAGGCTTTTTCCGAACTTGGCGTTCTCATCACAAAGCTGATGGAGTATGTAAAAGTCAGACACAACGTACACCAGTCCATTAAGGAGCAGGTGCGATCAATACGTGCGACGTATAATAGAGCACGTGATCAAATTATGGAGGAGCCGTCGACAGAAGTTGTCGATCAGGCGGAACAGGCTACGCAGACGTCACCAAATGTACTCCAGCCGGCAAAGGAAAAGGCAAAGAGAAGTAGGGATCTTAACGATGAATCACCAAAACCGCTGAAGTCCAAGAAGCGCAAGGGTCGGTCCCAAAATGAGACGACCGTAACACGAGCGGAGAGTTTCGTCGCTCTGGAGCCCGGAGATAATCTACCGAATGTAGTTCCGCTGAATAATGTCGGCGAAGATCCCCCGCCTAGCAGCTGGAAGACGGTTAGCAAAAGGAGAAAAAACCACCGCTTAGCAAGCAGGCCGGATACAATGTTGATCTCGACCACCGGTGAAATGTCGTACGCGGATATACTCCGTAAGATGAAGAACGACCCAAGCCTGAAAGACTTCAGTGATAACGTTAAACGTGTTCGGCGAACGCATAAAGGAGACCTCCTGCTTGAACTGAAGGCCTGTGACGGAACTACTACCAAAGACTTCGACGAAGTCGTAGGAAAGTCTCTGGAAGGACAGGCTGAAATACAAACAAGGGTGAGTGAAACCATAATAGAGTGTAAGGACATTGATGAATTTACCACCAAAGTCGACATATGTAAAGCACTGGAGGAAGAGCTTCATTTAAATGGCATTAGCGAGAGTAACGTGAAAAGCATTCGCAAAGCCTATGGGAGAACGCAGACCGCAAAAATCAGTCTGCCAGACGTGTATGCCCAAAAGGCTCTTGATGCTGGGAAAATAAGAATCGGTTGGTCAATCTGCCGAGTTCGGCAACCCATAATACTGAAACACTGTTTCAAATGCCTGGAGTATGGACATATTTCCAGTGGATGTAAGAGCCAATTTGACAGATCGAGACTATGTCGAAAATGTGGAGAAGCTGATCATATTGCGAAAAATTGCGCTTCAAAGGCCAAGTGTATGTTCTGCATTACAAAACAACGGGAATGATACCGAACACGTAGCAGGTAGTAGAAAATGTCCGGTGTTTCAAAAGGCGTTAGAAGCAAAAAAGTCAAGATGGGGAAGTTAAATGTCATACAGCTTAATCTGAATCACTGCGCAGCAGCCCACGATCTCCTATACCAGTCCATCCTCGAGATGGACGTAGATGTGGCGTTAGTGTGCGAGCAGTACAGGGACTTAAACAGTAATGTTTGGCAAAAGGACAACACCGGCAGAGCAGCTATTTGGGCTTGTGGAAAACAGGCGTTTCAAGAGGCGATGAGTTATCCAACAGATGGATTTGTCAGGGCTAAGATCGATGGAATCTATTTTTACAGCTGTTACGTCTCCCCGAATATACCTCAAAGTGAATTCCAGAGACTTATAGATGGACTCGTCACTGACGCCACGCATCATGACCCAAAAGTCATAGGAGGAGACTTTAACGCCTGGGCCGTTAACTGGGGAAGCCAGTATACAAACGAAAGGGGAAGAATTTTATTGGAAGCTTTTTCCCAGCTTGATCTAATTCTGGGAAATGTTGGTAATACTAACACTTTTAGAAGAGGAGAGTATGGTTCAGTTGTGGACCTCACATTTATAAGTCCTGGCATCGCACGCGACTTTAGATGGAAAGTTAGCGAACACTATACTAACAGTGACCATCAGGCAGTAGTATTTACCATAAACAGGGAAATCTCTCCAGATGTACCGAAAAGGCGTTCCACTGCAGGATGGGCAAGAGATAAACTTGACCCAGAATCCTTCATAGAAGTATTTAATCAGCAATCAATCCAAGGAGACAATGCAACAGATCTGTCACATCAAGTAATTGATGCATTAAGAAGAGCGTGTGATGCCTCCATGCCACGAAGAAGACACACTAGAAATAGAAGACCCAACTACTGGTGGAATGGAGAAATAGCGGAACTTCGCGCAAACTGCCTTAGGGCAAGGCGTCGTTTTCAAAGGGGAAGAACGGGTCAAGATTCAAATGAAAGAAGATTGGAATACCAACAAGCGAGGAAGAATCTCCAACAAGCCATTAAGAGAAGCAAGCGGGAAAGCTTTAAGCAATTGTGTAACGAAGCTGATGCAGATCCCTGGGGAAATGCTTATCGTGTAGTGATGACACATCTGAAGGGCACTAGATCCGCCCAACTGACCTGCCCCAATCTACTTAAGAAAATAGTAGAAGTACTCTTTCCGAAAAGACGAAACTATCCGGAGACAAACCAGCCTATAGATATTAATATGCCAATCGAGGAGGTCACCGAAGAGGAAATTATACAAATAAGCTCCAACATAGGTGACAACAAAGCCCCCGGTCTAGATGGAGTTCCAAACAAAGCCCTGAAGCTGGCTCAAAAAACCCAACCACAGGTGTTCTCAGGAGTATTTAATGTGTGCTTGAGAAATGGACATTTTCCGAAAAGCTGGAAACAACAGAAACTTGTTTTAATTCCGAAGCCGAACAAAACCATTGGTGAACCGTCATCCTACAGACCCATTTGTCTGTTAGACACAATCGGAAAGGTACTCGAAAAGGTTATCTACAACAGACTACTACCAGCTGTGGAGAGTGCAGGAGGATTGTCGGAGCGACAATACGGGTTTAGGAAGGCTAGATCAACCCTAGATGCCATCAAAATGGTGAAAAACGCCGCTTTAGCCGCTATAGAAGGAAAGGGGGCTTCGAAGCAATACTGTGCGGTTATCACCCTCGATATCAAAAACGCCTTTAATAGCGCTGGTTGGGACCATATAATGGAGTCACTAAGAACCTTAAGGGTACCAGAATATCTCATAAGGATCATTGGAGACTACTTTAACAGCAGAAATCTCTTGTATGAAACGGACAATGGAGTGACAGCATATGAAACTTCTGCAGGCGTACCTCAGGGCTCAGTACTTGGTCCACTTTTGTGGAACGTTATGTACAATCGAGTACTGGAGCTCGAAATTCCCGATGAGGCGAATGTAATAGGATTCGCCGACGACATTGCCGTTGTAGTATGTGCACGGTATCTGGATGAAGTGGAAATCTATGCAAACGAGACCATCCGAACTATAAAAATATGGCTCGAGTCAGTAGGCTTAGATCTCGCAGAACACAAAACCGAAGCAGTCCTGATAAGCGGGCGAAGGAAAAAGGAGTTCATTACTGTCAACGTCGGAAATGTGTCCATAAAATCCACAGAGTCAGTAAAGTATCTTGGTGTAAGGATTGATGGCAGGCTTAATTTTAAAGCACATATGGAGTATGCATGCGAAAAAGCTGCGGCAGTCTGTAATGCCTTGGCCAGAATGATGCCAAATATAGGAGGACCTCGGCAAAGCCGGAGAATCCTAATCTCCAGAGTAACAAACTCTATTCTATTATATGGAGCACCTATCTGGGCGAATTCAATTAAGAGCTCAACAAATAAAAATTTACTGTCTTTATATCGGCAGAGCTGTCTGAGAGTCTGCAGTGGTTACAGAACCGTTTCATTGGAGGCCGTATGCGTAGTTGCGGGGATGATACCGATAGATATATTGGCAAAGGAATCATACCGAATACAATCTGCAAGAGAATCGAACATAGATGACAACAGGAAGGAGAGAAAACGATTAGAAAGAACCGTGAGCGTGTGCCACTGGCAGCGAAGATGGGAAAACGCGCAAACTGGCCGATGGACTTTTCGACTTATCCCAAACATAGCACCGTGGATAAACAGAAAACACGGAGAAGTCAACTACCACCTTACACAATTCCTTACGGGTCATGGTGGATACAGAAGCTATTTGTATAGATTCAAGATAGACGACTTACCATGGTGCCCAGTATGTCCAGGAGAAGAAGAAGATGCCGAACATGTAGTATTTAACTGCCCACGATTTAATGAATTGAGGAACAGTGCGAACACTAGATTAGGATGTACTATTACTCCTGAAAATATAACAAACGTTATGCTTACTAGCGAAACAAACTGGAATGAGATATGTTCCATGATAACACAGGTGAACCTAACGCTACGTATAGAAGAAGATACCCGAAAATCTATTAGAAGAGCCGCAGCGGCGGAACAGGTGCAAGCTTAAACAGCTAATCCGCCCTGCGAAGTAATACCGAACAGCAGTACCGCGGGGAAAGTGGAGGAGGTGAGAGGGTAAGGCGGTTTAGTGAGTAGGAGTCTCACATAATGAATAGTACGGGCTATTCATATCCATGATGGATTCCGAGCAGCCCTGGTCGCATACCAAAAAAAAAAAAAAAAAAAAAAAAAAAAGACAGACAGACAGACAGACAGACAGACAGACAGACAGACAGACAGACAGACAGACAGACAGACAGACAGACAGACAGACAGACAGACAGACAGACAGACAGACAGACAGACAGACAGACAGACAGACAGACAGACAGACAGACAGACAGACAGACAGACAGACAGACAGACAGACAGACAGACAGACAGACAGACAGACAGACAGACAGACAGACAGACAGACAGACAGACAGACAGACAGACAGACAGACAGACAGACAGACAGACAGACAGACAGACAGACAGACAGACAGACAGACAGACAGACAGACAGACAGACAGACAGACAGACAGACAGACAGACAGACAGACAGACAGACAGACAGACAGACAGACAGACAGACAGACAGACAGACAGACAGACAGACAGACAGACAGACAGACAGACAGACAGACAGACAGACAGACAGACAGACAGACAGACAGACAGACAGACAGACAGACAGACAGACAGACAGACAGACAGACAGACAGACAGACAGACAGACAGACAGACAGACAGACAGACAGACAGACAGACAGACAGACAGACAGACAGACAGACAGACAGACAGACAGACAGACAGACAGACAGACAGACAGACAGACAGACAGACAGACAGACAGACATCGCTAGATCGACTTAAAATCGATCAAGGATCATTAATATATATACTTTATGGGGTCCTAAACCAATATTTCAATGTGTTACATACGGAATGACAAACTTATATATACCCTCTATCACTAGAGTGGAGGGTATAAAAAGACGCACACTAGAGTTACAGTAATCAGCAACAACAACAAATACAACACTAGTGGCAATTTCTTAATGTGTTAACTCGTTTTATGTAAAGCAAAAATATGGTGAAAAGGAAAATAAGATGACATGATGAATGAATGATACACAAATTAACCCTACAAGATTCTTTGAGATTTTTTATGATGACCAAGTGTAGTTCTCCGGGGGGGGGGGCGCGGGAATAGGAACCACCCCCCCGCCCCACCCCAAAAACAAATTCAAAAGAAAAAAAGGAAAACAGAAAAAAATAATACAAAAGTGTTAAAAAGAACAAAAAAAAAAGGAAAAAAAGAGTCGGAAATAATCTGAGACTTTTTTTACAAAAAAGTTTCTAGAAAAATTCTCGGAATCCCATTTTACCAATATTTGACAGTTTTCTTTGTTTTTTAACAAAAAAATTTTGAACGAAATTTAAATTTTATTTTCTAATTTTCAATTTATTTTTGAATTTTTACAAATTTCCAACTTTTTTTTAAGAAAAAAAATTTTGTAAATTCACGAAAATTCCTTGTAGGTCTTATTGCGCCAAAAAAAAGTTGTAAATTTACAATTTTATTGATAAAAATCTTGTAAAATTACATAAAAAAACTCGTAATTTTTACTAGGAATTCTCTTAAAATAAGTAGGAGGTAGCAAAAAATCTAGTGAAGTAACGAGACCTCCTTGTAAGTTTTATACTTGTAAAATTACAAAATTATTTGTAAAAAGCTTGTTAAATTACAAGAAATTCTTGTCAAATAGGAGGTAGCAAAAAATAAAAGTTACAAGTTTCATTTTACAAGTTTTTTTTTTTTGAGTGTTGGAATCAAAATTTTTCTTTAGAACAAAAATTTGGAAAAATCTAAGAATTTTTCGATAGAAAAACTTTTATAAATTTTCTATTGAAAAAATGTACAATAATCTGATTTTGAGACTTTTCAATAAAAAAATTACTTAAATTAAGAATCTGATACTATTTCTATTAAAAAATGTTTCAGAATCTAAGAAAGTGTTGCAAAATCTAGCTTTTTCTTGTTTGAAAAATGTCTCAGCATCTAATGGCGTTTTCTTTTCTGAAGCAAAATGTTGCACCCTTAAATAGTATCATTTGTAAAATGTAGCCACAACCCTTTTAATGTGTTGCCAGTTTTGTGATTACAAAAAAACAACAAATTGAGAACATTTTTCTTTCAACCAAAATATTGGCAATCAGCTGTTTTTATAAGGCAATTTTACTACCCCGTCAATTTATGAAAGTGGGAAAAGTGTGACATTTTCAAACTTTATAAATGCAACATTTTTAGAAAAAAACATAATAAATTTTTTAAGTGTTGCCAGTTTTTTAGAAAAGAACAAAAAAAGTGCAATATTTTTTAAAGGGACGGTAAAATGTGACATTTTTTGCCAGAAAAGAAAACGCCATAAGACTTTTTCTTTAGGAAAATTCTCTAAGAAGGTAAGACGCTGAGTATCATAATCTGGGATCATTTCCTAATGAAAGGTTTATTAAATCTGATATTTCTTTAATTGAAAAATGTTTTTAGAATCACGAAAGGGAAGAAATTTAGATTTAAAAACATCTTGAACGTAGGAAAAAACCGCCATATTTGCAAATTTAAAATAGCAATATCTCGAAAACCGTTTGACTGATTTTATTTTTTTTGTATATTTGTGTTCAGTGCATCAAAACCAACAAATTTTATGTATCTATGTATCGCAAGACATAATTATATTTTTATACCTTCCAACCACAGTATGGGGGTATACTCACTTTGTCATTCCGTTTTTAACGCATGAAAATATCGGTATGGGACCTAATAAAGTAAATTTACTTAAATTTTAATAAATTAATTTTAAATTAAATTTTAGTTTATTAATATATAGTTTTGATCCATTACACAGGGCAACAATTTTTTCCCCCGGGTTCTGATAGCTAATTTTGGGTAATAGGAGTACGCTGATTTCAAATCTGGCTACCGTTTTTTTGGGTCAGCTCTAGTTTTCGAGATATAGCCTAAGGAAACTTTGAAAACAGGCTATTTTTGGCATGTTTGTGAGTCTATATTTACCAACACTAGTCTTACATCCAAAAAGTGCATGACGATTTTAGGTATGTTGGATATGCTGATTCCAAAAATGATCTTACTTTTGTTGAGTCATATTTAGTTTTGGAGATATCGCTAAAATATTTTTTTTAAATTTATGCCCTCTTTAATTTTGTCTGCATATTTATGGCCTTTTTAATAACTCGAAAACTAAAGCTGTCAGAAAAAAGCTAATACCAGTTTTGGAATCCTGGCAGCCAATATAGTTAAGTTCGTGCTTAAAACTGAGGCTCAAAAATTATTTTTGGAAATTATAGCCAAGTATAATTGATAAAAACGTACTTTTTCGACTCTTTAACAGCGATTTGCTCACGAACGCGAGCTGATGGAAACAGTTGGACAACAGATTCGGAATTAGGACACTAAAATCCATATAAATAAGTTGTCAAAGGTTAGGCAAATTGTAAAAGTGCAAATTTTGTCAACCTGTGTTTTCGATTCTAAGTCATTCTATGAATGTTCACCCGTCTGTATAAAACACGATTCAGTCCAAAATAAAAGAGGTGGACTTATGAAAACTAGCACGAATATGTCTCATGGTCATAGGCCGGTTAAGTTCGTAAATAGGCAAAATCGCCTCAGGGGAAAAATGTTTTCCCTTGAAAATATTTACCAACCTTTTAAAAACTCAATTTTTTACCTGGTTTTTTTTTGTATTTATGGTTATCAATTGAATCAATTTTATGCTAAAATAAGTTCAAGGTCCTGCACTAGGACCTAGGGTGTTAGAAAATGTAGTTTTTTCAGCCTGTCCCCTTTATTCACAAGTGGAAAGTTGCTCCGCACCAAAACCTCTGAGCCCTTCCACCCTATAAAAAAAACCATGTAAATATGTTTTTTAACATGTTGGAGGGTATAAATGAAAATTTTTAATTTAAAAATATTTTTTCGCTCAGTGTAATGTCATAACTCCAGGAAATGTAAAAACTGCCGAACTACTTTTTTACCCCATAGAATGGAAAGTCCAAAAAAGTTAAAATTTATAACATTCTTTAATTTCTTCATAGTTTATCACAATTTTTGTGTGTGGATTAGACTTGTGCTTAATCGTTCAGTTGAGTGAGCGCTCAGTTTTGTTCATTTCAAATAAAAGACCTAGTTCGTTCATCTAGTTCAATTGCTCTTTTGCTATTTTCACTTAACAGTTCGTGAACGAATCATTTTGATCATGTCTGTTGTTCGTTCATTTAGTTCAAATCGGTAAATTTTTGTTTTCGTTCAACAGTTCGTGAACGAATCATTATGATCATGTCTGTTGTTTTGGCTTTCGTTCAGAAAATACAAAAATGTTGAATAAAAAAATTAATTAAAAGACGTAAAAGAGCTGAAATTAACGAACTAGATAAACCACTCAGTTAAGTGAATAGTTCAATTGAACTAGTTCGTTCGTGAACGACACAAGTCTAGTGAGGATAGTAAGTTTTTAAAACCTCTACGATTCTTTGAATAGATTCAAAAATAATTGTAGTTTCCACTGGGATACTTCTCATTTTAATAATAACATCAAACTCCATTTTCCCTACCATTAACCACACACATCCATACATGCCTTATGTTTATGTTAGAAGTTTCCTTTTTATTTTTGGTGTAGCCATGTATTTATCTTTAAATCTTTGATGGCATAAATCACTCGCAAAAGGATTTTATTGTTTTTGGTGTATATATACGTTTATTTTATAGTTTCGTCCTCTTTTTTTGGATCGCTTTTTCTCTATTTTCCTCTATAATATTTCTTGTTTATTGAATGTCCTTTATATAGACAAAAAAAAAAACAAATAAGTGAAATTTATATTAAAAAAAATATACGTATAAATCTTGATTACAACTTTTTAACTTTAAATAATTTGAAAATTTTGCACTGTAATGCCTCTTGTTCTATTAACTATGGAAATAGCAAAATGTCTTTGTAACCAAACTGACTGGTTGTTATCCTTATCCCAAAGATTCCCTTTTATATGATAATAATAATGATGTTGTTCTTGCTGTTCCCCAGGAAAAATTTTCCACACATGTGTGCCAGCAACAACTTTTTTCGACATGTGAGTGTTTATTTTTTTGTGTGTTATTATTGTGCGAAATGTAAATTCTATGATAAATTTTTCCGCAACATGTTTTCTTTGAATTACCAGAATGTTGTGTTTATTTTCAATTAAGGATTATACACATACATATACTCACATTTAGCTACAATATAAAATTTTTCCCATACCCAAAGTTTTTGTTTAATCATAGACAAACAATATTTTTTGACTGTAAAACATGGTGTTGAAAGTTTAGATTTTAATTTAGATTTAAAGAGTTAAATAAGAGTTTATTTTATAAAAGGGTATTGTTGAAAGTGTTATAAAATGGATGCATAGAATTTAAATCATTTTAAAATATAAAAAAAAAAATTGTTTTTAAATATAACTTTAACTAAAGATTGTGCAAAAATCCGTAATTACTTGTGTGGATTTAAAATTTTTTAGAGCATTTAACGTTTCATGGTGTATGTTTGTGGATTGCAATAATATATAAACTGTGAAAATCAGCTACAATTCCCGTGAATTTCACAAATTTTAACCTTTTAAAAGTACACGATTATTTGTGTGGATTGTAAGAATTTATAACTTTTAAAAATTTGCTTTACAGATTGTAAAATTTGTAAACTTAAACATTGTGTGTGGATTGTAAGAATTTTAAACTTATAAAAAATCGCCATTATTTGCGTGGATTGTAAAATTTATATCCTTAAACATTTTCTACGGATTGTATGAATTTGTTAGCCTTAAAAATTCAAGTTACTACTGATTCTGTAAAAATTCACAATTACTTGTGTGGATTCTAAATTTTTAGAACCTTTAAAACTACTATTTCTGTGGATTTTAAGAACTTTCGACTATTAAAAATTTATGATTATTAGTGTGGATTGTAAGATTTTATAACCTTAAAAAATACCCGATTAGTTGGGGAAATAGTTAAATTTAAAAAAAAAAAACATTTTGTTTGGATTGTAAGAATTAGAAAACTTTAAAAATTCAAAATTACTTTTGTGGATTGTAAGATTTTATAACTTTTAAAAATCCGTAACTTTCACTAATGATTCTGTAAATTGTGGATTCTAAATTTTAAGAACCTTTAAAACTACTATTTCTGTGGATTTTAAGAATTTTCAACTATTAAAAATTAATGATTATTTGTGTGGATTGTAAGATTTTATAACTTTAAAAAATACGCGATTCGTTGGGTAAATAATTAAATTAATTAAATAAAAACATTTTAAGTGGAGTGTAAGAATTTGAAACCTTTAAAAATTCAAAATTACTCTTGTGGATTGTAAGATTTTATAACTTTTAAAAATCCGTGATTATTTGTATGGATAGTACTCGCAAAATTTATGATCTTAAACATTTTGCTTGAATTGTGTGATTGTAAGAATTTTGAAATGAGGATTGTAAGAATTTGTATTCTTCAAAAATATACGATGAACTATGTGGAGTGTAGCAATTTGAGTTCCGCAATAATTTATGTGGATTGTAAACATTTAGAACTTTTTAAAATCTATGATTATTTGTGTGGATCGTAACATTTTATGTTTCAATTATTTTTGTGGATTGTAAGTAAGTAAAATTTGTAACTTTTAAAAATCTCAGATTACTATAGTGGATTGTAAAAAATTAACCACTTCACGAATATTTGTGTGGATTTTGAGATTCTGTAATATCCCATAATTACAATTTTCCAGGCCGAAATAGTTGCCATAAGCAGGGCGGCTTTACAGTTCGGTGATGAGACAAACAGAGAATTTAACATTTACGTTGACAGCCAAGCTGCTCTAAAAGCTCTTAAAAGCTTTTACATCAAGTCGAAAGTAGTTTTCGAATGATTCGAGAACTTACAAAGTTTAGGGAGTATGAACAAGGTGAAACTAATATGGGTACCAGGTCACATAGGTATTCAAGGAAACGAGAGAGCGGACGAGCTCGCGAAACAAGGTTCTGATGGTATTGGTATTTCTGTGCATATTGCTCCACCAATCCAGCATTTCAGATCGCTACGCGACATTCAAAACACTGCAATGGCTAATAGAAAGTGGAGAGCGAGTGCGATCAGTAGAAGATTGTGGGCATGCTACAATCTAAGAAAAACTGAATACTTACTCTCACTCACTAGATGGAACTGCCGTGTACTTACTGGAGTGATCACCGGCCACTGCCTAATAGGTTATCATAGAAAGAAGATGGGACTTACTTCTGATGCAAGCTGTAGAAGGTGCGATGAACCTAACACTGAAGAAACGGTCGAACATATTCTTTGCCAATGTCCTGCTTTGGCCAGAACCCGACTGCACATTTTAGGCAGACATGACTTCGAGAGCTTGGAAACGGTTTCGAATGTCGACCTAAGGCAAATAGTACAATTCGCGATAAGGACAAATGCGTTCTATCAGCGTCGCTGAGGAATTATTGTGGTTTCGCTATAGACCATCCGGTCTATGTGAGGAGTCTTTGACTCCGCCACCTTTACTTGTGTGAATTCAAAAATTTTTGAACATTCAAAGTCAAAGTTACCAACTGTGAAAATCAACAACTTTTCATGTGGATAGTAAAAATTTTTAATATATAAAAATCCAAGATTACCTGTGTGGATTGTAAGATTTAATAACTTTAATAAATCTGCGATTGTTTGTGTAGATTGTAAAATGTATAACCTTAAACTATTTCCATGAATTGTTAGATTGCAAGATTTGTAAGCTTTGCAAATCCAAGACTACTTGTGTGGATTGTAAAATTTTTAATCATAAACATTTTCTGAGGATTGTAAGAATTTGTAAGCCTTAAAAATCGAAGATTACATGTGTGAATTGTAAAAATTATAACCTTAAACACTTTACGATTACTTGTGTGGATTCTGAAAATGTTTATTGTAAGAATTTGTAAATTTTTTAAATAACACAGGTTGACAAAATTTGACCTTTTTCAATTTGCCTGACCTTTGACAACTGATTTATATGGATTGGAGTGTGCTGATTCCGAATCTGTTATCAAATTAATTCCATCAGCTTGCGTTCGCGAGCAAATCGTTGTTAAAGAGTTGAAAAAGTGCGTTTTTTACCAATTTAGCTTGGCTATAATTTCCAAAAATAATTGTAGAGCCTCAGTTTTAAACACGAACTTAACTATATTGGATGCCAGGATTCCAAAACTGGTATCAGCTTTTTTCTGACAGCTTTAGTTTTCGAGTTATTAAAAAGGGCATAAAAATTAAAGAGGTCATAGATTTAAAAATTTTATTTTAGCGATATCTCAAAAACTAAAGATGACTCAACAAAAGTAACAGCATTTTTGGAATCAGCATATCCAACATACCTAAAATCGTCATTCACTTTATGGATGTAAGACTAGTGTTGGTACACACAAAAAAAAATTTTTCAATTTCAATAAAAAAATTCACGAATTCAATAAATAAATTAACTAAAAAAGCCGCGGTGAAGATTTTCACGAATTCAATAAACGCATTTGTAAGTCGTTTGCTGAAAATAATTTCAATAAACAAATTTCAAGATTCAATAAAAAAGTTTATTGATTTATATTTTTTTTAATATTTTTTTTAGAACTAAAGAAAAAAAAAATTTTTTTTATTTGTTTTTTTTTTTATTTATTTTAATTTTATTATTTAATGTTTTTTCTTTATTTCTTACTTCTTCTCAATTTAATGTTTCCATTGAGCTTTGAACAGCATACCTCCTGTTTAGAATGCTGGTCGTCTAACTATCTGAGCTACAGCATGACAACAAGTTTTAACGCATAAAATCAATTTGGTTTTAAATTAAAGTAAACAAGAATTCTGAAACACTCACATAATTTTGTCAGTAATGGTAACAGAAACAATTCTCAATTGAAATTAACAAAAGAAAAAAATACTGACTAATTTAGTTGAGTGCATCACTTTCATTCTCTAACTTACAACAGTAAAAATATTTAACACACAACTATACACACACACATGCATTCACAAACAAATTGTGTTTTTATTTCTATTTTGTTCTTGCTTGTAAGTAGATGACAGAATTTAGCCGACAAAACTATAACACTGTTTTGGCGTTATGCGCTAAGCGGTGGATAAACTTATTACTTTTTTTGGGGGTCGTTGGTTCGAATCCCCATCAGACCCAACTTTTTTTTTTTAATATTTTTTGTTTTTTTTTTTTAAGTTATTACTTTATTTGAAATTACTATGTGTGAAAAAAAGAAACACAACAAAACTTGCCGACGGAATAAGTCGAACATAGTTTTTTTTTTTTAATTTCAATAAATTTTTTTATTGATACAATAAAAAATTTTATTAAAAATATTTTTATTTTTAATAAACGTGTTTATTAAAATTTTCTTAAATATTTTTTTTTCTGTGTAAATATAGACTCACAAACATGCCAAAAATAGCCTATTTTTAAAGTTTCCTTAGGCTATATCTCGAAAACTAGAGCTGACTCAAAAAAAAAACGGTAGCCAGATTTGAAATCAGCGTACCCCTATTACCCAAAATTATCTATCAGAACCCGGGCAAAAAAAAAGTGTTGCCCTGTGTAATCAATGATTTATGTTACACTTTAAAATCCAAAATTATGTATGGGGAAGTAAAATTGTTAAAACTTTAAAAATTACGTTAGTTTTTGTGGATCGCAACATTTTATATCCGATTATTTTTGTGGATTGTAAGTATTTGTGCATTTGTGTAGATTGTTAAGTTTATAAAATTAAACATTTTTTGTGGATTGTAAGATGTTGTAACCTTTAAAAATCCAAGACTAACTGTGTTGATTAAAAGATTTTATAACTTTTAAAATCCTGCAATTATTATTGTGGATTGTAAAATGTATAACTCTTTGCGTGAATTGTAAGTTTGAAGAATTTGTAAACTTTAGAATTCCTAGATTAATTGTGTGGATTGTAAAATTGTTAACCTGAAACATTTACTGAGGATTGTTAGAACGTGTAAGCCTAAAAAATTTAAGGTTAAACATCTTTTGGGTATTGTAAGAATTTGTAAGCCTTAAAAATTTGATATTGCTTTTGTGGATTACAAAAAGTTATAGCCTTAAATACTTCGCGATTATTTGTGGGGACTGTGAGAATTTATAACTTAATGTTTAATGTAAAAATTTGTAGACTTTAAAAATACCCGATGATTGTGGATTGTAACAATTTAATACATCTTAAAAATTCAAGATTATGTTTGTGGAAACTAAAATCATTTGTGTGAATTGAAAAGATTTGAAAAAAACAAGTAAGAGTGTTAAATTCGGCTGTGCCGAGTCTTTTATACCCTGCAACATGCAAAAAAATAAAAAATAAAATTGCAGGGGCGTTTTCTTTTTTTTTGGGAGGGGGGGGGGGGTCGGTAGGGTAAGTGGGGGGGTAATTTTCCTTGCGAATATGTGTTTAAAAATTCATTCTTATGCGTTTTGCACTAAAGAAATACAAGTTTATCATTATTTAAAAAAAAATTATTCCACGCCCATAAAAGGGGGGCGGCCCAACAAAAACGAAATTTTCTAATTGTCTGGGTCCAAATGCCGGACTTCGAACTTCTTTTGTATAAAAATGTTGCAATTTTTAAACAAAAACACAAAAAATCATGTAAAAAACTGGTATTTTTCAGAGGTCGGTTTGTTCTTCAAGGGGGAAACTTTTTTCCCCCTGGCCCGATTTTGCTCATTTACGAACTTAACCTGCCTAGAAACAAAAGACATATTCATGCCAAATGTCGGGAGTCTAGCTCTTTTATTTTGGACTGCATCGTGTCAACTACAGACGGACGGACGGACATCACTAGAATGTCTTAGAATCGATCACTGATCATAAATATACATATACTATATACTGTATGGGGTCCTAGACCGATATTTTGATGCGTTACACACGGAATGACAAAGTGAGTATACCCCCATACTGTAGTTGGAGGGTATAAAAAAAACTTTAAAAACGATTATATATGTGGATTGCAAGAGTTTTAAACTATAAACATTCTGTGTGGATTGCATAAATTTGTAACCTTTCAAAATCCAAAATGACTTGTGTCGAGTTTATAGAGAGACATAATATAAATTGTTTGAAAAAAATATTGTTGATGTGGATTGTAAAAATTTGTAGTCTTACAGAAAATACGATGATTTATGTGAATTGTAATAAATTAAATTCTACAATTATTTATGTGGATTTTAAAAATTTGAAAACCTTTTGTTTGTGGATATTATACAAATTTTGAACCTGTATAATTCCACTTACAAATGTGGATTGTAAGAATTTATAACCTTTAAAAATCTACAATCATTTTGGTGGATTGCAATCCTTTAGTTTTTTTTTTTTTTGTGGATTCCATCTACTCCGACGAAAATGGAAAATGGATTTTAAGAATTTATAACATTTTAAAGTTAACGATTATTTGTATGTTGTTGGAAGAGTGCTAGCCTAAGAGCCTGGAGATTTTGTGTTTGACTCCCACCATCAAATTCATGTATTGAAAACACGTTAAAACCGGGAATCAAAATTAATAGTTTTACAAAATTTACTGCAAAGATTATTTACTTAAAAAAAGCTTATAATATATATTTTTATGTTAAAAAATCACAAAATCACTAAAAAGAGGTTTTTGCACTCAAATTCATTTATATTCAAAATGTGTTCAGCATTATGTCCAATGCGTTTGAGGCATTCTAATTTAATAATCCCAAAATTTTCCGTTTAAAAAAAATTTTTAATACAATTATCCTACATGTTATACAAATTTGAATATGTCTTAACAGTTTATAATGCTAATAAATTTACAATTTCAAATTTGCAATTTCTTATGTCCAGATTTCTAATGTCTAGTTTCCTTTCCATGTCCAATTTCTTTTATTATTCTATAATTTTTTTTTTTTTGCCCATATCACAATAGAAATTCCATTTACATGCTTATTGAAGCTTAAAAATTGTTCGGACATGTGTATGCTGTTGTATGTACCAAAAAAAAAATATAAGAAATTGCATTAACTTTGACAATTGAAGCTCTCATGCCCAGGTATACAACAAAATACAAGCAAAAAAAATAAATATAATGCGTAAGTATTAAAAAAAGGACAATAACTAGAGCGAGCAACAATGAAAATAACAAAAAACGATTATGGAAATCTTAGACGATTGAAAACGATTTTGGGATGCCCTAAAATTGAAAATGGATTCTAACTTTGAAGTGGTGCTTGATCTTCGGTGATCTCCACCTTTTTAAAAGCTCGTCCAGATAGTGGTTAAACAACGTCAAACACTACTTCGAAGTTGCGTTTGTGGGAATTCTGAACATTAACCTAGGGCCCTCAATTGGGCGCCAAAAAATATTTGAAGCGAACTTGTCACTCTACTAAAGAAAACTTTCCAGAATCAGACTACATTTTGCTTTAGGCGATTGTTTTGATTGAAGCTTGATCTTTGGTAAAATGTGTTTGATCAATGTTTTTATCACCTTTATAAAATGGCGCCTTAACTCGTTCGAATTGTGGTTAAACAACACCTAACATTTCTTTAAAGTGTTAGCTTGGGAATGCAACAACCTACTAGCGACTCAAAAGTTATGACACAAAATGCAATACCAGACTGCTTGAAGCATCGAGAAGTATCAAAGTAAAAGTCTTTTCTGTGTAATTTTTTGACCCTGATCGCTATTTCAACAGCCAGATGGATATCGCTAGATCGACTTAAAATCGATAGAGCATTAAACCGATTTTTGGATGAGTTCCAAACAGAATGATTTACCATCCACAACTAATTTGTGGAATTGGACCCCCAATTGCTTATGCAAATGAAAAGTGATTCCGTCTCGATTGGTTCATAATACTTTTATTGCGCTGCTGCCAACATTAGACAAAACTGTTACCCATAAACTATAGACTAGTGTAGGGTATAGAAAAACTATCAACTAAATCTCAAGAGTAAGTAACATAAACCATAAGGTGTAAGAAACCAATGTTCATGGACAAATAACTGCAATAAGTTAAGCTAAGATAACCTAAAGGCTACACACACACAAAAAAAATATATAAAAGAAAAGATGCCTGGTATAAAAACTTAAATGTACTATATAAACAAAATACACGGAAAGTAAATTTACGCGGAAAAACTAATATTCTCAATAAAGGCAAAAACCTTGGATCTCCATCTCAATACACATTTTCAGGACAATTCCTTGACGCTGTTTCAAGTTTTGGAACGTTCTGACGCCCCTGCATCTGAAATGGATGCGGAGATAATAAATATGTCAACATTAATCTGGGCGATTAAAAGATTCATCCCCTGGACCTGATGGGCAATATAGCCCTTTGGTTGTATGATCTTTACACAGGGTGCATAAACTGATCGTTTCTATCCCGAAGGCTGAGAAAAGCTCCCACTCAGTTCCCAAGGATTTCAGACCAATTAGTCTATCATAATTTTTGTTAAAGACAATGGTAAACTCAGATTTGCCTAGAGTGATTGACCCGATGTTGCACTCTTATAACAAATACGGTTGTCACAACCGTAAATGTTTCAACCTCATTTTTGAGGTTGACGTAGCCGGTCATCCGGTTGTTACAACCTCAATGAGGAAATGGTAACCGCAATACAATTATGACAACCGAAATGCAGTTACAGCAACCGAATGACCGGTCGGAACAATCTCAAAGATAAAGATGGAATTCTTGTGTCAACAGTATTTGTTATGTGAGTGTGCTTTCGACTAGGAAACATCAGTGAATCAGGCCGACCGGCTCAAAATCCGCCGCCGGACAACTTTTAACATTTTTTCGCGCCGCCGCCGTTCAAAAAGCAGATTTTGCCGCAACATGCATACATCAAGGGTAGATCAACGGAAACAGCTCTTTATGAGCTATTTAATACCAACGAAATATCACTTTTGGTAAAGGAATTAACTAGGGTGGCCTTTCTTGATATAGAGGAAGCTTTTAATAATATCATCCCAAACTCGATAATTGTGGAACTGTCTGGTCTAGGTTTGAAGCATGGGATCGTTTTAATGATGAAAAATTTACTTGGCAATTGACTTATGACGTCAAAATTGAAAGCGTTTGTCATATCTTGTATTGTCAGTAGGGGCACACCACAGGTAGGTGTTGTTTCGCCGTTTCTTTGGAACCTGGCACTGAATTCAATGCTGATCTCTGTCTAGAAGCACGTGGTTGTCATGTTGTCGCGATAACGGTTAAGGAAAAGCACTTGCTAACATTAAAAGACATACTTCAGGGTTCTCTGCAATATCTGTCTTAATGGGCAAGAAAAAAGACATACTTCAGGGTTCTCTGAAATATCAGTCTTAATGAGCAAAAAACTGTGGTCTGGGAGTTAGTCCGAGTAAAACTGAACTTTTCTTGTTCACAAGGAAAAACTAGATTTCTTCTTTTGATTCTGTTTCTCTGGACGGCACTGAAATCACCTTCTCAGATGGAGCCAAGTATCTTGGAGTAATTCTAGATAGAAAATTGAATTTTAGGCGAAATATTGAGGAACGGGTGAGAAAATCAACGATTGCTTAATATTTCTGTAAACTTTAGAAAACGATGGTGCCCTAGAGTCCTTCACTGGATTTATACAACAGTGGTGCGTCTTATTATGCTGCATGGAATCATTGTCAGCACAAAGACAACATTTAAGTTGTGCCGTCCGAATTAAAAGCCAACTGCATGGTTCGATTACAACAACCAACATTTTGGGTTGCGATTACCGAAATTTTTTGATAAGAACTTAACTTCTGTTGGTTTAAATAAATATCGGTAATTACAAACCAAAATTACGGTTGTTGCAATCAAACTATTCAGTTGGCTCTAAATTTGGCTGGCAAAACTAATTTCTTTTCTCTGTGTGTTGGATTGCTTTGGAGACAAAGGGAACTGTGTCCTTACCACGAGCATGGCATCGATATGTACCACTGGAGTTCTTTGTACTACACCTACGTATGCATTGAAGATCCTCCTTCACCTAAAGACAGCAACACACAGAAAAAACAATTTCCAACTGAATTTTTCTGTTGCATCGACTCAAAATTCAATTGCTGCTACAACATTTGGCTGTGACAACCGAATTTTATAGTTGTTACAATTAAAGGTCAGTTATATCAACCTTATTCATTTGTGACTACCGATATTCAATTGTGACAACCTATATTTAAGTGTTTCAATCGAATTTTTATTGCATCAACTGACTTTCAGTTGGAAAATCGAAAATTTGTTTTCTGTGTGAAGGAAGAATAGCGATTGTGGGCATATTGCGATCTTGAAAAAGAAAACAATACCACAAAATGCGGAATATGCTCCCTCTATGCGCTCTTTTGAGTACCACTTTACCACTATGATATTATTCCGGGAGTCTTTGGGTTACGGGTAATAATGGATCGCCTTCAAATTTTTACACAGATGGGTCGAAGCTACAAGAACAGCGGGCTTCGGAGTCCATACGGAAGAGCTTTGATTGATCCTGGCTCGAAGATCAATGCAGTGTCTACCACGCAGAGATGCTGGCAATAAAGGAAGTGGCTGACTGGTTGAGTTGTAATGTCTTGTTTACAACCGCAGTCAACATATATTCCGACGGTCAAGGAGCCAATGTCTGCAGTCAATGTTTCTGTTACATGATCTGCCCCTAACTGACACACGTCCTTAAAAGATGTGGCCAAATAGTTTAACATACGACTCATATGGGTCCCACGGCACAAAGACATTCCAGGGAATTGCAAAGCCGATGAGCTTGCAAGACTGGGAACTACCTTACCGGTTCCAACGGAATTGAAATGTGTTGGTATGCCTCTAGAAACTTGCAAACAAAACCTACGGCTTTGTTCCGCGACGGAGACTAATCAAAAATGGGCACAAGGATGGACGTGTAAGACTACACGACAGCTTTGGATTTCTTTTAATTAGATGCGCACAAATGAGCTGATGCCATGTGAGACCACACAACAGATTTGGTCTTCTCTTAATAAGAAGCGCACAAGTGAGCTGATATCGCTTCTAAGAGGAGACACAGCCGTATGGGAAAGCACAGCTGAAACAGAGAACCAACTATACGACTGACGAACTTTGACAGAACCTTCGAAGCTCAAATACCGACTAGGGAAGACTGGGCGGAAAACTCTGTTATGACAGAGAATGCGATCTCAATATCTACGAATGGATCAAAGATGTAGATGGGCACGGGTTCGGGAGTTTACTCTGAATGCCTCGAAATCGGGCCCTCAAACGGACCGTTAGCCTATTAGTAGGCGTACTTACAGGACACTGTGTATGGGAATTTTTGATAGGGACTATTGTAGAAGTTGTGAGGAAGTGGAGGAGAAGGAGTCTGTGAAGCACTTGTTATGTGAATGTTCGGGTCTAATAAGAATCCGCCTGAAGCATTTAAAGGAAAGATTTTTCGACGACTTGGATTGTCTAAATGGTGTCTCATTGAGGTCTCTAGCAGAATGCCTTAGAGAATCGGGTTTGTTTAAGAAGTAGAACTTTGTATCAGAGGGGGAGTAGTGAAATAGAATTAAGGGAATCACAATGGGCCTTATGGCCTCCGAGTGAATTCGCCAAATGGCGAACGCCCGTCCAACCTAACCTATTGGAAAGCACGCTGAGCGGTTTAATGTGCCGTCAAATGACTTTTGGCGGAGCTGCTTGCAAGGGAAAAGTTAGAAACTTTAGAACAATTTATCAGCACAATGCTCGGCTCTTTCTGGTCAGAGACTTGCTTTACTGGGATTTAGGGAAGTGAACGTTCTTTTAAATTGTCGGATGGCACAACACACTTTATAATTCAATGACATTGCAATGTATATCGCAGAAATACTTGATACAAAACCGCGGAGTCAAATTAATTTATTTGTTGGTTTTGTAAAGAAGACGTAGGAATTTTCCTCGTAAGTTTAATTTTATAAACACTCTTATTAAAATGAAAACAATTGCCGACCATAAATTGGGTAAAATTTAACAAATTCTAATTATGTTGTGCTAAATTTCAACAAATTTTATTTAACATTACACAATTTGTTGGAATTTACCTAATTTATAGTGGAAAGCTTTTCTCATTTTAGTGCAGTGTCTCTACTAGTCAGTACCGTAGTACCGGGAATACCGGTATTACCGTTTCTCGGTATTATGGTACCGGTTTCCCGGGAAATGGTACCGGTTTCCCGGTTCTTGAATTATTCCCGGTATTCCCGGGAATACCGGTACTCCCGGTTCCGGTTCTGACGGTATTACCGAATTCCCGGGACTACCGGTATGTGTATTTTGTAAAATTTTGTACAATTAAAATTTGATCTTCTCTTTTGCCAAAAATAATACAAAATTTGTGAAATACACCATTTCCATTTTTTTATGAATTTAAGAAAAAAAATGTTACAAGATTTTTAAATAACTTTACAAACACAATTAAATATTTCTAAAATACTCATTAAATAGTGTAATTTAAATATTTTATGGTATAGTATTTTTTTGTTTTTTGAGAACCGGTTCCAGTAACCAGTACCAGAACCGGGAATACCGAGAAATAGGGGGCACTAGTCTCTACCAAAAAAAAGAAAAATTAAGAAAAAACAAAATTAATTATTTTAAATTTTTCGTAAAGAAGACGTAAGAAATTTCCTAGAAAATTAAATTAAATTATAGTCTCTCAATCAATAATTTTTCACCGTGTTGTTTATTCTATCAGTATCAGACATATTTAAAGCTTTATATCTATATAAAGTAGATGTAAAGGAAAAAGTTGAAAAATCCTCCCAAAAAAAATAAGAAATCTTTACCAACTATTCGATCGAACAAACAACAGCAATAGCCAAAAAAAAAATTGATAAATAAATTGCATTGGATTAGGCTTTATTGTGTTGTGCAGTTTTTGTAAATGTTTTTTCTTTTTTTATAATTTTCTTTCCATTTCCACAACATCTTCTAATCTCAAAACGTTTATAGTCTGCTGTCTAAGGACTTTATTTGATTTTGGTTCAAGTATTGGCAAAACACAATATTTAAAGCCAAAAGAAAAAATAAATGGATAAAGGGGGTGATTTTCTATTATTTTTGTTTCTTCTTTTTTTTTGTTGGTCTAAAATATTTTATCTATTGTCTTGTATAATGTTAAGCAATTTTTCAAAAAAAAAAAAAAAGTTACAAAAATCAATTGACGTAAATCTTTTATGGCAAAACATTTTATGTCTACTACATTAAATGACCAGAAGGTTAATTTTAAACCCGTAACTGCCGAAAGGACAGTTGTTTTTCTTAAAGGAATGTCTCAGAAACATTTTTATTTAGAAAAGAACTTAAATTCTGTAATTTTTTTTTATGGAACAAAATATATTTCTAAGGTCCTTCGATTTTTTTATATTGAAAACATTTAATTTTCACCTATTATTTCTAAATAAAATTTTAGAATTTGTATGAGTACTTTATTAGATATTTTCTTTTTTTCAATTTCTATAACTTTTGCATTCAAGAAAAAAATATGGATTCTTTGCATTCTCTCTATAAAAAAAATTTTAGATTCTGAAAATCCATCCAATGTACTTAGCCGTATGATTAACCTTTGGTGGGATTATCCCGCTTTTTGATGTCTCATCCCGCCTTGAATTCCGATCCCGCTTTTTAAACAAAAGTCCCGCTTCATCCCGCTTTTTGACTTTTGGAATAGCAAAGTATGACAATTTTTAGGATATTTTAATAATATTTTGAGAAATATATTTTTGAGCATATTAACTATTTCTTACCGTATAAAGAAAATTTTAAGAAAAATTTTGTTTACTCAAAAAAACTGTTCACAAGAGAACCCTACTAGACTGATTTAAATCAAAAATAAATTAAAATTAAATTTTTTCATTGTGATACTTCGAATATTCCGAAAAAAGCTTTCAATAAAAAAGTATTAAACTTAAATACATGTTTCCTAATTCTCAGATTCTTAGAATTTTTTTGTATACAAAAATCCTCAGATGCTGAAACATTTTTCATAAAAGAAAAATCTCAGATTCTAAAAAAATATCGGTTTCTAAAAAATTCTTCCTTGAAAAAAAAAAGCTGATACCCTTTTCTAAAAATGAATACTTAAATTTTGTAGCCCCTTGAAAAAAATTTATTAGATCTGGTCTGATTTGTAAAAATCTAATGATGGCATTTGTATCTGATAAGATCTACCAGATACGAAATTTTCCAATTTCGAACTCTGATCCGTAATTGAATCTGATCAGATCCTGAAATTGTGTAAAAACGTCAGATCAAAAAGACCTGATCAGATAAAATTATATTTTTTAGATCCAAACAGATTAAATCAGATCCAAACGATTTTTTCAAGGGGCATTTTTCGATAGAAAATATTTGAGAAGGGGGAAAAAAAGAAGAAATTTTTAAAAGTTTCAATGTTTTCTAAGATAATTTCATATAGAAAAATTATTAGGTTCGTAGGCATTTTTCTAAAGAAAAATTTAAGACGCAACTTCACAAGAAAAAATTACAGACTCAAAGACACACTTCCTTTATAAAATTTCTCAACATAAATATTTTCAGATTCTGTGAGATTTTTCATACAAAAAAAAACTTAGATTCTGATATAATTTTCTATAGAAAAATTCCAAAACATTTTTCTTATTGGAAAAAATCATAAATTTTGAAAAACTGAAATATATTTCTTATAAAAAAACTATCAGATTCTGAAACGTTTTTCCTGTAGAAAAATTAGATTTTTTTTTCCAGAAAAATTCTTGTCAGACTCTAAAATATTTTATTCTAAGGAAATTAACAGTTGCCAATGGATTTTTTCTATAGAAAATTTATAAGATTCTTAAACATTTTTCCTACAGAAGAATTCTTAAAATTTTAGATAATTTTTCTTTCAAAATATTCTTAAATTCTGAGTCAAAAAAGTATCTAAATATTTTCTAAAGACAGTCTCGAGTTCTGAAACATTTTTTTATAAAAAATATATGAGATTTACTTTCTTTAGAAAATGATAAGAAAAGTTATCAGATTCAGTCTACGACTCTAATTTAATTTTAGTTTTTCATATGTAATTTTTTTGATTCTTAAATATTTTATCATCCCAAGGTTGGTAAAAAAATTCCTTAGACTAGAGACTATGTTTGCTGACGTAATCAAAATAAAATTTTTGTAGTCAAAGTTCTTACGGATTTCTTTACATAAAAAAAATACAATCCCATTAAAGTATTTCCAGAATTTTGCGCATTTTGGATGGCATTCGTGGGTTCGTTCAAGGCAAATTTCACTTATTAAAAAAAATCCCGCTTTTTTATCAAAATCCGGCTTTTTCAACCTTTCGATCCCGCTTTTCAGTCAAAAACAGTTGGTCAGGTTACGTATGATGAATAGAATGGATTGCCAAGTAATTAAAAGTTAATCATACGTAACGTGGCACAGTTTTAAGAGTTTTCTTATAATGGTACACAGGCGTATGATCATTATTAATCTCTACGCTAACACAAAAAAATACAAATATCATGAATTAAGGCATAGTTACTTGAGCGAAGACGGAGCGGAGACGTTTCAGCTGATACGTTAGCTTCTATTAAAATGTATGGAAGTAGGTACTTAAACGAATAATTGACGGTGATGTAGCGGCCGAACCTAGAAAATTTTGATTTTCCGTACGTTTTACGTGTCAGCTGATTTTATTTTTTATTTTGTGTTGAAATATTTTTATTTGTGTTGCACAATTGACAAATAAATATCAATAAACGTTAAAAAAATGTTTTCCTATAAATATTAAATAAAAAAATCACAAATACCCACTTTTTTAAATAAAATTTCCAAATTAATATGACACGTTTAAACCAATGATGGGTACCAATACCTTTTCGATACCAATACCCATTAATACCAATTCAAATTGAAAACCAATACCAATTAAAAACCAATACCTTTATTTTTGCGATACCAATACCGATAAAAAACCAATACTGATTCCCCACTACCAATACCAATTAAAAACCAATACTTTTATTCTTCAAAACCAATACCAATAAAAAACCAATACCAATTCATTTTTTTCTACTTTCGTATCGGTTTTGTTTCGGTTTTTTGTATTCTTATTTTCGTTTGTTTTAATTGTGACGTCAAACATTTTCTTTCCATCACATTATTAGGTTTTACCTGGCTAACGAATTGCTACAGATGTTTACAAAAGATGTTACATCGATCAGTAATCGTTTGCATGCAAAGTCATATAACAAAAAGGAGTTAGCTACTTGAATTTTAAAAGCCATAAAAACATAAAACAAACATTTTTTGTCACGTTACGTGATTTTTATGACCCCTAATAAAAGTAGATCTTAAAAAATTTAGACCTTTTCTGTAATGAAATTTTTTCTTTTGCAAACATTATTAATATGTGATGCACATATATTGAATGTCACTGCACTGTTCTTTGCGTTTTAAAAAAAATACTAATGTCCTTTTTTGGAAATCCCAAAATTTTAATCAAGCAGTCGTTACAAAATTATATTTCACAACACCAGAATCCAGAAAAAAAAATGTTGTTTGTTTTATTAGAGGCACAGTCATATTATAAAAGAATTTAAGAACGCATAATGTGCGGTTCACACTTGCTATTTTTGAGAGTTTAAGGGCTACGTGTTTAAAAAATTTTTTGTTCTGTATCCATTACGTTTTTATTCAGTTACTGGTGTTTTGTTAAACAACTTGTTGTGTGAACTCCATATAAGAAAAAAAATTTGCCCGTGTAATTACAAAAAGATCTAAAATCGAAAAAGGGGCCCCTGCACGATAACCCATTTCAATCACCTTAAAAAAAATATATATATGAAAGGATGAATTTCAGGTATATTTTGTTACAAATGTTAAGTGTCATCTTTCTGCAATTAAAAAATATCTCCCCTTACCACCGCAATTTATATGGCTTTTCTGGAATAACGGAATATTAAACATTTTTTTTGAAAAGATTTTTAAGATCTGCCGGTGCTAATTTCACTAAAAAAGTACCTTTTTCCAAAAAAGGAAAAATAAAATTGAATCTTATATCCAATTCACACCTGAGGTGAAATCTTGTTCGAACGAGATTTCGATCATATGGTTGTGTATAAAATGATACAGACCATATGATCGAAATCTCGTTCGAACGAGATTTCACCTCAGGTGTGAATAGGCCTTTAGTTTTATAAAATTTCCTTTTTTTAATTTTTCTCAAAAGAGATAAAATTAAAACGCCTTAAAATATATATTTTTGTAAACCACTTTTGATTTAGTTGGCTTTAACTTTAATTTTATCATTATTATTTGAAAAAGAAGCGACAAATAAGTTCTTCTCGCATTGCACGGTGGTCAGTTCCGGCCAAAAATCATTTTATTTTTTTATTAAATCTTGATGAACTTTTGATGCTATATTATAGCTAATACTTCAAAACATACAATTTAAATCTTTTTTTGGGCCTTGTAACACTATATTATTGTCCATAGTGGTGCAAAGTTGAGTATTTTTTGCTTCTCATTTCAGCTTTTTTTAAAATGTATATTTTAGTTTTCAATAAAAGTTGGCTATGCATTTTTCTTCACATTATTTTTGTAAGTTCGGACATGGATTTTTAATTCCTATAGTAAATAATCATTCCATGTGGTTTTTGCAGATTTTGTGTGCGTTTTTGTCTCAAAGTGATGTGTATGAAAATTATATAAAAATTACAAAAAAACTCTAAAAAAAATAAATTTTGAAAGACCATAAAAGTCAATTAGAGGCTATTAGAGGTTAGCTATAAAAAGCAGTTTGTACTTTCAACTATTAAAAGTAAGTATTTTAAATTTCAGCCCCTACTTTTACCGATTCTTTAAACCAGAGCATTTTTAGTGGACTCATTTTTTACAAATGGTGGACTTTTTTAAACTTACAAACTCCACCAAAATAGGGAATGTGAATAGAAACTAACTTAAAACCCATAGATTTGCGTTAAAAAAAACTTAAAAAAAGACGAAATAAAAAAAATGTGGTTTAAGGGGGGTTGGAACTAAAAAACAGCCTTAATGTTAGAAATTTTTAAACAGCTAAAAAAGAAATACGTAATATTATTTAATTCTGTTTTTTTCATTTCAAAGATAGAACATTTTAGTGTTTTTAAAAATTTCATAACACAAATTTTGTCAACTAGAATTTTCAGGGTTGCCAGTCAATCGTGTGTTGTTTTTTTAAAGGGGAAAATTGGCGGCATTTTTACAGCAAAAACTACTAAACCGATTTTGATGAATTTCTTCTTTCATTCAAATATTAATTAGGTCAAATTTTAAGAAATGGTCACGATAAGTATTAGAAAATTAAATAATCTACAAATCAAAAAAAAAAAAAAAAATGTCATCAAAATCAGTTCAGTAGTTTTTCCTGTATCCCACAATTAACTGGAAGCCCTGTCAATTCTTTGTCTTTTAAACTTTAAAAAATATTATGATTGTTAATATTTCAAATAAAAAAACAGAATTAAAAAGTACTGCGTATCTATCTTTTTAAAAAATTGCTAACACTAAGGCTGTTTCTTTTAGTTCCAACCCCCACCTTAATTAGTTTGATACATTTGACACGTCCATGCTTAGTTGGCCAACCACTGTAATTGTATGTCCAACGTTTTGAAAAGAGATCAGATATATTATTCTTAATTCGGATATTAAATTTTTGCTGTTTATATGCAGACATGTTTGATACATTTGGGACGTCCATGATTATTTGGCCAACCACTGTATTTGTAGTTCCAACATTTGGGCAAGGTATCAAATATGTTATTCTTAATTCGAATATTAAATTTAAACTATTTACACGAAGAAATAAAGAAGTTATTGATTTTTGGCCGGAATTGACCACCGTGCATTGGTACAGTGGACATAAATGGAGTAAAAACTGACCAATAAAAATTAGGTAATTTGTTACGCATTTGAGATTATCGAAAATCAAGGAAATTTTTATTTTTTATACCCTCCAAAATATAAATATATAAAAATGTTAGGGATTTTTTTAATTTTTCCTCCGCGCGATGAATGCTGTCAAATAGATTTATTATGATTTTTGCACTTCTTCTCCTTCTTTTATATTGATCGTGTGTGGGTAAGATTGACGATTGTACAATGGTCAATCTAACCCATACATGGGAATTTTTAATTGGCATTGACCTTTCATTGGCATTAGTTGGAACTAATGCCACTGCCAAAAAAAGCATTAGCATTTATTGCCAATGAAATTTTTTGGCATTATTTGTACTAATGCCAATGAAAAGGCACAAATGCCTTAAAAAACTATTTACAATTGATAAAAAAAATTAGAAAATTAGAAAAAGTGAATGCTCTATTGCAGCGGTTACCAACCTTTTTGGCTCGTGTACCCCTAATTTTAAATTTTATCAGTCGCGTACCCCCCAACGAGTTTTTTGTTAAAAAAAACTTCAGATATGAATATTAGAGTTAATTTTGAAATTTTTTTAAGGATTTAGGGGATATCAAAATAATGGTGGTATTTTTTTTTAATAATGTTCGCTTCTTGGGGTGGTTCCATGCATCTGAAAACGCAAATTTTGAGCTGATTTTTCTGCCGAGCAAAAACGGCTAAAAATATTACAAATCTGATTTCTCCAGCCAATTCTACACCAAAAATTAAAACAGCAGACGTTTTTAAAACTCTTAAAAAAAGTTCCAAAAACTCATGTTTTTAATTTTTTGTAAATGATTTTTTTTGAATACGAAGGCAGATCAATAATTCCGTGACTTTTTGAATTAAACACCCTCGTATATACAATGAAAAGGCATTTTGAGCTTAACAAAATGGTACCAAAATTTCCACTCCATCACAAACCGTCTCAAAAATTCCCAAAAACACATTTTTTGAGAACTTTGACATAGATTTTCTCAACAAGCTGATATCATAGAAAAATTTTGGAACCATATTCGGAATCAGCATCAGGGCAGTTTCAAAATATCACCCAAAAATATACCAAAAATGCTCTCTAAATTGCATAAAAATACGTTTTTTTGTGATCTTTGGCCTCAACTTTCTTAAAAACCTGACGTTATGGAAAACTTTGGGAGCCAGCTGCGGAACCAGCATTGAAAGTTTAAGCTAATTGTAAGTACTCTGTTTTTTATGGTGAAAATTCACTTCAACTTTAAACGCCTCAAATCGCAATAAAACATTTAAAATCAACAACTTTTAACAATTATATGAAAGAAACGATCAAATCTGAAATGTCACTTTTTCACGGTAATTTAAATTGTCTTGTGTAATAAAAATGCGTAAAAACTTTTTAACAATTTTCCTATAATTATTCGCGTTGCCAAAATTTATTTTTTTTATACGAAGTTTGACAGACTTTTTCCCGTGAAATCGAACAGAATACTATGCCTTAATCTAAAACGAATATCCAAATTACTTAAATTTTGCGTACCCCCGCGGACAGTTTCGCGTACCCCCTAGTGGTACGCGTACCATAGGTTGGTAACCGCTGCTCTATTGTATTAAGTATGACGTGATGCACCTTGTCTGTAATTTTTGTAAAAATAGGTACATCCATTCTCTTGGAATGATCAATCAAAAATAAAATATTTATTTTTAAATCTCCATATACCGTAATCAAAAAGCTAACAAATTTATACATTATTAAGGCGGCACCTTGTTTTTATTTTTTGATTAATTTATTTGACAAAAGGATGTACAACTTGTAAATAGATATGGACAGTTCTTGATTCTGTTTTTTGTGATTTTTTAATTTTTTTTATTTAAATTTTTAAAAATTGTTCCATTTTAAATATGTAGTTTTTCCAAAATGTTCCGCGACATAATCCAAAACTTAGGACGCCAAAATCTTCGTTGGTTTACAGCATTCAGATTGACCTGCCCCTTTTGCCCGTTTTTTCGTCTGCGTTTAAAATATTAATAGAAAGGGAGATGAACAAATCTAAAGTTGTTAAAATGAACATTTTATAATTGAATAAATTAATTTTATGAATTAACAATTTTTAAGTTTTTCCAAAAGAACAAACATATTTATTTCTATATTAATACTGGATAAAATGAAACCCGAATACACAAAAAACCGATTTCGAGAAAACCTGGTTACACGAAAAATAGTTTCTTATCGTATTAAAAATTGTTTTCAATACATTGAAAATAAAAGAAATACCCCAGACAGTTTTTTGAAGTAGTGTGGTACTTTTGATTACGATGAGTTTAAAAAAGAGGGTTTTCACAAAATGTTTTTTATTTTTTTTTTTTAATTTTTGGCATTTAAATTTGTGTTGACTGGCACAAGAGGGCAAGTTTTTTGTAAAGTCTGGATAACAAGGATAATTCTGGTCCAAACAGTTTTTTGAAAGGGCGTGTAACTTTCTATAACGATGAGTTTTTAAAAGGGAGTTTAAAAAAAAAATAAAAATTCAAAAAATTCGAATTTTTTTAAAAATTTTATTTTTTTTATAAAATTTATTTTAATTCCATTTTTGAAAACGGACACAAGCGGGCAAATTTTTTGGAAAGTTGTGATAGAAAGGATAATTCTGGCCCAGCCAGTTTTTTGAAAGGGCGTAGAACTTTTGATAACGATGAGTTTAAAAATGAGGTTTCCACAATTTTTTTTTTATTTATTTTTTTTAAAGGGTTTTTTCAAAAAAAAAAAAATCCTTCACGCAAAAATTCGACCCACTCTCTAGACACTCACTTAGAATTTTTCAACTCAACATCACGTGATTTAAATGAAAATCACTTTTTTGAGTCACACAAATCACAGGACCAGCGACCATCTCCAATTCAAATACATAAACAAGAGACAAGTGTCTCTTCATTTGTTTAATCTATAACATCTGTAAATTTTAATTAAAATGAAGTGTCCACCCTTGAAAAAGTTTCCTTGTAGGTCGGAATCCAAAAAGTTTCAAGGCACTTATTTATTACCCTAGGTAACGTTAGGTTAACCTACCCTAATATAGTCACTTAATTTAAATGAAAATCGCTCAATAATCACGTGATTTAAATAAAAATCGCTCACGCCTGAATCACGTGGTTTTTTGAGTCACGCAAATAACGGGACCACAGACCATCTCTAATTCAAATACATAAACAAAAGACAAGTGTCTCTTCATATGATTCATCTATAACATCTTTAAATTTGACTAAAAATGAAGTGTCCACCCTGAAATAGTTTCCTTGTAGGTCCGATTTCAAAAACTTTCAAGGCACTATTAATTACCTTAATATAGGCTTAATTTCTGAATTACAAAAAAATTGGTTAACATTTACGACCTGTAGAGACTTTTGGCCAAAAAACCTACCATCACGCCCCAGTGTGCACTGTGGGGCGGACAGAAGGACGACGTACGTTAAATAAATTAATATTAACATCAAAACCTTTTGCATACAAATACCAAAACCGATATAAGATAAATACCAATACTTATTAAAAACCGATACCAATTCGAGGCTAAAACCAATACCAATACCCAATACCTAAATAATTCAAAACCAATACCGAAACCTATACCAATTCAACAAAAAATGAAAACCAATACCTATACCAATACTAATATAATTTTAAAAACCAATACCAATACCAATACTTTTATCGAATTGGTACCCATCCTTGGTTTAAACGGATTCAGTAAGTGCTTAACAAATACAACAGCCCGTCACGATACAGCACCGCTACAGTAGCGCTAGGCCTTTACACCGCTCAACAAATCGAAGGTTTTTGGCTCCGGTTTGAAGTTTCATATAATATGTTTAAAGATTTTGACTCGCTGATTCCAAATCTGTGCTCCAAATTTTTCCATCACGTCTAGAATTTTAATTATTCGCGGTTGAAAATACGAAAAAGCGCGATTTTTGCCTTTTTTGAAAGCCTGCACAGCAGCCACTAGGTGGAATAAAAATCTGGTATAAAGGGTTAGAGTAGAATTGAACTATGATCTCAAATATATGATCGAAAAAATTTGAAGTTTTTGCACAATTATTGGCCAAACATGTATTTTAAAAAAACACTGTGAAAAAAATTAGAAAAAGCACCATTTTTAAAAGGCTCTTAAACATAAACCAGATGATCAATCTTAACTGTGATGAGCTCAAAATTTAGGCAAAAGTTCATTCTTTCTTATAGACTTTAAAACCCATAAAAGATATCTTCCGGTTTATACGAAAAATAACACAGAAAACTTAAATTTGTAAAATATTTATTTTGTTTTGTTTTTCTTTGAAAAATATAAAAAAAAAAAACTAAGGTACCTTACCTTTTTTACAAAAATGATAGTTTTAACAGTATCATTTTTAAACGCAAGTGTAACCCAACCAAACGCAATAATTAGAAAAAAATTGTTTTCTATGTTGGAGACCATAGACAAATTACACTTTTGCACTTGATACCAGATTTGTATTCCACTGGATGGCTGCTGTGCAGGCTTTCAAATAATGCAAAAATCCTCATTTTTCGTATTTTCAATCATGAATTAAAAATTTGGAGAACAGATTTGGAATCAGGAGATCAAAGTTTACTAAAATTAATCGCCATAATTCAAACCTGAAAATAAGTGTTGAGCGGTGTTATCAACTAAAATATTACAACCAAGTTTCAGATTCTGGTATATTTTTCCTTTGGGAAATTTTTCAAATTCTAATCAATTTTTTCAAAATGTTTCAAACTTCGAGATTTTTGCAGTAAAAGTTTTACATTTCTAAAAGATATTTCTCTGTAGAAAATGTTCCAGAAAGACTGAGGGTCAAAGACTTTTTTCTGCAGAAATGGTCTTAGATTATGAGCCATTTTTTATATGAGTTTTTGCTAAAAAAAAAAAAATATTGCCTTAAATGGCTTAAAGAGAAGTGCTAGAGACAAAAAAAAGCAAAAATAGGGAATAATTTTTTATTTTTTTATGACTTTTTTTCTAAAAAAGCTTTAACTGCATTTTTTGGTTTAACGAGAAGTGCTATAGAAAAAATAGCAAAAATTGGGAATCATTAAAAAATTTAATTTTATATCAATTTATTCTACAAAACTTTTATTGCATTTTATGGCTTCACGAGGTACTAGATAGCAAAAATAGGTCTGCTAAATTAAAAATTTGGAATCTTCGCTATAAATTTCCAAAAATCCATTTTTATATGCATTGTATGGATTTACGAGAAATGCTAGATGGCAAAAATAGATGATCATCACTAAAATTTTTCAAAAAACAAAGAGAGGTGATAGCGCAAAATTTGATAATCATTGCTCAATAAATTTCCAAATATATCCATTTTGACATGATTTTTTTTTTTCCTAAAATACTGTACACTCAAAAAATTATGTCATTAACTGTTTGTAGTTTATTGAAAACGGTTTACGTTTTGTCGTTTTTAAAAGAAAAAACATTTGTTCAATGTTCAGTTTTATTAAATGTCTATTTCTGTTCTTTGTTTCAAAAATAATAACATAAAAAATAAAGACTTTCATTAGCATTCAATTTTTAAAGTCATTTATTTTTGTTCTGTAAGTAAACATAAGTGATTCCTCTTTAATTTTTAATGATTTCTGTACGTTATTTTTTTTTTATTGTTGGCATTTTTTTAAGATGAGTCATTAGTTTTTACCTACTTGTGTTGGTTATTTTTTTGTAGACAAAAAATTAAAAAAAATATTTTTAGAAATATAAAAACATGTTTGTTTCAAGTGACTTTGGCACGATGGGTAGAGTGTCTGACCAGAATGTAGTTGATTGCGGGATCGATTCCCCAAAAATTTTATTTAAAAAATTTCTTTAGCAGTAAGAATTTTGTCCCGATAAAAAAACTCCATTTAAAGAAAACTATGAACAATTTATAAGTAAATGGACTAAACTTTTTTCCTTTTAGTTAAGAAAATTTCTATTTTTTTAGTTAAATTTCACTAAATTTTAGAAAAATTCATGATAAATTTTCAAAGAATTTTTTTTTTTTAATTTTAGTTATGTCTTTTTTTTCAGTGTACATGATTTTTTATAAGAAACTTTTACTCATTTTTATACCCTCCCCTTAGTGATAGAGGGTATATATCGTTGGCTTAGTCGGCAAACCTGTCAAGTCCGTTTTTTTAAATTTTTCAGGAGAGACAAAAAACTGTCTAACTTTTTTTTGGGTTAACTTTTCTTGAATCTGTAAACGCAGTTTTTTTCTTAAGTTCATCTTGTTTATCCCCAAAAAATCATAGAACTCTAAAATAAAAGAAAGGAACACTTATGGGCTCTTTTTGGACTTAGCACATTTGCTCTTTATAATTTTCTATTTTAAATGTGGACTTAGCACATTTTCTTTCCATTTTGTGGACTTAACAGATTTTCTTGCATTTTTTTTTTTATTTTTATTAATTATATTTGTGTTTTTTATAATAAAAAATACAACTACAACATACTTTTTCATTGTTGTTGACAAAAAAAAAAAAAGATATTATTTATAACCTAAATCGTAGGGTGGGTCGATGATATGGATATTTGCGAATCTCGTGAACTAATAGCAAAAAGTCGGTGAGCATTTTCGAGCTGATAATGGGAAAAATTATAAAAAAAAAATGCAGGCTACTTTTAGTCCTCTACAAGCGGTTTAAGTTCGCGGTTTTTGGAAAAAAAAAATTTAAAAATATTTTAAAAATTTTGTGTTGAAAAAAGCTTTTAGGTGAAAAACAGCTCCAGAAAGTGAATTTTTTTCTTTCTAAAGGTCAACTATTCACAACTTTAAACAATTTTGTGAAATAAAAAATTCCAAAAAAAATGCTGATAAATTTTGGTCCATGGAAGCACATAAAAAGCCAAATTTTCTTTTCTTAATGCGCTTTATTTTACTAAATTTTACCATTTAAATGAAATTTTGAAAAAAAAATGTTTTTTTATATAAAAAATCTAACTTTTCTGGCTTTGGAAATGCCATCATGTACCTAAATGTATCAGCTAAATTTTTTTTTTAATTTTTGCCTTTATAAGTTATATTTTGCAAAAAAAAAAACAAAAACCAATCATGTATTTCCATACGAGCTCTCTTTTGCGTCCTTTTAATAAAATAAACAAACCTCGAATTTAAATCTATTGAAGAAATTTGTTGATACAAAATGTGTGCTGTTTTTAGCTGGACTTAGCACATGGCTTTCGATGTTTTATTATTTTTTTTGGACTTGACAGAATTTCTTACCACTGCATAACAAGAAGAAAAAACAACATAACGGCATTTTGTTTTTTGTAAATGTGTGTTTTGGGTTATACTAGCATACTACATCAAAAACTCAATTTGCATAAAAATTGGACTTGACAGGTTTGCCGACTAAGCCAACGATATAAGTTTGTCATTCCGTTTGTAACTCATCGAAATATCGGTCTAGGTCTCCATAATGTATATGGGGCATTCCATGTGAAATCGGACACTTTGAAAAACTTTTTTTTTAGATTTTCAAAATGTTTCAAACTTCGAGATTTTTGCAGTAAAAGTTTTACATTTCTAAAAGATATTTCTCTGTAGAAAATGTTCCAGAAAGACTGAGGGTCAAAGACTTTTTTCTGCAGAAATGGTCTTAGATTATGAGCCATTTTTTATATGAGTTTTTGCTAAAAAAAAAAAAATATTGCCTTAAATGGCTTAAAGAGAAGTGCTAGAGACAAAAAAAAAGCAAAAATAGGGAATAATTTTTTATTTTTTTATGACTTTTTTTCTAAAAAAGCTTTAACTGCATTTTTTGGTTTAACGAGAAGTGCTATAGAAAAAATAGCAAAAATTGGGAATCATTAAAAAATTTAATTTTATATCAATTTATTCTACAAAACTTTTATTGCATTTTATGGCTTCACGAGGTACTAGATAGCAAAAATAGGTCTGCTAAATTAAAAATTTGGAATCTTCGCTATAAATTTCCAAAAATCCATTTTTATATGCATTGTATGGATTTACGAGAAATGCTAGATGGCAAAAATAGATGATCATCACTAAAATTTTTCAAAAAACAAAGAGAGGTGATAGCGCAAAATTTGATAATCATTGCTCAATAAATTTCCAAATATATCCATTTTGACATGATTTTTTTTTTTCCTAAAATACTGTACACTCAAAAAATTATGTCATTAACTGTTTGTAGTTTATTTAAAACGGTTTACGTTTTGTCGTTTTTAAAAGAAAAAACATTTGTTCAATGTTCAGTTTTATTAAATGTCTATTTCTGTTCTTTGTTTCAAAAATAATAACATAAAAAATAAAGACTTTCATTAGCATTCAATTTTTAAAGTCATTTATTTTTGTTCTGTAAGTAAACATAAGTGATTCCTCTTTAATTTTTAATGATTTCTGTACGTTATTTTTTTTTTATTGTTGGCATTTTTTTAAGATGAGTCATTAGTTTTTACCTACTTGTGTTGGTTATTTTTTTGTAGACAAAAAATTAAAAAAAATATTTTTAGAAATATAAAAACATGTTTGTTTCAAGTGACTTTGGCACGATGGGTAGAGTGTCTGACCAGAATGTAGTTGATTCCCCAAAAATTTTATTTAAAAAATTTCTTTAGCAGTAAGAATTTTGTCCCGATAAAAAAACTCCATTTAAAGAAAACTATGAACAATTTATAAGTAAATGGACTAAACTTTTTTCCTTTTAGTTAAGAAAATTTCTAATTTTTTAGTTAAATTTCACTAAATTTTAGAAAAATTCATGATAAATTTTCAAAGAATTTTTTTTTTTTAATTTTAGTTATGTCTTTTTTTTTCAGTGTACATGATTTTTTATAAGAAACTTTTACTCATTTTTATACCCTCCCCTTAGTGATAGAGGGTATATATAAGTTTGTCATTCCGTTTGTAACTCATCGAAATATCGGTCTAGGTCTCCATAATGTATATGGGGCATTCCATGTGAAATCGGACACTTTGAAAAACTTTTTTTTTTAGATTTTCCCAATTTGATTACAGTTTTTAGTATCCTTCTAAAACTCCTTCGTGGTAAATTTTCAGATTTTTTTGATGACCCGTTCAAAAGATATAAAATTTTTAAAAATTGGTAGTTTGTTCCTTTACTCAAACTTCTTTTAATCATAACTTCTTCAATAATGGTCCAAACTTCAAATTTTTTTTTTTCAAAATTTTTATTTTTTCACGTACTTTCTAAAAAAAAATCCCAAAAAATTATTAAAAACGCTCTAGTATGCGATTTTTAAGTTTTAAAATTTAAATCTCATTTTTGAAAATGTTTGTACTCTTCGATTTTTTTGAATTTTTTTTGTGTAAAACATCTATTGATTCTACAAATTTTTTGCCCAGGCGGATCGTGGGATAACGATTATTACTATTTTTTAAAATTTTTTGAAAAAATTTTATTGTAATTTTCCAATCTTAAAATCATTTCTACTGTTCCAATGGTGCGTCATAGAGGGGTCCTTTATGAGACCGACCCCCATTAATTTTTACGTCTTAACATTTCTTTGAAACAAACTAATGCCCTATCTCCAATTTCTAAGGGGGCTCCCACACAAAACGACATTTTTTAAAATTTGTTCCAACCGCTCTAACTGCCCTAATAGTGCCCTTAGAGCAACAAAATGTATGACCGACCCACAATATTTTTTTAGTCCAAACATTTTCTCTGAACACACCTACCCTCTATCTTTAACTGTTAAGGCGGTCCCCATACAATTTTTTTTATTTTTTGTAAATTTGTTTTATTTAATCAGCTTCTACCGGTCCAATGGTGCGTCCGAGAGGGGTCATTAGCGAGACCGACTCCCATTTATTTTTACCCTGCAACATTTTTTCAAAACATACCTATGCCCTATCTCCACTCCCTAAGTAGGCTCCCATACAAATAACAGTTGGAGCAAATTTTATAAAAATGTAATTTTGTATGGGAGCCTACTTAAGGAATGGAGATAGGGCATAGGTATGTTTTGAAAAAATGTTGCAGGGTAAAAATAAATGGGAGTCGGTCTCACTAATGACCCCTCTCGGACGCACCATTGGACCGGTAGAAGCTGACTAAATAAAACAAATTTACAAAAAATAAAAAAAATTGTATGGGGACCGCCTTAACAGTTAAAGATAGAGGTTAGGTGTTTTCAGAGAAAATGTTTGGACTAAAAAAATATTGTGGGTCGGTCATACATTTTGTTGCTCTAAGGGCACTTTTAGGGCAGTTAGAGCGGTTGGAACAAATTTTAAAAAATGTCGTTTTGTGTGGGAGCCCCCTTAGAAATTGGAGATAGGGCATTAGCTTGTTCCAAAGAAATGTTAAGACGTAAAAATTAATGGGGGTCGGTCTCATAAAGGACCCCTCTATGACGCACCATTGGAACAGTAGAAATGATTTTAAGATTGGAAAATTACAATAAAATTTTTTCAAAAAATTTTAAAAAATAGTAATAATCGTTATCCCATGATCCGCCTGGGCAAAAAATTTGTAGAATCGATAGATGTTTTACACAAAAAAAATTCAAAAAAATCGAAGAGTACAAACATTTTCAAAAATGAGATTTAAATTTTAAAACTTAAAAATCGCATACTAGAACGCTTTTAATAATTTTTTGGGATTTTTTTTTTAAAAAGTACGTAAAAAAACAAAAATTTTGAAAAAAAAAATTTGATATTTGGACCATTATTGAAGAAGTTATGATTAAAAGAAATTTGAGTAATGGAACAAACTACCAATTTTTCAAAATTCGATATCTTTTGAACGGGTCATCAAAAAAATCTGAAAATTTACCACGAAGGAGTTTTCGAAGGGTACTGAAAACTGTAAACAAATTGGGAAAATCTAAAAAAAAAGTTTTTCAAAGTGTCCGATTTCACATGGAATGCCCCATATATATATTGATTTTAAGACATTTTAGCGATGTCCGTCTGTCTGTCCGTCTATCCGTCGGTGGAAATGGTGATCACGGCCAAAGTAATAACTAGATATGACTAAACACAAAATTTTCGCCAAATTTTTTTTTTTTTTTCACCAAAAAAATTTTTTCTAAAAATTTTTTTTTTTTTGTTTTTTTGTAAATAAACTTTTTTGCATTGTGGAGGGTATCAATACATTCGGCAAGGTCGAATTTAACTTTTTTACTTGTATGTCTTATAGAGGGGCTAGAGAAAAATAGCAAAAATTTAAAATCATCGCTATAATTTTTACAAAATCTTTTTTTATGCAATTTTTTACTAGAAAAGAAAACTTTAATTGCATTTCACGAATTAACGAAAAGTGCTGAAGCAAAAATATAAAAAGAAATTGGATCACAGCAAAAAATTTCCAAAAATCCATTTAAATATGATTTTTTATAAAAACAAATTAATTTTATCTGAAAAAACGTTAATTGTATTTAATGGCTTAACGAGAGGTGCTAGAGAAAAAAAAAACAAAAATGGAGGATCATCGCTGTAAATCTCTAAAAATCTATTTTTAAATCAATTTTTTATATTATAAAAATACATTTAATTCAGATTATCAGACATTTTTCGAAACTTCCGTTATTCAAGGGTTAATTTAATTCATGTCAAAAAAAAAAAATCTAAGCAAGATGATGCTTTGACTCTATCAAAATGGTTCATTAGAAAATATGATTACATTGAACATTAAATTTAAGTATAGAAAAAAAGTAAACTAAAATAGTTTTTTAATCCATAAAAATAGTTTTGGTGCAATTAATTTAAAATGTATTTTTGCAAACTTTTATGTCTTTGAAATCCGTTGTATTCATTACATTTGAATTTCTATAAATACTTAAACTTTATGGTTTTACATGAGAAGTTTTGTAAAGGATTTTCTTTTTTTTTGTAATTTATGCTGTTACAAAACAAAAATCTCATTTTCAAATTTATAAGCAAAAATGTATTTAATACGCTTCGTTTGAATTTGGTAGATTTTTTTAAAGGCCTTACAAAAAAAATATTAATAATACACCTTTTTGTTGGTTGTTTGACAATAGTGATGAAATTTAAAAGAATGTACAATTTGTTTCTGCTAATTCTCAATAAGGGTAGAGTTGAATATGTATTAATATTTTTGTTTGAACACTCGCGATTGTTTGAACATTCGGGATTTGTTCCCTTTGCTTCTTGTAATTTGTTAAAAAGTCTTGAGAATGGAATCTGACAAATTCCGAAGCAAGTGTCGGATAAGTCTTGCAAAAATTTAATTTAAAACAAAAAAATAATTTTCTTGAAAATTATGCTATGAGAATATCATATTTAATTGGTAAAGAAAAAATACCTCGAGCTTGAGTAAACCTACTAAAAAATATTTTTTTAGGTTTCTTGGTAAGGCCATTTTGTTGCTCCTTTTTATTTTCATAATTCAAATTTTGTTGCAACTTTTTTTTCGTTTTCTATATATTTTCACAGTTTTATAACTTTGAATATGAAACCTTAGGTTAAAATTTTGTTTAGCCGTTAGTTTAAATTTTATTACAAACTTTTATGACGCTAAGTAGAAAATTGTTTACCGCCATATTAGTGAGGATTTATGAGTTATTAGAAAATTTTTAGATAAGCAAAGAAAAAACGTAATCAGACAACTGCAAATAATTTTCGGCAGAAAAAATGATTTGGAAACTTTATAGCCAAAAAAATGTTTTAGTAACTGAAACCTTTTCCATACAACAAAAATCTTCAAAAAAAAATTTTTTTTTCAAAATCTGGAAAAAAACATCACAGAATTTAAAAAAAAATAAATGAGAGTATGTTTTTTATTTCGTATTTTTTTTTGCGGTGATCCTTAATTTTTGCTTTACCGCCTCTCGTTGAGTTATTAAATGCAATTTTTTTAGAAAAAAAAATAGATTTTTGAAAATTCTTAGCGAAAATTCCCAATTTTTGCTATTTTAATACTAACACCTCTCGTTAAGCCATAAAATGCTTTTAAAATTCTTTAGAACAAATGCATATAAAAAGGATTTCCAATTTTTGTAATATTTGCAGTAGCACCTTTCGTTAAGCCATAAAATGCAATTAAATTTTTTAAAGAAAAAATTCGTATGATAAGGGACATTTGGAAATTCAAAGCCATGATCTTCAACTGTTGCTATTTGTTGCTCTAGCACTTCTTGTTACGTCGTATTTCAATGCAATAGATTTTTTTGTTTTAGCTCCTCTCGTTATGCCATAAAATGCAATTATTGTTTTTCAAAAAAAAAAAAAAAATATTCGAAAAATAGATCAACAATAGATTGTTGGAATTTTGATGATCTTAAATTGTTGTTATTTTTTCTCCAGCTCCTCTCGTTAAGCCATAAAATGCTTAATTAAATCATATTAGAACGGATTTTTAAAAATTTATAACGATGATCTTCATTTTTTGTTAATTTGGTTCTAGCTCCTCTAGTTAAGCCATAAAATGCAATTAGAATTTTTGGAATTTTGATGATCTTCAATTACACTGTGCAACAAATTTTGGGTCATCGCATTGAGCCTCAATGCCTTCAACGCCATATGAAAGTAGACCATCAAATGGACAAAACCACCAAAGGGTTTTGCAAAGTCAGTTCGGATTTCTTTTTTATAGCCCACTGAAGTTTTTATTTTTTTTATCAAAGGCGTTTGGAAAACGTCAAAAATACTATAATAAGAACACGTCTGAGCTTCAAAATATTATTTGATGTCTTCAATGAAATTTTATTGCGGTTCTTTTCTTAGAACATTTTAACCCTCTAACTGTCATTTTAAGGGGTCATTTTAGTCCTTTTTCAAAAACTAAACACAGAAGTCTAATAAAACGTCCATTTAGAGGGTTAAAATGTTCTACAAATATTTTCCTAATAAAATTTCACTAGGGGTTGTCGAATGTTCGAAGTTTGTGCGACAAGCGCAAAATGCTTAAAAATGGTCAACTATAAATAATCAATGTTTGTTATTTATTTTTACCACAGCAGTGTTAAAAAATATCGACAAAAACAGTGCAAATATACTTTTGAGCTAAAAACAAGTGAGAGTGTTACATTCGGCTGTGCCGAATCTTTTATACCCTCCAAAATATAAAAAAAAATATAAAAAAATCCAGGGGCGTATTTTTTTTTTTGGGGGGGGGGTTAGTGGGAGACGTTAGGGGGCACCTTCCCCTTGCGATTTTGAACTTCTTCTGAGATTATAATGTTGCATTTCCAAAAGTACAAAAAACTCTGCAAAAAATGCGGTTTTCTTGGGTTGGTTTAGTTGTCCAAGGGGGAACTTTTTCCCCCTTGGTCCGATTTTGCCCATTTCCGAACTTAACCAGCCTATGAACATAAGACATATACATGCCAAATTTCAGGAGTCTATCACTTTTATTTTGGACTGTATCGTGTCTTCCACAGACGATCGGACAGACGGACGGACGGACAGACGGACATCGCTAGAATGTCTTAGAATCGATCACTGATTAATAATATATATACTTTGTGGGGTCCTAGACCAATATCTCGATGCGTTACACACGGAATAACAAAGTGAGTATACCCCCATACTGTAGTTGGAGGGTATAATGATGTTCTGATGTGTTTTATAAAATTTTATGATGAATCTTTTCTTTGACCAAATTAACCCTCTAGCTCCCGTTTTAAAGGCTCATTTTTGTCCTTTTTTAAAAGAAATACAAAAAAGTCTATAAAAAAGGCAGTTTAAGGGTTTAAATGTTTTACAAATATTTGCTGCATCAAATTTTTACCAGGGCACGTCTAAGACAGAGGGTTAATTTGGTCAAAGAAAAGAATCATCATAAAATTTTATAAAACCATCAGAACATCATTTTTAGCTCAAAAGTATATTTGCACTGTTTTTTGTTGATATTTTTTAACACTGCTTTGGTAAAAATAAATAACAAACATTGATTATATATACTTGACCCTTTTTAAGCACTTTGTGCATGTCGTACAAACTTTGAACATTCGACAACCCCTAGTAAAATTTTATGAGGAAAATATTTGTAAAACATTTTAAGCCTCTAAATGGACGTTTTATTAGACTTCTGTGTTTAGTTTTTTAAAAAGGACTAAAATGACCCCTTGAAATGGCAGTTAGAGGGTTAAAATGTTCTAAGAAAAGAACCGCCATAAAATTTTATTTAAGACATCAAATCATATTTTTAAGCTCAGATGTGTTCTTATTATAGTATTTTTGACGTTTTCCGAACGCCTTTGATAAAAAAAATAAAAACTTCAGTGGGCTATAAAAAAGAAATCCGAACTGACTTTGCAAAACCCTTTGGTGATTTTGTCCATTTGATGGTCTTCTTTCATATGGCGTTGAAGCCATTGAGGCTCATTTTTCTTGTTGCACAGTGTTATTGACATTTTTACTCTCACCCATACAGACAAAAAATTGGAAACGAATTTCAATCAACAAAAACGCGAATTCAATCAATAATCAATAAAAATTCCTCCAAATAAAAAAATTGATATACCAATCATCAAATTGTAGGTTAGGTTAGGGTGGCGGTGCCAGATGGGCACTCCGCATAGACCAATTGGTCCATAGCGATACCACAAAACTTTTTCCGCTTATCGATGTAAACTAAATACATTGACCTTCATTGCGAATTGTTTCAAGCTCTTCAGGTCTATCCTCGTAATTTCCTCCAAAGTCTCGAACTGTGAACTTCCTATAATTGATAGTCGAGTTCGTGCCAAAGCCGGGCAGTGACACAGAATGTGTTCAATGGTCTCTTCGACGTCTGGTGTCTCGCACCTTTTACAGCTTGCGTCCGTAATAAGATTCATGTTCTTGGCATGTTTTCCGACAAGACAGTGTCCCGTTATTAAACCTGTCAACATACGACATTCTATTCTCGTAAGTGTAAGTAAGAATTTAGTTCTTCCTAAATCATAGCGTGGCCATAAAATTCTGCTTATACGACTTGTCCCAAGTTCCTTCCACCTTCGATTTGCTTTGGCGACAGTAAGGGTATTTCGTTTTAGTTTGAAATGCTGGAGTGGCGGTGAAAGCATAATGGTGGTACCTATGCCATCTGCTCCAAGTTTCGCGAGTTCATCTGCTTTCTCGTTTCCTTCTATTCCTTCGTGCCCTGGTACCCATAATAAGGTAACTTCATTATTTAGGCAAAGTTGTTTTAAATTCTCGTAACACTTTAAAACCGTTTTCGATTTAATTTGGTAGCTGAAGAATGCCTTTAGGGCAGCTTGACTATCCACGTAGAAATTAAGGGTGGCACCTTTTTCCTTTGCCATATATTCCACAGCTTTTGATATAGCAGCTATCTCAGCCTGAAAGATACTCGAGTCCACGGGTAATTTAAAAGATAAGTGTTGGTCTAGTTCCAGTATCGTGAAACCAGCTCCAACACCATGTGATTGCTTCGATCCATCAGTAAAGATATTTATTGAGTTCGCAGGAGGGCCCTGCCAGGTCGACCAGTATTCTCGATCCGGAAATCTAACTTCATATTTCCGGTCGAAAAATAGTTTGGGCACTGTGTAATCAGAGTCAATACGGTCCATATTAGCAATATTACTGTGTCCAAAGTTGCGATACTTGAACCAATTTGACTCTTTGAGTCTGAGGCAAGCTTTGTAAGCCTCGCCCTTAGCAAAGAGGTCAATTGGTAATAAGTGCAATAAAGTGTCGATAGAGTCGGCTGATGTTGTTCTCAAAGCGCCAGTGATACTCCGTCCCATTTGCCGTTGAAGCTTCTGAAACATTTTAAGCGTCACATCCTTTTCGAGTGCCTTATGCCAGACTAAAACTCTAAATCCAGTAAGTGACTTTAGGTTCTAGACCCCAGGTACTGCCGAACATTTTCTTACACGCGTAATACGCGTTGTTTGCCTTTTTTAATCTTTCTTCAGAGTTCTTGTTCCAGAACAGCTTACTGTCCAAGAACACTCCAAGAAATTTGGCATGCGGTGATATTGGAATTTCAACTCCTCCCACTCGAACCTTTCTAAATTCCGGGATTTTGTATTTTCTAGTAAAAAGGACCATTTCCGTTTTCTGCGGGTTGACATTAAGTCCATTTCCTGAAGCCCACTTCCACATAGCCTTAAGTGAGCCCTCTAAAATCTCGGATACAGTATCCAGATATTTGCCACATGATGGAATAACCACATCATCCGCGTATGCTATTGTTGTGGTTCCTAAAGTCTTCAGTTCCTTTAAAATGGGGTCCAGCACCAGGAGCCAGAGCAGTGGTGACAGAACCCCACCTTGTGGTGTTCCTCTAGAAGCGTAACGAGATGTTTTTGCATGACCCCATTCGGCCGTTATTTCCCGACATGAAAGCATTTGCTCTATCCATTTACTCAAACCACTGTTAGTTGAAGCCTTGTCCAAAGCATTAACTATTGTCTCTGTATTTACATTGTTAAAAGCCCCTTCTATATCCAGAAATGCTGCAAGAGCAAATTCCTTATACTCCAGGGATACTTCTACCTTCTGTACAAGTGAATGAAGCGCAGTCTCTATGGATTTACCCTGCTGGTAAGCATGCTGTGCATCCGATAGAAAATTTGTACCTAAATGCTCCCGTATATATAGATCAATTATCCTTTCCAGTGTTTTTAAAAGAAAAGATGTCAAACTGATTGGTCTGTAATCTTTTGCCGTCGCGTGGTTAAGTTTACCGCTTTTGGGCAAGTATATAAATTGTAGGTGATTAATTGAAAAATTTTTTCAATCACACATTTTTTAGATTTTGATCAAAAGATTGATAAATTTTTTAATTACAGTCAATCAAAATAATGATTTATTTAACGAATGAATTGTAAGCCTATGACAAAATTATCAAGAAATTCATCTTTTTTGCTTTTTAATATGTTGCCAACAATAAAAAAAAAAAGTAACACCGGATTATTTTGTATATTTTTGAATTAATCTATTCAAATAAATTGAAGCGAAAAAAAATCTGGTATGTTGAAAATTTGTAATTCGACAGTTAAAGAAACTAACAAAAATTTTAATCCAAACATTGATTGACTTATTTAAATTTTGTTGATCAATAGATTTAATTGAAAATTGTTAACCAATAATTTTTTGTGCGTAAAATGTAGGTTAAGTTAAAAAAAATCATAAAAATTAATTTTTGGATGATGATGATGATGTTTTTAAGATTTTTGTAAAGATTACCAATTTTAGATATTTTTGCTCTAGCCCCTTTTGTTACGTGAAAAAATTCAATTAAAGTTTTTTTTTTTCAAAAACAATAATATGGAAATGAATTTTTGAAAACTTATAGTGATTTTACATATCTCTAGCAACTCTCGTTAAAAAATTAAATATAGTTTTTCCAAATAAAATATATACCTACATTAGAGTGTCCCTTATTTTGGAAATGTTGAGACGGTACCCGCTCATTTTTTTCCTTTTGACTTAAAAATAACTGTTGATGTCCTCAATTTCTTTTTAATATTTTTTGCTTTTTTAAGCCATAAAATGCAACTAAAGTTGTTTTTTTTTTTTTTAAATTCATACAAAAATAGATTTCTAGAAAATTTATACACTCAAAATAATTCTACAGTAAAAGGTTTAGTAAGTGATATTGTACCAAAATCTACTAATTCGTTACTAATTTTAGTATCTTCAAAGTACTAACATTAGTAATTTTTACTGGATTTGACTAATATTAGTTAAAAATTTTAGTATTGGTTACCAATTTCTGCACTAGGTCCTTTTGGACTAAAATTAGTTAAATTTTTAGTATTGAATACCCACGTTTTTTTTTTGGGTGTAGCAACAATCATAAATTTTTGTTATTTTTGCTCAAGCACCACTCACTATGCCATTAATAAAGCTTTTTTAGAAAATATAAAAATGAATTTAAAAATGTCTCATAATCTAAGGCTATTTTTGCCAAAAAAAAATACACCCTAAGGGTTATTAAAATGTTTTCTACAGAAAAATTATCTTGGGAAATAAATTTATAATCTTTGATTGTATTTAGTGGATATGTATCAGAATCTAGAACATTTACTCTAAAAAAAACTTTAAAACATGTTTGAAAGGAAAAATCTTTAGAATCGGAAAATTTTATTTAAGACAAAATATTGAGAATTGGCGACTTCTTCCTTTGTCATCCTTCTCTCAGATTGGAAAATACGGTCTTAACCGGGGACTCTTTTTTAGGAAAAATGCTTAAAAACTTGAAAATTTTTTTTTTTTTGAAAAAAATTTTAGAATTTGGAATTTTTCCCAAAAGAAAAATATATCAGAATCTGAAACAGTTTTTCATAATTTGATTAAGAATTAAAGATTTTTTGTTTTTGTGTCAGCGTATGCTTAACATGAAATTAATAATGATCATACGCCTAGGTATGCATGCTTCTAAAATTCTAAACTCTGTGTCACGTGACGTATGATTAATTTTTTTATTATATTCGTCATACGCCTAAGTACATTGGAGGGATTTTAAGCATCAAAGAAATTTTTAATAAGAGAAAATGGAAGATAATACATAATTTTTATTTTTCATTGCAAAATTTTTAGGAATTAAAATTTTTTATCTATTACAATTTTATTTTTTTTATGAGAGTTTATGAGAGTTGTTTGTGAGAGTCGAAGTAAAATATTTTGTTAAATAGAACTTGCTATGAAACACATTATCTTCCCATAGAACTGATTACACTGCACAACAAAATCAAATTTTTTCCAAAATAACAAGGTCAGACCAAAAAATTTTGATAGAAGAGACAAAAAAAATACACGTGTATCGGCGTTTTGAAAGTTTACATCTGGGTTTCATTTTAGGGGGAGGTGAAGTTTCCCCCAAATGCAAATGTTGTATTGTCAATCGTCATTGAATATCGAGTGAAGCTTACGTTTAAAGTATATGGTGTGTTCCGCAAATTTATATAAAATGTTACGGAGAACATTTTTGTGGAATATATTAACCCTCTAGCTCCTCAAGATAAGGGTCTTTTTTGTCCTTCTGTTCAAAAAGAGCAAAAAAACGCCATTAAAACAGGGATTTAGGGGGTTGAAATGTTCAGAAAAAATATTCACCGTAAAATTTTACTATAAGTCCTTTAACACACCAAAACGGAAAACTCGACCAGAAAGTCAGAAATAAGACACAACAAAAGAGATCTTAGGATTAATTTCGCATTCATTAAGAAAATCGAGTAAAGGTTACGTTTAAAGTATATAGTGTGTTCAGCAAATTTATGTAAAATGTTACGGAGAACGTTTTTGTAGAATATGTTAACCCTCTAGCTCCTCAAGATAAGGGTCTTTTTTTGTCCTTCTTTTCAAAAAGAGTAAAAAACACCATTAAACCAGGGATTTAAGGGGTTTAAATGTTTCGCAAAAATATCCACCGTGAAATTTTACTATAAGTCCCTGAACACACCAAAACAGAAAACTCAACAAGAAAGTCAGATATAAGACACAACAAAAGAGAGCTTAAGGTTAATTTCCCATTTATTAAGAAAATCGGGTAAAGCTTACGTTTAAAGTATATGGTGTGTCCAGCAATTTTATGTAAAATGTTACGGAGAACATTTTTGTAGAATGTGTTAACCCTCTAACTCCTCAAGCTAAGGGTATTTTTTGTCCTTCTTTTCAAAAAGAGCAAAAACACCATTAAAACAGCTATTTAATGGGTTAAAATGATCCGCAAAAATATTTGCCGTGAAAGAGACTTATAGTAAAATTTCACGGCGAATATTTTTGCGGAACATTTTAACCCCTTAAATCCCTGTTTTAGTGGCGTTCTTTGCTCTTTTTTAAAAGAAGGACAAAAAAGACCCTTATCTTGAGGAGTTAGAGGGTTAATATATTCTACAAAAATGTTCTACGTAATATTTTACATAAATTTGCTGAACACACCATATACTTTAAACGTAAGCTTTACCCGATTTTCTTAATAAATGCGAAATTAACCCTAAGCTCTCTTTTGTTGTATCTTATATTTGACTTTCTGGTTGAGTTTTCTGTTTTGGTATGTTCAGAGACTTAAAGTAAAATTTCACGGCGGATATTTTGCGGAACATTTAATTCCCTTAAATCCCTATTTTAATGGTGTTTTTTGCTCTTTTTGTAAAGAAGGACAAAAAATACCCTTATCTTGAGGAGCTAGAGGGTTAACATATTCTACAAAAATGTTCTCCGTAACATTTTACATAAATTTGCTGAACACACCATATACTTTAAACGTAAGCTTTACTCGATTTTCTTAATAAATGCGAAATTAACCCCAAGATCTCTTTTGTTGTGTCTTATTTCTGACTTTCTGGTTGAGTTTTCCGTTTTGGTGTATTCAAGGACTTATAGTAAAGTTTTACGGTGAATATTTTTTCGGAACATTTAATCCGCTTAAATCGCTGTTTTAATGGCGTTTTTTGCTCTTTTTGAAAAGAAGGACAAAAAAGACCCTTATCTTGAGGAGTTAGAGGGTTAACGTATTCCACAAAAATGTTCTCCGTAACATTTTACATAAATTTGCTGAACCCACCATATACTTTAAACGTAAGCTTCACTCGATATTCAATGACGATTGACAATACAACATTTGCATTTGGGGGAAACTTCACCTCCCCCTAAAATGAAACCCAGATGTAAACTTTCAAAACGCCAATACACGTGTATTTTTTTTTGTCTCTGCTATCAAAATTTTTTGGTCTGACCTTGTAATTTTTTTTTTGTGTTGTACAGTGTTATTAGACTGGGTCGAAATACTTTAAAGATCTTAGATCGAGTGTAGGAAATTGGTAATGGGATAATATAAGCATTTTATGGTAGAATACTTTTTAATCGGTCAAAAACTTTATAAGCGCAACAGAGGTCAAAATTAGGATTTTGGTGAAAGTGGCCAAATTTAAAACAAAAAATTTATATATAAACTTCATTGTATTTTTTAGCAAAATATTTTTTTAATTGCATTTCCTTCTAATATTGTATTATTATAAATACTAAAATTTTATATCATTGTTAAAAAATTCTTATTTAAGGTACAAAAGATCATTTTTTCGAGCGGTTTTCAAAACTACTTTTGCTCATTTTAGTTTTTTTATTAAAATTGCAAAATATATAGATATTGTTACGCGATTTTATGAAAAAAATCATAGGTTAGGTTAGGTTAGGGTGGCGGTGTCCGATTGACACCTCGCATAGACCTCTTGGTCCATAGCGGTACCACAAAACTTTTTTCCGCTAGCGGTGCAAGTTAAACACGTTCAAAGTCATTGCGAATCTTTTCAATATCCTAAGATCCATTTGCGTTATATCCTCCAAAGTACCGAAACTTATCTGACCGGTAATGGATCGGCGACTCCTTGCCACAGATCGGCAGTGACAAAGTATGTGTTCCATCGTTTCATCTACTCCTGGTGAAGCGCATCTTTTACAACTAGCGTCTGAAGTAAGTCCAATATTCTTGGCATGGATGCCGATAAGACAATGACCAGTTATTATCCCAGTCAGAGCTCGGCATTCCCTTCTCGTAAGTGATAGTAGATATTGAGTTTTCCCTTGATCATAAGTTGGCCACAAAGTTCTGCTGATTTTGCATGTTGTCAGTTCTCTCCACCGCCTGTTTGCCTTTGCAACATTGATGGAATTCCGTTTAAGTTTATAGTATTGAAGTGGTGGTAAAACTGGCACCATGGTACCTAAACCATCAGCTCCAAGTTTTGCGAGTTCATCTGCCTTTTCATTTCCCTGTATTCCGTTGTGTCCTGGTACCCATAATAAATTAACCTGGTTGTGTAGACACAGCATCTGCAAGTTCTCGTAACATTGTAAAACTATTTTAGATTTAATATAATATCCTTGAAGAGCCTTCAAGGCGGTTTGACTATCTACGTAAAAATTTATGGTTGTTCCCTTGGTTTCCCTGATATGTTCCACAGCTTTAGTTATGGCAACTATTTCAGCCTGAAATATGCTCGAGTCCAAAGGTAGGTTAAAAGAAAAGTTCTTGTTTTGTTCCACGTTCGTAAAACCCGCGCCTACTCTATGCGTTTGTTTGGATCCGTCGGTAAAGATATTTACGGTGTCTGCAGGGGTGTCCTGCCAGTTAGACCAATATTCTCGAGTTGGAAATCTTATTTCATATTTCCGGTCGAAAAATAGTTTGGGCACTAAGTAATCCGAATCAATATTATTTATATTGTCCATGTTACTGTGTCCAAAATTGCGAAACTTAAACCAATTTGACTCTTTGAGTCTAAGGCAAGCCTTGTAAGCTTCACCTTTCGCTCAAACGTCAATTGGTATAAGGTGCAATAAGGCGTCAATAGAGTTGGCCGATGTTGTTCTCAAAGCTCCTGTAATACTACATCCCATAAGCCGTTGAAGTCTTTGAAACTGCTTTAGTATCACATCCCTTTCAAGTGCCTTATACCAGACTAACACTCCGTATAGTAAGATTGGTCTTACTACTGAAGTATAAATCCAGTACGTAACTCTAGGCTCTAAACCCCAGGTTCATAAAGACTAAAAATTTTAATTTTTGTGCAAATCCGCTGGGTAGATTTTTGTGGAAAGCAATTTTTACTGAGGGGATTTTAAGAAAATCGGAATCCGAAAATTTTTAGTTTTTTATTTTTGTAAACTACATTATTGTACAAATTAAGTTTTTTTGTAATCTATAATGTTCTATTTAATCATGGTAAGTAAGTTTTTAATTATATTTTTATTGGATATCTTTAACCCTTATCGGTGGGCGGCTAAAAGTTGCCCGCACTGAATTTTATAGGTTGTGACTACTTTTTTATGGAATTAAGGATTGCAAAATTATGTTTGAGTTGAATATTGTATTGCATTTTATTTTATTTAATCAAAAAAAATTAATTCTGGAACTCACAATCAGATTTTTTTGAAAATTTTTAAGCAGTTTGTGCATGCAACCAAAAATGCACATTACAAAAATTTGTATGTTTTTCAAAAATCAAAAAAAAAATATTAAACATATTCATAAATAATTAATTAAGTAATTTTATCCCTGAATTATCATTTACCCTTCAGAACTTAAGGTCAAAACAGACCCATTAACAGATTTTTTCGCCAAATTTATAATTTTAAATATTGATTGAGTGCGGATTTATTATGTTTTATTAAAACTTACCTATATTTTGCATATAACGCATCTGTAAGAAATTAAAAAAATAATTATTACATAATTGAAAGTATTTCGTAATTTTTGTTTTATTAATAGTAATTTAAGTTTTTCGTTAAAACACATTTAAGCTTAATGCACCCTTTGAATAAGTATAATGGCAGACAATTGCATATATGCAATGTCAAGTTCGTCATTATTTTATAAAAGTGAAATATTTTATAGGCTGAATCTGTTTTATGTACAAAACTTTAACAACTCTAAAAATCAGCAAAATAAGATAAACATGAAAACAAAATAAAATTTTTTATATAAATATATAAACATAAAATGTCCTTTCATCAACTGTGACATAATTTATGACACTTTCATTATTAAAAGTGACATTTGTGTATGTGTTATAAAAACCAAAAAGGGGTGAGGGAGAAGGGGAAGGCTAAATGAAATTACAATACAAACATTTTGAGGTACACATATTTGAAATGTATGGGGTTTATGGGGCGTGCCACAAGTTTTACTTTTTAGATTACTTTCTGGAGATAGAAAAAGTACCAGAGTACATTTTTATACCCATTTTCATTAGAATTAGAGATAAAAGAAATACTAGGAGGTAAATTTTAATCGGAATTTAAAACAAGAATGCCTTTTTTGGGGATAATTTTTTTGGCATTCAAAATTTTAAGTCTCCTAAAATGTTTTTTTAGGAGATAGAAAAAGTACCGTGGTACAATTTTTTTTTCAATATTATATTATATTTCAATATTTTTGTTGTTTTAGGATCCTTTCTACATTTCAGGTTTCTAGTATTAGTTTTTAAGGAGTTGCAAAAAAGCAATAAAGTACACAATTTGTGCTTCCTTAGAAGCGAAATTTTTAAAAAGTACTAACAATTTTAAGTTTCTAAGACCATTATCTCAAGAAAAATAAAAAGTACCAAAGTAAGAAATTCCCAAAAGGTACTTTTCAAAATGTTTTTTGTGCTGAAGCGTCCAACATTTAAGTTTCCAGGACCATAATTGTATGAGATAGAAAATGTACTAAGTTCATGTGTTTACCCCTTTTTACTTCCTTAAAATCGAAATTTGTAACAAATACCTTTGTTGGAATGTTTTTTTTTCGGTCTCAAATTTTAAATTTCTAGCAGTATAATAGAAAGAATTGAAAACGAATGTCAATCAACAAAAACGCGGATTCAATTAATTTTTTGATTGAAACTCCTCCGATGAAGAAAATTGTTATATCAATCATCAAATTGTAAGTGAATAATTGATTTTTTTTCAATTAATCACTTTTTCGATTTTGATAAAAAATTTGATAAATTTTTTAATTTAAAGTCAATTAAAATAATGATTGATTTAACAAATAAATTTTACGCTTATAGGAAAATTATGAAGAAATACATATTTGTTGCTTTCTAATATGTTGCCGACAATAAAAAAAGTAAAACCCTAGTATAAAGTATATTTTTGAAATGTATTCAAATAAATTGAAGCGAAAAAAAATTTGTGTGTTGAAAACTTGTAATTTGATAGTTAAAGAAAATAACAAAAATGTTGATCAAAACAATAATTGACTCATATAAATTTTGTTGATCAATAGATTTAATTGAAATTTTGTAGCCAATAATTTTTTGTGTTATTATTTCAGGCTATTGAAAAGTTACCAAAGTAAAATTTGTAAAGCAATTTAAGTCGAAATTTCCAAAAGGTACTTTTTAGAACTGTTTTATGACTAAATTTTTCTAAAAAAATTTTTAGTTTCTAACCATTATCTCATGAGAAAAAGTACCAATGTAAGAAGTTTCCAAAAGGTACTTTTCAAAATGTTTTTTTTTTTGTGCTAAAGCGACCAGCATCTAAGTTTCCAGGATCATAATTTTAGAAGATAGAAAATGTTCCAAAATTTATGTGTTTACCCCTTTTAACTTCCTTAAACCCGAAATTTGCAAAAAGTACCTTTTTTGGAATGTTTTTTTTCGGTCTCAAATTTTAAGTTTCTAGGAATATTATTTCCAGCGATAAAAAATTTACCAAAGTAAAATTTGTTAAGCAATTAAAATGAAAAATTTGTAAAATAATGGTACTTTTAAAAGTACACTAAGAAAATTATGTCATTAACTGTTTGTAGGTTATTTTAAAAAGTAATCAGTAAAGTCATTTTAAAAGAAAAATCACTTATTTTATAAAGGATTTAATTTTTTTACTGTTTCTGTAGTTTAAAAAAAAATAATTTACTGTATTAAAAACGAATTTTCTGTTACATTTAATTTCGGCAGTAAAAAATTTCTTCTATAGTTTTACTGTTTTTCAATACAAAATAACTGAATATTCACTAGTTTTTTAATGTTTTGGTTAGTCATTAAATTAACATTTAAAATTGACTGTAATGTGTTTTTATTTTAAATGAAAAAACAGTGGAATGGTTTTTAAATAAAATTTCATTTGTTTTAAGTGAATATTCACTGGAATTTACCTACATAATTTTTTGAGTGTACCAAAGTTCACTATTTTACCCCGCCTTACTCATTTTACCTCCTTAGAATAGGAATTTCCAAAAATAATATTTTGGAAAAGTAGTTTTTTTTTTCTTTTTCCTTTGATCCTAAAAAATTGGTCCTAAGAAAAGTACTTTTTGGAAACTCCGTTTCTAAGGGAGGTCAAAGAAGTAAGAGGGGTGCTTTTTATACATCTTATGAAATTTGTGATGTAGGATTCTTTTGTGAAAAAAACATTTTGGAAAAACTAATTTTTGATAATTCCGTTTCTTAGGGGAGTAAAAGCGTTTTTTATCCCTAAGGGAGTTAAAAGGTGTACTTTTGATACTTTTTTTATATCCTGAAATAATGACCCTAAAACTTGAAATTTGAAATGCAGAATCCTCCAGCGAAAACAAAAACATTTTGGAAATAAAACAATTTGGAAACTCCGATTCTAAGGGGATAAAAAGATGTAAAAAGGGTTCTTTGGTACTTTTTCCTTTTCCTGAAATAATGAACCTTGAAACTTGAAATTTGAAATATTAGATCCTTCGGTGAACAAAACATTTCAGATAACGTACTTCTTAGAAATTCAGTTTCTAAATCATGTAAAATAATTAAGTAAGAAATAAGAAACTCGAAATTTGGAATGTAGGATTCTTTAATGAAAAGACATAACATGGAAAAAGAACTTTTTGAAAATTCCGTTTCTTGCGGAGGTAAAAAATGTACTTTGGGTACTTTTTATATTTCCTGAAACAATGATTCTAAATATTTATATCCAAATTCATAATAAATAAAAGCGTTTAATAACAGGTTTGTTAATCCAATGTCCATACAAAATTATCCACATTTAATTTTTATGAATTTAAAGGTTAATATTTGGACATTTTGGAAAAAGCACTATTTGGAAACTCCGTTTCTAATAGGATAAAAATGGGTACTTTTGATATTTTTTATATTTTTTAAATAATAGTCCTAGAAACTTGAAAAAAAACCTTCCGCAAGAAGTACTTTTTGGAAATTCGGTTTCTTATACACTGAAAGAAAAACGCTTCATATCGCTAATGAATGGAATTCATTAACGTTGTTTCATTACAACAATGAAATATTTCATATGCTGAATGAAACTTCATACATATAATGCAAGATTTTCATTAATTTTGATTCATTAGATTTCGTAGTTTCATTAAAAAATTTCATTAAGTTTTATTTACAAAATTTGCTGTTTTTTGACACCTGTCGTGTCGTGTCTGTTTAGTCTGTTAGTTTACGCGCGCAAAAAACAGCTGATCACAGCGTGATTTTTTTTTTGTTTTACTTCGTGGTTTTACTTATGTATTAAAAGTAAATGTTATATTAAAATTTTGTGTGAGAAAACTGAGTGAAATCTATAGATAAAATAAAAAATATGTGAAAGTGTGTTTTTTTTACTTGGTGCATTTGTGATTTTTTCAGACTTTTTTTTTAAAAGATCTTTACAATTTCATAAATATATTTCATTTTAAAAATAAAAGTAGCATTTATTGAATGAAAGTATTGCATTTCAAAAATAAAAAGTAGGATTTATTCAATGAAAGTATTTCATAAGAATTAACTACTTTTTTCATTAAAGAAATGAAAAATTTTCATAAATACAATTTATATTTTGTATGAACAATTTTCATTAATTTAATGAAACTTATTCTTGCAATTACATTTTATGATACCTATTTCATTAATTCAATGAAACCTTACATAGGTTCCTTTTTAAAGCCATTTTTCATAACATTAATGTGGATTTTCATTATTGTCATGTACAAATTTCTATCAGTGTAGGTTCAAAAGGACTTTTGGTACTTTTTATATTTATTGAAATAATGTTCATAAAAACTTAAAATTCGAAATTTGGAAAATTTTTTTTTTTTTTGTGAAACATTTATTTATTTGTACATTTTGGAGATTCCGTTTCTAAGGCAGGTAAAAGATGAAAAAAGTGTACTTTTGGTACTTTTTATATATCCTGAAATAATGGTCCTAAGCACTGGAAATTTTATGTGTATAATTTTTGGGTGAAAAAAATTCTGGAAAAATTACTTTCTGGAAAATCGGTTGTTTATGGGCTTTTTATCCCATAAGAGAGTAAAAAGGACAAACAAGTGTACTTTTTGTACTTTTTATATTTCCTGAAATAAAGATTCAAGATACTTTAAATTTGGAATGTAAGATCCTCCGTTAAAAATAACATTCCGGAAAAAGTTCTTTTGGGAAATTCCGTTTCAAAAGGGGTAAACAAGTGTACTTTTGGTACTTTTTATATTTCCAAAATAATTGTTTCACAAACATTCTGGAGAAGTACTTTTTGAAAATTCCATATCTAAAAAGTGCACAAAATGTACTTTTTTAACAAAATGGCCCTAGAAAATTGAAATTTGAAATGTAGGATCCTAACGTGAAAAAAACATTCTGCAGAAAGTACTTTTTGGAAATTACGTTTCAAAGGGGGTAAAAAAGTGTTGGTACTTTTGGGACTTATTATAGTTTCTGAAATAATGGTCCTAGAAACTTGAAATTTGGAATGTAGAATCCTCCAGTGAAAAAATAACCTTTTCAAAAAAGTACTTTTTGGAAATTCTGTTTCTAAGAGTCGCAAAAGTGTTCTTTTGGTACTTTCTTTTTATATTTTCTGAAATTTTGGTATTTTAAATCTAGGATCATCCAGCAAAAATATCCCGAGTAAAAAAAAATGTTTTTAAGATCTAATTTGATCTCAAAATTGGCTGTATCAAGTTGGATCAGATATTGATCTAATTGTATTATTTTAGATACACAAATATTAAAAGTGATACAATTAGATCCGAATTTTGGTCACATCCAATTAAATCCAGTTGATCTTATTTTATATAAATTAATATAGATTTATATAATTACATAAAGTCAGATATATTTATGTATAACCTCAGATAAGAAAATGGAGCCGCAATATATCTTAGATAAAATTAGATCTGAATATATAAAAAGTTATATATAATTTAATATGATTGTATCAAATTATATATTATTATATCAAAACTTTTTTACTAGGGATATGTTCAAACAAATCGTTTTTGGATTTTTTTTTAAAGTACTCAAGTAAACAAAACAAAGACTCCGTAGTGGAAAATTTTGGAAATCGGGACTCTAATCGTGATTCTTCTATTATCCTCCGTCACAGATCGATGACCTTAGAAAATCAGTATATTTTGTATGTATTGCCTTATATTTTTTTAATAAAACATATACATATTAACACATGAACGCCCCCACAATCATACAAGTATATACTCACACTCATGCAAGACTAACTAATTGTACATATAAAAACAAGGATGTAAACGATTGTTTTTTTGTTTTCATAAATTTAAGTAGGGAAAAAACCCTTGTAAAAACACGGGAAAGTTTTTTTAAAGGTTTAAAATTTTATACTACCAAAAAAAAATATAAAAAAAATCAGACGACATTTAAAATTTATTTATGTTTATGTTTTTTAAACTTTAAATTAATGTTAAACATAAAACGTTTAGCCAAAAAACAACAAAAACAACGTAGACGATGAGGACGAAATGAAACGAAACAACCTGAAAAACACAGAGACATATGACCAACTGTCATGTTGACATTTCACCCTTAACGGTGTCACTTTTTCTACTTTTTTTTTTTTTGCTTTTTGCTTTGGGTTCCTGTTATGGTTGCCATACACACTTAACATACCTTTGCATACGTACGAGGACGTTTATACTACGGCAGTTACAAAAACAACAACAATCATATCCTACACCAACATTTAAACAAATGACTGCACACACATGTTTCAATGACAGTGGGCAGACTCATTTTAAAACTCCTTCTTCCTTTCCCTTTTTTTTTTTTTGTTGTTGTTGTGTGCATTTAGTATAAAGACAGTTTATACTATTTGACATAATTAAAGACCATTAATCACGTGCTGATTCACAGTGTCAGTCTATGTTTCACAAGTGCACATACTAGCAGACACCAGATATACAAACAGTGGTGGCTAAAAGCAAAGCACCAGAGACTTTTTTTTTTAAAAAAAGCTTTATTCAAAAACATTTTTTCTATTTAAAGACATTTTTGCTATATATGTGACATATAGAAAAAGTATCAGATTCTGAGACATTTTTCTTATAGAAAAAGTTTCAGATTCTGAGACAATTTTTCCTATAGAAAAAGTCACAAATTCTGCGACCTTGTCTCAGATTCTGAAACATTTTTCCTATAGAAAAATGTCTCGGATTCTAAGACATTTTTCATATAGACATTTTTCCTATAGAAAAACTTTCAGATTCTAAAACATTTTTCCTATAGAAAAAGTCTCAGATTCTGAGACATTTTTCCTAAAGAAAAAGTCTCAGATTCTGAGACATTTTTCTTATAGAAAAAGTCTCAGATTCTGAGACATTTTTCCTAAAAAAAACTTTCAGATTCTGAGACTTTTTCCTTTAGAAAAAGTCCCAGATTCTGAGGCTTTTTTCCTATAGAAAAAGTTTTAGATTCTGAGACATGTAAATATGTAGAAAAACTCTTAGAGACATTTTTAATATAGAAAAAGTTTCAGAGACATTTTTAATATAGTCAAAGTCTCAGAGACGGATTCTGAGACATTTTTCCTATAGAAACAGTCTCAGATTCTGAGACATTTTTCCTATAGAAAAAGTCTCAGATTCTGAGACATTTTTCCTATAGAAAAAGTCTCAGATTCTGAGACATTTTTCCTATAGAAAAAGTCTCAGATTCTGAGACATTTTTCCCATAGAAAAAGTCTCAGATTCTGAGACATTTTTCCTATAGAAAAAGTCTCAGATTCTGAGACATTTTTCTAATAGAAAAAGTTTCAGATTCTGAGACATTTTTTCCTATAGAAAAAGTCTCAGATTCTGAGACATTGTTCCTATCAAAAAAAGTCTCAGATTCTGAGACATTTTTCCTATAGAAAAAGTCTCAGATTCTGAGACATTTTTCCTATAGAGAAAGTCTCAGATTCTGAGACATTTTTCCTATAGAAAAAGTCTCAGATTCTAAGACATTTTTTCTATAGAAAAAGTCTCAGATTCTGAGACATTTCTCCTATAGAAAAGGTTTCAGATTCTGAGACATTTTTCCTATAGAAAAGGTTTCAGATTCTGAGACATTTTTCCTATAGAAAAAATCTCAGATTCTGAGACATTTTTCCTATAGAAAAAATCTCAGATTCTGAGACACTTTTCCTATAGAAAAAGTCTCAGATTCTTAGACATTTTTCCTATAGAAAAAGTCTCAAATTCTGAGACATTTTTCCTATTGAAAAAGTCTCAGATTCTGAGACATTTTTCTATAGAAAAAGTATGAGACAATTTTAATATAGAAAAAGCCTCAGATTCTGAAAAATTTTTCCCATAGAAAAAACTCTCATATTCTCAGACATTTTTCCGAAGGAAAAAGTTTCAGATTCTGAGACACTTTTTCCTATAGAAAAAGTTTCAGATTCTGAGACCTTGTTCCTATAGAAAAAGTCTTAGATTCTGAGACATTTTTCCTATAGAAAAACTTTCAGATTCTGAGACATTTTTCCTATAGAAAAACTTTCAGATTCTGAGGCATTTTTCGTATAGAAAAAGTCTCAGATTCTGAGACATTTTTCGTATAGAAAAAGTCTTAGATTCTGAGACATTTTTCGTATAGAAGAAGTCTCAGATTTTGTAATTTTTTCCAATGGAAAAAAGTCTTAGATTTTGAGACATTTTTTATATAGAAAAAGTCTCACATTCTGAGACGTGAATAATATGAAATAATGATAAAACTTAAGAAAATTCCAGTGGTACAATTGTTTTGACCACATCTGTTTTTTTGTCCAAAGTATGGGAACGCAATTTATAAAGCAAGAGTTGTTTAAAGGAGTTGGGCCTAAAAAATCGGATTCAAAGCATTTTGACTAGTATTGGACCTTGGAAATCTGCCAAAATATATAAGCACTTACAACATTTTGAATATGAAACTTTTTTACAATTCAGAAATTTGCTATTTAAAGCCTCATATTGACAGTATTCCGGAGTTAAATAATTATATTAGTATACACACCAAAAAGCTTTAAAAGCTCTATTAAAATTTACCAATAGTGATATTAAAAAACACCTTATATTTATCACTAATGGAAATGCTTTCATTTGTAGCAAAGATTTATAATAAACTGCGTGTCTTAATGACTGTTCACTAAAAAAAAAAATCGCAAAAGCTTTAAAAATACGTAATATAAGCTTTAAAAGCTCTTATTATCAAAGCCTATTAAAATCTAACAAACAACGATTTTACAAAAATGTCCAGATTTTATTAACAATAATTATTTTTAATGATTCTTGACACTAAGGAATATTTTTATGGTAAAGCTCTAATAGAGATATTGCGGTAATTTCTAAAAAAAAATCTATAATATAATCACTTATGAAAAAGCTTTCATTAATTGCAAAGATTTTTAATAAATTTGTATTCTTAAACAATACGCAAAAGCTTAAACCAAACAGAAAATTTTTATGGTAAAGCTCTGAAATTGCTTTTGTGATAAATTTTGAAAAATTAAATAATCTATTCTATAAAAGAAAGTACAACCGGGTTGCTATTAAAAACCTCATATAGACAAATTTTCAGAATATAATTTTTGACTAGGTATACACGTCAAAAAGCTTTAATAGCTCTTATTATCAAAGCCTATTAAAATTTACCAAACAATTTTTTACAAATCTGATTTTACTTATCGCTTATAAAAAAGCTTTCATTTAGCCCAGAGTTTATTTATTAAAAGGGTTTATTAATAAGCCTAGACACTAATTGTAAAAACAATATCCGAAAGCTTAATACATACGTAAATTATGAACAGTTTTATAATAAGCAATTTGGAAAAGCTTTAATATATTCTTAAAAATTAGCCTTTTTATAAAAGCTCGTATAAATTAATGAATGTTTTCATAAAATGGAACTTTTTTATATATTTTTTTTTTTAATTATAAAATAAGAATAGAAATGCTTTGTTAAGACCATTTCTGGCTTATTATGTGTAAGAAATAGTTGAAATGTTAACGATTGCTATTTAAATGTTGTTCCTTTTTTTTTTGTCTGATTTAAAGCAATTCGTAAAATATTTTATAATTTAATATCTTTTAAAAAAGCTCTAAGTCAATATTGCATTTTTTATTAATTCGGTATTTTAAGATGCTTTTAACACAAAAAAGCTTTTATATTATACTTTTTTAACTCCAAAGAAGCGATAATCACAAATTTATAAATAAAAAGAAAAAAGCTTTATTTAAAAAAAAAAATAGTGGAAATTAATATATTTTTAAAAAGCTTTTAGACACCATTAACTTTTTTCATTAAAAGCTCTTTAACACAAAGAAATTTTTGAATTATTACTATAAAAAAGATAACAAACTTGATAAGCTTTTAAAAAAGAGCTTTCAAAAAGCTTGCAAAAAAGCTTTCACATTCTACAAAATTATTTTTACACAACCGCACTCAATTAATTAGACACTACCCTTGGTCCGTCACCATCATTTACAGTTTGACCTATGTTCTTTAACACCAAGTTTTAGCTTCAGGTTTTCTTTTTGTGGAAAAAATTATACAGTTAATAAAAACAAAAATATTTTTACATAACCCAAAAATTGTTTTTATTTCAAAAACAAAAAAAAACTTTAAAATGTTTTTAAGCAAGGTTTATACGAGCAGGACTATGTATAACAAAATGTTTCGTTAAATATCCTTTGGGGACATGTTTTGTAAAAACCATTTCAATAAAAAAAAAAGAGTAAACGATAAAAAATTTACTATCGTTGTTTAAAATTCATACATGCATATAATTTTTGGTCTCCATTGGATTTCATATTTTTTTCTGAACAAAAAACTTTTTTTGGTTTTTGCTTTTTTTTTGTATGTATGCTTTTGTAACGTTTTATAGAAGAATTGAAATTTTCGTAGGTTTATCGTAGTGTTTGTAACATTAACGAGACTCTTGCAAAAATTAATTGAACAACATATTCTAGAAGACTTAAACAGATTAATAAAATCAATTAAATATTTAATTGATTCAATTAAATTATTAAATAATATTTAATTTGTCAAAAATGTGTCCCTGTAATGCAGTTGAAGAAATAGCTGGGTGTTGTTTTAAAAGTTGATACTAGGATCAATTAGTTTTTTAATTTTATCAATCAAAAAGATTAATTGAATTATTTTATTTTTTTTTTTTCAATTATATTTGTACCTAAAGCTTTTTAATTTAAAGTTTAAAAACTTGTTTCCTCATCAACAATTTTTTTAATTGTATCAATCAAAAAATTAATTGAATATTTTTTTTATAAAAATTTTACTTAAGGGTTTTAAGGGTAATCTGCAATTCGATTAAAATTTAAAAAAAAAATGTTCCGCGTGTTGTAGGTTATTGAAAATTCGCCTCCGCCTTTTATATTCCTATTAGTTGTTTGTTTTTTTTTTTTTCTTCTGGGCGCTTCGCGTCAATTAACATTGCTTTGTTGTGGCGTTACTTTGGACACTTGGTCAAACGTTTGTGGTACCACCAATGTTGTGTTGTTTTTTTTTTTATTCGTTTGTTTTTCTTTTTTCCAAGCGATATGACAAAATGTAGACATACGTACAGTGGAAAACCAATATATAGAAAATATATGTACAGCATATACAAGAGAGATCAGCATCACTACATATATACAGTGGGCAGAATTGTTGAAGAAGGAATGTTTTCAAATGATTTTCTTTTAGAAAACTTTCAATTTATAAAAGATTGTTCAATGTTATCCCTTGAACCCATGGGTTCAATGGCACGTTTAATTATACGAAAAAGCTTTTTAAAGCTTAAAAGTTGTAGCGTAAGACTTGTTTTATATAAAAGCTTAAACATTAAAGTTTTGCTTTTAAAAGCTTTGCTTAATTTCAAACATAAATATCTTAAAAAAAATCTTTATATATTTGGAAAAGCTGTTAATTTTTTGTAATAAAAATGCTTTAAACTTTTATGAAAAACATTAAGAAATAGGTATCCTAAAAATACATGTTTACAAAAATTCAATTTATTTGAAAATAAATTAATCATTGATTATAAAAACGATTATTTAAAAAACTCTCTGAAACTCTTAATTAAAAATTTAAGAAGTTTCTGAAATGTTATCAGCTGATTTTACTGAGAGCTTTAAGTAACTTTAAAAAAAGCTATCTGAAAACATTTATTGTTTAAAAAAAAGCTTTAAAATGAAATGCAATGCAACTTGTTTTATGAAAAAGCTAAAACATATATAAATTCTGTGATTAATTTAAAAATTTTAGAAAGCTTTGGAAAAATGTTTATACTTATTAAAAGCTTTTATTTTTGTTTAAAAAAAACGGAAATCAAATTTTTTTTAAGGAAAACCATAAACATATTAACATAAAAATTTTTAAGATATTTAAAATTTTTCAATAACAATAAAAAATTAACTGTTAAAAAGATTTCTGCAAATATTTTTTTTTTTTATTTTATATCAAAATTTGCAACTTTATTCAAAAAAGTTTTGATTAATCCAAAAACATTAAAAAGTAACATATAATTAATTTTAATGCTTTAAAAAACTCGAAGGATTTAACAATTTATTTAGAAAAAGTTGAAGACTTTAAAAAAATTTCAAAACAGAATGTTACCTAAAACTAAAATTTCCCGGTAGTTAAGAATTTCTTGAAAATTTAATGGTGAAAAACAAATTTTATTTTAAAAAAAACATTAAGAAAAAAACTTTAGGCAATATGACTTTTTAAAAGCTTAAAGCTTCGAGACATTAGAAAAACTGTAAGTTTTAAAAAGCTTTAAAACTTTGTTTATAGGAATTTTAAGACTTTTAAAAATTTCCTAAACAGAAACTTACCTAAAACTAAAATTTCCCCGTAGTTAAAAAAATTTAAAATTTAAAGTTGTTCAACAGATTTGATTTTATCAAAGCATAAACAAAAAAGCTTTAAGCTTTAGCACCATTAAACTATTTCAAGCAATACTCAAAAAGCTTGCTTTTTTGTAAAATGTTCCTTAATAAGCTTAAAGATAGCTTAAAACTGGCTTTTTATGTAAAAGCTTAAACATTTGAATTTTTATATATGTATAGCATATACAAGAGAGATCAGCATCACTACATATATACAGTGGACAGAATTGTTACAGAAGGAATGTTTTCAAATGATTTTCTTTTAAAAAACTTTCAATTTATAAAAGATTATTCAATGTAATCCCATGGATTCAATGACACGTTTAATTATCCAAAAAAAGCTTTTTTAAAGCTTAAAATTTGTAGCGTAAAACTTGTTTTATGTAAAAGCTTAAACATTCAAGTTTTGCTTTTAAAAGCTTTGCTTAATTTCAAATATAAATGTCTTAGAAAAAATCTTCATATATTTGAAAAAGCTCTTAATTTTTTGTAATAAATATTCTTCAAACTTTTATGAAAAACGTTAAGAAATAGGTATCTAAAAATCCATGTTTATAAAAGTCGAAAATATTTGAAGTTAAATTAATCATTGATTAAAAAAATCATTGATTAAAAATTAATCATTGATTAAAAAAACAAATTCAAAAATTTTCTTAAATTTTATCATCTAATTTTACAAAGAGCTTAAGTAACTTTAAGAAAAGCTATAAGAAACATTTATTGTTTAAAAAAAAACTTCAAAATGGTATGCAATGAAATTTGTTTTATGAAAAAGCTAAAACATATATTAATTCTTTGATTAATTCAAAAATTTTATAAAGCTATGGAAAAATTTTTATATTTATTAAAAGCTTATTATTTTTGTTTAAAAAAAAACTCGGAAATCAAATTTTTTTTAAGGAAAACCATATACATATGAACATAAAAATTTTTAAGATATTTAAATTTTTTCAATAACAATAAAAAAATTAACTGTTAAAAAGCTTTCTGCAAATATTTTCTTTTTTTTTTTATTTTATATCAAAATTTGCAACTTTAATCAAAAAAGTTTTAATTAATCCAAAAACATTAAAAAGTAACATATAATTAATTTTAATGCTTTAAAAAACTCGAAGGATTTAACAATTTATTTAGAAAAAGTTGAAGACTTTAAAAAATTTTCAAAAGAGGAAGTTACCTTAAACTAAAATTTCCCGGTAGTTAAGAATTTCTTGAAAATTTAATGGTGAAAAACAAATTTAATTTTATAAAAGCATTAAGAAAAAAAGCTCTAGGCAATATGACTTTTTAAAAGCTTTAAGCTTCGAGACATTAGAAAAACTTTAAGTTTTAAAAAGCTTTAAAACTTTGTTTATAGGAATTTTAAGACTTTTAAAAATTTCCTAAACAGAAACTTACCTAAAACTAAAATTTCCCCGTAGTTAAAAAAATTTAAAATTTAAAGTTGTTCAACAGATTTTATTTTATAACATTTACAAAAAAAGCTTTAAGCTTCAGGACCATAAAACTATTTCAAACAATACTCAAAAAGTTTGCTTTTTTGTAAAATATTCCTTAATAAGCTTAAAGATAACTTAAAACTTGTTTTTTTATGTAAAAGCTTAAACATTTAAATTTTTAAAATGCGAATTGATGCTTAAAAAGCTTTAAGTCAACTAATTTTATTAAGAAACCTAACTAACTTAGGAACCTTGATAAAATGCAAAGATTTTAGTTTTGTTTTAACAGCTTTAATTTAAAACAAAAAATGGTTTAAAAAAGCTTATTAACTTAGAAACAATTCTGAAAGAACATTTTAAATTCTGTTTAAAAAAAGAAACAGAATTTTTTTCTAATTTTTTTTTTTAAATAAGCTTTAAGATACCTTAAAACTTGCTATTTTTGTAAAAGCTCAAACATTTAAATTTTTTAAATACGAATTGATTTATAAAAAAAGCTTTAATTCAACTAATTTCATTTAGAAAAACTAACAAATTTAGAAACTAAACCTTGATTGAATGACAATTGTTTTAGTTCTCGTTTTAAATGTATTGATAAATTAAAAAAACAATATAAAAAAAGCTTATTTACTTAGCAATCTTCACATTCTGAAACAACATTTTGTTTTCAAAACAGCAGAATTGTTTCTACGTAAGATCTGATACATTGTATTATTTTTTTAATTACAACATTGATGAGATAAAGCTTTTAATTAAGTTTTGTTTAAAATTTTTGGACTTTTAAGTTTGTATAACGTAAAGCTTCGGGATTTTAATAATTTTTTGTTTGTCAATATTTTTTAAAAGTCTTTAAAACTTGTTTTAAAAAGAAAATCAAACAAACAAATTTTAATTCTCAAAAGCTTTGATATTTCTTGTAAAAAAAAGAATGATTAAACTTGCCGTTTTCTAAAAGCGTGTAATGAATAATTCTGCTGAATTTTTCATTTCAGAAAAGTTTGCAAAAGTTTGTAATATAAAAAATTGTTCCTTCTTTTCAAAAAAAGCTTTTAGATAAAATGTTTAAAATAGCTTTTCTTTAACAATATAGAAAAGCTTTTCCTCAATTGAATATGATACGTTATAAATTGTTGCTAAATTGTTTTTCTTTGTGTTATAAAGTTTAATATTTTAAAAGCCCCATTATTTTCAGTCGCACAGCTTTTAGTTTTAAAGGTTTTTATTTAAAATCAAAAAAATATTGTAAACTAATTTATCAGGAAAGACCGGTTTTTTTTTTTCTTGGAAACTACTGTAGTCATTATCATTTTATATGTTTATGCTATTTTTAAGCTCTCAATAGACATCAATATTATTTTTTACCATTTCTATGTTTGGTTACATGGTTGTTAAAGTTTTTATGACTATAATTTGGTATAAGATTTTTTTAATTGCCAAACTGCTTTTAAAAAACCTCTTCCTTAAATTTATTTTAAATTGGTGACATTAAAACTAAATAATTTTAAATTATATACCTGAAAGTTAAACAATTTTTAACTTTAATATATTAAATTAAGACATATCGTCACAGCAAGAAGTTTTTTTTTTTTGTCGTTTACCTAGTAATGTTTATATTTTTCCGTTGGATTTCACATCAATTCAAATAATTATAAAAGTTGTGCTTTTAAGTTTATATTTTTCTTTTGAAAAGAAAAGGAATATGTGCATAAAAGTTTTGATGCCTTACGTGAAAAAAAAAGTTTTTCTCAACAAACAAAGTGTCTAAAGAAAAATATCTTAAGGAAAAACTAAATATTTTAGTTAAAGGAACTTGAAAAAGAGGCATAGTACATATGTGAAGAAAAGTTTTATACTTATTTGACGAAAAACTAACAATATTAAATCTTTTTTTTTAAAGTTAAAGTAATAATATAAGGATTACTTACTTGAAAATGATTTAAGAATTGCAAAAGAAATTTAATAAGATTTCGTCATTTTAGATATAAAAATTTTAAACTAAGAATTGGGAATAAAATATCATATAGAGCTTAGAGTCTGGATTTTAAATAAATTTTGTTACAGCTTAAATTTATAAATTGAATTTAATAAAAAGTTTTTAATAAATAGTTTTTAAAATTTTAAAAAGCTCTGTGTCATTATTTACAAACTGCATAAACCAGATCCCTAATCGACCCATCCATTCTTGTTTTATCATGGCAGCCGATTTCGGACACAGACAATGAAAAAAACCGTTTGAAATTAAAATGTTTAAATTTTTTTTGGAGTCAGTACTACAATTTGTAACTTTTTTCTGATAATTTTTTATAAAATTTTTCTTTTTGATAATTTTTTATCAAATTTTTTGCAGCATATAGAAGAAAGTACATATAATCGAAACATTAAATAAAAATAAAAAATACTTAAAAGCTCAAAACATTAAAAAAAAAAACTGCGTTAAAAGCTTAAAGTTCTTCCATTTACCAGAATCTTATTCGCATTAACAACAATGCTTAAAAGCTTTAAATGCTTTCTAAAAAATAAAATCAAAAGTTTTCAATATTTGAATAAAAAAAACGATAAGAAATAAAAGCTTAAACAATTTTCTTTAAAATTTTGAGGAAAGCATAAAATAGTTTAATATTAAAATCTTGATTAAATGATAACGCTATAAATGATGTATTTGAACACAGTATTGAAATACCAGAAATGTCTACACCATTTACAGATATAAATATAAAAAGACCAATTGGAATTCGAAGATTCTACTTGCAAATTGAAGCTTCTATTTGTAATTCGAACATTTCATTTGTAATTCGAAGATTCTACTTGTTATTCGGAAATTCCATTTGTAATAAAAAAATTCCAATTGTAATTCGGAAAAGATCAATTATTTCTCGAAACACATTAATTGTAATTCGAAAAAGATCAATTGTAGTTCGAAGATTCCAATTGTAATTCGAAAAAGATCAATTGTAATTTGAAAAAATAAATTGTTATTCAAAAGAGATTATTTCTAATTCGAAAAAGATCAATTGTAATTCTAAAAATATCAAATGTTATTCGAAAATGATCAATTGTTATTTAAAAAAGATCAATGGTTATTCGAAAAAGATTAATTGTACTTCGAAAAAGCAAATTAATTTTTTTTACAAAAATTAAAAGATAAACCCATTTTTTAAAATAAAAGCCATTTTCTTAAAAAAAATATTATAAGCTTAGGGCGGATTACTCAATGTCCAGTTAGCAGCTAACTGTCGATTTTACGGAGCTTTATTCCAAAATTTTTATGAAAAAGTTAAATTAAACGGAGAGTAATTTTATAACAGAGCATTGAGTAATCCAGCCTTAAAATACTTTATTAATGAAACTTCGATTAAAAGCCTGAACTTTTTACACCTGCTAAAATCTGGCGATCCTTTTTGACTTAAAGTACTTTTTAAAAAAAAAAAAACACAATATAGAGCTTAGAATATTTTTACTTTAAAAATTAAAAAAAAGCTTTAAAAAATCAATAATTATGTTAAGCTTTCATAATGTTAAAAGCTTTATTCAAGACTATACTAATAAATATACATTTAAAAGCTTAAATTTTTTAAAACTGCTAAAAGCATAAACTCTGCTAGAGCTAAAAGCTCTAAAAAAAATTATTGATTAAAAGCTTTAACTTTTTTCATTTGCTAAAATATGGTAATCCATTTTTGAATCTACCACCACTTAAAAAAGCTTAAAATGTAGTTTTCGAATTCAAAAATTTACTAAAAGCTCTTAATAATACAACAATTTAAGAGCTTAGAATATTTTTTATTTAAAAACTGAAAGAAAGTCTTTAAAGCTTTAAGCTTTCATAATGTTAAAAGATTTATTTAACAAAGACTAAACTAATAAATTTACAATTAAAAGCTTAACTTTTTTAAAACTCTGATAAAAGCTTAGAAAATTCTAAACAAAATTTGATCACTTAAAAGCTTTAAATTTTTCATTTGCTTAAATGTGGCAATTCATCCTTGAATCTACCACCACTAAATCTACATTAATTTTTTGAGTTCAGAAATTTACTAAAAGCTCTTAATAATACCACAATTTAACCACCAAATCTTAAACCATGATTAAAAGTTCTTTAAGAATATGGTCAAAAGCTGTTAACAGAGACTGTATCAAAATGCAATAACAAGCTTAATTTAACAAAGATAAAACTTAAACTATTTTCTGTAAAATTGCATTTTAAAGCTTCGAATACTTCAAAAAAAAAACTTCGATTCGGAAATCCTTCGCAATCAAGAGTTTAAAATATTTTTATATTAATAAGCTTAAAAAACACAATAATTATTTAAAGCTTTAGTAATGTTATTTCTGATTTATCCAACAAAGATTATACTATTGAATTTACAACTTAAAGCTTAATTTGTTTTTCAAAAACTCTGCTTAAAGAACATTTTAATAGAAACAAAATAATGAAAGCTTGAACTTTTTCATTTGCCAAAATGTGGCAATCCATCTTTGAATCTTTTTGTTGTACCAAGACTTAAAAAATCTTAAAACGTATTCTCAAAAACAAAAACACAATCTAAAATAAAAGCTCATAATAAAACGACAAATTAACGACCAAATCTTAAACATTATTAAAAGCTCCTTAAGAATATGTTTCAAAGCTAAAAACAGAGACTGCATGATTACAATCTTTATTTAACAACGATAAAAAATAAAACTTTAAAATCTCGACTGAAACTTTAGTTATTTAAATAATCAAATCTAGATTAAAAGCTTGAACTTAAAAGCTTTGTTAAAACCCCTATTTTTGTCATAGAACAGAGTGGTTTTTTCACGCGACTAAAAGCTCATCATAAATTATTTTCCATAATAATTTTACAATAACCCCACAATAAAAGCTATTTAACTCCTTTTTTCTAAATCCCAAAGTTTCATAACAGGTTTTTATTCCACCTATTTAAATAACTTAAATTTAAGTATTTATTCACTTTAAATTAACCTTTGTTTTAATTAATAAACCTTAAATAATTTTATTTTAAAAAGCTTCCACTAAATATTCACCACCATGCAAATAAAAATTCTCTTCTTTTTTTTTAAACAACTTTATAATCCTTAAAAAATTTTCCACTAATAGTCTATGAAAACCTTGGTTTTTAAAATTATTCAAATCATAATCCTCTTACTTAAACAATACAGCAAAAAAAAAGAAGAAAAAAAAAGAAAACTCTTTACATTAGCTGAAGGCCAATTTGTAATGTATACGTATCCACCTATTCCAACGAAAACATCCACTATTATTATTATCATCATAAATTTATATGCGAAATGTTGTCTTCGCTAAGTGTAATAAAAATTTTAAATTATGTTGCTTTGCATGTACTCCATCGTACTCGTGCTATGCAAAACGTCCATATAATTCTAGTTGTAACTCGCGCGTTTCTAACGAGAAGGAATAACGCGCATTATTGCACATTTTAGCACTTAATAAATCTTGTAAAATATATTTAACAAAAAAAAAAATAGAAAAAAAAACAAAAAAAAAGTATATGTGCGGATGATAATATTCCCCAAAGAATAGAAATATTGTAGAACCGCAATATTAAAATAAAATTGTATACAAATTGTGGCTGCAAAGGAAATATTGAGGGTGGCTGGGAGTTTAAAAATATGAGGATGATGATGATGGTGGCAGGATTATCATTTTGCAAAATTTGCACAATTGCACACAAATAAATGGTTGTACAAAAAAAAAACGCCAACGGAAATAAGACAACAACAATTGTTATACGTAGTTGTGAAATGTGCAAGAGTATTAGTTGGCAATGGAAATATGTTTTTAAAAGAATGTCCAAGATAAGGTACAAGAGAATGGAACAATTATTAGAATAATCAAAGATTTTGTTTGTGGTGTTATTGCAAAGGATTTTTAGTTGTAAATAGAGCTTTAATTACAAAAGGATTTTTACCATTGTTTTAAAAGGAAAAGTTTTAAAGCTTTTTTCGTGTTTTTTGTTTTGAATTATAAAACAAGATTTTAACTTTTTCACAGAAAATTAATAAGCCTTTATAAGAGATTTTATTATCCATGGATGTGCTTTTTGAAGTTGTTGCAGTATAAAATGGTGCTAAGCTTTTATTAGTGTAATTTTTTGTTAAGAGATTCTCAGCTTTTAATCTTGATCTTATTGCGAAAGTTCTCAAAGATAAAAATCTTGGTTTCATTACGAAAATAATTAAAAGCTTTTAATCATTGTTTTCTTATAAACAGATTGTAAGCTTTTGCTAATGTTTTTAATCTTAAAATCGTAGTTTTATTAAAAAAAATATCAAAAGCTTTAAATTTTGGTTTTATGATAAAAAGTAGGTAAGCCTTTAAAAAGTGACTTTATTATCAATGTGCTTTTTATAATTGTTGCAGTATGAAAAGTTGCTAATATTTTATTAATGCAACTTTTTGTTAAACGAATTGTAAAATGAAATGAAATTCCCAAAGTTGAAAATTTTGGTTTTATTACTAAAATAAGTAATAGCTTTTAATCATTGTATTTTTATGAACATATTGGAAGCTTTTACTAATTTTGTTAAACTTAAAATCGTTATTTTATTAAAAAAATATTAAAAGCTTTCAATTTTGGTTTAATGATAAAAAATGTTTTTATGGAATGTACAAAATAAGGCATGTGAAGATTGTTTAAAAAATATTAAAAAAGTTTATTAATCAAGATTTTATAACGAACGAATTTAAGTTTTTAATAGAGCATTGTGTTAAGAATAGAACAATTTAAAGCTTTTAATCGTACTTTAATTGCGAAATATTAAACATGATTTTAAGTTTTATCAAAAAATTTCGTTAAGCTTATAAAAGTGCTTTAATTGTGTACATTTTAACTATGTTGATAAGCTTTCTTTTTGTTAAAAGCTTTGACGCCTTAAATCTTAGTTTGGTTTAGGAAACTCGAAAAGCTTTTTGTTATTATTTTGAAATATTAAATAAGATTTTTATGATTAATGAATTTTTTAAAGTTGTTGCAGTATGCAAAGGTGTTAAGCTTTTATTGGTGCAACTTTTTGTTAAAAGATTCGTAGCTTTTAATCTTGGTCAAATTACGGAAGTTCTAAAAGCTTAAAATCTTATTTATATAACGAAAATATTTAAAAGCTTAAAAAAACATTAAAAGCTTTAATTTTTGGTTTTATTATAAAAAATTTTTTTTATGCAATGTACAAATAAACGTTTGTAAAAATGGTCCAAAAAATATTTTTTAAAAAATCTTAGCTTTTAATCGTGATTTTGTTGTGAACGACCATTAGTTGAGATATAAAAAATAAAGCTTTTAATCGTGCTTTAATTGCGAAATATAAAAATAAAAACTTGGTAAGCTTTTAACCCTTTGACGACCATACATTTTCTGCCGAGGCTATTTTGATTTTCTGTTCATTGTCTTAATCTTTGACTTAATAAAAGTAACTAAACAAAAAATTGGACCCTTAACCACTCTCCATACCCTTCATTTTTCATGGGGAAAAATTTTGTCCATAGACGATTACGCAGTTCTGGCCAAAGCTATTTGCTATTCGCTGTGATTTTTAAGATCTGCAACTCTATTGTAGTTATTCTACAAAAATTTGGACCTATAAACCCCATTCTTGGCCCCAATTTTGCTTGAAAAGTATAGATCCTTTTGTCCCTAAAATAGAGATTTTTATTTTACAAACTTTGGGGACTTACAGTGAGTAAGTGGATAAAGTTAAAGACTAACTGAAAACTAGACTTTTATTGCCATAACACTCCTCTACAATTCACCTTTTAGCACATTTGCCCTATCTTTTACGTGAACCAAAATAATCGCCAAAAACGATTTGGCAAGTACACTTGCCTGTGGTCGTCAAAGGGCTAATAGTGGTTTAATTGTGTACTTATTTTGATTGTAGAAGAAGTTCAAATTCCTGCGCTTGGATCAAGGGGGACCAGAAATCTTTTTTTTCGTCCCGCCCTCTTTTGTAGGCGTGGATATAAAAAATTTCATTAAAATTATGATAAAATGGTAATACTAAAGGGCAAAAAGTTTTAAAAATATATAAGTAAACATTTATGACGAAGGGGAAGGTATCCCCACCGACTCCACTTCCCCTCCCCCCCCCCCAAAAAAAAACTCCTCTAGAATTTTTTGTATTTTATTTAGTTTTTAACAGGTTGGAGGGTATTAAATATTTGGTAAAGCCGAAGTAGCCGCTAACTGTCGGTTTAACGGAGTTTTATATCAAAATTTGTATGAAAAAGTGAAATTTAATCTTGGTTTTATTTTAAAAAAGACTCAAAACGTGAAGCTTTTACTATAGACTTTATTATGTGTTGACACCGTCACACGGTTTGGGTTTCCCTGGGTAGTTCTTGGGACCTCTAAATTCTTCCTGTCTAAGGGACAATTCCTTGGGTAGTTCTTGGGACCTCTAAATTCTCTTGTTAGCTGGACGCCTTTGTTCTGAGCCACCTTAATGTGGCAACAGATTCTCCTTTTTTTTACGGTTGAAATAAAAACACTGATTTGTTGTTTTATTTTAATATATACAGTTGAACCACTTTATTTTAATGTAAATCTACGTGGTTTACTTAGTTAACAAAAAGGTTTTTAGGTTTAATTTATATTTTTTAATTTTCACTATTAATGGCGGCTGGTCTGCACGAGTTATTTTCCGTATCTATTAAAAAACTTTTGCGCCGCCGCTATAAATATACGGCTCTGTTGTATGCATAAATTCGGTAATTTTGCATACAACTTATAGCCACTGTGGTCAATTTAGCGTTTTTCTTTTAATTGGCCACATCCACTAGAGTTGTCGGGGGTCCAAAAACTCACTACATGTCGTACGACATATACGAACTTAGGTAAAACTGAGTGGTATAAACATATCGCCCCGATTGCAACGACAGTGCAACATAGGATTTCTGTGGTTCCTCTAGCAGACCAGCCAAGCACTAATTAGATAAAAAAAGATAAAAAAGTGGTTAATAACAAAGGACATTCAAACCTTTCCTTACTGGGGAATCACATCCTAATGTACAGATAGTTCCCGTAAAGTAAGGTTTGGATGCAAATTAAAAAAAAATAAAAATATATTATTAGACTAAAGTATGAAGATGAGGTCCAGTAATTCATTGATGATAAGTTAACGAGTACAATTATTGGCAGCAAGGCAGGAGGGCACAAACATAAACCAAAATGTGATAGCGGATTCAAGGTCACCCGTAATTATTAATTTTCATTCTTAGCAAAAGAAAAGCGAATCATGTTCGCGAACGATATTTCCAAGTGGAAAATTTAGTGGTTTGTGCCATTTTGCCTGGCTGCCATAAAGGTACAAAATATGTATTATATAAAAATAAGTATATAAAAAAAAGGAACTTTAAATTTCATTGATAAAAGAAAAAAAAATACAAAAATTACTTAAAGTAAAGAAAAAAAAATACTTATCGTCTGAGCCACGCTTGAAGATTGATAATGGTGAATCTTTGGACCAGATAACGCCTTTCTTACTCGTACTCAATATAGCTCGGCTCTTCATTGATAACTCCTTCACCAAAGTACGCATCGCCAAAAATGGTCTTCTGGACATAAATTTTTCCAGGCTTTCCATCAGCAGGACCAATTAAAACTTTAGGGATGACGTCTGCTCCCAGGACAATATGATAGGAGTCGCGTATGAACCAGTTCATATCTGCGTGGGTAACTTGAAGTCCCCGGCGCCGAACCCAATCGTTTTCGATTTCGTGAGCCGGAGTATAGCGATCCCCAACTTCCTCAACCGCACAATCTACTTTAACATTTCGGAACTCGTATTCCCGATGACTTATCGTGAGTATGGTCCGGCCACGCCGTATGACACAACCCAAACGCTTTGCTTCTCTGCGGCTTATGGACGAGCGTGCCGCATTAGGATCTATCAGTAGTCGAACCACAGCGCTTCTCATTGACTCTTTGGTAGGAAAAACTCGTGTTTCTGCGGTCATCGGGAACCAAGTGTGTTCACTAGGGGTAGGGTGCAACAGGGTATTATGTCTGCTGAAGCAACGTCTGCATCGGTCGATACTACCACACTCGCTGGCGTGGTGGGTTTGCGCCAAACAATTGGAGCACAAGTCATGATCAGTCACCGCACGCAGCTTACGCTCCACGTCCATCGTTTGAAATCGAGTGCATATTCGAAGAGCGTGGAGGCGGTTGCAAAGCGGGCATCCGTAATTCGTGTTGAACCACCTTTGGCTAGCCATCTTGAGCTATAAAGAGAGAGACATTAGAAAAAAAAACGAAGAAAAAGCGATTCAGTGAAAGAGTTAAGTGGACCAAAAGAAATGAGCGTGTTTACTATTCTGAGTTACGTGGCAGGAGAACCAATTTATGAATTGGTCGTGTAATGACACCGGTTTGAGTTCTGATATCAGCTACTCGCACCCGACCGTCAGGACCACGATAAGTTTTGACTACACGCCCTAAACGCCATTCAGTTGGGCAAAGCGGCTCAGTTCTTAGAACCACGAGGTCGTTTTCCTCTAGATTGATTTGGGGAGATTTCCATTTGTTGCGCTTGTGCAATTCTTTCAGGTATTCTTCTTTCCACCGTCGGCACATTTCGTGTTGCATGGCTTTAACCTTTCGCCATCGGTTGGTCAGACTAACAGGTGGATTTAGTTCCTCCGGCTCGGCCTGTGTTAGCAACGCAGAACCGATCAAGAAGTGCCCTGGTGTAAGAGCCGATAAGTCGTCAATACTTTCTGACAGCGGGCCTAAAGGGCGCGAGTTAAGGCATGCTTCAATAGTAGCTAATAGTGTAGCAAATTCCTCGAAGGTGTACTTGAGCTGACCCGCCATTTTCTTAAAGTGTGTTTTGAAACTTTTCACTCCTGCCTCCCACAGTCCACCCATGTGAGGAGCTGCAGCGGGAATGAAGTGCCACGATAGCCGATGATAATCATATTTCGCAGTAACCTCGTCCTTAAATTCTTTGATACGTTTTCCAAAATTTTCGTCTATTTCCCGGGCAGCTCCAACGAAGTTTCTGCCGTTGTCGGAGTAGATGCAATTTGGGCAACCGCGACGAGCGACAAACCGAGCCAATGCGGCAAGAAAAGCAGGAGTAGACAGGTCACTAACAGCCTCTAGATGGATCGCCTTAGTTGCGAAACAAATAAATAGGCATGCATACCCTTTGGTTACTCTACAATATCGACCAGTGAAGCTTTTAATTTCAAAGGGGCCAGCAAAATCAACTCCTGTGTTAGCAAAGGGCCTACTTATAGTTGTTCTCTGTTCGGGCAGGGCTGCCATGATTTGACCCTGACGTTTTTTCCGAGATAAAATGCACTCTTTGCAATTATGGATACAGGTCTTTATCAATATTTTTGCCTTTATTATCCAACATTCATGCTGAATAACACAGTGGGTTAACCGTAAACCGCCATGATGCGTTAATTTATGAATAAAGTTTACGTACAAGCGCGACAGTCTGCTGCCATAGGCCAATATAATTGGGTGCCGTTCATGATAAGGCAAACTCCAGGTAGCACTGAGCCGACCATTGGCGCGAATTATTTGGTTTTCATCCAAAAATGGCGAGAGCGTTAAAAGAGGGCTATTCGTATCAAGCTTCTTCTTTTGAACCAAACAACTATAATCTTTTGGGAAGTAGATTTGTTGGGATAGAGCAAACAACCGATTTCTTACGAAAGCTAACTCTCCAGCAGACAACCTTAAACTTTCGTGTTTAGCACTTTCTTTGCGGGCTAAATTTACAAATCGAAACATATAAGCAATGACATGAATGGCTCTGGAGAGACTGGAGAACCGATTTAGCAAGTCTTCCGTCTCCGTAGATCTAGCAACATGGACCTGAACACTTTTCATCTCTTCCGAAGTTTCAAATTCAGACGGATACGATGGCCAAGAAGATTTGGGTGATTTGAGCCAATATGGTCCGTGCCACCAAAGACTGCACGCTTTCAACTCCGATGGAATCAGCCCCCGGGTTGCTAGATCGGCGGGGTTATCGTGAGAAACGACATGAGCCCAATTCTTATTACCGACCTTTTCCAAAATAGTGGCAACCCTGTTGGCAACAAATGTTTTCCAACTACAAGGTGGCTTCTTTAGCCAAGCCAAAACTATTGTAGAATCGGACCAAAGATACAGTGAATAAGTTTCCAATTTCAATTGGGGCATAACACTGTCCACCAATTTTGCCAATAGCACGGCACCACACAACTCTAACCGAGGTATAGATGGTTTTTTAATAGGGGCCACCTTTGACTTAGAAATCAAAAGATTTACAAAAACTTTTTCCCCTACACAAACTCTGACATACAAAGTTGCCGCATAGGCCAACTCAGACGAATCGCAAAATCCATGGAATTCGATTTTAGCTGTTGGAGAATAGTGGACCCAACGAGGAACCGAGATTGTATCTATATCATTATACTGTTTTATAAAGGCCTGCCAACTCTGAAGAGCCACGGGCATAATTTTGTCATCCCAATCTATCTTATCGAGCCACATTTGCTGCATTATGATTTTCGCTGTAATTATGACTGGTGCCAACCAACCAGCCGGGTCAAAAAGCCTCGCAATAACAGACAGGACCTCCCTTTTTGTGAATGAGGATTTAAGTGGAATCTTCTCGGTTGTAAAATAGAAGTAATCAGCTGATGCGTTCCACCGAACCCCTAAAGTCTTTGCATTACTATCGTCGTCAAAGCACAAAAAATTCTCATTCAAAAGATGATTTGATGGCAAATCGCACAGATTTTTTTTGGAATTTGATGTCCATTTTCTCAAATCAAATCCAGCCGTTTTTAAAATTGCTGTCAATTGATTTCGAGCCTCCAAAGCATCGGATATACTGTGGGCCCCAAACAAAACGTCATCCACGTACATGTTGTTCCGTAGAATCTGAGCACCTACTGGATAACGATGCTCTTCATCGTCAGCTAACTGCAAAAGAGTTCTAAGGGCCAGATAAGGTGCACAATTGACGCCGAAGGTTACCGTCTTCAACTGGTAGTCTTGAACTTCATCATTTACCGAACCACGAAATACTATTCGTTGAAAACGGGCATGATCTGGATTTATTAAAATTTGCCTGTACATCTTAGAAATGTCCGCGTTAAAGACCACTTCATAAAACCGCCATTTTAAAACTAGCATTACTAAGTCTTTTTGCAGTATAGGGCCTACGTGTAGAATGTCGTTAAGACTTTTGCCCGTAGGCGTAACACTTGATGCGTTAAAGACCACTCTTAGTTTGGTAGTGGTACTTTCAGGTTTGAATACGCCATGGTGTGGCAAATAATAACAACTCAGGCCAGCTGTAGGATCTACTTTTTCCATATGTGCCAGTGTTAAATATTCATTTATAACCTCATCATACTGAGCCTTATTCTCAGGATTACGCATCAAAGATTTTTCATTTCTCATGAACTGACTGAGAGCTATGTGTCTATTAGGGCCAAGAGAGGAAAAATCATCAGATTTAAAAGGCAAATTCACAATATACCGCCCTTCAGAATTCCTCACAGTAGTAGACCGAAAAATCTCCTCACATAACTTATCTCCTTCCGAGATTATGGGATTACAAGAAATCTCTTCTAGTTCCCAAAATTTCGTCAATTGCTCATCAATTGAAACTTTAGTAAAATGGACCGACCTTATTGAACGACGCGGAACCGTTGGGCCAGTAACAATCCAGCCGAAAATGGTCTCTTGAGCCACTAAAGAACTAAAAACACCATGCTGAACTCCATTTCGTAAAATCGTAGGGTAAACGTCCCCACCTAATAGAACATCAATTGCCCCACTTTTATAAAAGCCTGGATCCGCATACACCAGATCTGGCAACTCTGTGCCTACTACAGGACTAAAAGTATGAGTGGGAACATTCCCTGTCACCTGAGGAACGACTAAAGCATCAATAGTCAACTTATGATCAGGGTAGGCAATTGAAAAGACAGAAAAAGACGCCATTTTGTCAACTCTGCTAATAACTTCCCCACCTAAGCCTGCCACCTCAGCGGATACAGGTACAGTAGGCAATTTCAACATTCTCTGAATTTTTTCGGATATGAAACTCTCATCCGAACATGGGTCAATTAAGGCTCTAACTTTATACTTAGTGCCAAAATGTTCTATATTAATTAACGCAGTAGCTAGCATAACCTTTTTGGCAACCGTTGTATGATGACTCTGAACCACACTTGATGGACCAGGGGCTTGAGTGGACTGTATACTATTATTGTTAGAAGCGACTTGAGCACTACCCTGAGCTTGAGCCTGATTGTTAGCTTGATTTGGGTTCTGAGCGAAATCTCTATGCAAAAGCGTGTTATGCTTTCTGTTGCATTTGGAACAGCCATTAGGACTGGGACATTTATCAAACATGTGACCGATTTTGAGGCAATTGAAACAATATCTAAATTTACGCAATTTTGCAACTTTATTTTTATGGTCCATACCCAAAAACTGGCGACATGAACTAATTGGATGAGCCCCTTTACATAATTTGCATTGGGCCACGTCAACTTTAGTATGATGCGCCTTTAATTGCTTGGGCTTTGAAGAGACCTGATTATTTCCGCGAGATTCGGATTGGGAACCACTGAAAGACACAATGTTCGAAACATTTTCTAAGGCGTGATACCTATCAGTTAAAAAGGTATCTAATTCCTTCCACTTAGGCATCGCCGTTTTGTTTTTCACGGACTGTTCCCACATGTTTAACGTGAGTTTTGGGAGCTTTGATGTGCATGCGACCACAAAAACTGGATCTAGAGCACCTACGTCAAGCTTATACAGCTGAAGAACCGAAATACAATTGCTCACTTGTCTATGGAGCTTTTTAATTTCATGGGAAGATTCATGCTCACATGGAGCCAAATTATTTAATGATTGCAGCTGACTTGTAATTAAAATGCGTTCATTTTCATATTGGGCCTTTAAATTTCCCCAAGCTATATCGAATCCGTCAGCTGTTAAGGCCACATTACGATTTACCTCACGCGCCTCACCATCAGTTTTTTGAAAAAGATAATAAAGTTTTTCGACAGGGCCTAGATGATTATTATTTATATAAATTGCCGTAAATAAATCTCTAAAAGAGGGCCACGACATGTAGTCACCTCGAAAAATTTCTGTATCGCATGGTGGTAACTTTAACGTAATACCCTGTTTGGGAACCTCTGCCTTTGCCCCAGAATATCCTTCTCTAGACACCTTGCGCCTCGCTTTTGCTAATATATTTATACATTTCACATACGCTTTATAAGTTTGACTGTGCTTTGTCGGAATTGAAATTGTTCCCTTTTTCGTGTGCACATCCTTAGCGCCGCCCTCATAAAGGCCCTCATATCTTTTCCACAATTTCCCAATTTCGTCCTTTTCAAAATCTAAGGCTTCCTCCGTATAATCGGAAAACTCCTCAACTTTAAGCCGGTCCTCAAATCTAAAAATTTCTTCCGCCGCCTCCATATACTTTTCTAATGTCGCCATCTTTAATTGAAGAACCACCAATGAAACAAAAGAACAACCCGATAACCAAATCAAAAAATTTCAAAGAATAACAAATTAAATTTTGGCTGTGAACCACAATTTCTTAAAAAATTAAGAAAAAAATTAAAAAAAGAGCTACCTAGACCACCAGTTTGTGATACAAAAAAATAAAAGGCGTTCAAATTTCACGCGATATGCAGACTTTTCTTAAAAATTTATTCAAAAGACGCTCTTAACGTATAAATCAAAATGGCGCTCAAAAATCGACCACCAACAAATCGAACCACACACAAAGACAAAAATTATTAATCCGTATTAATAGACGCGTGTAGTCAAAAATTTCTGACCTCAAAGATTAAGAACCACGATTGCTTTGAGATTTTCTTTTATTTCCACAAATAATTTCATATATGTACGTACCTCACACGTTGAAAAACAATTTTTAATATTAATTTTACTTTCCACTTAGCTCTTTTCAGGGCGAAGGACCAAATGTTGACACCGTCACACGGTTTGGGTTTCCCTGGGTAGTTCTTGGGACCTCTAAATTCTTCCTGTCTAAGGGACAATTCCTTGGGTAGTTCTTGGGACCTCTAAATTCTCTTGTTAGCTGGACGCCTTTGTTCTGAGCCACCTTAATGTGGCAACAGATTCTCCTTTTTTTTACGGTTGAAATAAAAACACTGATTTGTTGTTTTATTTTAATATATACAGTTGAACCACTTTATTTTAATGTAAATCTACGTGGTTTACTTAGTTAACAAAAAGGTTTTTAGGTTTAATTTATATTTTTTAATTTTCACTATTAATGGCGGCTGGTCTGCACGAGTTATTTTCCGTATCTATTAAAAAACTTTTGCGCCGCCGCTATAAATATACGGCTCTGTTGTATGCATAAATTCGGTAATTTTGCATACAACTTATAGCCACTGTGGTCAATTTAGCGTTTTTCTTTTAATTGGCCACATCCACTAGAGTTGTCGGGGGTCCAAAAACTCACTACATGTCGTACGACATATACGAACTTAGGTAAAACTGAGTGGTATAAACATTATGAAAAGCTTGAGTTAATTTAAAAGCTCCTTAGCGCAAATTCGATAAAAGCTCTTAATTAAACATAAACTAATAGTGGTTTAATCTCAAATATCTGGAAAGCTTTTAACATCGGTTTTATTAGAAATATGTTTTTTATCTAGGCTAGCCTAAAATAGTGCTTTTAACATTTAAATATTATAAAAGCTTTTAATCTTGGTTTTATTCGAAAAGTACTCAAAACTTTTTATCATTGTTTTTTTATAAAAATAGTTGAAGCTTTCAGAAAATCTTTACATAAAAAGCTGCAGTTAAATTTATAAGCCCTCAATAGTAATTTTACTGAAAGATTTAATTGTGGTCTTGAGTTACGTTTAAATTTAAAAGACTTTTAATATCGGTAAAGCTTTTAACGGTTTTACATTGTTCAAACTCAAAGCTTTTAATCGTCATTTTATTAAAGCATTTAATCATGACATAAATCAAACTTTTATTTCTGCTCAAATTATATAAAAGATTCTAAGCTATTAATCTAGGCCCCTCTACAGAAATTAGTGCCCCACTCTGTTTCATAGTATTCCTTGAAGGATAAACACTGATGGTATGATAATATGCTAAATATAAGTGTGCCTTCATTTTATTTAGCTTTGGGTTTTGGTAAAAAAAAAATAGTTAAAGAAGATACAACAGAATTTTTTTATCTCATACTTTTTTTGGCATCATTCAAAAATCCATTCATATCAATTTTTCAATTGCTTTGCCGAAAAGGAAACAATTTTTGAATATTTTTTTTTTTTTATTCTTCCTATACAATCTTCCTTATTTGAATTTTTTTCTACAAATTGTTTTTTTTTTCAAAAAATGTAAAGAATAACTAACGCATTTAAGCCACAGAAAATATGAATGAATGCATGATGAAGTTGCCAAGGATGATACATAAATTCTTAGCATCTTTGGCAATGATACATGGCATTGACAAAAAAAATGTAATAGAAAAAAAAAAAAAGAAGAAAAGTACACACATGTCAACGCTAAAGTAATAAATGTTGAATTGAAAAAAAAAAATTGGTATGTACTTTATTTGCAAGATGATGAAAATGTTAAAAAATATTTATGTTCAGATCAAAGATCAAAAAATGAATATTTTATTTGATTTTTTTTTTTCTTCTTATATTTCATCTCCTTACAAGAAAAGTCTTTTAGCAGGTTTTTATTATCATTTTGCATAAGAAGTTGAAATTCATAGCTAAATAAAAAATGTCCTTAGAGATTTATGACGACTGTAATCGTAGATAAAGATATAATACATAGAAATTCTTTAGAAAGGCTTTAAGCTTTATATATTTAGTCAAATATGTATTGAAAAAATTATTAAATATTATCAGATTTAGTTTTTTACATCTTCTCTAAAATTGAATATGAATTGAAACATTCATTTATCCTTTAAATCCTTTTTATTGTTTTCACAGAAACTTTAAGGTGAAAGTTGCTGTAATAAAAATTGAATAAATGCAAAAGTTTTTGTTGTATTGAAAACTTTAAACGAACTTTTTAAACTTTTCTATAGATTTTTTTTATTATGTTGTGTGATAGTGTTGGCATAAAGTTTTTCTTTTTGCATACTAATCAGTAAAAATCATGCAAAAAAAACAATCGCAAACTGGAAATAGACAAAAATATGTATTACAGAATTTAAAAAATTATTTTTTTTTTTTTAATTTATGCATGTAAGGAAAAAACGAATTATAAAGGAAAGCTTTTATTTAAAAAGTTAAAAATATAAGCTTTTTATAGAATTTTTTTCAAAACAAGCTATTATAGCAGTTTTAAATAAATCCCTGCAAAAAACGTCATTACCACTTCTCAGTGGAGTGCTTTAAAACTATAACAAATGTAATGAAATACAACAAAAATAACAAAAACCACAAGACAAAAACACACAAACAGTTTTTTCTACTCCAGAATACATAGATATTCAGCACTTTACTCATTACCTATCGCGACACCTCCATACAAATGTAAGTAGATATTCAGTAGATAAGAACTACTCCGTGGAAGTAGTTGGAAGTTGTTTGAAAGCTCGGAGTACTTCTTATCTACTGAATATCTACTTACTTTTGTATGGGAGTGTCGCGGAAGGTAATGAGTTAAGTGCTGAATAACAACTTTTTATGGAGTAGAAAAAACTGTTTGTGTGTTTTTTTCTTGTGTTTTTTGTTATTTTTGTTGTATTTCATTACATTTGTTACAGTTTTAAAGCACTCCAAATAGAAGTACTCCGCTCTTTTTTTGCTGGGATCATATTAAAAATGTTAATCATTTTAAAAAATTTATACATGTAAGGAAAATAAAAATCTGACATACCAAGTTATGGTAATAGAAAGGACAGCTTTTATTAAAAAAGTAAAAAATATAAGCTTTTTATAGAAATTTTTTTAAAAACAAGTTTAAAATAAATAATATTAAAGATTTTAATTAATTTAACTTTAAGCTTTACAACATGGATTTGAGCATAGTTGTATACGAACTATTAATAAACGAGGCACCTGAAATCCATTTTTTATTAAAAACAAGTAGAAAAATTAAATTCGACTTGGCCGAATCTATGAATACCCTCCACAATGCCCATTTTAAGTGATAGTAAATTTTCTAACGTGAAAAAATAACAGTTATGATTAGAAATATTTTATTTTGTGTAAAAAATTTTGTTTTTTTTAGTAATTTTTGAAAAAAAAAAAAATATTTTTTTTTGAGTGTAAAATTTTTTCGAATTTTACATTCAAAAAAAAATTACTAATTTTTTTTTGAGTGTAAAATTTTTTTGAGTATAAAATTTTTTCGAATTTTACATCAAAAAAAAATTTACTAATTATTTTTGAGTGTAAAATTTTTTTCGAGTGTATTTTTTTTTTTTGTTTTGGTATAAAAATATTTTTGAGTGACAAAAATACGTTTTAAAATATTTTTGTGACTTACCAATGGTTTTAAAACAGGTTTAACGGGTTTTCACCACGTGAATTTAACGTGAAGCTAATCTGATATTCACGGTTTTGCTAATTACTTTTGAACCACTGGACCGATTTGGGTGAAATTCAATACGAACCAGGCTGGAGGAACGAAAAACATATATGCCAAGCTTCAGCATCTTCAGAATTGATTTTCGAAAGTTATAGTGCCTTTTATCTCATAAATTCACGAAAAACCCTTGCCGAAATTCAGTCTTTTGCTCATAACTTTTGAACCACTGGACCGATTTCGCTGGATTGCAATACCAACCTGACCAGGTAAATGCCCAACATATATGCCAAACTTCAGGAGCCTCCGTAAAGTCTTTCAAAAGTTAGCGTGTTTTCAACAGACAGACAGACAGACAGACAGACAGACAGACAGACAGACAGACGGACGGACGGACGGACATCGCTAGATCGTCTTAAAATCGATCGAGGATCATGAATATATATACTTTATGGGGTCCTAGACCAATATTTCGAGGTGTTACAAACGGAATGACAAACTTATATATACCCTCTATCACTAGAGTGGAGGGTATAAAAACTATAGTTGAAGCATTTACTGCTAGTTAAAAATCAAAGCTTTTTATCAAAGCTTTAAAACAAATAATATTTATTAAAAATGCATTTTTAAATAGCTTAAGCACGTAGTTTTTATTGCTGCAGTAGTTTTATGTGGTCTGTTAAACCTTTGCAGATGTAGTAAATAGTAAAAGCTTTTATTGTTATGTATAAAAATCTAAGCTTTTATCAAGATTTTAAAAAAACAAAAGCATCTACCCGCGGAATTTAATTTTAAAACCCTTAAGCTTTTAATTTTGTGTTTTATTGGGTCCAATCTAAAGGTCACATCAAATAAAAAAAATATATATGTAATTCATTATCTAATTTATAAATTGTGATTTTTGTAGAAACACCAATCAAAGCCTTAAATTGTGTTTAAATCTTTGTACGTAGTCTTGTAAGTTCAAGCTTTTATGCGTTAAATATTACAAAAGTAGCAGAAAACGCAAAAGCTTTTAATCGCTTTATTTAAACATTGAATTTTTAAATCGTGCTTTTTTGAAATGCTAAAACTAAACGCAAGAATTGAAAGTTAAAGCTCCATAAATAAAATGTTAGATAGCAATCTAAGCTTTTATCGTAAACTTTCCACACTTCTGAAAAAAGACAATCTAAGCTTTTAATAGGTTAGGTTTAGTTATTAATTCAATTTTTTTTTAACCTTTCGTAAAGTTGATAAAACAAATAAAAGATTCGTGTTTTCTAAACATCACTTAAAAAATTAAAGCTTTTAACCCATTCCTGCCTAATGGGTATTTAAATACCCAAACAAGTGTTGATACTTAAAAAAATTTAGCGCGGGCTAGATGGAAGATATCGGGCTAATTCTTATTTCATAAAAAAGAGAAGAGATTGGGCTAAATGTAAACATTTAACAAGATTTTTTTTTTTTGTTTTGTTTAACTTTTGTTTTTCACTGACAAAAATCGAAGATATTTATTAATCGAAAATACTCAGAAAATTATGGTTTTCACCAAAGTTTATTGGAGTTATTTTGACACCCAATAGAAACTTTTTGGACCCCTTTCAGCTCAAACAAAAAATAAAAGTAAAAAATTACACGGCCTAATACCCATGTCATATCTCAGGTCGGATCTGAGGTAAATTTATTTTTATTTTTTTCATCAACTTCTGTGGTCTTCCAGGCACACATATCAAAATTTCATCAAAATCGTACGCGCCGATCTATAGGCAGGCAGTAATGGGTTAAATTACTTTTTTTCGTCAGTCTAAGCTTTTTGTGTTTCTTTAAAAAAAATATTTAAAGCTTTTAATATAAACTTCATCAAGCCTTAATTCGTAAGTTAACAACATTAGCTTTTAGCAGAGGTTCTGTCAAGATAACAAATTACGATGTTTCTAGTAGACTTGTAAAGATAATATAAGCTTTTAAAAAAAATTAAAAAAATCTAAGCTTTTTATAGGTTAGGTTTAGCTATTAATTAATTTGTTTTTTTTAACTTTCGTAAAGTTGATAAAACAAGTAAAGGATTCGTGTTGTTTTCTAAACATCACTTAAAAAATTAAAGCTTGTAAATTATTTTTTTTTAACTAAAAATACCAGTTTTATCGCAGTTTTGCAAAATCGGCAGTCTAAGCTTTTTATGTTTCTTTAAAAAATTAACAATTAAAGGTTTTAATATAAGTTTCATGAAGCCTTAATTCTTAAGTTAACAACATAAGCTTTTAGCAGAGGTTCTGTCAAGATAACAAAATACGATGATGCTATTAGAATTGTAAAGATAAAAAAAGCTTTTAATTCGTGGTTTTGTATAATTACCTATTTAAGCTTTTAATACTGTTTTATAAACCTAACAATCTAAAGTTTTTTGCAAAGTTAACATTCTAAGCTTTTAATCGTTTTTTAGGCAACGGTCTATTTAAACGTGGATCTGTAAAGTACCTACAAAATGGAAGCTTTTACATGTAGTTTTGTTAAAATTTTAAAGATTAATTTTAAAATTTATAAATATAATCTTTTAATCGGGATTTTGAAAAGTTCTCAATCTAAGCTTTAAATTGTAGATGCATCAAAATTGTATCTAAGCTTTTAGTCAGGGTCTTAAAAAGCTAAGAAGCTGAGCTTTTAATTATGGGTTTGAGAAGTTAACAATTTTTCTTTTAACATTGGGTTTGTGTAGCAATTAACAAAAGCTTTCAATTGTGGTTTTGTAAAGCTAGAATACAAAATCCTTGGAACATTTTACAAAAAAATAAAGTTCGAATTCAGACATTTTCTAATAGATATTGCTTGTTTGTGTTTTTGATTGAAGAACGAAACTGTGCTTTCTTAAGATTTTACAAAAATAGACGCGTTTTTTTGTAATAAAAAAATTTCGAAGGAGGAAAAAAATACTTCGTTAATTTTACGTACAACACAAACTTTTCTTTTATTTTACGAAAGAATTTCGTAAAACACAAAAATGTAAATCGTTTTTTATTTTTTACGAAACATTTTTGTAAAATTCGTTTATTTTACGAAAGATTTTCGTGAATTTCGTACATTGTGCGCAATAGTTTTGTGGTACGAAACAATAAAAATTTTCATACATATAGAGCAGGATTTTTTCAGTGTTTTGTTAAATTAACAATCGAAGCTTTTAGTTGTGATTTTCTAAAGTTAACCATCTTAGCTTTTAATAACATCTAAGCTTTAAATTTTAGTTTAGGAAAAATTTAATATCCGAAGCCTTTAAACAGTTTCATAAAGTTTATATTTAAGCTTTTTTCAAGTTTTGTTAAATTTACAATACTAGCTATATTTCGACTTTGAAAATATGAAAAACAATGTTTTTTAATCTAAGTTTAAATATTTAAATTAAATATTTAAATATTATACTTTCAACAATTTAAGCTTTTAAGCTTTTTAAAAGTCTTATGAAGTTAATATTGAACCTTTTTTTACTTTTTGAAAAGTTCGCAATAAAAGCTTTAGTCTAATTTCACCTTTAAGTACCATTTCTTTAAAAAATATCTTAACCGGTTCCTAAACCAGTTGATTATACATTCCAATCAACGTATCCCATGGAATGAGTACAAAAGCTATAAATTCCAAAGCATAAAGGATTAGTAAAACGAAAGTCAAACCACAAAACGACAAGACAAATTTTTATGTATAGAAATTTGTATGAATGTGTATACAAAGACCAATAAAATAACAACAAAAAAAATGTGTTAAGATAATAACGACCATGTCGTTCGTTGGTTGTACAATTTGATTTTTTTGTAGAAAAGCTCGGAGGATGTGTATGTCAATATTTGATGGGTCTAACGATGATGTTATTGTTATGCTTATAACCAACCAATGGAACAAAAAAAAAACATAACAACAGCAGCACAAGAAGAATAAATTTGCATATGAATCGTGAATTAATAACACTTTGCATGTTGGCCAGGCTTTAAAAATTGAATACAAGTTTAGAATATTTTGAAAAAACTCAACAAAAAAAAATGGTCATCAGAAGCCAAAAAAAAGGTTATAGCCAGGAGTAATATGTGATAAAGGGTTAATTTGATTAAAATTTATGTTAAATTTTATTGAATACTTAATTTAAAAAGGTGTAAATATGAAGAACGATTGTGTGAGTGATAATAAGTCAAAGGACCAAGTTTTTGTTTTTCAAAGGAGATAATAAAATTTAAATAATTTGATAAATTTAACAAGCTATTGTAAAAGTTTATCCTTTTATTTAAGGAATTATATTTAATAAAGTTAAAAAAGAGCTTATACGAAGTTCAGGTGTGAATGGCGTTTATAGCTTTTATTAATAAGGAATGAAACATATTTATTTGGTAACTTATAACACAAGGGATCAACAAAAAAATTACAGTGACAGTGTGTATCTGATATAACTATTATGGTAAGAATCCAAACTTTACTAGTAGGGTAAAAGAATAAAGCTTAAAAGCTTTTATCAACTAGTAGGTTAACAAAAATTAAGATTAAAAGCTTTCATCAATGTTTAACAAAGTTTTGAATTAACATTATTGTCAGATATTAATTAAAGTAAGTTTCAAAGCTTTCTTTGTGGTCGTAGAAAACTTTTAATTCAAAGCTTTTAATGTGGGGTTTAAAAGTAACTGTAATAATCATTAATTGTTAAAGTTAAGAAACAGAGCTTGTACCTTGTTTTTTTATAAATTTTTTTATTCAAAGCTTTAATTATTTAATTAAAGTTCAAATTCTGCTGAACCAAAAACCATTCGACAGAGCTTTTACTATTTTTTTCAATTTTTGATTCAAAGCTTTAATTATGATTTAAATAAATTTAAGAATCAGAGCTTTTTTCGTAGTTTAATAAAGTTAAAGTTTAATAAAGTTAAAGTTCGGATGCACCAAAAACAATTTTATTGTCCGCAAATTTGGTGTCCACAACGAATATATTTTCTTTTTACTTTCTTTAAACTTTCAAAGGTTCTATGCAATCTCCCCTCAAACCAACTGAGAAATAAATTCTCCTTACAATATTTTTCCCCCAACATACCCTATAAGCTTGTATGCTAATCACTTAAGACAACAAAATCCAATCAAAATGTAAATAAGTACAACATAATTGTCATAGTATCTACGCTGAATGCATGTAGGAACATGCATTTCTGTGTATATGTTACATTTGGATACTCCATTTCTAAACATTATCTCAGTATTATATGGGAATGATGAATAAACAATGTTTGGCTAGTGAGGGCATAACGTTAAGTTTATGTAGACCAAAAATATAGTCAAAGTTAGCCAAAAGCTACTTTGTGGCTTTTTAAAACCCACACTCATACGGACTAAACATATACAGTAGGAATATAGTGGCCTGATGTGGAAACTCCAAAGCAGAAGACTTAAAAATAATAAAGGAACAACTTTATGTCACTGCTTGTACTGCACCGTTTCCGGGGTAAATAGGGAATACAATTTTTTTATAAAAAAAAAATGTGAAACATTTTAAAAACAGTTTTTTGTGTTGTTTTATAAAGCTTGAAAAAACTTTTTTTGCGTTTGGAAGACATAATAATGGTTTTTAAAAGTTTTATACAGCTTTTATATTTCTTTTTATTCAGCCTTTAAAAAACTTTAACTGTGGTAAAAAAATTAGGAAAGCTTTTATTCGTAGATTTGGAAAAGCTTAAAAGCTCTACACAACATTTTAAAAATCTCTTCAAATGTATTATTAGGGTTTGTTAGATATTAATTATAGTTGATTAAATGATTTACTTGTCCTATTAAAACGCTTTAAAAAGCTTTACTCGTTGATTTTTAAAAAATTTTAAGTTTTACTTAAACTTTCCGATGAAGTTTAGTAAAAACTTTAATCGTTTAAAGCTCTGAAATCTACTAAATTTTCTATACAAATGGAAATATATTTTTTATAGAAAAATTGTACTCCGAAAATTTAAAAAAAAGAAAATTAAAAATTAGAGTAAATTTTTTCTGGGACATCTGTACCCTGAAAATGAAGTAAATTTTTCTATAAAAAATTTTACTCCGAAAATGTAGTAAATTTTCTATAGAAAATTTTTACTCTGAAAATGTAGTAAATTTTCTATAGAAAATTTTTACTCCGAAATTGGAGTAAATTTTCTACAGAAAATTTGTACTCCGAAAATTGAGTAAATTTTCTATAGAAAATTTGTACTCCGAAAATGGAGTAAATTTTCTATAGAAAATTTTAACTCCAAAAATGGAGTAAATTTTCTATTGAAAATTTTTTCTCCTAAAATGAAGTAAATTTTCTGTAGAAATTTCTATAGAAAATTTGTACTCCGAAAATGAAGTAAATTTTCTACAGAACATTTTTACTCCGAAAATGTAGTAAATTTTCTATAGAAAATTTTTACTCCGAATATGGAGTAAATTTTCTAGAGAAAATTTTTACGCTGAAAATGAAGTAAATTTTATATAGAAAATTTGTACTTCAAAAACGTGGTAAATTTTCTGTAGAAAATTTGTACTCCGAAAATGGAGTAAATTTTCTATAGAAAATTTGTACTCCGAAAATGGAGTAAATTTTCTATAGAAAATTTGTACTCCGAAAATGGAGTAAATTTTCTATAGAAAATTTGTACTCCGAAAATGGAGTAAATTTTCTATAGAAAATTTGTACTCCGAAAATGGAGTAAATTTTCTATAGAAAATTTGTACTCCGAAAATGGAGTAAGTTTTCTATAGAAAATTTGTACTCCGAAAATGGAGTAAATTTTCTATAGAAAATTTGTACTCCGAAAATGGAGCAAATTTTCTATAGAAAATTTGTACTCCGAAAATGGAGTCAATTTTTATAGAAAATTTGTACTCCGAAAATGATATAAATTTCAATAGAAAATTTATTCACCGAAAATGGACTAAACTTTTTAAAGAAAATTTGTATTCCGAAAATGCAGTAAATTTTCTATAAAAAATTTGTACTCCGAAAATGGAGTAAATTTTCTATAGAAAATTTTTACTCCGAAAATAAAGTAAATTTTCTATAGAAAATTTTACTCCGAAAATGCAGTAAATTTTCTATAGAAAATTTGTACTCCGAAAATGGAGTAAATTTTCTATAGAAAATTTGTACTCCGAAAATGGAGTTTTTCTATAGAAAATTTGTACTCCGAAAATGGAGTAAATTTTCTATAGAAAATTTGTACTCCGAAAATAAAGTAAATTTTCTATAGAAAATTTGTACTCCGAAAATGGAGTATATTTTCTAAAGAAAATTTGTACTCCGAAAATGGAGTATATTTTCTATAGAAAATTTGTACTCCGAAAATGGAGTAAATTTTCTATAGAAAATTTGTACTCCGAAAATGGAGTAAATTTTCTAAAGAAAATTTGTACTCCGAAAATGGAGTAAATTTTCTATAGAAAATTTGTACTCCGAAAATGGAGTAAATTTTACTCCGAAAATGGAGTAAATTTTCTATAGAAAATTTTACTCCGAAAATGGAGTAAATTTTCTATAGAAAATTTGTACTCCGAAAATGGAGTAAATTTTCTATAGAAAATTTGTACTCCGAAAATGGAGTAAATTTTCTATAGAAAATTTGTACTCCGAAAATGGAGTAAATTTTCTATAGAAAATTTGTACTCCGAAAATGGAGTAAATTTTCTATAGAAAATTTGTACTCCGAAAATGGAGTAAATTTTCTATAGAAAATTTGTACTCCGAAAATGGAGTAAATTTTCTATAGAAAATTTGTACTCCGATAATGGAGTAATTTTCTATAGAAAATTTGTACTCTAAAAATGGAGTTAATTTTCTATAGAAAGTTCGTACTCCGCAAATGGAGCAAATTTTCTATAGAAAACTTACTCCGAAAATGGAGTAAATTTTCTATTGAAAATTTGTACTCCGAAAACCGAAGTACAAAAATTTAGATAAGTTCTGGGAAATGGTTCTAAAATACAACAGCAATTTCATGTGTATGGTGTATTTAGAATAAGGATTATTTAAGAGAGTGTTTGTTTGGTCGTCACACATATATTTTAGTAAAGAGCCTTAGGACTGTTTAACTTTTCCAAAACATAAACACTTAATTCCACATACTTTTGCTACCATGAAAAGTGAAATAATTTCGAAATACTTGAACAACGTTGTCGTTGTTTCTTCATGTTGTTTTATATGTTGTAATTGTTACTTGACATGCAAAAGAGTTTTAATTGAATTATATTCGTTATATTGTCGCCATCATTTTCACATAGAGCTGTTAGAATACCAGAATAAAAAGAAGTAACAAAACAATTTCAATCCCTAACCCTGACATCCTTCAATGAGTTTAAATTTACTTTTATAAGGCGTTTAGACTGTACTCAAGGAAAGTGTCTCCCAATTAAGGGACGTTTCAAAACAAAAATCCATTAAATTTTTTATGGAAAATATTTCTCAAAATTTAAATAAAGTAAGAAAAATAATTTCTCAGTATCTGATTGTGTTTTTTAGAAATTGCATTATTAAAAATCATCCTAAACGCTGCATTACTTTAAAAATTTATGCAAACTTTAGCTTTTTGTTCGTTTTTACATTGTTAGCAAAACTTATTATTAAAAAAGAAATACAAAAATTATTTATCAACAAATATTTAAAACAAGTTAAACGTTCATTTTATGATCATGTAAACTTTTTCCTGTTAACGATTTTTTTTTGTTTTAATTCAAACCTTTTGGCAATTTGCAAACACGAACGTGAGTTTTGCACAAATTTTACAATATTATTTTAGAAAAAAATATATAAAATAACAAACAAATCAAATTTTGTTAGATATTTGGTGGAGTTTGTTATTTTTGCATATTTTATGTTCAATTAATAATATAAAATTTGTTTCGAAACATGTATAATGAAATTTGCATCAAAAATATTTTTAAGCAAATTATTAAACAAAATGTAAAAATGTTTTTATTATTGCATTTAAAAAAAACACAATAAATTAGTGAGTTATTGGAAATTTTAGAAAAATTCACATTTATTTTTGGTACAAAAATTTTAATAAATAATTATTTTACTCTATTTTCGGTCTGAAATTTTTTCAGAGAAAACTAGCTTCGTTTTCGGAGTTTAAATGTTCGCCATTTTCACAGTAAAAATTTTCTTTATAAAATTTACTCCATTTTAAGAACAAAAATGTTTTAAAAACTTTAGTTAATTTTCGGAGTAAAAATTTTCTAGAGCAAATTTATTACATTTCTGGATTACATTTTCGAAGTAAAAATTTTCTAAAGAAAATTTACTCCATTTTCGGAGCACATATTTTTTAAAGAAAATTTACTCCATTCGCAGTACAAAAATTCTATAAAAAATTTACTCCATTTTCGGAGTACAAATTTTCTATAGAAAATTTACTCCATTTTCGGAGTACAAATTTTCTATAGAAAATTTACTCCATTTTCGGAGTACAAATTTTCTATAGAAAATTTACTCCATTTTCGGAGTACAAATTTTCTATAGAAAATTTACTCCATTTTCGGAGTACAAATTTTCTATAGAAAATTTACTCCATTTTCGGAGTACAAATTTTCTATAGAAAATTTACTCCATTTTCGGAGTACAAATTTTCTATAGACAATTTACTCCATTTTCGGAGTACAAATTTTCTATAGAAAATTTACTCCATTTTCGGAGTACAAATTTTCTATAGAAAATTTACTCCATTTTCGGAGTACAAATTTTCTATAGAAAATTTACTCCATTTTCGGAGTACAAATTTTCTATAGAAAATTTACTCCATTTTCGGAGTACAAATTTTCTATAGAAAATTTACCCTTATTTCGGAGTAAAATTTTTCTATCGAAAATTTACTCCATTTTCGGAGTACAAATTTTCTATAGAAAATTTACTTAATTTTCGGATTAAAAATTTTCTATAGAAAGTTTACCTAATTTTTGTGGTACACATTTTCCATGGAAAATTTATTCTATGAAAAAAATTTTTATATAAAATTAACTTTATTTTCGGAGTAATAATTTTCTATAGAAACTTCACTCCATTTTCGGAGTACAAATTTTCTGCACAAAGTTTACTTCATTTTCGGAATAATAATTTTCTATCGAAACTTTACTCCATTTTTGGAAAAAAAATTATTCTGTAGAAAATTTACTCCATTTTCGGAGTAAACGAAAAATTTCTATAAAAATTTACTCTATTTTCGGAGAACAAATTTTTTTTGGAAATTTACTTAATTTTCGAAGTTTTAGTATTCTAGAGAAAACATTTTTTTTTTTTCGAAGGAAAAATTCCCTATAAAAAATTTACACTATTTTCGTAGCAAAATTTTTTTATAGAAAATTTACTAAATTTTTGGAATAAAAATTTTTCAAAAATTAAATTTTCTGTAGAAAACTTTTACTTCTCACTAGAGTTATCAAATGTCCACTCCGGAAATGGTGTAAGTTTAGTTCGAAAAGCAGAAACCTTTTTATGGAAAATTTTTCATCCAAAAATGGAGTAGATTATATAAAAAAACAAATTTATAAAATAAATTTTCTTTAGAAAGTTTTTACTCCGAAAATTTTCTGCAGAAAACTTTTACTCCGAAATACGGAGTAGTTTTTTTTTAAGCAAAAAATATACTCCGAAAATGTAGAAAATTATTGAAAGAAAATTTTTATCCTCGAAAATGGAATAAATTTTCTATCGAAAATTTTCACTCTGTAGTGAAGTAAATTTTTTTATATAGAAAATTTCCACTTTTTAAATGGAGTAATGCAATTTTCACTCCAAAATTATTAAATTTACTCCTAAAATCGAATAAATTTCGATTTTAACTTTTTTTTTTTAAAATTGGATTACATTTTCTATGGAAAATATTTTATTCCGGAAATGCAGTAGATTAAAAAATAAAATATTAAAAATGTTCACTCCGAAAATGAAATAAATTATGTATAGGAAGTGTTCACTCCAAAGATGTAGTAAATTTACTCAAAATTAAAATTTCTACTCCAAAAATCAACGAAATTTTCTTTAGAAAGTTTTTGCTCCAATAAGGAATAGATTAAAAAAAAATATGAAAATTTTTACTCCGAAAATGAAATAAGTAAATTTACTCCGAAAAATTTTCACTCCGAAATGGAAAAAATTTTCTTTAAAAAATGTGGACTCTAGTGAAGTAAATTCTTTACAGGTAATTTTCACTCCATACATTGTTAATCAAACTAATCAAACTTATTTTCCGAAAAACGTGTAAATTTACACCGAAAATCACAAAAATTGTCTTTAGAAAAATTTTTATAGAAAATTTTCACGCCATACATTGTAAATTTAATAATAAATTTTTTATTAAGAAAATTTTTACTCCGAAAATGGATAAAATTTTTTATAGAAAACTTTTGCTCCTAAATCAAACTAATCAAACTTCTTCTCCGAAAAACGTGTAAATTTACACCGAAAATCTCAAAAAATGTCTTTAGAAAATTTTTATTTCAAAAATGGTGTAGATTTTCTTCAAAATGAAATAAATTATTTAAAGAACAATCGAATACATTTTTTAAGAAAATTTTTACTCCGAAAATGGATTAAATTTTCGATATGTTCACTCCAAAAATTAAATAAATTATATCTAGAATTTTTTTTACTCAGAAAATTAAGTAAATGTCTCAAAAATAAAAATAATTTTCTTTAGAAAATTTTTACTCCGAAAATTGGCTAATTTTCTATAGAACATTTTTGCTCCAAAATGGAGTAGACATTTTTATTAAAAAAATATTTAATAAAAATTTTCACTCCGAAAATGAATAAATTTTATTTATATAAAAAGTTTTTACTGATGTAAATTTAATCCAAAAAACAAAATGATGTAAATTTAATCCAAAAAACAAAATGATGTAAATTTAATCCAAAAAACAAAATTTTCTTTAAAGAATTTGGAATCTAGTAAAGTAAATTTTTTATAGAATATTGTCACTACAAAAATTGTAAATTTACTCCGAAAATCGAATAAATTTTTTATTAAGAAAATTTTTACTCCGAAAATGGATAAAAAATTTTATAGAAAACTTTTGCTCCTAAATCAAAATCTTTTTCTCCGAAAAACGTGTAAATTTACACCGAAAATCACCTCAATTGTCTTTAGAAAATTTTTATTTCAAAAATGAAGTAGATTTTCTACAAAAAAAAATTTAACTCCGAAAATGAAATAAATTGTATAAAGAAAAACTTAATATATTTTTTATTAAGAAAATTTTTACTCCGAAAATGGATTACATTTTCTGTAGAAAACTTGCACTTGTATGTGGTGCAAAAAAAAACTTTTTATTTGAAAAAGGTGTACAATTACTCCGAAAATCACATAAATTTACTCTTTTATGTGATAAATTTTCTACAGAAAATTTTTATTCCAAAAAAGAAGTAAATTTAAAAAAAATATACAAATGTTCACTACAAAAATTAAAAAAATTATATTTAGAAATTTTTAACTCCGAAAACGGAGTAAATGTCTTTAAAATAAAAATAATTTTCTTTAGAACATTTTTACTCCGAAAATGCACTAATTTTCTATAGAAAATTCATTTTCTCCGAAAATAGAGTAAATTTTCTCTAATTCATTTTCATAGCTTACATTTTCTTTTAAATTTTTTTAAATTAATAATGAAAATTGTTTTGCTATGTATAGAAATTTTCTTGACAAAAGGAATAAATGAAAAAAGAAAATTCAAAAAAGGAAACGGAAGTTGTATTGTCCATATGTAACAAGTATGGACAATGGCAATTTTAAATGATTTTTGTAGAGGTGAATATGAGAAAACAGATAATTTCTTTTGTAAAATCATCATCATCATTATTTCAGTACAATTTGAAAAACATTTCGTTACTAACACTTGTGTCCAAAAAAAAAACACTTACACGTACACAAAGAAGGATGTGTGTCTATAAAGAACAAAAAACAAATATTGCAAAAAAAAAATTGAGTGGCACCGGAAATGTTTTTTTCGGGTGAAAGTCTTTTAATTGAAGTGGCTTTGACATAACAGAACTCATACATACAAAGTTATAAATAAGAAAAACTTGGCACTGGCTATGGTTATGACCTGCTGTGATATTTTTTCTTTTGAATTTTTATAAATGATAATAATGATGATGATGATGTTGTAAATTCAATGATGCAGTTAGTAAAAGAAAATTTTTATTACTTTTTCTACTTACAACTTAAAAACAGCCACACCTTCTGTAAAATCTTACATATAAAAGTCATCTTTTTGTTATGTTTTTTGCTTTAATTTGTCTTTTAACTTTTGCAACAAATTTATTTTTTTATATTTTCCTTACAATTCTAAAGCTATAAAAGGAAATGTCCTTTTTTTTGCCTTGTTAAATTCTTTCACTCTCTAAAAGGCCCATTTTTATTTGGTTAAGTGTTTTCATTTCTTTGCACTTGCCAAATAGCAAAAATATATATTTTTTTTAAATGATCTTAAAAAGAAAATTCTTAGAAAACCCAAATATGTATAGTAAGAGTCTTTTAAAAGGTTATAAATGTATGTTTAAATATACTATGTGATCAAAAAGGCGTTAAAGCAAACAAAAAACAGTGGTTTTGCACTCTGAAAATTAAATTTTTGAAAGAAAATTTTTACTCCAAAAATGTTGTAAATTTCTATAGAAAAAATTACTCCGAAAATGGATAAAATTTTCATTCTAAAGATGGTGTAAATTTTCTGTAGAAAATGTTAACTTTGACAATTGAGTAAATATTCTGTAGAAAACTTTTACTCCAAAAATAGAGTAAATTTACTTAAGACAGTTTTTATTTCGAACACGGTGTTAAGTTAAATTAACTCCGAAAATGGATAATATTTTCACTCAGAATACGAAGTAAATTTCCTATAGAAAATGTTTACTCCGACAATTAAGTAAATATTCCGTAGAAAATGTTTACTCCAAAAATGGAGTAAATTTACTTAAGACGATTTTTATTTCGAAAACGGTGTTAAGTTATATTAACTCCGAAAATGGATAAAATTTTCACTCTAAATATGGAGTAAATTTCCTACAGGAAATGTTTACTCTGGCAATTAAGTAAATATTCTGTAGAACATTTTTACTCCAAAAATGGTGTAAATTTACTTAAGATGACTTTTATTTCGAAAACGGTGTAAAGTTTTTTAAAGAAAATGCTAATTTTGGAAATGAAATAAATTTTTTAAAGAATTTTTTTGCTCCTTAATTAAAACAAATTTTAACATCAAAAATGGAGAAACTTTTCTATAGATTCACTTTAATCAAAAATCGGAGTAAATTTGCATAGAAAATTTTCATTTCAAAAGTGGAATAAATTGTTTATTAAAAACTTGTTGAGTAAATTTTGAAAAGAAAAGTTTAACTATAAAAAAAAGTAAATTTTCCTAAAAAAAATTTTTACTCCGAAAATGGAGTAAATATTTTAAACTAAACCAAAAATGTATAAATTTTTTTATAGAAAATTTTCACAACGATAATGGATCAAATTTTCTATAGAAAATTTTCACTCCGAAATATATGAATCTTTTCTATACAGAATTTTGATACAGAAAAGGAGTTAACTTCCTATTGAAAATTTTTCTGAAAAAGAAGAGTAAATTTTCTACAGAAAACTTTACTCCGAAAATATAGTAATTTTTTTTTTTTAATAATTTTTTATCCTAAAATGTATTTAATTTTGTAAAATATTTTTATTCCGAAAAGGTAGTAATTTTTTTAAAGAGTATTTTTGCTTCGAAAATGAAATAAATTTTCTAAAGAAAGTTTTCACTCCAAAAATAAAGAAATTTTTGTTAAAAAATGTTTGTGTAGTTCAAAAATGGATTTAATAGTTTATAAAATGTTTCACTCCGAAATAAGATAAAAATTTCTACAGAAAATTTTTTATACGAAAATGAAGCATATTTTTACTCCAAAAATAGAGTAAATTTGTTATAGACATTGTTTACTTCAAAAATTGTGAATATTTTTGTTTTAAAAGTGTTTACACCGAAAACTTTGCAAATTTTGTAAAAAAAATTTTTAGCAAAACAGTTTACTCCGAAAATGGGGTAACTTTTTCAAAGAAAGTTTTTATAGACTATTATCACTCCGAAAATCGTGTAAACATTCTACAGAAAATTTTCACACCGAAAAAATAAATTTTTTATAGAAAATTCGAAAATGGAGTAAATTTGCTATTAAAAATTTTCTCTCCGGAAATGCAGTTAATTTTCTAAGAAAATTTTTCTCCCAAAATGAAGTAAATTTAAGAAAGTACGTGTACTCCGAAAAACTAACAAGTATTTACTCCGAAAATGAAGTTAATATTTCAACTTGGAAAACGGAGATTTTTTTAAATTTACTCCAAAAATGAAGTAAATTTTTTGAAGAAATTTTTTACACGAAAATGGAATATAATAAAATGTTTTGACTCCAAAAATGAAATAACTTTTTTATAGAAAGTTACCACTCTGAAATCAGAGTATAATTTCCATAGAAAATGTTTTATACGAAATAGAAACAAATTGTTACTCCGAAAATATAGAAACTGTAGTTTTTTTAAATAAAATTGTATTAAAAATATCTATACAGAATTTTGATACAAAAAATGTGTTATATTCCTATTGAAAAATTTTAATCTGAAAAAAAAAGATTTTCTAAGAAAACTTTACTCCGAACATATAGTAAATTTTTTAAATATTTTTCTCCCTAAAATTTATTAACTTTTGTAGGATACTTTTACTCCGAAATGATATTAAATTTTTTAAAGAGTATTTTTGTTTCGAAATTTCGAAAATAGACTAAATTTGCTATTGAAAATTTTCTCTATGGAAGTGCAGTAAATTTTCTAAGAAATTTTTCTCCCAAAATGAAGTAAATTTAAAAAGGAACGCGTACTCCGAAAAAAGTAGTAATTTTTAACTCCGAAAATTAAGTTAATATTCTATAAATATAGTTTACTTGGAAAATGGAGATTTTTTTTTAAATTTACTCCGAAAATGAAGAAAATTTTCGTAAGAAAATTTTTACTACGATAATGGAGTACAATAAAATGTTTTGACTCCAAAAATGGAATAACTTTTTTAAGAGACACTTTCCACTCTGAAATTAGATTATATTTTCTATAGAGAATATTTTATAAGAAAATGGAACAAATTTTTACTCCGAAAATATAGAAACTGTAGTTTTTGTTTAAAGAAAATTGTGCAAATGGTGTAAGATTTCCAAAAAGAATTTTTACTCTGAATATGTAGTAAAAAAAATTTTACTCCGAAATGCAGTAACTTTTATAGAATATTTTTACTCCGAAAATCGAATAAATTTTTTACAGAAAATGTTCAACCCGAAAATGAGGTAATTTGTCTATACAAAGTTTACACACCCAAAATGGAGTAAGTATGCTATCGAAAATTTGAACTCCAAAATTGTATTTTTTTTTTAAAGAAAATTGTGTAAAGAAAATGGTGTAAGATTTCCAAAAAGAATTTTTACTTTGAATATGTAGTAAAAAAAATTTTACTCCGAAATGCAGTAACTTTTATAGAATATTTTTACTCCGAAAATCGAATAAATTTTTTACAGAAAATGTTCACCCCGAAAATGAGGTAATTTGTCTATACAAAATTTACACACCCAAAATGGAGTAAGTATGCTATCAAAAATTCCCCCCCCCCCCCCCCCCCCAGAACTCTAGTAAATTTTTTTACACAAAATGTTTATACCTAAAATGAAGTAAATTTTCTAAAAAAAAAAAAAAATTACTCTGAAAACGGAGTAAATTTAAAAAAAAAAAAAAATACTCCGAAAATGCAGTAAATTTTTAATCGGAAAATGGAGTCAATATTCTATATATATTTTTAACTTCAAATATAAATTTTTTAAAGAAAATCTTTTATCCGAAAAAATTATAAAACTTACATACACAACTCCTAAAATGGAGTTAATTTGGTATACAAAATTTTAACTCCGAAAATGTAAGCAACATGTACAACAGAAAATTTTCACTTCGAAATTTAGGTACATTTTCTATTTTATTTTCTATTTTAATTAAGTTTTCTGTAAAATATTTTCACTGCGAAAATTGAGTAAATCGAAAATGTTGACTCCGAAAATAAAATAAATTTGTCAAAAAAAATGTTTACTCAAAAAATTTAGTAAGTTTTTGAGAGATAATTTTTAATCAGAAAATGGAGTAAATTTTCTAACAAAAATGTGGAAATTTTTTAAAAACATATTTTACTTCGAAAAGGAGTAAATTTTCCAAACCAAATTTTTATTCCGGAAATAGAGTAATTTTTTATTAATAAAATGTTGACTTCGAAAATATAGTAAATTTTTTAAAGAATTTTTTTTTTATCCAAAAGTATAGTAAAAATTATATAAAAAAATTAAAATTCGAATAATTTTTAGTGCAAAAATAGAGTAAATTTTCTACAGGAAATTTAAAAATTTCTCCAAAAAATTACAAAACTTACAAGGGAAGTCTCCCTAGTGTCACCCGCGAATCTTTATGGAATTGGTTTTATTTTGTAGATCAGAAAAAATAAAGGGACATGTATTTTTTTAGCGGCCCAAATTCATATTTAGGGGGTAAAAGGAGGGGGGAAGACAAGGCCATTTTTCAGTTTTTTCCTTTATCTCCTATATTATGCAAAGAAACCAAGTCATGTTACATACCAAATGAAATGTCTTTGGAAAACCTATCTACGTGTGCTAAGAACGTGTTCAAACCTGCACAACTTTTCGTCATATTGAGAAAAATACCGAAATTTTACCTTTAATCTGATACCACACATGCCTACATTAATTTTGTTTAAACAGGCGTAAATCGTAAAAAACTGAAAAAGATCAATTTCCCCCCATACAAATCGACCCCCCCCTAAAAATGAGTTTGGGCCGCTAAAAAAAATACGTGTCGAATTAATTTTCGTTCTTAACAATATATCCAAATTTCATAAAGATCAGAGGGTGACACCAGGGAGACTTCCCTTGTTAGTCAACTCCTAAAATAGAATAAATTTGGTACAAAAAATTTTAACTCCGAAAATGTATAGAACTTGTACAACAGAAAATTTTCACTTCGAAATTTAGGTACATTTTCTAAAACTCTCAAAGTGAATTAAATTTACGCTCCGAAAGTGAAATAAATTTTCTAAAGAAATTTCTTTAGAAATTTTTTACTTCGGCAATAGAGTAAATTTTTTTACAACATTTTTACTCCGAAAATGGAGTAAATTTACTATTGAAATTTTTTAATCCAAAAGTAGAGAACATTTTTAAATAAAAAAACTTCAATTCGAATAATTTTTGCTACGCGAATGGAGTAAATTTCTTATAGAAAAATTTTACTCCGAAAATAGAGTAAATTTTCCAACGAAAATTTTTAATATAAAAATGAATCAAATTTTTTACTCCAAAAATTAAGTTAATTTCCTGTAGTAAATTTTTACTCAAAAAATGGTGTAAATTTACTAAAGACGATTTCTACTTCGAAATTGGTGTAAAGTTTTTGCTCCCGAAGTGGAGTAAATTTCTTATAGAAAATTTTTACTCCGAAAACAGGGTAAATTTTCCAAAAAAAAATTTTTAATTCAAAAATTGAGCAAAATTTTACTCCAAAAATTAAGTTAATTTCCTGTAGTAAATTTTTACTCCAAAAATGGTGTAGATTTACTAAATTTCATTTTAACTTCGAAATTGGTGTAAAATTTTTGCTCCCGAAATGGAGTAAATTTCTTATAGAAAATTTTTACTCCGAAAATAAAGTAAATTTTCCAAAGAAAATTTTCAAAATGTAGCAAATTTTCACTCCAAAAATTACGTTAATTTCCTGTAGTAAGTTTTTACTCAGAAAATGGTGTAAATTTACTAAAGACGCATTTTACTTCGAAATTGGTGTAAAGGATTTGCTCCCAAAATGGAATAAATTTCTTATAGAAAATGTTTACTCCTAAATTAGAGTAAATTTTCTAAAGAAGAAAAGTAGAATTAATATTTAAATAAAAAAACTTCGATTCGAATATTTTTTGCTCCCAAAATGCAGTAAATTTCTTATAGAAATCTTTTACTCCGAAAATAGAGAACATTTTCTAAAAAAAATTGGACAAAAATGGGACAAATTTTCACTCCAAAAATTAAGTTAATTTCCTGTAGTAAATTTTACTCCAAAAATGGTGTAAATTTACTCCGAAAATGGTGTAAAGTTTTTGCTCCGCAAATGGAGTAAATTTCTTATAGAAATTTTTTACTCCGAAAATAGAGTAAATTTTCCAAAGAATATTTTTAATTCAAAATTGGAGAAAATCTTTACTCCAAAAATTAAGTAAATTTCCGGTAGTAAATTTTTACTCCGAAAATGGTGTAAATTTACTAAAGATGATTTTAACTTCGAAAGTGGTGTAAAGTTTTTAAAGAAATTTTTTAGTAATTTTCTAAAGAAAATTTTTGCTCCGAAAATGGAGTAAATTTTTTAATCAACTTTTGACTCTAAAAATTAATCAAATTTTTTAAAAGAACTTTTACTCCGAAAATGGTGTAAATTTACTCTGAAAATGGTGTAAAGTTTTTGCTCCGCAAATGAAGTAAATTTCTTATAGAAAATTTTTACTCCGAAAATAGAGTAAATTTTCTAAAGAATATTTTTAATTCAAAATTGGAGAAAATCTTTACTCCAAAAATTAAGTAAATTGCCGGTAGTAAATTTTTACTCCGAAAATGGTGTAAATTTACTAAAGATGATTTTAACTTCGAAAGTGGTGTAAAGTTTTTAAAGAAAATTTTTAGTAATTTTCTAAAGAAAATTTTTGTTCCGAAAATGGAGTAAATTTTTTTAATCAACTTTTGACTCTAAAAATTAATAAAATTTTTTAAAAGAATTTTTACTCCAAAAATCGAGTACAATTTCTAAGGAAAATTTACACTCCAAAAACAATTTAAATTTTGTATTATTACTCCGAAAATTGAGTAAATTTTGTAAAAAAAAACCCGAAAGTGTAGTATTTTCTGTAGAAAATTTTTACTACGAAATAAGAGAATTTTACTCCGAAAATGGAGTAAATTTTCTAAGGAAAATCTACACCACAAAAATAATTTAAATTTTGTATTATTATTCCGAAAATTGAGTAAATTTTCAAAAAAAAAAAAAAATCCGAAAATGGAGTGAATTTTTGAAGAAAATTTTTTACTCCGAAATTTTACTTTATTTTCCGAAAACGGAGAAAATTTTCTAAAATTTTGTTTTCCGAAAATTGTGTAAATTTTCTACATAAAACTCAATTTAAAAAATTTCTACCCCAAGTTTTACTCCGAAAGTGGGGTAAATTTTCCAAAAAAAAATGTTTGCACCGAAAATGGAGTAAATTTTCTGTAAGAAATTTTTACTTCTAAAATTTGAGTAAATTTTCTGTAGAAATTGTTTACTCCTAAATTGGAGTAAAATTTTTAATGAAAATGTTGACCCTTATTTTTCGAAAATGGAGTAAATTTTTTCATAACATGTTCTCTCTAAAAATCGTAAAAATTTTATGTACAAAATTTCCACTACGAAAATGAACCATATTTTTTTATGAAAATTTTAAATCCGAAAAATGGAGTAAATTTTTTTAAAAAAAATTTTATTATGTAAATGAAGTAAATTTTCTAAAGAAAATTTTAACTCCGAAAATCAAGTTTTTTTTATCCCAGGTATTTTATCTTTCCTAATCACTGTTCCTATTAAAGTTTGTTGCATCATTAAAATTAAAAACCTGAAATAATTCCTTCCTTTTCTGTTTTGGTAACTTCATCTTTTTCTTGTGATTTTTCCATTTCTTCTTCTTGTTTTTTTTATAATTTTTTTTTTTGTTGCTACCAAAGTAATTGGCACTTTGAAGTTATTTTGTTGCTGTCATTTCCTTAAATACTTAAAATTGCTGCTGCTGTTATTGTAAGCAATTATCATTTGTTGCAGTAGTAAATTTTCTAGCAATTACCTGATGATTGTTGGTTTTTAAGCTTTAAATGGTTGTTGGCATTTAATTGCTAAGCAGACATCATCAAATCGTTTTTATCATCAGAGGCTAAATGATTTTACGCCTAGTTGAAGTCATATTAAATAATGCCATAAAAAAACCATTAGGTAAACCGACGTTAAAAATACATGCATGATATTTTTTAAAAAAAATATATAAACTCCATTATTAAAAATTTATATGTATTTCAAGTTTTTTAATTGTATTCTATATAGAAAAATTTCTGTTAATTTAAAATTTTATGCAATTTAGCGTGATAATAATAATTTTTCAAACTCGTTTACGTTAAGGTTGATTGTTTATTTAACCATAAAATAAATTGTGTTTTAAAGCCACAATCATATTGGTTTTGTCTCTTGTTTTTCTATTTTTTTTTTTTGAAGTTCCCCCATTCTGTTTCAATTCAGTTTTTTATGGGTTTTCAAAATGTTTTCTTACCCATGGTAGGTTTTTTTCAGTTACAGGCAATTTTGTTTACAATTTCCTTTTTACACATGTTTGTGAGACATTTCGGAGTAAATGTCTAGATCCAAAAAAAAAAATTTATTGGACAGAAATTCGCTAGTTGTCATCAGACCTATTGTGAAGTCAGCTGTAGTTGTCAGGGAGAACGGTGGTCATAACTTTTCCATGTTAACTAACTGAACAAGGGTTATTTTATGTTTAATTAAGGTTTAGTTTAGGTTTAGTTTAGGTTTAGTTTAGGTCTAGTTTAGGTTTAGTTTAGGTTTAGTTTAGGTTTAGTTTAGGTATAGTTAAGGTTTAGTTTATGTTTAGTTTAGGTTTAGTTTAGGTTTAGTTTAGGTTTAGTTTAGGTTTAGTTTAGGTTTAGTTTAGGTTTAGTTTAGGTTTAGTTTAGGTTTAGTTTAGGTTTAGTTTAGGTTTAGTTTAGGTTTAGTTTAGGCTTAGTTAAGGTTTAGTTGAGGTTTAGTTTAGGTTTAGTTTAGGTTTAGTTTAGGTTTAGTTTAGGTTTAGTTTAGTTAAGGTTTAGTTTAGATTTAGTTTAGGTTTAGTTAAGGTTTAGTTTAGGTTTAGTTTAGGTTTAGTTTAGTTTAGGTTTAGTTTAGGTTTAGTTTAGGTTTAGTTTAGGTTTAGTTTAGGTTTAGTTTAGGTTTAGTTTAGGTTTAGTTTAGGTTTAGTTTAGGTTTAGTTTAGGTTTAGTTCAGGTTTAGGTTTAGTTTGGGTTTAGTTTAGGGTTAGTTTAGCTTTAGTTTAGCTTTAGTTTAGGTTTAGTTTAGGTTTAGTTTAGGTTTAGTTAAGGTTTAGTTTAGGTTTAGTTTAGGTTTAGTTTAGGTTTAGATTTAGTTTAGGTTTAGTTTAGGTTTAGTTTCATTAAGAAGTTCATTACCGTTGCAACGTAATCGATTCTGCCTCCACTTCCGTCTAACCTCCATCAATAAAATCTTGAAAATTTTGTTATAGACTCCCTTATATGTTTTTAATTTTTTTATTTTCGGACATTTACATACTTGTATGCAATTGTATTTTATTTTGTAACATACCAGCAATTGAGAGATAGTGTCAGTAATAAATAAGTTTAGTTTTTTGAGTTTTTCTAGTGTTTGGAGTTCAGTTTTTCTTCCCTTTTTTTTACAGTTTGTTAGATACATGAACAAAAACCTAAATACCACAAAAACTTTTGTCCACAAATGTTAGACCGCAGATATATTCTAATGTCACGCAAATAAAGTGTCACTGTCACAGAATATAATAGGACTAGTAGGGTTGGTTGTACAGGTTTACGTGGTTTTTAATGCAAAATAAACAGATAAAAAAAATTGCAGTAACAATATTGTAGGCGGAATGTAGTACATAGGTGTAAAACAGGGTAATTAATGGTATTAATAAAAATTTAAAAACAAAAATTCTATAATTTAGACCTTAATTTTGCTAATGTTTAAACTCAAACCACAAAAAATATGAGATTGGAACGATTAGGTAACGAATTAATAATTTAGAGAGATCTCAAAATTTTATTGATCCCAAAGAAATGCAATCTCTGACCAGAAAGACCAGGACAATGATAGATAAGTTACTCAAAAAAGATAAGTTACAGGTTTAGATTTAGGTTTGGTTTAGGTTTGGTTTAGGTTTTGGTTAGGTTTGGTTTAGGTTTGGTTAAGGTTTGGTTAAGGTTTGGTTTAGGTTTGGTTTAGGTTTTGGTTAGGTTTGGTTTAGGTTTGGTTAAGGTTTGGTTAAGGTTTGGTTAAGGTTTAGTTTAGGTTTGATTTAGGTTTGGTTTGGTTTGGTTTAGGTTTCGTTTAGGTTTGGTTTAGGTTTGGTTTAGGTTTGGTTTAGGTTTGGTTTAGGTTTGGTTTAGGTTTGGTTTAGTTTAGGTTTGGTTTAGGTTTAGGTTTGGTTTAGGTTTGTTTTAGGTTTGGTTTAGGTTTGGTTTAGATTTGGTTTAGGTTTGGTTTAGGTTTGGTTTAGGTTTGGTTTAGGTTTGGTTTAGGTTTGGTTTGGTTTAGGTTTAGTTTAGGTTTGGTTTAGGTTTGGTTTAGGTTTGGTTTAGGTTTGGTTTATATTTGGTTTAGGTTTGGTTTAGGTTGGGTTTAGGTTTAGGTTTGGTTTTGGTTGGTTTTAGGTTTAGGTTTAGTTTAGGTTTGGTTTATGTTTGGTTTAGGTTTGGTTTAAGTTTGGTTTATGTTTGGTTTAGATTTGGTTTAGGTTTGGTTTAGGTTTGGTTTATATTTGGTTTAGGTTTGGTTTAGGTTGGGTTTAGGTTTAGGTTTGGTTTTGGTTGGTTTTAGGTTTAGGTTTAGTTTAGGTTTGGTTTATGTTTGGTTTAGGTTTGGTTTAAGTTTGGTTTATGTTTGGTTTAGATTTGGTTTAGATTTGGTTTAGGTTTGGTTTAGGTTTGGTTTAAGTTTGGTTTATGTTTGGTTTAGATTTGGTTTAGATTTGGTTTAGGTTTGGTTTAGGTTTGGTTTAGGTTTGGTTTAGGTTTGGTTTGGTTTAGGTTTGGTTTAGGTTTGGTTTAGGTTTGGTTTAGGTTTGGTTTAGGTTTGGTTTAGGTTTGGTTTAGGTTTGGTTTAGGTTTGGTTTAGGTTTGGTTTAGGTTTGGTTTAGGTTTGGTTTAGGTTTGGTTTAGGTTTGGTTTAGGTTTGGTTTAGGTTTGGTTTAGGTTTGGTTTAGGTTTGGTTTAGGTTTGGTTTAGGTTTGGTTTAGGTTTGGTTTAGGTTTGGTTTAGGTTTGGTTTAGGTTTGGTTTAGGTTTGGTTTAGGTTTGGTTTAGGTTTGGTTTAGGTTTGGTTTAGGTTTGGTTTAGGTTTGGTTTAGGTTTGGTTTAGGTTTGGTTTAGGTTTGGTTTAGGTTTGGTTTAGGTTTGGTTTAGGTTTGGTTTAGGTTTGGTTTAGGTTTGGTTTAGGTTTGGTTTAGGTTTGGTTTAGGTTTGGTTTAGGTTTGGTTTAGGTTTGGTTTAGGTTTGGTTTAGGTTTGGTTTAGGTTTGGTTTAGGTTTGGTTTAGGTTTGGTTTAGGTTTGGTTTAGGTTTGGTTTAGGTTTGGTTTAGGTTTGGTTTAGGTTTGGTTTAGGTTTGGTTTAGGTTTGGTTTAGGTTTGGTTTAGGTTTGGTTTAGGTTTGGTTTAGGTTTGGTTTAGGTTTGGTTTAGGTTTGGTTTAGGTTTGGTTTAGGTTTGGTTTAGGTTTGGTTTAGGTTTGGTTTAGGTTTGGTTTAGGTTTGGTTTAGGTTTGGTTTAGGTTTGGTTTAGGTTTAATTAGGCTTGGTTTACGTTTGGTTTAGTTAAGGATTTTCTTATGTGAGTTTCATATCTTCGTAAGCTGATTCTTTAATTATAATTTTTTAAATATAATAACTTTATTTATTTAACTTTAATTTAAAATTTTCTTTAAAAAAATATTTTTTATATAATTCTTCACTTTAATTTACTACATACTATTTATTTCATTACATGTATTCTACCATCACAATAAACGTTAACGTTGAGAATATTTTGAAGTGCATAGTAAACATTTTCTAATCAATTTCCAACATTGAAATTTCTATATGTATGTACAACAAACAAACACAACAACTACATATAAAATTACAACAAACTCCTTTCATAATGAGAAACTTTAAGGTTTTTTTTTCCTTTTTGCCCAACTCCAAAACAAATTTTATAGGGAACGGAGTCATAAACTCTATATTAGAAAATCATCATAGTCAACGTTACGATATATAGATTGTATAAAAAACATTTTGTTAAGTAAAAGCTTTAAGAAGCGGACTAAGGGTTATATAGACGGACTGAGGAGTATCTGGTATGAACTAATTTTCAGTTCATAGTATAAACTAGTATATAGTACATGGTATGAACTAGTCAGTTGTACTTGTTTTTAGTTCATAGTATGAATTAGTTTTTAGTTCATAGTTTAACTTAATTTTCAGTACTCCATAGCCTGGGCTAGTTTTAAGTTTACAACAAGGACTAATTTTTAGTCCATATTATGAACTAGTTTTATATATTTAGTTCATGAACTTATATTTTTGTTCATAGTTTAGTTAAAAAGTTCTCATTTTACAATTATTTTTCATATATTTAAATAATTTTTTTTCAGTTCATATTATATTTTTATTTGTACGAAATTGTAGTCGCCTTTCCTCATAGCTTTTACTGTTTAAGTGTGCAAAACACTCCACTATATTTTATACATATATATAATATTGGAACGTCATCATTCAAGTAGTTGCAGCAGCAATTGAAAACTTAAGTATACGAGAGTAAAATACACTTCATGAGGGAAATGAAAATGTTCTTCCTTTTCTACTGTATGATGTGAAATTATTTCTTGTATACTTCCCCATTCATTTATTCTATTAAAGAATAGGTAATTAGCAAAATGAACACTAAATTCAACTTTAGTTCTTTTTTTGGAGAGGTTCGTTCAATAGAGTCGAACGAGCAAAAAGAAGCACTATATAAACAAAGCTCTTTAGAAATTGATAGGGAAACATTATTAGGTTACTCTAGATAGAAAAATATCACACCAAATGTGTTGCCATAAAGCAGTTTGTATAGTAAAATGACACTTGGTTGTGTGAGATTTTTTTTTGCAGGTTTTTTTCAAGTTTTCATTGACACTTTTGTATGTAAATGTCTAATAAATATTCAAGTGTAATTGATTTTTAAGAAATTTTTTCAGATTTTTTTAATACATTTTTTGTTATTGCTTTAATTTTATTGAAACTTTTTTATGTTTAAATATTTTTTCTTTTTTTTCATTTAATTAAAGTTGATTTAGTTTATAATTTAATTTTTGTATTTAGTTTAACGTTATAGTTTTCATAAGAATTCTCCAGAGTTTATAATTTTAATAAAGTTGAGAGTAGTTTTCTAAATGAAAAAATTCGGCTATGTAGTAATGTCTTGAAGTTTTTTTCAACTGAAATACGTTTTTCCTACCATTATAAGTAGAAAACTTTAGTTAACCTAAAGAGATTTATGCATTTTTTGCAAAAGAAATACTACCAAAAATTACATTTTAATGAAGTTGATTATAATGAGAGGTTATAGTAGATGAGAACAAAATTTTAGAACAGTAATTAAAATACAATGGAATCGTCAAGACTGTGTATAACACCTGGGATTTTGTTGATGATTGATGCAATTCTCATTGTGTTAAATTATAAAAATACATTTATTTTCGATTAGAGTATTATTCTAGTTCGAGGCCCAAAAATCCTATTTATGACAATCTCATAAAAGATTATTTATTTATTGATTTAAAAAAGTTAATCACCTTATAGTACATCTGTACATATCTGTTTCGCCCTTATTAAGGGATCTTCAGCAGATTTTAGAAAATCATTGTTGGTCAATTAAACATCAAATCAGACATAATATTTCATATATTTTACAAGTTTAATAAGAAATACAGGAGTTGTTCTATTATGAAGGTCCAAAATTTGTTTCGTAATAAAAAAAAATAACGCTTTTGAAGCAAAATTGTATATACTGGTTCACCATTGGTGAGCAAAAGTATATGTTTTGTTGCTATGTTAACCAAACAATAGTGTTGGTGGGACAAGACGTATCTAACTTTGTATTAAATCTTGTTTTTTATTTTTGGTACCACAAAATACAACAAAATAAAAATGTATTTATTCGGGACATTTAACCGCACTGAGTGCTTTCCTATAAGACAGTGTCCGGTAATTATAGCAAACAAGGTCGAAATCTCTCCCCTTGGAAGCGCACTTCTGATTAGGATAAGGCCAAATCTGTGGTGTTGTCTCATACGTCAATCCGTTTTCCCATCTCTGATTAGTATCCGTCGCGGAACAAAACCGAAAATGTTGCTTGCACATTTCTAGAGGCATACCAACACATTCCAATTCTGTTGGAACCTGTAGTAGTTCCCAGTCTTACAAGCTCATTGACTTTGCAATTTCATGGAATGTCTCTGTGCTATTTGACCCATATGCATCGCATGTCAAACTGCTTGGCCATCTCATTTAAAGACGTGCGCCAGTTAAGGGCAGATTTTGTTTTCAGAAACATTGACTCCAGGGACTTGACCGCGGTTTGACTGTCAGAATGAATGTTCACTTCGGTTGTAGACAAGATATTGCAACTCTATCTGTAAACCATTTCCTTTATTGCCAGCATCTTTTAATAATAAACACTGACATTATCTGGCAATCTTTGAGCCAGGCTCAACCTAAGCTCTTCCGAATAGTCTCCAAATCCCACTTGTTCGAGTAGCTTCGATCCATCTGTGTAAAAATCTATGGAGGCTCCCCTTGGCCTCCAGTCTGGAGGTCTGTGAAAACGTCTTCTATGTTTTCACAGAAGTTTTTCCAAGAATCACATTTGCCAATTCTTATCATCTTATAACTTTTCTGCCTATATGCAGACCAGTCCTCGTCAGCTCTTGAAGATTTTGTCTTATTCAGAGCTTTCTGCAGGAATCTCTGCTCGTCTGTAACTAATTTGACTACCAAGAAAGTTTTTTTTTGCCCCTAGGACTTGCAGAAGGGCAAGACACATCCAGCGACCAATTAAAAACATTTGTTATATGATCAACTAGCCAGTCAATTTCCGTCAAATCTATGTGGTTCATCTTGAAGCCCAGAAGAAGTCTTCCTATATTTCAAACAGACTTTCTAATAAGCTCCAAACTTGCTGCTGCAATATCATCAAAGTCGATCAAAATAATATATTTAAGCTCCTTTTCGCCAAGAGGACCAAGGCTCTTGATGAAACCTCCCCCTTGACAACCATCAACGTAAACCAAGGAGTCTTCAATTTACATACCCTTCCACTTTGCACCCAGAGCTCTTGGATAAAAATCTAGTCAACCGCTGTTGTCGCTGAGACTGCCTTGTGTGTATCATTTGCTGTGAATCGGAGGCAACAAAACTCTCCGTGTCTGTGATAACACGGAAGCTTTGTCTTCCGTGTTATCACAGAGGGCACATTCATTACCAGATTCGGTACCATCTCCGGTCAACCTCTTCCAGATTCTTCTCAGTCCCGGCGGAGATGATTCCTTATAAACCAAGACGCTTGACGACGAGCGTCCTCCATCTCACCCAATCTGGAAATTTACCAATTCTAAGTGGGAAGGGCAGGATTGCAGACCTTAATCATCTTCAGAATAACTTCATTATCATATAAATCCATCGGAATCCATGCATGAGTTCTGGAATGCGACGGGATATCATGTTTTCCACGACCTCCAGTTTGGTTCCAGGCCATAACTCTCCTACTTGGCTAAAGGCAACCTTTAACATGGCTGCTGATCTTTCGATCCCAAAAGCAATGAGATTCACCCGCCCTTGATATCATCCTGCGTTGACAGTAGTAGGCATAAAATCAGGCATACTCTCAAGAAGCCTAAAGCAGATTTAATTTAATTTAGTCTCAACTAAACTCTACTTGTCCCTAAAAGACTGATTGTGAGTCCAAACGTTTCCGGTCAACTTAGACCTCTCAGTTAAAGGCTTCTCGTCTTGCGAGCGCAACCTTTTACCAGACTTCGATGACGAGGCCGAAACAGCGCCCTATTTGTCAGATGCGCTCATTGGCCAAAGTTTGTCCTGTTGGTAAATTACTCATAGCGTTGGCGTAGTTTGTTTATTAATTTCAAACAAAGCCTTCTATGGTTGTGCCTGACCTTTGATGTCTGATGTTCCTTTTTCTTTTGCCATTAATATTAAAAAAATATTCAAGGTCGGACTCCAAGGTCGCAACCTTAAGATCAGGGCTAGGACCAGCTAGGGTTACCAGATTTAAAATAGGGAAAAACTGTACATTAAGTCTTAAAAACAGTACAATGCAAATAAAAACAGTACTTTTTTTAAAAGTCTATTTATACCCTCCACTTAGTGATAGAGGATATATGTAAGTTTGTCATTCCGTTTGTAACTCATCGAAATATCGGTCTGGGACCCCATAAAGTATATATATTCATGTGCCCGATCGATTTTAAGACATTCTAGCGATGTCCGTCTGTCCGTCTGTCTGTGGAAAATGCTATCACGGACAAAATATTGCACAGATATAACTGAAACTTAACAAATTTATTGGAAGTTCTCCCGAGAAGTTTGGTATATCATTTGAGCGATATCGGTTTAGCGGTTCAAAAGTTATGAACGAAAATGTAAGCACACCTCCAAAATTTCAGTACATTCAACATAACCTAAAAATACAAAATGCTTTAATTCGGCTTCTGGTTGACATATGTGAACATAATTGACCACCAAATGGTATTTAAACAAGTACGAACATATTTTTTGACAAAAAAAGATTTTTTTTTTTACCAAAAAAATTTTTTTTTTAATAAAGTTTTTTGCAATAATCTTTTTGTAATTGTGGAGGGTATCACTACATTCAGCAAGGCCGAATTTAACTTTTTTACTTGTTCTTTACAAAGAATATATTAGAATCTGAAACTTTTTCTGTACAAAAAATATTTTAGATTGGCTATAAGAAAATTTTAATTTCCTGTGCTATATTTTAAATCGTGTCTACATTTAATTTCAAATCTTTACTAACATTTCAAACAACACTCTGGAGAACTTTAGACACATTTAGAAAACTACATGAACAAAATCAAAAAAAAAATTAAAACTAAAATTTCAAAAAGAACACATACTAATTTTGTAACAAAATATGAACCCCATAAAAGTGCAATCCAGATGCTGGTGAAGGCAAATAGTATCATCTTCATCTGGAAGCACATGGCATGTTCAAGCAAAAAAAACGAAAATAACTAAAAAAAAACTTATTTTAGTTAATATGGCCGAAGACCTAAGAACTTTAGCTGACTTTTTTCTAATGGGAATGGCAAAATGGGACTACTCTAATAGGAAAAGAGTATTTAAAAGTTTGGTGTCCTTTGTCCTAACAAAGAACAATACAAAAACAATAGTGTGAAAAATAAATTTTATTACAAATGAAAGGAGTAACTGCTACAACATCTGGTTTGCATGTAACAAAAGATGGGTAACAATTGTAAAGATAGTGACTTTAGAAAGTACATGCAGTTTGGAATCTTTTATAATTGTTTTTAAAATAATGGTAGAACCTCTAAGGATATAAAACATTTTACTTGAAGTTCTTTTTTTTCGTTTTTTTTTTTAATTTTGCAAGAAACAAACATGAAATAAAGAGTAATAGTGACCATTGACCAAGCCACAACAATGTTTTCCTCTTTTTTTTGCGTTCTATGTTTCCAGTACTCTGAAGAGTACTCATGTAGTCATGTACTTGTATTGTTTGTGTTGAAAAGTTCCAGTGTCATATATCCTTAAACAGGACATTATAGTATACTACTTAATCACTGTAATGCCAACCGCACTTGTGTTAAGGATGAAGGAGACACAAAATAAGCCAGTAAGTTTTGTTAAAGTAATAAGTAAAGGTCGACTTTTGAGTACCCACACTTTTGAAGATTGTCATATATTTTTGGTAAAGAAAAACTCTCAGATGTTACAGATTTTCAGGCAATAATACAAACAAATTTAACACGAATGAATTTTAAATGAATTTAGACCGGATCGCCATTTTGTGACAGGATTGTTAAATATAATAACTCTCTTCAACACAAAAATGTATTTGGCTTGAGACAAAAAAAAAATGAGAGTACCCTAATAGTAGACTAAAACGACAAAAGGTTTTTGGTGACGTACTTACAGTTTTTTTTATGGCCCACTAAAGTTTTTAATTTTTGGAAATTTAAAAAATAAAATTAAAATGTGTCTTGTGATATAACAAATTTATTAATTTTGATGAGCTGAATACGATTACAAGAAATTTTTAAAATCTGTAGAACGGTTTTTGAGATATTGCTATTTAAAAAAATTGCAGTTTTCCATACGTTCAAGAACTTATTTCAAAAACTCAAAATTTCTTTCCATTTACCATTTCATAAAGCTTAAGACACTCTCTCATTTAAACTTTATTTTTAGCTAAATCCGATCAGTTTAACCCGTGGCGCCATTTGATTAAAGTTTTAAATTTTTTTAAAATTTCTATCAAAATTTTGAACATAAACCCTTTTAATGCATGTTTAAGTGGCGTTATATGAGGATGTTTGAAAAAAGGACTAAAATAACTCCTGAAAATTGGAGACAGAGGCTTAATATGTGCAAAAAAAATAATCGCCTTTAAATTTCACTGCAGACATTAATTAGCATTATTTTGCTCAGAAGTAGACTTAATACATTTGATTTGACTTATTCCAAACGACTTTAAAAAAATTAAAAACTTCAGTAGGCCATGAAAAAAGAACTACATCTAAGTTTTTAAACCCCTCCGGGGGGTTTGGACTACTAATGGCATACTTTGATTTTTTTTGCTCCCATTCAAGATACGAAATCGTATTTCACAGCGTAATTTGTTTGTGAAAACAGAACAAATGAATCTTTTTCTAGTTTTCTATGGTAAAAACTCTGAGTAGCAGTTCAAAAAATCAAACGTTAACAAGAAATTGATTTAAAAAAATTGTTTTAATGATATTTGACAGGATCGCCAAACCGTGACAGGTGTTTCCTTAAGAATTTTTTTAGATTCATAGACATTTGTGCTATAGTAAAATTCTTATTTAAGTAAAAAATATTTTTGAACAGTGTAATTTGTTTGTGAAAACAGATCAAATTAATATTTTCTAGCTCTCTTGGGTAAAAACTCTGAATAGCTGTTAAAAAAATCAAACGGTAACAAGAAATTGGTTTAAGAATTGTTTTAATGAGACGTGACAGAATCGCCAATACCCGAGAGGTGTTTTCTTAAGACATTTTTCAGATGCGCTGACATTTTTCTTTTAGTTATATAGATACAAAATAGTGTTGCACAGTGTAATTTGTTTGTGAAAACAGAACAAATGAATGGTTTTTAGCTTTCTACGGTAAAATCTGTATGTAAAATCTCTATGTAGCAGGTCAAAAAATCGAAGAGTGACAAGAAATTGGTCTAAGCAATTGTGTTAATGAGATTTGACATTATCGCAAATTTGTGACATGAGTTTCTTAAGAATTCTTTTAGATGCACAGTGTTATTTGTTTGTGAAAACAGTACCACATGAATCTTTTTCTATAGTTCTAGGGTAAAAACTCTGAGTAGCAGTTAAAAAAATCGATCTGTGATAAGAAATTAATTTAAGAAATTATTTTAATGAGATTTAACACGATCGCCAGTTCGTAGCAGATGTTTCGTTAAGAATTCTCTCTGATGCACAGACATTTTTCTTATAGTAAAGTTCCCACGCAAGATACAAAATCATGTTGCACAGTGTAGTTTGTTTGTGAAAACAGATCAAATGAATCTTTTCTAGCTTTCTTGGGTAAAAACTCTATGTAGCAGTTAAAAAAATCCAACAGTGACAAGAAATTGGTTTAAGAAATTGTTTTAACGAGATTTGATAGGTTCGCCAATTCGTGACTGGTTAGGTTGTAAGTGGTTGCTGATGTCAGCACACGTAGACTCAGAGGTCCATTGTGATACAACTGGACCGTAATAGGTTCCCCTGCTAGTCCCTGCCTTTAAACCAATCTGAGCTCCTTATGAAACTCCTATGATATTGAATTTTGGCATTCACCAAATCAGAAAGATCCTACAGCTCCCTAGATCATAGCAGATCTTTCCAACTCGTCCTCATCCATGCAACTCCGGCAAAAGTCCTTTGACGGCACATTTCACCGCTCTTTCCTTTTAAAACAATGTCCGGTTATTGCAGCAACCACCTTCGAAATCTCTCCTCTTGGAAATGATATCAGCTCACTTGTGCGCTTCTGATTACATCCATGAGCTAATCACTGATAAGTCTCCGTCGCAAAACAAAGCCTTAGATTTTGCTTGCAAGTTTCTAGAGGCATACCAACAGATTCTAATTCTGTTGGAACCTGTAAGGTAGTCTTGCAAGCTCATCGGCTTTGTAGTTACCTGGAATGTATCTGTGCCCTGAGACCCATATGAGTCGAATGCCAAACTGCTTAGCCATTTCATTTGAAGACGTGCGGAGGTTAAGGGTAGATCTTGTTTACAGAAACATTGACTTCAGGGACTTGACCGCGGCTTGACTGTCAGAATAGATGTTGACTGCGGTTGTAGATAAGACATTGCAACTCAACCAGCCACTTCCTTTATTGCAAGCATCTCTGCCTAGTAAACACTGCAATGATCTGGCAATCTTCGAGCCAGGCTCAACCGAAGGTCTTCCAAATAGACTCCAAAACCTACTTGTTCGCGTAGCTTCTATCCATCTGTGTAAATTTATGAAGGCTCCCCTACCCGGAATGTCCCTTATCGAAGACTCCCCGTATGGTATTATAGTGGTAAATTGGCGCTCAAAAAGTCCCACAGAAGGAGCACAGTCCACATTTTGTGTTGTTGTTATCTTCTCCGAAATCGCGCTTTGGCCACAATCGCTGCTCTCCCATTGTAGTGTGCTATTTAGTTAAATTGCCGAAGTAGCCGCATACTGCTTACCCAATATGTCCAATGGTATAAGGTGAAGGAGGATTTCTAATGCAGCCGTAGGTGTAGTACTAAGAGCACCAGTGATACACATAGACATCATTCTCTGTACCCTCGTAATAAAGACATGGTTCCCCTTTGTTTCCAAACCAGGCCACTAGACAATGATTCCATACAGCAGAATTGGACGCGCCCCTTACAGGAATATAAAGCAATGGTTGCTTTTCTCTCCCGTTCCTCAATATTACGCCGGAATCTCAACTTCCTATTCAGAAATACTCCAAGATACTTGGCTCTATCCGATTTCAGTGCCGTCCAGAGAAATAGAATCAGAAGCATGATTCTAATTTTTTCTTGTAAAAACGTCAAGCTCTGTTTTACCTTTCACAGAACCCTGTAGAGTGTCCCTTAATTTTGGCAGGTGCTTTCCCCTTACAGTTATCGCGACATCGTCAGTGTATGTGACAACATGACAACCACGTGCTCTAGAGAGAGCAGCATTGAATTCAGTGCCAGGTTCCAAATAAGTGGCGAAAGATCACCTGTGGTGTGCCCCAATTGACAAATCGAGATTCAGACGTTACACGTATAATAGCAAGTAGATTTTTAACCATCTGTCCCTGATCAGACAATGCCACAATTATCGAGTTTGTTAAAAGCCCCTCTATATCAAGAAAGGCTACTATAGTGTACTCTAGGGTGGCCCAAAATTCCTTTTGCTTCGCTACAGGTCAACGTACCTAAAAAAAATGAAAGATGGTATCATAACTAATATTTTGCGCCAAATTTCAGCACCCTAAGACGATTAGACACGGTGCCCTGGAGAGGATTTAAATAAAATTTTGGTGTTACTCCAATTTTTAAGCGGATTATGTTTTTGGACTATAAAAGAAAGAAAATGAGCCGAAAAAGAAAAAAAAGTACTAGGCGCTTTTTTTTTGGCGGGCAAAAAGATGAATTTCAAAAAAACAAAAAAGAATTTATTCTTTCAAATGCATTAAAAATTTTTTATACAGATGTAAATTCATCACATATTCACTTGTCAGTGAGATTTAAATATATATGTGACATATTTTTGCAGATATGAGACTTAAAAGAATAATTTCACTATTTAGTGAGACTAAATCAAATTTCTTCTTTAATTTAATGAAAATTTTAACTCTAGCAATTACTTCACATTTAATATTGATCCTGTTTCTAGATTTTGAAGGGGGGAAGTTACCCCAACAATAGAAACAAAATTTACAAAGGATTTTTAGCGAAATAAACAAAATTAAAAAATGATATTAAGTTTATCCATAAGTTTCGCAATAAACAAATAGTCCAAACCACTTTCTGTATCTCTTTTTAAACTAATTACTTTATTTACTCTTCCTTAGGCATTGCAAACAGATTTTTAATGATTTTTACTATCGTTTTCTGATTTTTCTTAGTTTTGAAAAAACATTTTTAACAAAAAAGTATTAATTCTTTTAAAATTAAATGACTCACTAAGGTCTAAACTGAGGCAACTTTGTGTTCTGCTGTCCGTCTGAGTAGTACACTGAAAACTTTTAAGAACTTACATTTATAAATAATTTACAAGGACATATTTCATTTAGTTTCAATTAATAGTGAAATTATTCTTTTAAGTCTCATATCTGGAAAAATATGTTACATATATATCTAAATCTCACTGATAAGTAAATATGTGATGAATTTACATCCGCATATACAAATTTTAATGCATTTGAAAGAATAAATTATTTTTTGTTTTTTTGAAATTCATCTTTTTGCCAGCCAAAAAAAAAGCGCCTAGTACTTTTTTTTCTTTTTTGGCTCATTTTCTTTCTTTTATCTTCTAAAAACATAATCCACTTAAAAATTGGAGTAACACCAACATTTTATTTAAATCCTATCCAGGGCACCGTGTAGAAGGGGATGCTAACTGATCACATGTGTTTGCAACCTCCGAAGAAATCTAAAAAAAAATGTCCAATCCCAAAAATGACCACATGGAATGGTATCGTTACAAGAGCACAAAAGTCACATATGGCTATTTTGCCCTAAGGTTTACAAAGGACAATAAGGACATTTTAGTTTCGATTTGGACAAAAAACAAATTTTTAATATTATACTCAAATTAAAGAAATTTAGAAATTTTAGTGAAATGCAGGGTTCCGCTTTTTTTAATATGTATTTTTTTTTTTTTTTTGTTTAAGGACAATCTTAGGACAAAATGGACACATATGAATTATGTGCTCTTGTTACGCTACCATTCCATATGGTTATTTTTAAGATTGCAATAAAAAAAATTTTAAGATTTCTTTGGAGGTTGCAAACACTTATGATCAGTTAGCATCCCCTTCCAATCGTTGTAGGGTGCTGAAATTTGGCGCAAATTGTTCGTTACGATGCCATCTATCATATTTTGACGTACGTTCAGTTGTGATTTATACTTGGTATTTTTCCATATGTTGATGGGCCACACTAATGTACTCCTTTACCGAAAGCGATCTCTCGATGTTACCAACGAGCTTATGAAGAGCTGTTTCCGTGTCTAGGGTAAAACTCAGAATAACTGTTCAAAAACTCGAAGCCCATGGTTTAAGAAATTTCTTTAATGAGATCTCCAGGATCTCCAATTCGTGTCAGTAGTTTCCATAAGAATTCTTTCCAAATGCACAGATATTTTTTCTCAAAGTAACGTTCCCCGATCTGTCCAATCGAGCATTTTCAGTTTTCTCATAATTTTCCCATATAGAAAACCAACCTTTTAACATATTTAATATTTCTTCCTCTTAAGTAGGTAGATTTTAATTTTTGGAAAACAATAAGCATCCACCAAGTTAACATAACCAGTTTTAACAGACACCAATGTAAAAATGCAACAGCAGTATGGTGCGTGTTGTAAATTACGCGCACACACTACAGGAAACGGAACACAAAAAACCAATGTTGCGGTTTTTTCTGCAGCTTCAGATCTCATCTTTTTAACGGTTTTATTAATGACGAGATTTAAAGGATATTTTTAAGTAACTTTAAAGTTTTAATACAAATTATGAGATTTACAAAAGGAAATTAACAAAAGACAAGCAATTGAAAGTTAATAAAAATTTACAAATTTTTAAAATCCAAAAAGTCTCTTGAAATTTACTTTAAAAAAAATTTACTTTTATTCTTGTTTAGAATTTAAATTAATTAGATACGCTTCTTTTTATTTGATTTTAATATAATCAATAATTTTTCAGTATTAAATTTATACAATCGCATTTTAATTTCAATATTATTCAAAAAATAAACTATTTTTACAACTTTTATGAAACGTTTTTAAAATTGTTAATTATAGCAAAGACTGTATTATAAAGTTTCTTCTAAAGAAAGAATTCTTTTTTTTACCATGATATAAATTTTTGATAATGTCATTTTAATAGTGTTTCAATTTATGATTATTTTTAAAAAATTAATTTCATAAATTATCTTGTATTCATACAATATACGGATATACGAAATTATCTATGGTTTTTAACCCACCCAAAAAATAATCCAAGTTACACTAGATGACAGAGATTTTTAAAAATTATTTTTGTTGTGAACAACCGTCAACCCGAAGATTCAGAATAAAAAACTGAAAATGTTAAAATACACTTAGAAAATTATTGCAGTTACTACATGACGGTCATTTGTATAGCAAGTAGTAGTTGTTGTTTTCAACTACAATTTCAGTTGTGTTTGTATGAAAAATCTGAAACAACTATTTTTTTAGTTGTTTTAAAAAATTAATACAAAAAATTACTACCTTGTAGTAACAGTTGTTTTATGTAGTTGTTTTTAGTCTATAAAAAAAATTATAATTTTCTAGAAATTTTTAGAAAAACGAATGTGTTGAACCCAGTGTCAGTTGGAAGTGCTAGAAGAATCAGGAATTATTACCAAAGAATTTTAACCGTTTTTACAAAAATTCAGACAATTTGAGCTACAGTAAAAACAACTGCAATTTGAAGTTGTTTTTACCGTTTCTTGTAGTTGTTAATTAATAGTTAAAAACAACAACGATTTTTGGTTGATTTTACCATAAAATGTAGTAGACGCCCAAACAACAACAAATGTAGTTGTTTTAACTGCCTTTTGTAGTGGAGTCTCTTAATTTTTTAAGTACAGAAAAATTAATTGAATATTTTCTGTATTCAAGATATTTCCAAATCTAAGATTTTGTATAGAAAAAAAAAATTGTAGTATCTAAGAATTTTTCTGTAAGAAAAATGTCTTAATATCTAAGATATTTATGATGGCGAAAATGTCTCAGAATCTGAAAGTGTTCGCTGGTACTTTATCTATCTCCTAAAATAATGATTCTTGAATCCTGGATGATTGGAATGTAATATCGATAAGTGGAAAAAATTCCTAAAAAAGTACTTTCTGCAATAAGGGTGTAAAAAAGTGTACTTTTGTACTTTTTCTATCGACTTAAAAAAAAAAAAATTGAAAAAATTACATTTAAAAAATTTCCGATTTTAATAGGATAAAAAATTGTTTTTTTGGTACTATTTCTATAACACGAAATAATGATCCGAAAAGTCTAAATTTTTCTAGAATCCTGGATAATTGGAATGTAAAATCGATAAGTTGAAAAAAATGCAAAAAAAAGTACTTTTTGTAAAATTGCGGTTATAAAGGTGTAAAAAAGTGTACTTTGGTACTTTTCTATGAACTGAAAAAAATAAAAATCTGAAAAAATTATATTTAAAAATTAATTACAAATTTTGATTTTAATAGGGTAAAAAAAATGTTCTTTGGTACTTTTTCTATAACACGAAATAATGATCCGAAAAGTCTAAAATTTTTAAATGTAGAACTCGGACGAAAAATATTCTGGATTTTTTTTTTAAATTCTAATCTAATGGGTTTACCATTACATTACAGGACCTACCAGCAAAAAACCATTCCAAAAAGCGTCGTACTTCTTGGAGTTCGAATTTTAAGGGAGTGAAATGGTGTTAAAAATGTTTTTAGGTATTTTTTGAAAAAAACATTCCTTTTAAACTTACAAGGGAAGTCTAGTGTCACCCGCGGATCTTTATGGAATTGGTTTTATTTTGTAGAGCAGAAAAAATAAAGGGACACTATTTTTTTTAGCGGCCCAAATTCATATTTAGGGGGTAAAAGGAGGGGGGAAGACAAGACCATTTTTCAGTTTTTTTCGTTTATCTCCTATATTATGAAAAGAAACCTAGTCATGTTGCATACCAAATGAAAGGTCTTTTGAAAGCCTTTCTACGTGTACTAGGAATGTGTCCAAACATGCACAACTTTCGTCATATTGAGTAAAATACCAAAATTTTAGGACAATTTTGTTAATAAGTCGAAAAAAAATATTAACTTCTTTGGCCCGTAGTTAGCACCACGAAATAGGTATTTTTAATACCTTTAATCTGATACCACACATGCCTATATTAATTTTGTTTAAATCGTAAAAAACTGAAAAAGGTCAATTTCCCCCCATACAAATCGACCCCCCCTAAAAATGAGTTTGGGCCGCTAAAAAAAAATACGTGTCGAATTAATTTTCGTTCTTAACAACATATCCAAATTTCATGCAGATCGGAGGGCGACACCTTGTTAGTGGAAAAATATTCTAAAAAAAAGGTAGTTATTGAAATTCAAATCGACAGGGGTTAAAAGTGGTAAAAAGTGTACTTTGGTACTTTTTTATATTCTAAAAAAATGGTCGAAAAAACATGATAATTTGTAGGATCTTTAAGGGAAAAAAAATTCTTAAAAAGTACTTTCTGCAAATTTCATTCTAAAGTGGGGGAAAATGTGCCCTTTGGTACCTTTTTCATCTTTGGAAATAATGGTCCTAGAAACTTGAAATTTAGAATGCGTGATCCAACAGAGAAAACTCATGGCGAAACAGGCACTTTATAAATTGAACTTCGGTACTTTTTCTAAAACCTAAAAATAATTATCCAAAAGTTTTTAAAATTGTAATCTAGGATCTTTCAGCTTAAAAACATTCTGAAAAAAGTTATTTTTCAAAATTACAAAAATTGAAAAAGTGTACCTTGGTACTTTATCTATAGTCTATGATATTTGTCTAAAAAACTTAAAATTTAGAAAAGGTATTTTTTGGAAATTTCGATTTTAATAGGGTAAAAAAAGTGTAAAAAAAATATTTTGGTATTTTTTCTTAAATGAACAGAGAACTTAAATTGGGAAAGAAGTTCCTGTTGAAAGTTCTGGCTCTAGGTTTCGTTAAAAAGAAAAAAAAAACACGAGTTAACTTTGGTACTTTTTATGTCTCCTAAAATATAGGTCCATTATTTAAAGTATAAGTTTGGAATTTACACTCAAAAAATTATGACGGTAGATTCCACCACAAAAGACAGTTAAAACTACAACATTTGTTGTTGTTTAGGGATCCACTACATTTTACGGAAAAATCAACCAAAAATTGTTGTTGTTTTTAACTATTGATTAACAACTACAAAAAACTGTAAAAACTACTTCAAATTACAGTTGTTTTTACTGTAACTCAAATTGTCAGAATTTTTTTATTATCAAAAAAACTTCTAAACGTCAAAAACGGTTAAAATTATTTGGAAATAATTCCTGCACATTCGTTTTTATAAAAATTTCTTGTAATTATAAGTTTTTTATGGACTAAAAACAACTACATAAAACAACTGTTACTACAATGTAGTAATTTTTTGTATTTGTTTTTTAAAACGACTACAAAATACAGTTGTTTGAGATTTTTCATACTAAAACAACTGAAATTGTAGTTAAAACCAGAGCCCCCCGTTTCCCGGGTAGACGAGTACCCGAGCTACCCGGGAAGCTCAACTACCCGGGATTGCTACCCGGGTAGTTGAGCTACCCGGGTAGTTGAAATAAAATTTTTTTACGTTTAAAACCGTGTAAAATCTAAACTATTATTAGAAAGTATAGCAAAGTTACATAAATTTTAATGGAGAGATTGCAAGGAATAACCTCAAAAAATTTTATGCAAATCTAACGACAACTGTGGCTTCGGCATACAACTACCCGTCTCGGCTCGTCCACTTTCCATACAAATATGTGAAAAACTGTACAATTTTCAAGTTTGACATCATTTTATGAAAATTTTTTAAAAACGACTTGTTAAAAAAATTACATGGCTGGGATCGGCTTATAATTGTTAATTCTTGTTTAAAATTTCAAAAGAATCCGATGAAAATTGTGGCCTTGCGAAACTACTACCCGTCCCGGCTCGTCCACTTTCCATACAAATGTGTAAAAAAGTGTACAATTTTCAAGTTTGAAGTCATTTTATGAAAATATTTTCAAAGAGACTTGTTAAAAAAAATACATGGCTGGAATCGGCATATAATTGTGATTACTTGTTTAAAATTTCAAAAGAATCCGATGAAAATTGTTGCCTGGCCAAACTACTACCCGACTACCCGTCACGGCTAGTCCACTGAAAAAAAAAAAATGAAAAAAATCCAAAAAAAAAAAAAAATTTTTTTTTTTACTAATTATAATTGACTATATTCAAGGACACCAAATTTCAAATTTTAGTACAATCCGATGAATTTTGTGGCATTGGCGAACTACTACCCGTCCCAGCTCGCCCAATCACCATACAAATGTGTGAAAAAGCGAAAAATTTTCAAATTTGAAGTCATTTTATGAAAAAAATTTCAAAGAGACTTGTTGAAAAAATTACATGGCTGGAATTGGCATATAATTGTGATTACTCGTTTAAAATTTCAAAAGAATCCGATGAAAATTGTGGCCTGGCCAAACTACTACCCGACTACTCGTCTAAGCTAGTCCACTTAAAAAAAAATGTAAAAAATAAAAAAAAAAATAAAATATTTTTTTATTTACTAATTAGAATTGACTATATTCAAGGACACCAAATTTCAAATTTTAGTGCAGTCCGATGAATTTTGTGGCATTGGCGAACTACTACCCGTCCCAGCTCGTCCAATTTCCATACAAATGTATGAAAAAGTGTACAATTTTCAACTTTGAAGTCATTTTATGAAAAAATTTTCAAAGAGGCTTGTTGAAAAAATTACATGGCTGGAATCGGCATATAATTGTGATTACTTGTTTAAAATTTCAAAAGAATCCGATGAAAATTGTGGCCTGGCCATACTACTACCCGTCCCGGCTCGTCCACTTTCCATACAAATGTGTGAAAAAGTGTTCAATTTTCAAGTTTGAAGTCATTTTATGAAAATTTTTTAAAAAAGACTTGTTAAAAAAATTACATGGCTGGAATCGGCTTATAATTGTTATTACTTGTGTAAAATTGCATAAGAATCCGATGAAAATTTTGGCCTGGCAATACTACTACCCGTCCCGGCTCGTCCACTTTTCATACAAATGTGTGAAAAAGAGTACAATTTTCAAGTTTGAAGTCATTTTAAGAAAAAAATTTAAAAAAGACTTGTTAAAAAAATTACATGGCTGGAATCGGCTTATTATTGTTATTGCTTGTGTAAAATTTCATAAGAATCCGATGAAAATTGTGGCCTGGTCATACTACTACCCGTCCCGGCTCGTCCACTTTCCATGCAATTGTGTGAAATAGTGTACAATTTTCAAGTTTGAAGTCATTTTATGAAACATTTTTTAAAAAGACTTTTTAAAAAAATTACATGGCTGGAATCGGCTTATAATTTTTATTACTTGTTCAAAATTTCATAAGAATCCGATGAAAATTGTGGCCTGGCCATACTACTACCCGTCCCGGCTCGTCCACTTTCCATACAAATGTGTGAAAAAGCGAAAAATTTCAAGTTTGAAGTCATTTTATGAAAATTTCAAAGAGACTTGTTGAAAAAATTACATGGCTGGAATTGGCATATAATTGTGATTACTCGTTTAAAATTTCAAAAGAATCCGATGAAAATTGTGGCCTGGCCAAACTACTACCCGACTACCCGTCTCGGCTAGTCCACTTAAAAAAAAAATGTAAAAAATAAAAAAAAAAAAAAAATATTTTTTTTATTTACTAATTAGAATTGACTATATTCAAGGACACCAAATTTCAAATTTTAGTGCAGTCCGATGAATTTTGTGGCATTGGCGAACTACTACCCGACCTAGCTCGTCCAATCTCCATACAAATGTATGAAAAAGTGTACAATTTTCAACTTTGAAGTCATTTTATGAAAAAATTTTCAAAGACGCTTGTTGAAAAAATTACATGGCTGGAATCGGCATATAATTGTGATTACTCGTTTAAAATTTCAAAAGAATCCGATGAAAATTGTGGCCTGGCCATACTACTACCCGTCCCGGCTCGTCCACTTTCCATACAAATGTGTGAAAAAGCGAAAAATTTTCAAGTTTGAAGTCATTTTATGAAAAAAATTTCAAAGAGACTTGTTGAAAAAATTACATGGCTGGAATTGGCATATAATTGTGATTACTCGTTTAAAATTTCAAAAGAATCCGATGAAAATTGTGGCCTGGCCAAACTACTACCCGACTACCCGTCTCGGCTAGTCCACTTAAAAAAAAATGTAAAAAATCAAAAAAAAAAAAAAAAATATTTTTTTTATTTACTAACTAGCTGGCCCGGTCCGCGTTGCTGGCCCAAATATAAGATCAGAGTTATATTTCGTCTCGCTTCAAATATATAGCCCTGCAAAAAATATTTAATTAATTTCTTGGCTTAGAAAAAATTTTGGGCGTGGTTTTAAAGACCCGATTAGGTAGATAACCATCTTCAAATTATATTTTATAAACTAAAAAAAATACCATGTCTTCGACTTTGCGAATTGTAGAAATACCTCTTTAGTATCGTTACGAACAATACAAAAATAAATTACGCATATCCTTCGTTCTTATCGTAAGCTATTGTCTTGATCTCAAACAAACCTTCATAGTTTTCTCGAATTTTAAATTTTTCTGGGACACTTCCTCATTTACATTTCCTTAAAAACTTAATTACACTCAGAAAATTATGTAAGTTACTACATGTAAGTTGTTTGTATATTTTACAGTAGTTAGTTGTTTTCAACTACAAAGTCAGTTGTTTTTGTATGAAAAATATCAAATAACTATTTTTGTTAGTTATTTTAAGTAGTTTTTTTGAATAACTAACAAAAATTACTGTGATGTAGTAACAGTTATTTAAAGTAGTTAATTTTATTTTTTTTTTAAGTCTGAAAAATTTCCAAAGTTTTTTTTTCCAAAAAATAAAAATAAATTTTCGTTTTTTTTATTTTTCACAACTTTTTAAAAAAAAAAAAAAACACTTGGAAAAAATTTTGTCCTCATTTTTTTATGAAAAATTAAAAAATAAAAATAAATTTTCGTTTTTTTATTTTTCACAAAATAAAAAAAAACTTTGAAAAAATTTGGTCTTTAATTTTTTTTTTGAAAATTAAAAAAAAAAAAATATTAAATTGATTATTTTATTTTTACTACATGTTAGTCGTTTTGACTACAAATGTAAGTAGTTTTTACTACATAAGTCAGTTGTTTTTTTGTCAGTTAAAATAACTTACATTGTTAGTTGATTTAACTGAAAAAGTAGTTGACCCCAAAACAACTAACAAAGTAGTTATTTTAACTGACATTTTCAGTTAATTTTACTAACATAATTTTTTGAGTGTAGAATTATATTTAACATAAAAAATCCAAGGATTTAAAATCATTTCTACCAAGTTTAACCGGAATCTATTAAGAAATATTTTTTTTAATAGATCGAATTAGAGTAAAAATTAATTTGAGATATATACGAATATTTAAAAAAAAAATAGTCAAATCGATCCAGCCGTTCTCCGATTTTAGATATATCGAAAATAGGAGGCGTAATGGGGGCGTTATTAATTTGTTTTCAGAAAAAACCTAAGACGAACATTTAAAAAAAAAAATAAGACGAACATATAAAAAAAAAAATTTACCCAAATCGGTCAGTTCTCAAGTGATGCGATTACCAACGAACTACACTTATATTTTATTATTCTATATTTTAATTTTCTATGGATAAAATTTTATATGTATCGAAAAAAAGAGTGGGTGGAAAAATTTTCTTATCGTAAAAATCTTATTTGAATTTAACCAACTCGGTCATCCATTCAAAAGTGGGAGTAAAAATGGAAAATTGTTATTTACTATGACGAACATTAAAAACAAAATTAGACAAATTGATCCAGCCATTTCATGATTTAAAATATACTTATCGGGAAAAGTGAGCGTAAAAGTAGCCGTGGACAATTTTTCTTTCCTTATAAATCTTTTGCGGACCATAACCAAATCGGTCTATACCTTATAGTTCTTTCGATACATAGAAAAAAGTGGGCGTGGGAAATTTTACTATCAGTAAAAACCTTTGTTAAATTATGACGAACATTTTCAACAAAAATTAGCCAAAGTGGGCATGGTCAATTTCTTTTTTCGTAAAAACCAAAGTTGGAATGTGATGAAAATTCATTTAAGAAAATAGTCAATTTGGTACAGCCATTCTCAGATTTTAAATAAATTAAAAAAGTGGGCGTAAAAGTGGGCGTGGTCGATTTTTTTTTCAGTAAAAACTTAAATTGGATTACTATGAACATTTAAATTCGAAATTACTCAAATAGGTGCAGCCGTTTTCCGATTTTAGATAAATCGAAAAAAGTGGGCGTAAAAGTGGGCGTGGTCAATTTTTCTTTACGTAAAAACCTAAGTTGGGCTATGACGAACATTTCAAAAAAAGAATTGTTCAAATCGGTCCAGCCGTTCTCAACTGATGCTGTTACCAACGAACGACAATTGATTTTTATTTATATAGATTAGAATTGACTATATTCAAGGACACCAAATTTCAAATTTTAGTGCAGTCCGATGAATTTTGTGGCATTGGCGAACTACTACCCGTCCTAGCTCGTCCAATCTCCATACAAATGTATGAAAAAGTGTACAATTTTCAACTTTGAAGTCATTTTATGAAAAAATTTTCAAAGAGGCTTGTTGAAAAAATTACATGGCTGGAATCGGCATATAATTGTGATTACTCGTTTAAAATTTCAAAAGAATCCGATGAAAATTGTGGCCTGGCCAAACTACTACCCGACTACCCGTCTCGGCTAGTCCACTTAAAAAAAAATGTAAAAAATCAAAAAAAAAAAAAAAAAAAAATTTTATTTACTAATTAGAATTGACTATATTCAAGGACACCAAATTTCAAATTTTAGTGCAGTCCGATGAATTTTGTGGCATTGGCGAACTACTACCCCTCCTAGCTCGTCCAATTTTCATACAAATGTATGAAAAAGTGTACAATTTTCAAGTCATTTTATGAAAAAATTTTCAATGAAACTTGTTAAAAAAATTTACATGGCTGGGATCGGCATGCTTAAAATTTCAAAAGAATCGGATGAAAATTGTGGCCTGGCTAAACTACTACCTGTCACGAGTTTTTCACTTTTCCTAAAAAAACACTCTTATCCCAAAATGTGTACTACACTGTGTGTGTGGCAATTTCTATTAAGTTCTAAAACGTAATTTCACCATTGATAAATTTTTCCTATGCCACAGTGGAAGGTGGACGCGCATCGTAACAAAATCAAAATTGTCAGCGATTTAATCGGTTGAATATGGGTTTGATAAAAGACATCCTAGGGGATAGAAAACCATTCATAAAATATTTATATGTCCTTTACTTTGACCAGGGCGTCTCTCCAAAGTCCAAACATTTTCAGGTTTTTTTAAAAAATGAAAATTTTTTGGAAACCTTTTTTAAATGATTGAGTAAAACTATTTCTAAGTGAGCTAACATCCTGAAATTTTAACACAGCTTTGACAATATATGTAGCTAATTAAAACTGCTCTTATAAGCCAAAATTTTAAAACGCGTTATTCGTTAATTGACTGCCAAATGTTGTCATTTTTTAAGAAATGTGTAAAAAAGACTCTTAATTATAGACTGCATCTTTTGTGGAACCTTGTGGATACAGACAAATTCAATATGGGGTGAAACTAGAGGTATTTATTTAAACGAGGAACTTTATTTCGTCTGCAGTAACTTGCAATTAAATTCATGATAAGGCTCCAAAGTAGGGTCCATAAAAGGAAAAAAAAATATATATTTATTTTTTTAAATTTTTATTTTTCGAAATTATTAAATATCAGCTTCAACCTATTTAGATATTTACAAAAAAAAAATTGGTGATGCTGCACAGGCTTGAGAAACTAACTAAATACCCAGCAAAATTTGGCATTACTAGTAATGGGATTTGTAATCCGGAACAAATGTTAATAAGTAGTTACTTGTTGAAACACTAATTATTTTAACAAGGGCGTGAGACAAAAATAAATAGTGATGAGAATTAAGATAAATAACTACTAAGTTACTCTCGTTTTACTAAAAAGGAGTAAAAAACCATTACAAATAAAAAGTAAAATAGCTATTTACCAAATGGGAGTAATAAACACATTTAAGTGTTAAAAATAAAAAAAAATTAAAAATTGTCAAATTTTTATTGAGTTAAGTAATTCGACATTGCAAAACTTATAATCACAATGTATGGATGGTGGACAATGAGTCCTACTGTACATAAGTTCCTGATACACGGAAGTGAGATTATTCAAAACTCGGTGTTACCAGTTACTAATACAAATATTTTGAACTATATAAGCAATTCATTAACTAACTTATACAATTTAAATATTAGGTCTGTTATCAGAAGAATCGTTAGAAGATCGCATAAATATTCTAAGATTTACAAAAGCAATTTTAGCAGAAAAAATTCAAGAATAAACAATCTAAAAGATATTTTTCAAAAATTTATGGTAGAATCAGATCCAAAAATTTCCATTTTACGTTAAGAAACATCGAACTTCGTAAAAAAGGTTCCTTATCCAATGGAACAACTAATACAAAATAACTATTTTTTATTTTATTTATTAAGATATTGCATTATCGTGTCTATGTAAATTTGTTTTTTTTAATGTTTTAATCCTGTTTTTATCATTTTTGGTTTATTACTACTATTTATTTATTATAAATCAATAAAATAACCGGATATTTTAGTGTAGGGTGAAAGGTAATGTTTGAAAATATTAAATTTATATTTTTTGTGCAATTTATATAGGTTTGATACAAGCAATTCCACTTATATATTTATATTGTCAGATTTGTTAACTAAAAAAGTCGATACATTTGGTCAAAATTTAACTCAATTTTTTATATGTATTTTAACTAATAATGTTTAATGATGTATATTTACTCTATCCGAACGACATTCAGTAATAATATATCAAAAATGTCAATGATTTTAACATTTTTTTAGCATTTGTTCATATAAATAAATTAACCAACTTTGCATTCAATTTATATGTAGGGTGCAAGGAGGACAACAAACTTTGATCACAGCTTTAATTGCTTAAGGTCCCTAGTTTTTAGAATGCCTAATTTTGTTTTACAACTCCTAACCGTTTAGAAGATATAGTCAAAAAACTTCGATGCGCGCGTTTTCCATACAAACCGTCCACTGTGCTATGCTTAAAAAGGATCCAGTCGCATTTAAATAAACAAACATCTTGATATATTCTGAATCTAAGTACTACCTGCTCTTATAGAGTTTTATGATAGAGTTTTATGATAGGTAGTTAGTTTCACTTACAAGTGCGCAAATTTTTTAAGAATATGGTTTTATGATAGATAATTTTATTAACTTTTGTTAAATATTTCGCGAGAAGTTGTAAAAAATATGTTACATCGCATTTTAGGTAGTGATTTTGATGACAAAAAAAAGGTATATAAAGCAGCCAAAATTTGTGTAATTTATCAGTCTACGTTTGGATTACCGTAAATACCATTGGATTAGTAAAACTGCTCAAAATTTGTTTGAACTTTAACAGCAAGTAAACTATTGGATTATTTTTTCAACTGCTAACTTTTCGAATATCTCTTCAAATACAAACATACTTTTCACAAAAACATAAACAAACAACATCAAACCTAAAAAAAATGACTTTTTCTCACAATTGTGTGGAACGTGGACGAGCTGAGACGGGTAGCAGTGAAGCAAGCCGGTCGGCGCGGCTGACGGCTGAGTCGCTAAGCCGATATTTTTCCACCAGCCGCGCCGCCGCCGATATCATCGGCTGATCGGCGGCTCAAACTCCAGCCGATTTTGGCGGTTTTGAAATTAAAAAGAGCATATTCCTCAATTTTGTTCTATTTGGATATTAAAATTTCTAAAAGTCATATTGGAATTCAAAAATGTCCAATTAAAATATTGAAATCACAACTGCAATTAAAAAGTTCGCATTTTCAGAAAAACTAATTGAGAATACAATTTCTGAATGACTATTGGTCTTTTCTAAATTTCAAATGAAATTTCACGGTTTCAATACTTTTTTTCTAGATTTCATTTGAATTTCAACTAAACTTTTCTCAAATTTAATTGCAATTGCTGAATTTTAATTGTCTGTTTTATTTGTGTTTTATATTGTTTGGCTTTATATTTTATAATTTAATAGGTATATTAGTTCGGTTTGAGTCCCTATTATTTCTGAGAAATAATAACTCTTGTTTACAAATAAAAAAAAATTTGCGATCCAGGGCACTTTGCATTTATTTTCAATGTAAAATCTTAAGGTGCATACAGACGACGCAATATTATGTACAATATTCAATTATATTGATGGTGTGTGGGTTAGATTGACCATTGTACAATCGTCAATATTACCCACACACCATCAATATAATTGAATATTGTACATAATATTGCGTCGTCTGTAGGTACCTTTACACAAAATCCGAAAATCTATATATAAATAAAAATCAATTGTCGTTCGTTGGTAACAGCATCAGTTGAGAACGGCTGGACCGATTTGGACAATTTTTTTTTTTGAAATGTTCGTCATAGCCCAACTTAGGTTTTTACGTAAAGAAAAATTGACCACGCCCACTTTTACGCCCACTTTTTTTGATTTATCTAAAATCGGAAAACGGCTGCACCGATTTGGGTAATTTTTTATTTAAATGATCGTAGTAATCAAATTTAAGTTTGTACTGAAAGGAAAATCGACCATGCCCACTTTTACGCCCACTTTTTCAATTTATCTAAAATCTGAGAATGGCTGGACCAATTTATTTTATTTTATTTTTTTTTATTTTTATTTCAAATTTAAGAACCAAGCCTTTAAGGCCAAATATGGTTCAAATACTACTCCATTATCAATAATTACAAAATATGACAATTTTTTTTTTAAATGCATTTTCATCATATTCCAACTTTGTTTTTATACGAAAAAAAAAATTAATACTCCCACATTGGCTATTTTTTGTTGAAAATATTCGTCATAATTCAACTAAGGTTTTTATCGGTAGTAGAATTTCCCACGCCCACTTTTTGCTATGTATCGAAAGAACTAAGACGGCAAGACCGATTTGGTTATAGTCCGCAAAAGATTTTTAAGGAAAGAAAAATTGTGCACACCGCTCACTTTTCCCGATATATATCATGGAATGGGTGGATCAATTTATCAAATTTTGTTTTTAATGTTCGTCATAGTCCAGCAAAGGTTTTTCGGAAAGAAAAATTTTGCACTTCTATGCCCACTTTTGAATGGATGGACCGAGTTGGTTAAATTCAAATAAGGTTTTACGGTAATAAGTTGTCCACCTTCTCCTTTTTTTCGATATATATAAAATTTACTCCATAGAAAAATAAAATATAGAATAATAAAATATAAATAAAAATCATATGTAGTTCGTTGGTAATCGCATCACTTGAGAAATGACCGATTTGGATAATATTTTTCTTTAAGTTCGTCTTATTTTTTTAATGTTTTTCTTTGGTTTTTTTCGGAAAACAAATTAATCACGCGCACTTTTACGCCTCCTTTTTTCGATATATCTGAATTAGGAGAACGGCTGGACTTAACTTTTTTTTTAAATTTTCGTCATAGTCCAATTTAGGTTAAAACGGAAATAAAATTTGTTCACGCCACTTTTATTTCGATATATAACGGCAGGGCCGATTTGGCTATTAGTAGTATTTGTAGACGTTCGTGATAGTACAACTAAGGTTTTTACGGAAAGATAAATTGTCCACTCCCACATCGAAGAAAGACTGGCGTGATTTGTTAAATTTTTTCTTTAATGATCATTATAGTCCAGGTAAGGATTTTGAAATAATTATTGGCCTCCCCCACTTAAAAGCCCACATTTTTCAACATCCTTAAAATTTGCAACACTTGAGAACGCCTGGGCCGATGTGGCTAATTGTTTTAAATGTTTGTAACGTTCCATATAATTGTTTGGAAAGAAAAATTGTCCTCGGCCACTTTTTTTCGATATATCTAAAATTCGTTTTTACTCTAATTCGATCTTTAAAAAAAATATTTCTTAATATATTCCGCTTAAACTTGGTAAAAATTATTTTAAATCATTTGAGATTTTTACCATATATACAATTTTAACTTACCACACAAATTTTAACGCCCACTCTTGTCTAAATATGTCGACTACTAATGACCGGACTGATTTTTTATATTGATTATAGTTTTAATTTAAGGAAATTTAAATGAGAAAAGTGTCCCGAAAAAAAGAAAAATTTGGGAAAACTATAAAGGTTTGTTTGAACTCAAGACAATAGCTCACGATAAGAACGAGGAATATGCGTAATTTATTTTTGCGATGTTCGTAATGATACTAAAGAAGTTTTAAACAGTATTGTACAGTACGCAAAGTCGAAGACATGGTTATTTTTTTTTAGTTCCTAAAATATAATTTGAAGATGATTATCTGCCTAATCAGGCCCTTTTATGCAGGGCTATATATTTAAAGCGATACGAAATATAACACTGATCTTATATTTGGGCCAGCAACGCGGACCGGGCCAGCTAGTGTTTTAATATTTAAAAAGTTTATGTATGTAAAAGTTATTCATATCTTTTTTATTCAAATTCCTAATAAAATTACCTAACTTTTGCAAGAAATCCGGAATCGGTACGATCAAGGAAACCATCAGGATATTATAAGGAAGTTCAAAATATCCTTTTTATGGTTATATCCTTATAAGTATCCGAAGTTTGCAAGAAATTTCCTGTTCAAAACAGATGTGTTAAGTAGACACTCCAATAAAAAGAAAATCTAAAATCCATTAAGTATATCCTGAAATATTTGCAAAAGAAGTCAAAATATTGAACCAAATTTGAATATTTTTTTCATACATTTGTTCGAACCAATTTTTATGATTTTTTTGGTAAAATTAAAAAAAAAAGATTAAATCACATTTCCTAAAAATGTTTGCCTCCTAAAAACGAATCTGACACCAAAAAATTGTATCAAATCGCCTTCTCGAGATATAGCCATTTTTAATTTTTGTGGACCAAGTTCAAATAAATACAAATATGAATAACTTTAACATACACTTTTTCAATATTAAAAAATTTTCGTTTTGAGGGCTTAGTCCATATATTTTTAACGAAAATAGTAGTTAACTTTAATTTTTTTAAATACTTTTTTTGTGATTTCGTGTTATATGTATGTTTTTTAGATTTGTTTTGATTTTTTATTGTTCGGAAGGGGGGGGGGGGGGCTTTTACCCACCCCAGAATAATGGCCTAGATACGCTTATGCCTACACCACAGGCATAAGCTGTACAGGGTACAGATGGTCGCGTGAGTGACTTTTGACTCACACTCACGAGTACTCACACCAACTTCACTCACACTCACGAAACTTTTTTTTTTTTTAAAAAAAATTTTTTGGAATGAAAGAAAATATAAAGAGAAAATAAAGCACGCAAAAAAAATTACTCACGCAAACTCACTCACGCAATTATTTTTCCACTCACTCACAACCACTTGAGTAAAATTGAGTTTCAGCCACACTCAAGCATGAATCACGCACAAATCTGCTCATGTGCCCATCTCAAGTACAGGATATTGTGAGTTTGTCTTAATGTTTGTAACTATCCGAAATATTGGTCCTAAACCAAACTTCAAGTATAGCGATCGATTTAGAATCACTTTCTGGGTCGATTTAGCGATGTCCGTTAGGGTGGGTCGATGAAATGCATATTTGCGAATCTCGTGTACTAATAGCAAAAACTCGACACGCATTTTCGAGCTGATAACGGGAAAAATCATGAAAAAATTTTAGGAGGGTACTTTTAGGCCTCTACAAGCGGTTTTAGTTCGCGGTTTTTGGAAAAAAAATATTTTTTTTGATTTTTTAAAAATATTTTAAAAATTAAGTAAAATAATGCTTATTACAAAACAATATCCAAACAAAATTTATCTCGCCAATTTTAGCCCGTGGATGCGTTTTTATACCCAGAAAAGTTCGATTTATATATAGAAAAAAAATATATTTTTTATTTCATAATAGCACTCAAATGGTGCATAAGGCCAATTTAAGAACATGAATGATAAAAATTAAAAAATTGCGGGTATTTATAGCAATCCACAAGTGCAAAAAATTCGCAAATTAAAAAAAAAATTAAAAATGGGTATCAAAATTTTGGTAAAATAAAGCGTTTTAAGAAAATGATAAAAAAACAAAACAAATTGGCGGCTATTTATAACAATTCGCAAGCGCAAAAAAATTCGCAAGTACCAAAAAAAAATTAAAAAATGGAAAAATGGGTATCAAATTTTTGGTAAAATAAAGCGTTTTCAGAAAAAAAATAAAAAATATATATTAGAGGATCAATTTGGTCCATGGATGCATTTTGAAAATCTGATGGTTTTTTTTTTTTTGTTTGATATTTAAATGTTTATTTACGATTGTAGTTGGTCCATGGATGCACTTTAAAATCTGATTTTCAAAATGCATCCATGGACCAAATTGATCCTCTAATATATATTTTTTATTTTTTTTCTGAAAACGCTTTATTTTACCAAAAATTTGATACCCATTTTTCCATTTTTTAATTTTTTTTGGTACTTGCGAATTTTTTTGCGTTGCGAATTGTTATAAATAGCCGCCAATTTGTTTTGTTTTTTTATCATTTTCTTAAAACGCTTTATTTTATCAAAATTTTGATACCCATTTTTAATTTTTTTTGAATTTGCGAATTTTTTGCACTTGTGGATTGCTATAAATACCCGCAATTTTTTAATTTTTATCATTCATGTTCTTAAATTGGCCTTATGCACCATTTGAGTGCTATTATGAAATAAAAAATATTTTTTTTTTCTATATATAAATCGAACTTTTCTGGGTATAAAAACGCATCCACGGGCTAAAATTGGCGAGATAAAATTTGTTTGGATATTGTTTTGTAATAAGCATTATTTTACTTAATTTTTAAAATATTTTTAAAAAATCAAAAAAAATATTTTTTTTCCAAAAACCGCGAACTAAAACCGCTTGTAGAGGCCTAAAAGTACCCTCCTAAAATTTTTTCATGATTTTTCCCGTTATCAGCTCGAAAATGCGCGTCGAGTTTTTGCTATTAGTACACGAGATTCGCAAATATGCATTTCATCGACCCACCCTAATGTCCGTCCATGTAAACAGTAATTAAACCATTAATTGATCCCTAACGTTCTCATCTATGCTGAATGTTATATCGACCACTTGTTCGGTAGGGTATGTGATTAATATGCCTAGATTTAAACCGTTTTTTACTATACAATAGCGGCGCAGCCGAATTTTTTTTTCAGCCGCGCTGTTCTAAAAAAAACGCGGTGCGCAGCCGAAACGCCGCCGCCGCCGAAAATTTTTGCTCTTTAGCCGCCGCCGAAAATTTTGCATCGGCTTGCTTCACTGACGGGTAGTAGTTTGGCCAGGCCACAATTTTCATCGGATTCTTTTGAAACTTTAAACAAGTAATCACAATTGTAAGCCGATTCCAGCCATGTAATTTTTTTAACAAGTCTCTTTGAAAATTTTCTCATAAAATGACTTTAAACTTGAAAACTGTACACTATTTCACAAATTTGTATGGAAAGTGGACGAGCCGGGACGAGTAGTAGTATGGCCAGGCCACAATTTTCATCGGATTCTTTTGAAATTTTAAACAAGTAATCACAATTATATGCCGATTCCAGCCATGTAATTTTTTCAACAAGTCTTTTTTAAAAATTTTTCATAAAATGACTTCAAACTTGAAAATTGTACACTATTTCACAAATTTGTATGGAAAGTGGACGAGCCGGGACGGGTAGTAGTATGGCCAGGCCACAATTTTCATCGGATTCTTATGAAATTTTGAACAAGTAATAACAATTATAAGCCGATTCCAGCCATGTAATTTTTTTAAAAAGTCTTTTTAAAAAATGTTTCATAAAATGACTTCAAACTTGAAAATTGTACACTATTTCACACAATTGCATGGAAAGTGGACGAGCCGGGACGGGTAGTAGTATGACCAGGCCACAATTTTCATCGGATTCTTATGAAATTTTACACAAGCAATAACAATAATAAGCCGATTCCAGCCATGTAATTTTTTTAACAAGTCTTTTTTAAAATTTTTTCTTAAAATGACTTCAAACTTGAAAATTGTACTCTTTTTCACACATTTGTATGAAAAGTGGACGAGCCGGGACGGGTAGTAGTATTGCCAGGCCAAAATTTTCATCGGATTCTTATGCAATTTTACACAAGTAATAACAATTATAAGCCGATTCCAGCCATGTAATTTTTTTAACAAGTCTTTTTTAAAAATTTTTCATAAAATGACTTCAAACTTGAAAATTGAACACTTTTTCACACATTTGTATGGAAAGTGGACGAGCCGGGACGGGTAGTAGTATGGCCAGGCCACAATTTTCATCGGATTCTTTTGAAATTTTAAACAAGTAATCACAATTATATGCCGATTCCAGCCATGTAATTTTTTCAACAAGCCTCATTGAAAATTTTTTCATAAAATGACTTCAAAGTTGAAAATTGTACACTTTGTCATACATTTGTATGGAAATTGGACGAGCTGGGACGGGTAGTAGTTCGCCAATTCCACAAAATTCATCGGACTGCACTAAAATTTGAAATTTGGTGTCCTTGAATATAGTCAATTCTAATTAGTAAATAAAAAAAATATTTTTTTTTTTTTTTTATTTTTTAAATTTTTTTTTTTAAGTGGACTAGCTTAGACGGGTAGTCGGGTAGTAGTTTGGCCAGGCCACAATTTTCATCGGATTCTTTTGAAATTTTAAACGAGTAATCACAATTATATGCCGATTCCAGCCATGTAATTTTTTCAACAAGTCTCTTTGAAATTTTTTTCATAAAATGACTTCAAACTTGAAAATTTTTCGCTTTTTCACACATTTGTATGGTGATTGGGCGAGCTGGGACGGGTAGTAGTTCGCCAATGCCTTAAAATTCATCGGATTGTACTAGAATTTGAAATTTGGTGTCCTTGAATAAAGTCAATTATAATTAGTAAAAAATTTTTTTTTTTTTTTTTTGGATTTTTTTCATTTTTTTTTTTTTTCAGTGCACTAGCCGTGACGGGTAGTCGGGTAGTAGTTTGGCCAGGCAACAATTTTCATCGGATTCTTTTGAAATTTTAAACAAGTAATCACAATTATATGCCGATTCCAGCCATGTATTTTTTTTAACAAGTCTCTTTGAAAATATTTTCATAAAATGACTTCAAACTTGAAAATTGTACACTTTTTTACACATTTGTATGGAAAGTGGTCGAGCCGGGACGGGTAGTAGTTTGGCAAGGCCACAATTTTCATCGGATTCTTTTGAAATTTTAAACAAGAATTAACAATTATAAGCCGATCCCAGCCATGTAATTTTTTTAACAAGTCGTTTTTAAAAAATTTTCATAAAATGATGTCAAACTTGAAAATTGTACAGTTTTTCACATATTTGTATGGAAAGTGGACGAGCCGAGACGGGTAGTTGTATGCCGAAGCCACAGTTGTCGTTAGATTTGCATAAAATTTTTTGAGGTTATTCCTTGCAATCTCTCCATTAAAATTTATATAACTTTGCTATACTTTCTAGTAATAGTTTAGACTTTACACGGTTTTAAAAGTAAAAAAGCTCATTTCAACTACCCGGGTAGCTCAACTACCCGGGTAGTAATCCCGGGTAGTTGAGCTTCCCGGGTAGGCGAGTTCCCGGGTACTCGAGCTTCCCGGTTCTGACCGCAGGCTCTGGTTAAAACAACCACTTCTACTTTCTACACAAATGACCATCATGTAGTAACTGCAATAATTTTCTAAGTGTAGGATCCTCCAGTAGAAAAAAAATATTTTGTTTAATAATTTATGGAAATTCAGATTCTAAGCCTACCAAAATATGAAAAAAGTGCACTTTAGTACTATTTCTATTTACTGAAATAATGGACCTGGGAAGTAAATGTTTGGAATTTAGGATTTTCTAGCAGAAATATTTGTTAAAGAATTTTTGGAAATTTCGATTCCAAGGCAGTCAAACTAGGTAAAAAAGAGCACCTTGGTATCTTTTTCACCATTTAAATAATGGGCCTATAAAGTATAAGTTTGCAATTTAGGATCCTTCAACAGAAAGAACTATCTTGCTTAAGAACATTTTTGTTTATATTTTTTAGAAAAAATGTCTCAGAATCTGAGACTTTTTCTATAGGAAAAATGTGTCAGAATTTGAGAATTTTTCGATAGAAAAAATATCACTGAACCTGAAAATATTTCTAAAGGAAAAATGTTTCAGAATCTTATAAGAAAAATCTCTCGGAATCTGAGACCAAAAATGTGTTTTTTCAGAACAAGTACCAAATTAGTACTTTTTCGTAAAAAAGAACCAATGTGAAGTATTTATTTTTTATTAAAAGCACTTAAGCAACTTTTTATACAAAGAGGTTTTTATAAAAAAGTACTTTTATACAAAAATCGTACTTTTTTATTAAAATAACTTTTTTCAAAAAAGCAATTTTTTATAAAAAGTACCAAAAAAGTATATTAAAAAAGTACTTTATAGTACTATTTTATAAAAATGTACTATTTTGATACTTTTTATGAAATCTACTATTTTGGTACTTTTTATGAAATGTACTATTTTGGTGCTTTAAAAAAAAGTAAAAAGGACTATTTTGGTACTTTTTAAAAATAGTTTTATTGTGGTAATTTTGTCACCTCAATTTTGCCGCCCAGTGTTATTGTTTATGAATTTAATTAAAAAGTACTTAAACATTTTATTATTTTTTTTTTTAGAAATTTTGGCGTGGAGTATAAAATAATAAAATTTTGCTACCAATTTAAATTTTTTTTTTATATAAGTAGTTCAAAATGGCTTTAAGCCAAATGTCCATTTGAATGGTAGTCTATTTTTTTTTTTTGTAATTTTTGTATCGTTTCTATTAACCGTAAACTGTCATTGAAATTCATTAAAGTACTCAAGCAATAATGTCGTACACAAAATAAGTTGAGAATTTCAATTAAACACCCTCCACTTCAAATAAAAACCCAATTTTTGAATAAAACAAAAAAAGATCTATTTTTTTCTAATTTCAAAACCATTAAATAAATAAAAAATTAGAATATTAGAACATTTTAAAATGCTTGTCAAACATTGGTGTTTTTTGCTTTTGTTGAGTATTAAATCTTCTTTTATATAAAAATACGTTCCTATTTTGTAAATGGAATAAAGTCAAATAGCATAAGTCGAGATTTATAATTTTCTCTTAAAGAACTAAATAAACCTCTGAAAAATTTATTGCTTAAAATTTTTATAGCCTTTTCCTACAGAAAAAGTCTCAGATTCTGAGACATTTTTGCTAAAGAAAAAGTCTCAGATTCTGAGACATTTTTCCTATAGAAAAAGTCTCAGATTCTGAGACATTTTTCCTATAGAAAAAGTCTCAGATTCTGAGACATTTTTCCTATAGAAAAAGTCTCAGATTCTGAGACATTTTTCCTATAGAAAAAGTCTCAGATTCTGAGACATTTTTCCTATAGAAAAAGTCTCAGATTCTGAGACATTTTTCCTATAGAAAAAGTCTCAGATTCTGAGACATTTTTCCTATAGAAAAAGTCTCAGATTCTGAGACATTTTTCCTATAGAAAAAGTCTCAGATTCTGAGACATTTTTCCTATAGAAAAAGTCTCAGATTCTGAGACATTTTTCCTATAGAAAAAGTCTCAGATTCTGAGACATTTTTCCTATAGAAAAAGTCTCAGATTCTGAGACATTTTTCCTATAGAAAAAGTCTCAGATTCTGAGACATTTTTCCTATAGAAAAAGTCTCAGATTCTGAGACATTTTTCCTATAGAAAAAGTCTCAGATTCTGAGACATTTTTCCTATAGAAAAAGTCTCAGATTCTGAGACATTTTTCCTATAGAAAAAGTCTCAGATTCTGAGACATTTTTCCTATAGAAAAAGTCTCAGATTCTGAGACATTTTTCCTATAGAAAAAGTCTCAGATTCTGAGACATTTTTCCTATAGAAAAAGTCTCAGATTCTGAGACATTTTTCCTATAGAAAAAGTCTCAGATTCTGAGACATTTTTCCTATAGAAAAAGTCTCAGATTCTGAGACATTTTTCCTATAGAAAAAGTCTCAGATTCTGAGACATTTTTCCTATAGAAAAAGTCTCAGATTCTGAGACATTTTTCCTATAGAAAAAGTCTCAGATTCTGAGACATCTTTATTCTAGTTCGAGGTCATATAAAAAAAAATAAAAATTGTCAAAGAAACCTTCTTTTCCTTAACTTTTGTTAAAGAAAACGGGCTATCTCCCAAAATAAATCTACTTATGCCATTTTGTTTTATTAACCTTCTTTTTTTGATACAAAAGTGTTAAAATAAAAACATTTGAATATTTTTTTTTAATTTTTATTTTACAAAATTTATTACTGTAATAAATTTTATTTTAGTAAACAATATAAAACAGGATGTTTTTTTAAATATATATTTTTTCTTCTGGGGAATTCTTATATTTTTAATGAATAAATAAATTTGTTAGTAGTACTAAAAAACAGACATAGAAACTTTTTTGGGAATTTCCCAAAAAAATGTGATAAAAAAGTGGGTGTGTTTTTTTTTAAACATGTAATAATTTATTATATCCCAAAACTTATTATATCCAAAAACTTATTAATAATTTTATTCATATTTTTATGTTGATTAATTTGTATTCAAGACGATATTTTAAAATTTTCATATTTAACACATGCTTAACAACTAAACATTAATGGGTTTATTATAACCGTAACCGACATGTGTATGATTTCAAAAAATGTCAATAATGATTTAAAAAAAAAAAATAATGAAATTAAATTGGTGGTTGATTGAAATTTCGTTAACAGCCAAATTTACAAATTTTTTGACACAATAAAATTTACAAGGAGGTATCGTAATTTTACTAGATTTTTTGCTACCTCCTATTTAACGAGAATTCCTTGTAATTTTACAAGCTTTTTACCAATAATTTTGTAATTTTACAAGATTTTTACCAATAAAATTGTAAATTTACAGTATTTTGGCGCAATTGAAATTACAAGGAATTCTCGTGAATTTACTAGATTTTTTTTGTAAAATTATCTTGGAAATTTGTAAAATTACAAAAAAAAAATGTAAAATTAAAAAAAAATATATAAATTTCAATTTAAATTTCTTTGTTAAAAAACAAGGAAACCTGTCAAATATTGGTAAAATGAGATTACGAGACAAGGTTTTGTTGTGTGTAATGGCAAAATAACCGAATAAGTGCCCAAAACATGTAAGCCAAATAATAAAGTAAAATTCGCCCTTTCCGAATGTATTTATACTAGAGATGGTCGCGTGAGTGTTTTTTGACTCACACTCACTCACGATCACGACAAGAATTTTTGAATCACGCACACTCACTCACGAGCATATTTTTTTTACTCACAATCACGTGAGTAAATTCAATACAACTCACACTCACGTGTACTCACGCAAGCTTCACTCATACTCACGTTGACTCACACTCACGAAACACTTATTTATACAAAAATTTCAAAATTTTTTCAAAAATTTCAAAATTTTTTCAAAATTTTCAGCAAAATTTAAAGTTTAGCGAAATTTTGCTTTTTTCGGAAAGAAATATTAAATTGAGCCATATTTTAAAACTTTTTGTTGCTTTTTTTGCTTCAAAAAGAAATAAGAAAATAAATCACGCAAACTCACGCAAAAATCGATTTACGCACACTCACTCACGCAAAAATCTTACTCACGCACACTCACTCACGCAAAAATCTTACTCACGCACACTCACTCACGCAATTTTTTTCTCCACTCACACTCACTCACAATCACGTGAGTAAAATTGAAATCACTCACATTCACGCGTTATCACGCGTGAATCACGCTCTAATCTGCTCATGTGCCCATCTCTAATTTATACCCTCCAAAAAGATTATTTGCAAAAAAAAATTAAAAAAAAAGTTTAACGAAAAAATAATTTCGTTGGGTTTTCCAGTAATTTACAAGGAAAATCCGCAATTTTTTTTTTTTTTGTAAATTTGAAGAAGTCAAAAAAATTTCAAATTTTATTTCTGTATGCACGATTCAAGTCTGATTTATAACAAAAAAAAGTAGAAAAATTAAGTTTGATTTGGTCGAATCTATGAATACCCTCCTTAATGTTATCTGATAGTAATTTTCTAAAAAAAATTCAAAAAATTCCATTACAAATTTTTTATTAGAAATATATTATTTTGAGTAAAACTTTTTTTAATCAACCAAATTTTTTTGAGTGTAAAATTTCTTTGACTGTTAGCATTTTTTTGAGCGTGACATTTCATTTTAACATGTAACATTTTTTTTAGTGTAAATATTTTTTTTAGTGTACAATTTCTTTGAGTAACAAAATTACTTTGTAAAATATTTTTGTTGTTTTATACCTACATATATGTAATACAAAAAAAACTATTTCACATATTTCCCTCTTTTTATTTTACCATCCTCTTCTTTAAAAACCAAAAACAAACTAACATTGTATCATATAAACCCCACTTCATTTGATTTTTTTCCAAGAATACTTACTATTCACCGTTACATACAGTTAGAAAAACAATAACAAAACAATAACAAATATTTACTTGTCTAACAACTAAACTGCACCCCACGACAAGAAAACAAACAACAACAAATTTTTAAAAACTGGTATTTCACCATGCTTTTAAAACTTGTTTAACGAGTTTTCAACAGTTTAAGGTGAAACCAATCTGAAATTCAGAGCATTGCTTATAACTTTTGAACCACTAAACCGATTTTGCTGAAATTCAAAACCAAACAGACTCGGGGAACGACAAATATATATGCTAAGCTTCAGCCTCCTTAGAATTGTCTTTCGAAAGTTAGAGTGGTTTTAATCTTGTAAATTCGAAAAATACCCTTGCCGAAATTTACTCTTTTGCTCATAACTTTTGAACCACTTGACCGATTTCGCTGGATTGCAATACCAACCTGACCCGGTAAATGGAGAACATATGTGTCAAACTTCAGGAGCCTCCGTAAAGTCTTTTAAAAGTTAGCGTGTTTTCAACGGACAGACAGACGGACGGACATCGCTAGATCGACCTAAAATCGATCAAGGATCATGAATATATACACAGAAAAAATTTGAAACGAATTTCAATCAACAAAAACGCGGATTCAATCAATTTTTTGGTTGAAATTCCTCCAATTAAAAAAATTGTTATACCAATCATCAAATTGTAGGTGATTGATTGAAAATTTTTTCAATCAAACATTTTTTCGATTTTGATCAAAAATTTGATCAATTTTTTGTTTAAAGTCAATCAAAATAATGATTTATTTAACAAATGAATTGTAAGCTTATGACAAAACTATCAAAAATTCATCTTTTTTGCTTTCCAATATGTTTCCAACAATAAAAAAAAGTAAATCCCGATTATTTTGTATATTTTTGAATTAATCTATTCAAATAAATTAAAGCGAAAAAAAAATCTGGTATGTTGTAAATTTGTAACAAAAAATAGCAAAAATTTTAATCAAAACATTGATTGACTCATTTAATTTTTGTTGACCAATACATTTAATTGAAAATTTTAAGCCAATAATTTTTTGTGTGTACACTTTATGGGGTCCTAGACCAATATTTCGATGTGTTACAAACGGAATGACAAACTTATATATACCCTCTATCACTAGAGTGGAGGGTATAAAAAAATTAGAGGGTTTTTAATAAAATTCGTCGAAAAATGTTGAAGTTACATGCATTTGAACAAACATGTATAATTTCAGTTGTGTTTGTTTATTTCGGGTAAGCCGAATGTAACAAATACAACTATTTTTGTATAAAATGGAATTGATGCACTTTTGATCAAATGCATGTAACTTCTACAATTTTCAACGGAATTTATTAAAAAAAACTCCCATTTTCTTTGTAATAAACCTTACTTAAACTTTACATACAGAAATAAAATTTTTAAAATTTTTAACTTTGTCTAATTTACAAAGAAGTTCGCTTCGCGGTTTTTCCTGATAAATTACAGGAAAACCCAACGATAGAATTCAATTCTGATGGCGGAATCTAATTCAGAAGATCAAAATACATGAGGATTAGTGAGTCTTGTTTCTGAGTCCAAATCATTTTTTGTTTTTGTGGGGCTGTGTTATTATAAAAATTTGTAAAAAAACTTTTTTGATAAGTTTTCAATTTAAATCCATTTGAGTGCATTGTGATTGATTTTAAAAATGTTGGGCTAATTATTATGGTGGTTCAACTTCACCTCGTTAAATTTTGATATTTGAATTTTAATTTAAAAATACGCCAACTCAAATTTGACCGAAATGAGTTTCCGATGGAAAATAACTCCCCTATGCAATACCCATCTGTGGTAAAAATTTCAGAGCAAAAAAATAATTTTTTGTCGTTTTACATCCATTTTTGTTATTCTGCTAACTCAAAGTACATTTTTTTTGGTGAAAATAAATGCCAACTCCCATTGTAAATTTCCAAAAATTTTTCAAAATTTTTTAAAAAAAAAAATTAGACCACATATCTTATTGCATTTGCCTTTCTGAACACGAATCTGGTAAAGATTTTGATATCTAATGGCTAGTTTTCGAGATATTGCCATTTTGAAAATATAAGTAAATAGTGTTTGCAAAAAAAAAATTGCTTATATATACACAGAAAATAATTTGAGTAATCACTTGTTTAAATTTAAAAACAAAAATTGAGTAATTTTTTAATTGACGCAATTAAAAATTTTCTCAAAATTTTTAAAAACAATTTAAGTAAATAATTTAATAAAAATTTAATATTTTTTTTATTTTTTTTAAACTCTCATAGTTTTTTGAATTCTCGTTTAGTTTATAGTTTTTTGTGTATGTATATGAAAGTTTGTAATCGTCTTTATAAAATTTTCCTATGTTTTTGAGACATAAATATGTGTGGTAAAGTTTGAAAACACAAGTTTTTTGTTTTTTTTTTTTTTTGAAAAAAAATTAAAACTTTTTTAAACTAAAAAAAAATCAATAGATAAATTTTGAGTAAATGTTTAATTGTGTCCATTAAAAATTTACTCAAATTTTTTTTCAAGTATTTAATAAATTTTTATTAAAAATTTACTCAATACTATTAAATCGTTTACTGGTGCAAAATTGAGTAATTTTTTACTCAATAGTATTAAAAATTTACTCAAATATTTTTTTTATTTTTTTCTGTGTATGTAACTTTCAAACTATTTATCAGATTGAAACATTACCCGGCAAAAATATGGTAATGAGTTGTGAAAAGTAATTATTACCAAGCACATTATTTATAATGAGTACCCATTACCATTAACATTATTTTAAGCCCAAAAGTAACTACTTTTTAGTAATATGTCATAAAAGCACTTCTAAGTAATAATATCTCCTTGCTCTTGCAGTTTTTAACTTTTATACATCAATTAACTTAAAAAGTAATTAAAAACTTAATAAAACTTACGTATTTTTTAAGTTTTAGTAAAAACAAGTTAAATTTTAAATCTTTTAATTAACTAATTATTTTACTTCTTATTGGTAATGGGTTTTTACTCCTTATTTGTAATCCGAGGCAGTAACTACTTATTTATCTCCATACTCTTCACTAGTTATTTTTGTCTCACGCCCTTGTTAAAATAATTAGTGTTTCATTCAATAAGTAACTACTTATTAACATCTGTTTCGGATTACAAAACCCATTACTAGTAATGTCAATTTTTGCTGGGTATGAGTGGGGCAAATAAAATCAATGATATAAGCTTTCAAAATAGCTAGTTTGGAGTGACCCTAATACAATACAGCGTGAGTTACAGAGTGCCAAAGTTGACCGCCCTGAGATTAAAAGGCTTTCGGAGCTAGTAACTTTTAAAAATATGCAAAGATTTTTAATTTTTTTTAGTTTTTGCAATTACTGCACTAAGGAAAGCAAAATCCAAAAACAAAAAAAAAATTATAAAAAATTTTCAAAAAAAAAATTATTTTTAGTTTCCGACAAAATATGCCAACTGTAAAAAAATATTTGTTTTTTGATATAGTAATAAATGCCATCTCAAAAAAATATACAAACCAGTGCAAAATATGACATTTTTGGCATAGGTAAAAATTAATTAGAATATTTAAACCATTTTATGGAAGGTACATTGTTTATTTTTACAATAATATGCAAAATAACTAGTTTTTTAGCTCTCCTGAAAAGTAAGCTTTTTCGAGTTGGCATTTATTGAATATAGTTCGACGATATATTAAAAATAAAATAGTTAAACTAATTCTATTGCAGTAATCAATAAAAAATGATTTATGCAAATATGAATTTAAAAAATAAATATTAAATTTTTTTTTATAATTTTTTTTTTTTGTTTCTGCGGTATTAAAATACATAAAACATTGATATTTACCATGTATAGGTAAAACCAAAAAACTACCAAAAATTACTATAAAACGCAAAAAAATACTTAATAAATACAACGTATTTATCGATATAAAAAATTCAATACATGTTACAGTTTATTGAAAATTCATACGAAGCCCAGAAAAAAATTTAAATTGAGTTTGAAACTCTAAACACGATTATGATAAAAAAAAAACTTGGGTGATTTTAAAGATAAAGATTATAAATGTTTTATTTAAAAGTGAAGCGATTAATAAATACTAAAATAAATACACTCAAAATAATAAAGAGGAATAATATGAATATGAAATAATCTTTGTTAAATTTAAGTTAACTTGTATTTTTGCTCTGGGCGATATTTGTGTTAGTTTGGGAGTTATTGGAATTTTCCTAAAGGACAATGTTCTTTCTAAAGGTGACTACGAAATTTTTAAACACTTTTATGACCGTTAAGCTAATACACTCCAACCTTAAAATCGTCTCCTTTAAATTTATTTGAAGTTTAAGGGTCGAACCAGAATCAAATTGCGTCGCGCAAGACGTAAAAAAAACAAACACATCAAATTTAAAATTTGTACTTCCGTTTGATTTAGGTACCTCACATTTAAATATAAGAAACGAAAAATTACACTGTAAGTAGGTAAAAATGACACACCAAAACGCCGAGACACGTCAACCTAATTTTGGGTCGTAGAATCCAGTTTTGAAAAGTTAGCTCAAAATCGCGAGATATTTCAATTTTAAATTTGTAGTAGGTTTAAGGCGATTTTTCATTTTATTTGAATCAAAAAACTTAAAAAACTTGTTAAAAACTTGTAATTTGTCAAAATTTATATCTGGAAATAATGGACGTCCATTTTCAAGCGGACATGGAGCAATACTTGCTTTTATTTTGATGAAATTTTATATATTTTTTTTGGATTTATTAAATTTTTACTCTACATTTGAAAATTTAAAATCGAAATATCTCGTTATTTTGAGCTAACTTTTTAAAACGAAGTATACCACTGGATTCTATGACCCAAAAATAAGTTGGGGTGTCTCGGCGTTTTTGTGTGTCATTTCAAAAGTTTAAATTTTACTTACAGTGTTATTGGGCGTTACGCCTTACGCTACCTATTTTTATTCAGGATGGACGCTAAGGCAAAACGTTGTATAACGGTTGGTGGAGATACTTCCCTTGTGAGTATTTTTGAAACATAAATTTATTATACTACTGAACATTTTGAAAAAAAAACTTGACGCGACTAGGACGTGACCATTAGGGCGTTTCATCAAAAACTTTTTTTTGGATTTTTGCAACTCTTGAAGCGGAATATGAATTCTTATGGCCTAAAAGATTTTTGAGATTTTTTTCAGATTTTTGGAATGTCGGGATTTGAAAAAAGAGAATATAAATATTAAATTAATTACCAAATACGTCGACGATTTATTTGCCATAATTAAGAGAAAAGATGAAGATAAAATTTTGAAAACATTTAACAACTATCACAACAAATTAAATTTCACAATAGAAAAAGAAAACAACAACGCAATTCCATATCTTGATATGAGAATAATAAGAGAAGGTAATAAAATTATAACAGATTGGTATACAAAAACGATAGCTTCCGGACGCCTGATAAATTTTAATTCAACACAACCTTTAAAGCAAAAGATAAATACAGCAACAAATTTAATAACAACTGTAATGAAAATCAGTAATGAACAGTTTATTTCTAAAAACACCTTTAAAATAAAAGACATCCTAACAAAAAACAGTTATCCTAAAAATATAATAAATAATTTACTACACAAATTAAGTAACAAAGAACCAAGGGAAAATACCATAGAAAATACATCTGGCAGCACTAAATATTACAGTTTATCATACTTACCAAAACTTACAGAGAATCAACAACTTAAAGAAATTATAGAAGATGAACAAGTCAAATTAGCACACAGGCCCAATAAAACAATTTCTGCATTATTTACAAAAACAAAAACCAAAATTGAAAAAAACGAACAAAGCAATGTAGTCAGGGTTGTCAGATTTTTTTTACGCTCATCGCCAAATCGGATGTCAAAAATCGCCAGAAATCGCCAAAACTCAAATATTAACAGTTTTTGTTAAAAAAAATAATTATTTTTATTTAAAAAAAATTATTTTGTTTTCTTTATAATGGCTAGAAAATAATAATACTCAAAAATCGCCAAAATCCTAGAAAAAGACATAAAAATCGCTAAAAGTAATTTTTTTTTAGTTTTTGTATTTTTCTACTTCAATCGGTAATTTATAAATTACTACATTGAAAAATGTTGCAAATTATTTCTAAAATCTGTCAATAGGCAATAAATTACACTCAAACTTCATTTATGCTTGTTTTCTGCACTAATGCAAAAACCCCAATCGATCAATGATAATCGGTCTTGAATATTTCTTAATTTTCTTATCGCTATTTTTACTAAACAACAGTTTACAATAGTGTAAAATTGGAGAAAAAAAAGTAATTAATTTTTTTGTGATTCGCGAATTATAGTTATTATAGTTTTTGACTCTCCTGGACACTGGAAAATTTCCCAAATGTTTTTTGTTTTGTTTTAATTCATAAAGACCCACTTAGACGAGCAGACTTGTAGAAAGTCTGTCGAAAAAAAAAAGTTTTAACTGCCTAAGCGCAGCAAAAGTAAATAAAATTTGATAATTTGAAATAATGGCTCTACTAATCTTTTGAAAATATTCAGGAAATAATTTGACAAAATCGCCAAAGAAATCGCCAATCATTTTGTAAATCGCCAAAAAATCGCCACGTCGCCAAATCGAAAAACTCGTCGCCAAACTCATTTCAAAATCGCCACGTTTGGCGAGAAATCGCCATATCTGACAGCCCTGAATGTAGTGTATGAAATTACATGTGTAGGCAAAGAAGACGAAACGTGTGGGAAAATATACATAGGGACAACTAAACGAAGCTTAGGCACGAGAATAGCAGAGCATGAAACTGATATAAACAAACAAAAATTATCAACAGCATTATCAACGCATTGTTTTGAAACTGGACATTATATTGATATTGAAGGAGTTAAAATATTAAATAAAGAGAAAAATACAAACAAACGATACACTCTGGAAAGTCTTCGAATACAAGAAAAATCAAGCAACGCAATAAATAGGAAGGAAGACAAAGACGGCACAAATGCAAATTACACTATCGCAATAATTTAGTTTTAGTTCAACTGTGATACGCCAAACAATAACAACCTGTGATATTTAATTATTTTTATTTATTTTTTTCAATTAATTTTAAACAATTTCGTGTTTTATGTTGTAAAACGTGTGTGTTTTTTATTATAAAATGTAAATTTAACAAAGATTAAATGTAAGTTTGTTTATTGTAATGTGAAACTTTATTATAGTTGTTACTAAATATTATTTTACTTGTGTTCTGTGTCATTGCCAGATTTAATAAATTAAAATCCCCGAAGAAGTTGGAAAATCCCAACGAAACGTAGGATGTAACTATAAATAAATAATCTTTTATTTAAATACAAATGACCTTGAAAGCCTGTTTAGATAGATTCTAAAAAACATAAAAATAAATCCAAGAAAAAGGTCGATTTATAAATAATACTGACGCTCAAATCGATTTTATCAAAAAATTGAGGTTATGAAACATAATTTTTTTTATTTTTTGTTCTCTGGTGCCTTTTTTTAACAAAACCGGATATAATACTTCTTAATGTTGCTAGCCTCCTAAAAAAAAATATTCGCGGTCAAAATTATAAGTTCAAGGGTCACTAAGATGACCTTAAAAGTAAAAATTCAGAATTTCCCGTGTTTTAACCTCAATAATTCGAGAAATAAGCTATGTATGAACGTCATGTTGAATCCGTTAGATAGGTCTTTAAAACACCTTTCATTTAAAACCAATCTGACTATTGTCACTTTTGTAGAAATGTTAAAAAAAATAAAAAACTGGGAAAAACTCATTTTCTCCCCCATTTTATCGAAAATTGAACTGGTGCATTAGGTAGTTTTTTTTTTTGTTAAGTTAAAATAATAACTTTTAAAGGCTTTTTATAGATTGTAGTTAGTGTTTCCAAGCCGGTTAACCAAAAAACCGGTTTTTTGTCAAAAAAAACCGGTTTGACAAAAACCCGAGTTTCCGGTTTGGAAACACTAATTGCAATCAAAAAAACTTCTTTCAAGTTTATTATTTCAATTTTACAAAAAAACTACTAATGGATTCCCTTCGATTTTCTGTAAAATGGGGGAAAAAATGAGTTTATCTTAGTTTTTTAATATTTCTACTAAAGTGACAAATGTCATTTTGGTTTTAAATTAAAGGTATTAAAAAGACCTATCTAACGGATTCATCATTACGTTCATATATTGCATATTTCTCAAATTATTAAGGTTGGAACACGGGAAATTCTGAATTTTTACTTTAAAGGTCATCTTAGTGACCCTTGAAGTTATTATTTTGACCGCGAATATTTTTTTTAGGAGGCTAGCAACATTAAGAAGTATTGTATCCGGTTTTGTTAAAAAAAGGCACCAGAGAACAAAAAACAAAAAAAATTATGTTTCATAACCTCATTTTTTTGATAAAATCGATTTGAGCGAGTTGATCCCGACATTCCAAAAATCTGAAAAAAATCTCAAAAATCTTTTAGGCCGTAAGAATTCATATTCCGCTTCAAGAGTTGCAAAATTTAAAAAAAAAGTTTTTGATGAAACGCCCTAGTGACCATACACAGTTAATTGCAATTGTTCTAGTGATCACAAATCTGCACACAGAAAACGGATTCGTTGTGCCAACCAAATTTAGAACCAACCAAATTATTGTAGTCCAGCCAACTATCACTTTTATCAGTTGTAATTACTAATATTTTCGATTCAGTCAATTGGTATATATATCGAATTTCAGTAAGAGCAACTGAATATATCTGTTGAAGCAACGAAAAATTATAAGATTAGAATGGTTGTTGTGACCGATATAACAGCACCACGACTAAAATATTTTATTAATTGGGTCCTTCAACCGTAAAATAAAAGACAAGAAATGTTTTTTGTAATATATTTATTAAATAAGTTAATTTTACAAAAAGATATACATAAGTTGATATTTAGTACAATTTTTAAACAATTTTTTTTTTTTTTAATTCTCAAAAAACGTCTCAGCACCTGAGACTTTTTCTATAGAAAATATATCTTCCAATCTAAGACTTTTTCTATAGAAAATATGTTATAGAATCTGACACTTTTTGTATAGAACCTGCGAATTTTTCTATAGCAAAAATATCTTACAATCTAAAACTTTCTATAGAAAAAATGTCTTAGAATCAGAGACTCAAAATCTGAGACTTTTTCTATACAACAAAAGTAACATAATCTGAGACTTTTTCTAAAGGAAAAACGTTTCAGAATCTGAGAATTATTCTATATAAAAGTCGTATTAGAATCTGAGACATCGAAGACATTTTTTCTATAGAAAAAGTCTCAGATTCTTTTTCTATAGAAAAAATGTCTCAGAATCTGAGACTTTTTCTATAGAAAAAATGTCTCAGAATTTGAAACTTTTTCTGTAGAAAAAATGTCTCAGATTCTGAGACTTTTTCTGTAGAAAAAATGTCTGAGATTCCGAGACCTTTTGTATAGAAAAAGTCTCAGATTCTGAGACATTTTTTCTATAGAAAAAGTCTCAGATTCTGAGACACTTTTTCTATAGAAAAAGTCTCAAATTCTGAGACATTTTTCTATAGAAAAAGTCTAAGACTCTGAGACATTTTTTCTATAGAAAAAGTCTCAGATTCTGAGACATTTTTTCTATAGAAAAAGTCTCAGATTTTGAGACATTTTCTATAGAAGAAAAAAAAAAAAAGAAAAAGTCTTAGATTCTGAGACACTTTTTCTATAGAAAAAGTCCCAGATTCTGAGACATTTTTTCTATAGAAAAAGTCTCAGATTCTAAGACATTTTTGCTTTAGAAAAAGTCTCAGATTCTAAAACATTTTTTCTATAGAAAAAGTCTCGGACTCTGAGACATTTTTCTTGTTGAAAAATTCTCATGATTTGGGACATTTTTTCTATAGAAAAAGTCTGAAATTCTGAAACATTTTTTCTATAAAAAAAGTCGTAGATCTTGGAACATATTCTGAGATTCTGAGACATTTTTTCTAAAGAAAAAGTCTCAGATTGTGAAACATTTTTTCTATAAAAAAAGTCTCAGATTCTGAGACATTTTTTCTATAGAAAAAGTCTCAGATACTGAGACATTTTTTCTATAGAAAAAGTCTCAGATTCTGAGAAATTTTTTCTATAGAAAAATTCTCAGATTCTGAAACATTTTTTCTATAGAAAAAGTCTTAGATTCTGAGACATTTTTTCTTTAGAAAAAGTCTCAGATTCTGAGACATTTTTTCTATAGAAAAATTCTTAGATTCTAAGACATTTTTTCTATAGAAAAATTCTCAGATTCTGAGACATTTTTTCTATAGAAAAATTCTCAGATTCTGAGACATTTTTTCTATAGAAAAAGTCTCAGATTTTGAAACATTTTTTCTATATAAAAAAGTCTCAGATTCTGAGACATTTTTTCTATAGAAAATGTCTCAGATTCTGAGACATTTTTTCTATAGAAAAAGTCTCAGATTCTGAGACATTTTTTCTATAGACAAAGGCTCAGATTCTGAGACATTTTTTCTATAGAAAAAGTCTCAGATTCTGAGACATTTTTTCTATAGACAAAGGCTCAGATTCTGAGACATTTTTTCTATAGAAAAAGTCTCAGATTCTGAGACATTTTTTCTATAGAAAAAGTCTCAGATTCTGAGACATTTTTTCTATAGAAAAAGTCTCAGATTCTGGGACATTTTTTCTATAGAAAAAGTCTCAGATTCTGAGACATTTTTTCTATAGAAAAAGTCCCAGATTCTGAGACATTTTTTCTATAGAAAAAGTCTCAGATTCTAAGACATTTTTGCTTTAGAAAAAGTCTCAGATTCTAAAACATTTTTTCTATAGAAAAAGTCTCGGACTCTGAGACATTTTTCTTGTTGAAAAATTCTCACGATTTGAGACATTTTTTCTACAGAAAAAGTCTGAAATTCTGAAACATTTTTTTTATAAAAAAAGTCGCAGATCTTGGAACATATTCTGAGATTCTGAGACATTTTTTCTAAAGAAAAAGTCTCAGATTGTGAAACATTTTTTCTATAGAAAAAGTCTCAGATACTAAGACATTTTTTCTATAGAAAAAGTCTCAGATTCTGAGACATTTTTTCTATAGAAAAAGTCTCAGATTCTGAGACATTTTTTTTATAGAAAAATTCTCAGATTCTGAAACATTTTTTCTATAGAAAAAGTCTCAGATTCTGAGACATTTTTTCAATAGAAAAATTCTTAGATTCTCAGACATTTTTTCTATAGAAAAATTCTCAGATTCTGAGACATTTTTTTTATAGAAAAAGTCTCAGATTCTGAAACATTTTTTCTATATAAAAAAGTCTCAGAATCTGAGACTTTTTCTATAGAAAAAATGTCTCAGATTCTGAGACATTTTTTCTATAGAAAAAGTCTCAGATTCTGAGACATTTTTTCTATAGAAAAAGTCTCAGATTCTGAGACATTTTTTCTATAGACAAAGGCTCAGATTCTGAGACATTTTTTCTATAGAAAAAGTCTCAGATTCTGAAACATTTTTTCTATAGAAAAAGTCTCAGATTCTGAGACATTTTTTCTATAGAAAAAGTCTCAGATTCTGAGACATTTTTTCTATAGAAAAAGTCTCAGATTCTGAGACATTTTTTCTATAGAAAAAGTCTCAGATTCTGAGACATTTTTTCTATAGAAAAAGTCTAAGATGCTGAGACATTTTTTCTATAGAAAAAGTCTCAGATTCTGAGACATTTTTTCTATAGAAAAAGTCTCAGATTCTGAGACATTTTTTCTATAGAAAAAGTCTCAGATTCTGAGACATTTTTTCTATAGAAAAAGTCTCAGATTCTGAGACATTTTTTCTATAGAAAAAGTCTCAGATTCTGAGACATTTTTTCTATAGAAAAAGTCTCAGATTCTGAGACATTTTTTCTATAGAAAAAGTCTCAGATTCTGAGACATTTTTTCTATAGAAAAAGTCTCAGATTCTGAGGCATTTTTTCTATAGAAAAAAGTCTCAGATTCTGAGGCATTTTTTCTATAGAAAAAAGTCTCAGATTCTGAGACATTTTTTCTATAGAAAAAGTCTCAGATTCTGAGACATTTTTTCAGAGATACTTTTTCTGTAGAAAATTCGAATAAGTCTACACAATTTTTATGCAAATATCTAACCTCTCAAATTTCGTCCCAATACAGCATTTTAATAGAGATGTGTCTTTTGTTGAATGTTGATATGTATTTATGTTGAATGTTGATATTGATATGTTGATATCTAAAGTTGAATGTTGATAATTATTGTAGATCAATGCTCGTAGGTAAATCCGCAAGATTATTTCTCCAAATTTCCTTTTTTAAATTTTAATGTACATATTTTGCTAAAAATAAATCCAGTCTTTATTAAAAATAATACAAATGTATTTTGGGTTAATTTAGATTTACTTACTTTTTGTGGTTTATTTTCCTTTTTGTAAACTATATTTTTTTTGATGTTTTAAATTATCTTATTCCAATTATTTCTTAAAAAATAACTTTTCTGTAAAATTATTTTGTTTTTTATGACTTTTAATAATTTAAATAATTTTTTTTAAAAGCAACATACAATTAGTTGCAGTAACTTTTATACAAAATTAAAAAATGATTGTATGTACCAAATCTAAATAATTCGAAGATAGTATTACATTAAAATTTTAATTTCAAATGTATTTTGAATTTTTAAAATTTTTTAACTTTTTATACAAGCATCAGTTGCTGTAACTGATTTTTTTATACAACTAAACTAATATTCTGTGCTAGTTATTAAAAATTTATTGCATTACAAAAAAAAAATAAATGAATGGTTCGGACTATTATGAAAGTTTTTGAAGTAATATTTTTTTGGAAATGATAAATGCAACCAATATTTTTTGAAAATGTGATGGTTTTTTGGTAATTTGTTTAGATATTTGGATACAAATTTACTTTTTGAATCATGAAATTTGAATTTGAGTCGTTGTAACTAATACTTATATTCTGAAACCAAATTTGAGGAGTTCCGACTGAGTTCCAAATAATTTTTTCCCTGTGTGTGGTCTGCAAACTTTTCCATCACATCTGGTTTTTGAAAAAATTGAGGTCAAAGTTCATAAATATTGATGTTTTGGGCATTTTTGAGAACTCTTAGCGGATGAACCCGATGTGATAGCGACTTAAAAAAATGTCAATTGAAGTTTTCGCATTACAAATAAGTTCGGAATATATGCGGTTGTGACAACTAATATTTTTTTTTGTGTGGGCATAAATATATAATTCAGCAAGCGCCGAAGATCCTTTATAAAAGGACTTTCACAAAAATATTTAAATGGTTTAAAGCTTTTCACATTTGAGTTACTTTAAGTTTTATAAAAATTGAACAATTCCCTTACCCTTCCAATGTCATTTGAACATATCGTTATATTAATAATTTAGCAAACTACGTTATTTGACCAAATATGCATATAATATGCATATTAAGTGATTGTTGCTTCTATTTTTAAAACCACAATAACTTAATGATTATTTTTACACTTTTAAAAAACTATTAAATTACATATAAACGCATGCGTGACGCATAATTATTACGCACTAATGTGTAATACACATTACTTTTCAATTCCTGCAATAAAACTTTTATTCTATAAGTTGGATATTTTATGGCACGACAAAAACGTGCGTTAAACGTGTATTAATTTGTTAATTAAAAAGTCATTATTATTTTAAAACATGTTAAACAAATACGTTGGATGAACAATGATGCAGATATGCAATTACTATGCAACTAATGCATTTATGCGTCGATATGCAGAGTTTTACAAAGCGGTTAGATTACATACGAAATTAAACTATAATGGAAAAGTTCTAAAGCACTAAGATTATTTTGGGAAAAAAAATTTCTCTATCTCTTTTTCTATATAGAAAAAGTTTCAGAATCTGAACAGATTCTGAGATTCTCAGATTCTGAAAAAAATATCTCAGAATCTGAGACTTTTTCTATATAGAAAAAATGTCTCAGAATCTGAGACTTTTTCTATATAGAAAAAATGTCTCAGAATCTGAGACTTTTTCTATATAGAAAAAATGTCTCAGAATCTGAGAATTTTTCTATATAGAAAAAATGTCTCAGAATCTGAGACTTTTTCTATATAGAAAAAATGTCTCAGAATCTGAGACTTTTTCTATATAGAAAAAATGTCTCAGAATCTGAGACTTTTTCTATATAGAAAAAATGTCTCAGAATCTGAGACTTTTTCTATATAGAAAAAATGTCTCAGAATCTGAGACTTTTTCTATATAGAAAAAATGTCTCAGAATTTGAGACTTTTTCTATATAGAAAAAATGTCTCAGAATCTGAGACTTTTTCTATATAGAAAAAATATCTCAGAATCTGAGACTTTTTCTATATAGAAAAAATGTCTCAGAATCTGAGACTTTTTCTATATAGAAAAAATATCTCAGAATCTGAGACTTTTTCTTTATAGAAAAAATGTCTCAGAATCTGAGACTTTTTCTATATAGAAAAAATGTCTCAGAATCTGAGACTTTTTCTCTATATAAAAAATGTCTCAGAATCTGAGACTTTTTCTATATAGAAAAAATGTCTCAGAATCTGAGACTTTTTCTATATAGAAAAAATGTCTCAGAATCTGAGACTTTTTCTATATAGAAAAAATGTCTCAGAATCTGAGACTTTTTCTATATAGAAAAAATGTCTCAGAATCTGAGACTTTTTCTATATAGAAAAAATGTCTCAGAATCTGAGACTTTTTCTATGTAGAAAAAATGTCTCAGAATCTGAGACTTTTTCTATATAGAAAAATGTCTCAGAATCTGAGACTTTTTCTATATAGAAAAAATGTCTCAGAATCTGAGACTTTTTCTATATAGAAAAAATGTCTCAGAATCTGAGACTTTTTCTATATAGAAAAAATGTCTCAGAATCTGAGACTTTTTCTATATAGAAAAAATGTCTCAGAATCTGAGACTTTTTCTATATAGAAAAAATGTCTCAGAATCTGAGACTTTTTCTATATAGAAAAAATGTCTCAGAATCTGAGACTTTTTCTATATAGAAAAAATGTCTCAGAATCTGAGACTTTTTCTATATAGAAAAAATGTCTCAGAATCTGAGACTTTTTCTATATAGAAAAAATGTCTCAGAATCTGAGACTTTTTCTATATAGAAAAAATGTCTCAGAATCTGAGACTTTTTCTATATAGAAAAAATGTCTCAGAATCTGAGACTTTTTCTATATAGAAAAAATGTCTCAGAATCTGAGACTTTTTCTATATAGAAAAAATGTCTCAGAATCTGAGACTTTTTCTATATAGAAAAAATGTCTCAGAATCTGAGACTTTTTCTATATAGAAAAAATGTCTCAGAATCTGAGACTTTTTCTATATAGAAAAAATGTCTCAGAATCTGAGACTTTTTCTATATAGAAAAAATGTCTCAGAATCTGAGACTTTTTCTATATAGAAAAAATGTCTCAGAATCTGAGACTTTTTCTATATAGAAAAAATGTCTCAGAATCTGAGACTTTTTCTATATAGAAAAAATGTCTCAGAATCTGAGACTTTTTCTATATAGAAAAAATGTCTCAGAATCTGAGACTTTTTCTATGTAGAAAAAATGTCTCAGAATCTGAGACTTTTTCTATATAGAAAAATGTCTCAGAATCTGAGACTTTTTCTATATAGAAAAAATGTCTCAGGATCTGAGACTTTTTCTATATAGAAAAAATGTCTCAGAATCTGAGACTTTTTCTATATAGAAAAAATGTCTCAGAATCTGAGACTTTTTCTATATAGAAAAAATGTCTCAGAATCTGAGACTTTTTCTATATAGAAAAAATGTCTCAGAATCTGAGACTTTTTCTATATAGAAAAAATGTCTCAGAATCTGAGACTTTTTCTATATAGAAAAAATGTCTCAGAATCTGAGACTTTTTCTATATAGAAAAAATGTCTCAGAATCTGAGACTTTTTCTATATAGAAAAAATGTCTCAGAATCTGACTTTTTCTATATAGAAAGAATGTCTCAGAATCTGACTTTTTCTATATAGAAAAAATGTCTCAGAATCTGAGACTTTTTCTATATAGAAAAAATGTCTCAGAATCTGAGACTTTTTCTATATAGAAAAAATGTCTCAGAATCTGAGACTTTTTCTATATAGAAAAAATGTCTCAGAATCTGAGACTTTTTCTATATAGAAAAAATGTCTCAGAATCTGAGACTTTTTCTATGTAGAAAAAATGTCTCAGAATCTGAGACTTTTTCTATATAGAAAAAATGTCTCAGAATCTGAGACTTTTTCTATATAGAAAAAATGTCTCAGAATCTGAGACTCATGTCTCAGAATCTGAGACTTTTTCTATATAGAAAAAATGTCTCAGAATCTGAGACTTTTTCTATATAGAAAAAATGTCTCAGAATCTGAGACTTTTTCTATATAGAAAAAATGTCTCAGAATCTGAGACTTTTTCTATATAGAAAAAATGTCTCAGAATCTGAGACTTTTTCTATATAGAAAAAATGTCTCAGAATCTGAGACTTTTTCTATATAGAAAAAATGTCTCAGAATCTGAGACTTTTTCTATATAGAAAAAATGTCTCAGAATCTGAGACTTTTTCTATATAGAAAAAATGTCTCAGAATCTGAGACTTTTTCTATATAGAAAAAATGTCTCAGAATCTGAGACTTTTTCTATATAGAAAAAATGTCTCAGAATCTGAGACTTTTTCTATATAGAAAAAATGTCTCAGAATCTGAGACTTTTTCTATATAGAAAAAATGTCTCAGAATCTGAGACTTTTTCTATATAGAAAAAATGTCTCAGAATCTGAGACTTTTTCTATATAGAAAAAATGTCTCAGAATCTGAGACTTTTTCTATATAGAAAAAATGTCTCAGAATCTGAGACTTTTTCTATCTCAGAATCTGAGACTTTTTCTATACAGAAAAAATGTCTCAGAATCTTAGACTTCTTCTATATAGAAGAAATGTCTCTGAATCTGAAATTTTTTCTATATAAAAAAATGTCTTAAAATCTGAGACTAGTTTATTGTTTTGTTTAAGTTAATCTAACCGCCCCCATTACATTACATATCTCTCTGTACTTTCACATATTTATTTTTTTAACATGTGACACTTAAACATTCATCACTCGTTTCCAGGTTCCATGATAAACTGTCAGGATTTTTCATTCTTATTTTTTTGTGGGTTATAGTAGAAAAAAAAGCGAAAAAAATATGCAAATTATTCACACTCATATATCATTTCAAAATTTTTACTTGATGGTTTTTAATTCAATAAAACATCGAAATGTCAAAAAATAACATACAAACATTAAAAATGCAGCATTAATAAAAACAATATATCAGAATTGCATTAAATTGTTTAATACAAAAAAATGTTAAAATTGATTAATAACAAGCAGGTTTTGATAGGTTACATGCAATTTCTTTATTTAATTTAAATCTTTATTAATTTATATTTATAGCGGGTGAAGACGCAGAAGCGTAGTTGGAGAAAAAAGCTGAAAAATTTTTGAAGGAATCAGTAAAAAGTAAAAAAAAAAATCAGTAAAACTGAGCTTTGGATTTAATAAAAGCGTTTTAAAAGTTAGATAACTATATGGTATTGAATCTAGCTTTAAGATTCTAAAGAGCTTTTATATTTTAAAAGCTTAAAGCTTTCTGTATTTATAAGACTCTTCCCAAAAAAATTATTAGATGTTTGATTAAATATAAAAAAAATCCTGAGAATATAGTAAATTTGGAAACTTTCTCTCAACCCATTTTTTTTTTTTAATTTTCTTATAACAAATTTAAAAGGATTGCAAAAACTTGCAATCAATTATTAACCCTCTACATCACTGCTTTTGCTTAATGTTAACTGTCATATCGGCCCGATCAAACATTATTAATATTAACTATGCGCACCTGTCAACATGGTCATATCATTAAACTATATTGGAATAAATAATGCAATTTTTTATACATTTTCTTTAATAAAAATTTATTTTGAGGATATTAAAGAATTTGTAGATTTTTATCCAAAAACTAGGAAGTTTTTGTTTAATTCTCCTATTTTATAAACCAAAAAAATAGGAAAAACCTATGTAATATAGTTTTATGACTCATATTTTTAGTTTATTTGGATGACTAAAAATACAAAATTATAAATTCATAACATTTCTTTGTAAAGTTTCTTCAATAAAGCAAAAAAAATATATATATTGTTACTGGGTAATAATCATAAAATATGTAAAATTCTACTGGAAGTTATGAATAGAAATTATGAAATAATAATAAAAATTTACACTTAAAAATAACATCATTTGAATTTTTTAGGACTTATAAGGAATTTTAATGACTTTTAAATTATTTAAATAAAATATTAAAAAAAAAACTATTTTATTACACTTAAAAATATAGCAGTGGGCAAAAAGGAAGCACCAAGTAGCATTTTCTGAAGATTTATGTTCGAGGCAATTATTGCATAAATGACCGAAAAAAAATCACAACTGAATATACAGTGCCGGTCAAAAGTATTCACACAGAGCTATATTAGATGAAATTTGTAAAAGACAAAATTTAAAATACCAGACCTTTTTTATCAAACGAGTATTTTTCTTATAAAGTGTTTTGTAAGTAATTTATTAAGCTTTACTTGAGGTTATAATAAATGCACTACGAGGGTCGAACTGGAAAATGATAATTTTTATAGACATTTTTTAAAAAAATTTTAAAAAGTATTTCAAAAAATTTTTTTCAAGCTCAAACATACAAAATTTAAAATAAAAAATCAACTTATTAATATTCATTTGTCAACAAATTTTTTTAATGGCCAACAAAAAGCTTAAAACTTAAAAAATTCGCATTTTATGAACACCAATTCCACCAATTTTTTGTAAACAAAGAATAAATTTTATTGTGTATTAATTTTAGTTCACCTTAGTGTATTGTAATGAGAAATGAAAATTATTTACCTTTTTCTAGGTTAACACAAAATTTGTGGTAAAAAGAATTGGGGGTCATAAAATGCGAATTTTTAAGTTTTTTTTTTTTGGTCATTAAAAAAATTTGTTGACAAATGAATATTAGTGGAATTTTTTTTAAGTTTTTTATGTTTGAACTTGGAAAAAAAAAATTGAAATACTTTTTAAAATTGTTTTTAAAAAATTTCTATAAAAATTATCATTTTCCAGTTCGACCCTCGTAGTGCATTTGTTATTAGCTCAATCTGGACTCTATAAAGCTTAAATTAAAGATTAGTAAATTACCTACAAAACAATTTTTCTGTTGGAAGATTCTGAGAATTTTTATATAGGAAATGTGTCTCTGAATCTTTATAAATATTCTTTTTAAATAGTGTCTTAGAATATTTCTTTAGAAAAATGTCTAAGACCCTAAAAAAGGAATTAAAACCGAAAAATGTTTCTTATTCTCAAATATTTCAGGATGTGAGGAAAAAGTTCTCAGAATCTAAAAATTTTTAAGCAAGGAGAATTATTTCAGAGTTTGTCCATAAGAAAATTTGGAAATTTTTATAGATTTTTAAAAAAAAGAATGAATGTCTCAGAATCTGATTTTATTTCTAAAGATAATAAAACAAAAAATCTGAGAGGTTTTCTATAAGAAAAACGTTGAATCTGATAATTTTTCAACAGAAAATACGATCTGAGAATTAAATAACTTTTTTATTCTATAAAAAAAAGTCTAAGAATCTGAGACATTTTCTATAAGAAAATGATGATTCGGACAATTTTTCTATAGAAAATATGATCGAAGAGTTTAAAACTTTTTTATTTTTCAATTTGAACATTTTTCTAAAGTTTTTCTATATGAAAAACATTTAAGAAGTTAACGACCGTATTATATTTTTTTAAATATTTATGAAAAACCATTTTTAACTTACAACCCCTACCCCTCCCAAATAGGGTTACCAGATTTGAAATATGGAATAACAGTACATTTGGTCTCAAAAAACAGTACATTGCAAGTAAAAACAGTAGTTTTTTAAAAGTCTTATTTTATATCAAACTACTTACAAAAACTTAGCCCTTTTACCCTGATTTCAAACAGATCTCAGCCAAAACGAGCATGAAAGGTTGTTAACAGAACGGAGGAACATTTTAGGTTAACCGTCTCAAATTTATTCTATTTTTTTTATCAGTGTTGAAAAAAATTGCGATTGACTTTTTGGAGCATTTGTCTAGTTGCCGCGATATCTTACTTGAAAAGCTTTTGTAGTCTATGGTTTCGCTTCACTAAAACACCCATTTTCCTATCAAAAACATATGAAAAAATCCATAAAACAGTGTTTTAATTAAAACACGACTTTAAAAAGCAAACGCGAAAACGGTATTATTACACTCAAACAAAGACCTAACTAAATTTTGGGAAAATGTTTTTTTTTCACAATTTAGTAAAATTTAATAAAAATTTTTAAATTTCTTTGACATAATTTGCAACCAATTAGTTTATCATATTTATCTTCTTAGAATTGATAAAGTTTTTTCTTCAGGTTTAGTAAATTTTATGCAATTTAAGGAATTTTTTTTTTCAAAAAATGTTTCAAAAATTTTAAAAACTAAGCCAGAAGAGCAAAAAAGTGTTCATTTTCGATTCTAAAAATCTCTAAATAATCTCCGGTCCTCTTTCAATGCAAGCTAGATTTATACAAGGTAATATTTTAGTGACGTAAATGAAAACAATTTTCTTTCAAAATCATTTTAGTCGGCAAAAATGACTTAAATGTTCAGTGCACACATTAACCAATTTAATCGCTTTTTAAGATTTTAAAATTTTAGACAACAACAAATTTATAAAAAAATATTGAAATTCAAACGAAATTCTTTTATTTTCCAAGACAAAAACTAAAAAATATTAAAATATTTTTAAGCATAAAAAGTGTTGTGTAAACTTAAGTCATTTCGTTTTGAAAATTCGTAAATATTATTGTTTTCAAATTTGTCAAAAAACTTACTATGGAGGAAAAGTGAGGTTATTGGATCTTACCTTGTATAAATCTACACTGAAAAAAAAATTTACCATTTTTAAAGCATGTTGCACTTAATTAAAAAAAGGAGGGCATGCGAGGGCTCCAAAGATATTAATTCTTCTTCCAAGTATATTTTTTCCTAAAACATAGTAATGCATTTACTTAAATATATCTTAAAAGTAAGTAAAATTGTACTTAATATAAGTTTAATTGTTTTTATCAAGAGGAAAAATATTTTTTTAAAATAACTAAAAATTTCCGTAAACTTACGGATTCTGTGGACCCTATGGAGTCCCAATGTGAGGACCCCACGGGCCCCCAATATATGGGGTCCGCCCCTGAGTATATGCGATCACTATTATAGGGTCACTATTGATTTTGATCCAAAATTTTGGTCAGAATCGCTCTATCTTGCATAGTTTTCGAGATATGGGAATGGGGTCTTGAGAAATTTGATCATGAAATAACTCGAAAACTATAACTCGGAGAGCTTTCGGGTCTTCGGCGGTCATATTCTACAAGTTAAGGACTACAAAAATGCCTTTAGAATTTTTTTCGTATCTGCAGTATTTGCAGAGTTATAGGCATTTGAAAATTCCGCGAAAATCGAAATTTGGATTTAAAGTTAGGGTCTCATGGGGTCTCCACATGGGGCCCCAGATGGGGTCCCCAAAATACCTAAAGTATTTTTTCCTTAAGTTAAGTAAATTCTTTCTTAAACTGATGAAGATATGGATTTTAATAAAGTCAATGAAATCAATAAAATAAAGAGTACCTTTGTCTTAAATTAAAACAAAAATTTATTAAATTAAAGAAAATGCGATTTGCAATTAAAGATTTGTACTTATTTGATACAAGCTCTTGAAAATGTCTATACTATTTTTAAGTAAGCTACGTACTTATTTATTTTTTTTGCACACAATTTTATTTTTTTTCTTTTAAGTAAAACAAAATTTTTAAATAAACCCTTTTTTTCTTAAATGCAATCAATTCGCCATAAATGTAAAGAATATTTAACTTAATTTAAAAAATCAAATTAAGGAAAACTCTTGTGCTTTTTTAAGTATTTGCATGTACTATCTTCAAGTTAATTTTCTTTGTTTTAAATAAAACCACCTTATATTAAGATAAGTTGAAGTAAACTCAAAAAAAATTGTTTACTTAAATTAATAACAGTGTTTATTTAATTTCAGTATAGTTATTTTTTTCAGTGTACCTTGCTTTCAATGTATGGACTCCTCAATTTGAATCTAAAAATTTGGGCGTTCCTCATTTCTCAGAAAATATTGCCGAAACAAAAAAAATGTCAAATACATTTTTGTAGTTCTTTACACGACCGTCTTAATCCCTCAGTGTAATAGTTTTTTAGTTATACCGTTAAGATTCTAAAGACCCTTTTGGGCCCTTAAATTCCCGTATCCTAAAAACTAAGCAAGGTAGAGCGAAAAGGGCAAAGATGTTGAATCAAAATCTATGACGATCCTTAATAGACCCAATGGGACTGGGCCTAAGGTGGTCTGGACCCATGGGTTCCGAACCTAATGGGGTCTGCCCGCAATCGGAACTTTAAATGAGATGTACTCAATAAAATAAACTTTTTCCCATTTTCTAGTTTCTTCTTTTTCTTATTTTTCAGAAAAATTTAGATAAAAAGAAGGAAAACATGGCAATGGAGCTAAATCATTATTGAATTTAGTTAAGTTTTCCACTTTTTAAATAATTTTTGATTTTGAGTGTGGTATAAAATTAAGTTGCATTTAGCATCTTTTTAAAAATTGAATTAAAATTTTGTCAAATATGAAACATTTTTCGAAAAATGTTACATTTTGGTGATAAGTATAAAAAACAGTACAAAAACAGTTCACGGTTTAAAAAACGGTACTTGTGCGTACTGTTTTAGATGCTGTGCATAAAACAGTACTTTTTATAAAAAAAACAGTACATGTACTGTTTAAAACAGTACGAATGGCAACCCTACTCCCAAACGGGGTACGTCCCCACGGGTTTGAACACCACATTCGACTTTTTAGAGGTCAAAGGTCAAGGTCATAATTTTTTTTAAATTTAAAGCAAGTTCGGTATTTTTAATGAGTTCCCAAATTTTTTGCAACTTAAGTATGACGAAAAATCTACTCTACATATATAATTTCCCTATTTGTGTGTTCCTCTTTTTTTGTCTATCCAGAGCTTTTTGAAGTCCACTGATGAGCTACAAAGCTGAAAATTGGCATGCATATAGTAAAAGACCTGGGGCAGATCCTAACGTAGCCGGATTTTCGGTTTTTTGTCCGTGGGCGGAGAAATAAGCGGAAAAGTGGGCGTGGCAAAACTCAATTTTTTTACGTTTTTGCTTAATTTAAAGCCCCCTAATGACTTAGGAAGCGGAAAATTTTCTAGAATATAGTCCTAACGATGGGGCATATCCCCAAATAGTTGGATTTAAAATTTTCGCAATGTTGGCGGAGAATTGAGGGGAAAAGTGGCATGGCAAAATTGGGATTTTTTAACATTTTTACTTCTTTTGAAGCCCCCAAATGACTTAGGAAGCTGAAAATTGCATAGCATTTAGTTCTAACAATGAAGCATATCCTGAAGTAGTCGGATTTAAATTTTATAGACTGTGGAAGGAGAATTAAGAGAAAAATGGGGAGTGGAAAAATTGTGTTTTTTAATATTTTAACTAATTTGAAGTCCCCGAATGGCCCATGAAGATGAAAATTGACATTTTTGCTTATTTTAAAGTCCTCTAATGTTTTAAGAAGCTGACATTTTCCTATCATATAGTCCTATTGAAAAGCATATCCTGAAGTAGTCGAATTTTAAATTTTTGGACTGTGGGCGGAGAATTGAAAGGAAAATGGGGAGTGACAAAATTGGGATTTTTAACCTTTTAACTTCTTTTGAAGCCCCAAAGGAAGCGGAAAATGCATAGCGTATAGTCCTAACGATGTAGTATATCCTGAAGTAATCGGATTGAAGATTTCTCGACTGTGGACGGAGAATTAAGAGATAAAAGAGCATGGAACAATTGGGTTTTTTTAGTATTTGAACTAATTTAAAGAAAGATGAAAATTGGCATGTATATAATAGATTTCATTGGGAAGATCAACACGAACCTGGATTTTTGATATCAAGTGTATGGGTGGAGAATAAGAAAGGCAAAAGGGCGTGGTTCCTTTATTTCCATCTATTTTCTGTATATATAATTTTTTTTTTTGTGTTTCTCTTATTTTTTGTGTATCCAGCGCCTTTTGGATCTCATTGATAAACTTAAAAGCTTAAAATTGGCATGTTTATAGTAAAACACCAGGGACAGATTCTTACGAAGCCGGATTTTTTGCCTGTGGGCGGCGAGTTACGAGAAAAAGGGGACTTGGAAAAATTCGTTTTTTTTTTAACATTTTAGAGTATTTTTAAGCTCCGCCCCAATGAATTAGGAAGCTAAAAATCCCTAACAGTTCTAACTATGAAGCATATTCTAAAGTAGTCCGATTTTTGGAATGTAGACGGAGAGTTGAGAGGAAAAAGAGGCAAGGCAATATTGTGTTTTATTTTTTTTTAATTTATTTAACTTTAAAGCCCTAATGACCTACGCAGCCGAAAATTGGCAAGCATATTGTCCTGACAATGGAGCATATTCTAAAGTAGTCAAACTTAAATTTTTAAACTGTCGACGGAGAATTAAGAGGGAAAAGGGGCGTGAATACGAGTATGTTACTAAGGATGGAGCTTATCCTAAAGTAGTCAGATTTAAAAAAGGTGGAATATGGACGAAGAATTAAGAGAAGAAAAATTAGGTTTTTACATCTTACCTAATTTTGAAGACACCTTATGACCTTGAAAGATGAAAATTGGAATGCATATGGTACGGACTATGGCAAAGATAACTCTGACCTGGATATCCAGTAAAAGGACGGAGATACAAAAAATCCGTTGTGAATTTTGTTTAGTTTATATATATAATCTGTAACGGCGAAATTTAGTTTTTAAACATTTAAACTATTTCTAAAATCCCTATTGACTAAGGAAGCTGAAAATTGTAAAACATCACTTAGAAAATTATGTAAGTTACTACATGTTAGTTGTTTGTATATTTTACAGTAGTTAATTGTTTTCAACTACAAAGTCAGTTGTTTTTGTACGAAAAATATCAAACAGCTATTTCTGTTAGTTATTTTAAGTCGTTTTTTTGAATAACTAACAAAAAAGTACTGAAATGTAGTAACAGTTATTTAAAGTAGTTAATTTTATTTTTTTTATCTCTGAAAAATTTTCAAAGTTTTTTTCCAAAAAATAAAAATAAATTTTCGTTTTTTTTTATTTTTCACATCTTTAAAAAAAAAAAAAAAAAATTGGAAAAAATTTTGTCTTCCAAAAAATTTGGTCTTCAATTTTTTTTCTAAAAAAATTTTTGAAAAAAAAAAAAATATTATTTTATTTTTACTACATGTTAGTTGTTTTGACTACAAATGTAAGTAGTTTTTACTACATAAGTCAGTTGTTTTTTTGTCAGTTAAAATAACTAACATTGTTAGTTGATTTAACTGAAAAAGTAGTTGACCCCAAAACAATTTACAAAGTAGTTATTTTAACTGACATTTTCAGTTGATTTTACTAACATAATTTTTTGAGTGATAAAGTATTGACAATAAATCATATCCTTATGAAGTCAACTGTGTACGGAGAATTATAAGGAAAAATTTAAGTGAACAAATTGTGTTTTTTAACATTTTATCTAATTTTAAAAATCTTCATAACTAAGGGCGGATTACTCAATGAAAAGTTAGCTGATAACTGCCGATTTAACGGAGCCTTATGTCAAAATTTGTATGAAAAAGTTAAATTTAATGGAGAGTTATTTTTTAACGGAGCATTGAGTAATCCAGCCTAAGAAAGATAAAAATTGCCATGTATATAGGGGTGACCATGGGACAGATCCACACGATGGATTTTTGATATCCGGTTTAAGGACGGAAACGAAATGGGCGTGCTAAATTTAGTTCCAAAATTTTATCAATAAAACCTTTTATACGCATACAATTTTTTTCCAGTTTGGAAAATATATTAATATAACTCAATCTAGCAATATTAAATTTTTGAAGCACAAACATATTTTTTTTATAAAGTTTGGTAAAAAAATTAGAATTATTGAGAAAAGTGGTTTGGTGTTCCGCCTGGCAGGGACAGGCTATTCGACTAGTTTATAAATATTTTACATACCTTGTAACTATTCAGCGTTTCGTTGCTTGCCATGTTATCCTAATTTTTTAATTTTATTATACTTTTATAAAATTTTTATAGTAATTTAAAAAAAATTAATTGCTCGTATAATTATTTTTTTACAATTCTAATTATCATTTATTATTTTAAAAATTACCCAATCACATTTAATAATATATTGCCTTTAAATACTTAATTTTCTTTACACTTTTATTTAAAATTAAATTATAATCTATTACCATTAATTAAAAACTTATTTATTTGAAATGAATTTTCTCTGTTTTTTATCTTCTTTACACTTTTATTTAATTTAAATTTAAAGGCACTTTTTAATGGCTAAATATCATTAGATAACCAATTATTTTTTTACATACATCGCGAGCAACTTACTTATTTATTTGAAATAAATTTTCGTTTTTTTTTCTTTACACCTTTTAATTTAAATTTAAAGACTTTTTTTTAATTGCTTTTATTTTTATTTTTAAAAATATTTTTTTTTATTTTAATAAATAACCCCATATCATTTAATGACCAATTACTTTTTTACACACATCACCAAAAACTTGCTTATTTATTTGAAATTAATTTTCTTCTTTTTTTCATTTTCTATACACTTTTATTTAATTTTAATTTAAAAGCACTATTTTAATTGCTTTTATTTTTATTTTTAAAAATAAATTTTTATTTTTATAAATAACTCCATATCATTTGATAACCAATTACTTTTTTTACATGCATCACTAGCAACTTGCCATTTTATCAAAACACTAACAACACAATACTAATGTTAGTGGAGCCCTTAGCATCCATTAAATTTTTCACTATTTTACACACACTTTTGATAAATATATTATTAAATGTATAAAATTTAACAGTTAAATTTTATTTTTATGTAAAATTATTAACACAAACTCGATTATTTCATTAAAAATTTAATTAAACAAAATGTTGACCACAAAAACACGACCGTCTTGAAAAAATTTCGCAATAAAACTAAAGTGAGTGGAGATCGGTATTGCCAGATGCGAAAATAAGACAACTGAGTATTTCGCACAGACACTGCATGTTTATTGCTGGTTAGTACTAGAATATTTAGAACTTTGAATGTATGTATTTGATATTGCAGTAAGTTAGTGGAGCCCTTAGCATCCATTCAATTTTTCACTGTTTTACACACACTTTTGATAAATATATTATTAAATTTATAAACTGTTACATTTAAATTTTATTTTCATGTAAAAATATTAACACAAACTCGATTATTTCATTAAAAATTTAATTAAACAAAATGTTGACCACAAAAACATGACCGTCTTTAAAAAATTTCGCAATAAAACTAAAGTGAGAGGAGATCGGTATTGCCAGATGCGAAAATAAGACAAGTGAGTATTTAACACAAACAATGCAGGTTCATTGTTGCATTTCTAGTACTAGAAAATTTAGAACTTTGAAAAATATTAACACAAGCTCGATTATTTCATTAAATTTTTAATTAAACAAAATGTTGACCACAAAAACATGAACGTCTTAAAAGAATTTCGCAATAAAACTAAAGTGAGAGAAGATCGGTATTGCCAGATGCGAATATAAGACAATTAAGTATTTAGCATATTTGAGTGTTGGCATATTTTGTACCAGATTAAAGGTATTAAAAAGACCTACAGTGAGCGTTAAAAGAAAGTGTACAGATCTAGAGTAGATGTAATCCGTTAACGACAAGCTGACAATAAAAACCCTTATTATTATCAATCGACTATTATTTAAAAAAAAAAATTATGAATAGGAAATTTCTAAGCTTTAATTTAAGCTTGATAGCGTCCAGATTGAGCAAATATTAAATGAGATACGAGGGTCGCGCTGGAAAATTAAATTGTTTGTTTTTAGAAAATTTTTAACAAATATTTTTAAGGTGATGTTTTTTTTAAGTTCAAACATTAAAATTTAAAAAAAATAGTTCAATAGTTTAAGTTCAGTAATCAATTAATTTTTCCAATAACCCAAACAAAACTAAAAATTTTTAAATGAAGTAAAAAAAATATGCATTGACCTCCAATTCTTTTGACCACAAATTTTTTATTACTATATATAGTGTATACACTTAGATGTACTAAAATTTATAAACAATAAAATCTTTTCTTTGTTTATAAAAAATTGGTGGTCAAACGAATTGAGGGTCAAAAAATTCATATTTTTATACTGCATTAAAAAAATTGAGATTTTTTTTTTGGGCAATTTTTTTTGCGTAAAAGAAATTACAAAAAAAAAATCTATAGAACTAATATTTAGTTTTAATTCCGTACACCGAAAAAAAATCCTTGCTACATTTTACGAAATAAACTTTCATATCAATTTTATTCGTAAAATACACAAAAGTTAGGCTCATTTTACAAAGAAAATAAATTTAGTATACATTTTTAAAAATTTACGAAATTATAAAAAATCCTTAGTAACATTTTATTTCGTAGAATACACAAAAGTTTCGTTTATTTCACGAATGTTTTTTTTTTTTTTAATTTAGGAATTCAACTTTAAATTTAAACGAAATTACGATTTTTGTTTGTTTCTTGTTGTAGAATATAATCCTAAATAAAAATTTTAAAATTTTGATATATGAATGGAAAATAATAGGTGTTTAGACATTTAATAGATTTTTAAACTGAAACTGTTTTTAATCAACTAACATGAGAAATAAATCCCTATATATTTTTCATGATAACATATTTTTTTTTTTTCATTTTGGCCATTAAAAGTGTCCGTATTGTGAATTCGAGTTCTAGAACACCCCCATTTATAAAATCCTTTTCAAATTTTTTGCAACTTAAGTATGACGAAAAATTTATAAATATTTTACATACCTTGTAACTATTCAGCTTTTCGTTGCTTGCCATATTCTACTATTTTTTTAATTTTCTTATACTTTTATAATAATTTTATAGTAATTTAAAAAAAAATTAATTGCTTTTATATTTTTTTTTTTATAATTTTAATGATTTATTATTTTAAAAAATTACCCCATCATATTTAATAATACATTACTATTAAATAATTAATTTTATTTACACTTTTTTTTAATTTAAAATTAAATTATAATCTATTACCATTAATTAAAAACTTATTTATTTGAAATTTATTTTTTTTTTTATTTTATTTACACTTTTATTTAATTTAAATTTAAAGACACTTTTTTATTTGCTTTTATTTTTAAAAATAAATTTTTATATTAACAAATAACCCCATATCATTTGATAACCACTTATATTTTACATACAAAACTAGCAACTTTCTTATTTATTTGAAATTAATTTTCTCTTTTTTTTCATTTTCTTTACATTTTTATTTCATTTTAATTTAAATACACTTTTTTAATTGCTTTTATTTTTATTTTTAAAAATACATTTTTATTTTAATAAATAACCCCAAATCATTTGATAACCAATTACTTTTTTTACACACATCACTAGCAACTTGCCATTTTATCAAAACACTAACAACACAATACTAATGTTAGTGGAGCCCTTAGCATCCATTAAATTTTTCACTATTTTACACACACTTTTGATAAATATGTTATTAAATGTATAAAATCTAACATTTAAATTTAATTTTTATGTAAAAATATTAACACAAACTCGATTATTTCATTAAAAATTTAATTAAACAAAATGTTGACCACAAAAACATGACCGTCTTGAAAAAATTTCGCAATAAAACTAAAGTGAGTGGGGATCGGTATTGCCAGATGCGAATATAAGACAATTGAGTATTTAGCACAGACAATGCAGGTTTATTGCTGGTTAGTACTAGAAAGTTTAGAACTTTGAATGTATGTATTTGATATTGCAGTAAATTAATGGAGCCCTTAAGGCCCAGGCACTTGAGCGCTACTGTAGCGGTGCTGTAGCGTGACGGGCTGTTGCATCGTTTTAAAGTTCGGCAGCTACACCACCGTCACGTATTCGTTTAAGTACTTATTTCCATTTATTTTAATACAAGCTAACGTATCAGCTGACACGTCTCCGAACCGTATTCGCTCAAGTAATTATGCCTTTAAGGTGCATACAGACGACGCAATATTATGTACAATATTCAATTATATTGATGGTGTGTGGGTAAGATTGACCATTGTACAATCGTCAGTATTACTCACACACCTTCAATATAATTGAATATTGTACATAATATTGCGTCGTATGTAGGTACCTTTAGCATCCATTCAATTTTTCACTATTTTTTTTCACACACTTTTGATAAATATATTATTAAATTTATAAACTGTTACATTTAAATTTTATTTTTATGTAAAAATATTAACACAAACTCGATTATTTCATCAAAAATTTAATTAAACAAAATGTTGCGCACAAAAACACGACAGTCTTAAAAGAATTTCGCAATAAAACTAAAGTGAGAGGAGATCGGTATTGCCAGATGCGAATATAAGACAATTGAGTATTTTAGCATATTTGAGTATAGGCATATTTGGTATCAGATTAAATGTATTTAAAAGACCTATATTGTGATCCAGGGTTGCAAAATGAGGACATCAAAATTGTACCAACGAGCTGATAAAATTGTACTTTTTCGACCCCAATTGTACCATTTTTTTTTTTTTTTGGAAAATTTCCAGCAAAATTTAAATTTTACAGTTTAAACTAAAAAAATATCTTACGATACATTAAATTTAATTTTATTACTTTAAATCGGTCAAGCGGTTTTCGAGATATCGCCATTTGAAATTTCAAAAAATGGTGGTTTCTTGAAATTTTTTTCAATTGACTATTTCATAAGGCTGAAAACAAACTTTCATTTAAACATAATTTAAGCCAAATCAGATCACTTTAACTCATGGCGCCCTTCGATAAAAGTTTAGAGTTTTTGGTGAAAATTTTCCTAAAAAATCAATACTTTGATCGAAGGGCACCACGGTCTATGAAGGGGTAAAGAAAAAATATAGAAATTTTTTGACTTTCTTGACCGCAGAAAAATTCGCCATATTTTCAAATTTAAAAAAGCTATACATTTTTCAATATTTTTGTTTAGCTTGTCAAAATATCTGATGGTGATTCGCAAGACATTTTTTTTAATTTTCAAAAATTTTAAATTTGGTCGCCGGCGCCACGGGTTAATTGAATCCGATTGGCCTCAAATTTTTCCACATGATTTTTAAGTCTAGAAGAATTAAATTTTGCCCGGGAACTTAGGAAAATCAAAAGTTGTAAAAAAATGCCACTCTAATTCTCCATATCACTAATTGTGAGTGGGGGTTTAAAAAAAAGTTAACAGAGAAATTTTAAAACTGTACCAAATGACTCATTGGTGTACCATTGTACTTTTGAGATTCGGATTGTACCAAAAAAAGTACAATTGTACCAACTTTAGCAACCCTGTTGTGATCCTATCAAAGTGTGTTAACCCTCTAATGCATGAGTTATTTCTGGGGAATATATTTTAACCGTATTTAAACAAAGCATTGCAGCTGAAAAATATGGTATCCCAAAGGGTTTTCTGTCGATTCTATATGGTTCATGCCATTAAGAAGCTTTAATTTAAAAATAAAGTCAATTGTATGGTCGCCTAAAAGCGATCCTGTATCGCCAGTCTCTACCCCGTTTTTCCACAAACATAAAAAGCATATATTTAACCCCAGCAAAACCGTAAATCTTTCACTGGATTTATACAGCAGTGGTGTGGGCAATTCTGTTATGGAATTATTTTCTGGTGGCCAGCTTTAAAACAAATGGAAACTGTGACTTTAGCACTTGTACGATCTTGAAGAAGATAACAATACCCAAAAATGTGGACTGTGCTCCCTCCATGATCCTTTTTGAGCGCCACTTTATCACTATCATACTATCCAGGGAGTCTTGGATGAGGGGCATTCCGGGTGCTGGAGCCTTTATAAATTTGTACACATATGGATCGAAGCTACATGAACCAGTGGGCCTCGGAGGCCATATGGAAGAGCTTGTTTTGTGCCTGGCTCAAAGATTGCCAGATCATTGTAGTGTTTAGCAATGCTAGCAATTAAGGAAGTGGCTGACTGGTTGAGTTGCAATGTCTTGTCTACAATCGCAGTCAACATCTATTCGGACAGTCAAGTCCCTGATGTCAATTTTTCTGAAAACAAGATATGTCCTTAACTGCCTCACGTTATTAAATGAGAAGGCCCAGTAGTTTGACATACAAATCATATGGGACATTCCAGGATATTGGAAAGCCGATTAGCTTGCAAGACTAGGAACTACCTTACAGGTTCAAACAGAATTGGAATGTGTTGGTATGCAGTTTTGTTTGTGTAACGTTTGCTTGCGTGAGCCTGATTTGAGTAAATTAAAAAAACTGAAAAATATATGGAGGCGGAGAATGGGATTTCTCCCCCCACCCCTTCCAAACGATTTAAAAGAAAAAGAAATGAAAGAAAGGTAAGGAAAAAATATGAAAGAAAGGGAAAGTAAAGAATAATAGATTACAAATGAAAAGGATGTAAAAAAATTTGGATTTGTGTGCTGGTGCTTAAGTCAGCACAGAAAGTCTCTATGCTAACGATTTTTTTTTTTGATTCCTTAGGATAAAATGTTTCAGAATCAAAGAAATTGCATATAAAAAACTTAAATGGCATTAGAGTCGTGGACATTTTCTAACTGAATTTTATAGCCTTTAGCATTATTTTCATAGAGAAAAGTAATATGTATATCATATTTAAAAGTTTTTTCTGCAGAAAAAATGTCTAAGAATATTATAACTCAGGATCCGTATTCGGTTCATGCATCTTCTACAACTGGAATTAGAAATAAGCCCAATCGTTTTTGAGTGGAAAGCAATTAGGCAGTGTCTTATATCCCCTCCCGTGAGTAAACGACATTCCCTTCTGTTTGGAGTATCTAGGTAGCGAGTTCTTCTGAGGTCGTAACGCGGCCTCTGCTTTTACTTAATTCTCTCCATTTCCTATTCGCCATGGAAATACTGCATCGGGGGTTCAATATGAACAAAATCTCCTACTCCATCTGCACCAATCTTTGCAAGCTTTTAGTGCAGCTTGACTGTCGACGTACGTACAAGTTTATTATTCTCTCCGATTATCCAAGAAACTGTAAGGCTGCCTTATTTATAGCAACTATTTCAGCCAGGAAATGCTACAGCTCATAGGTAAACTAAAAGATTTTTGTATATCACAGACGTCCGTAGTAAATCCCGCTCCTGCTCCCGTTGATTTTTTGAAGCCGTTTGTAAAGATATTTAAAGCGTCATTTAGAACGCAACGCCAGTTCGACCAAAATTCTCGAGTCAGAAATTTAACTTTAAATTTCCTTTCGAAAAGTAATTTGTGCACCGTTTAGTCAGTGACAGCGTTATCCAAATTGTCCATGCTACTATGTCCAAAATTTCGGCGTCTGAGCCAATTTCACTCTTTGAGTCTGAGGCATGACTTGTATGCTTCACCCTTAGCAAAGATGTAAATTGGCAGCAGATGCATCAGTAAAGATTTAAATTGGCAGCAGATGCATCAGTGGTATCAAGACACATTAGTCGTTGGGATTTTTGTAACTTACTAAGAGTCACTTCTATTTCTAGCGCTCTGTGCCAGACCTTAACTCCTTAAAGTAAGATAGGTCTTACAATGGAAGTATAAATCCAGTGTGTAGTCCTTGGCTTAAGTCCCCATGTCTTACCGAACATTTTCTTGCACGCATAACATGCATTATTTGCCTTTTTCAATCGTTTATCGGTATTTTGGTTCGATAATAATTTACTGTCTAGAATAATTCCTTAAAATTTATAATTCCTTAGAATTTCAACCCCATTAACCCTGACTTTCCTAAAATTTGCAATCTTTTAATTTCGTGTAAACAATACCATTTCAGTTTTTCGCGGATCATTTCAGAATCTAAGAAACGTAAAAAAGTTTTTACTATTCTTAAATATCTACCCGAGTAAAAATAATTTAATATGATCTTATATACTTTTATATAGTCATATTATTTCATATATGATCATGTGTGACACTATGTCTTGCAAGATAAATTTATATAATAAATTTTGATGTGCGATTTTTTTAAGATATTGTCATACATAACTTTGTGTTGTAACATCTGGTCCCATGCATCATTGCAAATTTCTAAGTGTTTTATATAAAATTTTATATGCCTCCATTATTTTTAATTGTTTTAAGTTTTTTGCAAGAACATATTTTTGTCGCAAATATTTTCAAAGTGGTTTATATAAAATTTCATGACTTCATTTTTTTATTTTTCTAAGTTTTTTATCAAGCACCACTTTTTTATCGCGAATATTTTCTAAGTGTTTTATATAAAATTTTATATGGCTCCATCTTTTAAATTTTTTCTAAGTTTTTTTCAAGAAACATTTTTTTTTATCGCAAATATTTTGTAAGTGTTTTATATAAAATTTTATATGACTCCATTTTTTAAAATTTTTCTAAGTTTTTCAAAGGACGAATTTTTTTGAAAATATTTTCTAAGTGTTTTATATAAAATTTAACATGACTCCATTTTTTGAAATTTTTCCAAGTTTTTTCAAGAACAACTTTTTTTTATTATTTTAATTTTTCAACTTTTTATTAATAGCTAAAAAAAAACATCCGATTTATAAAATTGTATAAATTTTAATATAATTGGATATAATTTTATATCATTGGATTAGACCAAAACTCGTATCAAAGTCGATATAAAGTTATATAAACTGATATTATTATATAATATAAGATCAAATCTTATGAAACCATTTTTCGTATAAGATTATATCAAAATAGACACGAACCCATATTAAATTATATATTGTGTCATATCATTTTTTTTACTCGGGTAATGAAAAATTCTATAAAATTTAATATTTTTTATTGGAAAAGTGTTTTAGAATGTGAGAATCTTCTTTTACGAAAAAGGTTTCAAGATCTGAGAATTTTTGAATACAAAAAAGTTCTTAGACTATGAGAATAACTTTAAAATATGAGAATTATTTCAGAATTTTTCAATACAAAAAGTGCATCAGAAATTGAAAATTTTTATATAGGAAGAATACCTCAGAATTTCAGATTATTTCTATAGAAAAAAGTCTTAGAATCTTAGACTTTTTCCTATAAAAAAAAATAATGAATCTGAGAAATATTTTATGAAAAATATTTTAGAATCCAACAAGACACATTATTCTTAAAATGGCCTCTTTTATATACATTTTAAGTTTAAGGCAAATCGGTGTATAACGGAAGACTTTCCTTCTAACAAGGAAGGTACTCAAACCCTTATGAACCGATTTTTCTGAAACTTAAAATATTTATATAAGAGACAATTCTAAGGTTGCGGTGTCTTGGCTTATCGGCCATATCGGGGATTTAGAGGTTCCCCGATATGGCCGATAACACAGGGCAACACATTTTTTTTGCCCGGGTTCTGATAACTAATTTTGGGTAATAGGGGTACGCTGATTTCAAATCTGGCTACCGTTTTTTTTGGGTCAGCTCTAGTTTTCGAGATATAGCCTAAGGAAACTTTGAAAATAGGCTATTTTTGGCATGTTTGTGAGTCTATATTTACCAACACTAGTCTTACATCCAAAAAGTGAATGACGATTTTAGGTATGTTGGATATGCTGATTCCAAAAATGCTCTTGCTTTTATTGAGTCATCCTTAGTTTTGGAGATATCGCTAAAATAAAATTTTTAAATTTATGACCTCTTTAATTTTGTCTGAATATTTATGCCCTTTTTATTAACTCGAAAACTAAAGCTGTCAGAAAAAAGCTAATACCAGTTTTGGAATCCTGGCATCCAATATAGTTAAGTTTGTGTTTAAAACTGAGGCACTAAAACTATTTTTAGAAATTATAGCCAAGCAAAATTGGTAAAAAAAAGCTGGTGGAAACATATGGATAACAGATTCGGATTCAGCACACTAAAATCCATATAAATCAGTTGTCAAAGGTCAGGCAAATTTAAAAAGTTCAAATGATTATAATGATTAATATCATACATTGATATCAATCATTACACGTGACTTAAAATTATTTGACTATGGCGTGGTGATTGATAACACCGCTCTACAAATCTGAGGTTTGTCGCTGCGTTTTGAATGAAACCAAAAATAGTTGATAGGGGTTGGTTCCCCGATTCCAAAACGGTCACTCAAATTTTTCTATCACGTCACAATTTTGAGAAAATCACGGTTAAAGTGTCAAAAAAGGCCTATTTTGGCCATTTTTGGGCGCCTATAAAATAAGATCCTGACATGCGATTGACTTAATATTAAGCTCATTCGAAAGTGCGTAATTTTCTCTTTAAGACCAAATAAAATTTCCTTGGAATTTAATTTTTTTTTTATGGTGAAAAAATCATTAGCTACAAGTGCTTTAAACCTAATATTTACGTGTGTATTTGTATGGAAATTTGTTAAAAAACACTGTGTAAATAAACTAAATATTTAAAAAATGGAAGGTTTTTTGTTAATGATTTTTTTACCATTTTAGAAAATTAAATTTGAAGAACATTTTATCTTGTCTTATAGAGAAAATCACATACTTTTGAATGAGCTTGATACCAAGTCAATCGCATGTCAGGATCTTATATTATAAGCCTTCAAAAAGGGTCCAAAATGGCCTTTTTCGGCACTTTAACCGCGAATAACTCAAAATCCTGACGTGATAGACATATTTGGGTTGCAGATTTGGAATCAGCGCAACAAACACTACCTAAATCCCTTACCAGAATCCAATACGCATTTTCATGTTGAGCTGTGTAATCCAGTGATTATCGCACAGATAACTTAAAACTAAAAAATAACTTAAAACTAAATATATTTAGGGGCCCCTGTAGGCTAGTTGGTAGCGTGCTAGCCTTTGAAACTGAGGGTCGTGTGTTCGATTCCCACCAGAGCCATTACTTTTTTTCGCTACAACGAGACATGGACCCTACGATATTTATACGAACCCGATATAATCTTTATTTAAGTTGACACGTAATTTTGCTTTAGACGATATTCCTGTTAGTTCAAGTGTTATCGGAATTTTTCCAAGGGTCCACATTGTTTTACAAGGGGCAACAAAATTTTCAAACACTGATAAAAGGTTGGAGTACTTTCCTTGTAAGGTATTTAACCTTTCTTTTTTTGTTGTATTTAAAATATAAAAAACAAGTAAGAGTGTTAAATTTGGCTGTGCCGAATCTTTTATACCCTCCAACACGTTTACAATTACAAAAAAAAAATCGCAGGGGCGTCTTTTTTTTGGTGGGTTGGGGGGGGTCTGCGGAGTTGGTAGGGGAAACCTGTACCCCCGCTATATATATTTACAAATGATTTGTTTATGATATTTACGCTTAAATAATAAATTTTTATCGTTATTTTTAATTAATTTCTATAACCCGTCCCCAAAGGGGGGGGCGGCCTGAAAAAAATCGAAATTTCTAACCCCCTTGGTCCAAGCGCAGGTCTATGAACATAATATGGCATACAAATGTTACATTTGTTGAGCAAAAATTAAAAAAAACTCGTAAAAATATCGTATTTTTCAAGGGTCGTTTTAGTTCTTCAAGGGGGAACTTTTTCCCCCTGGTCCGATTTTGCCCATCTTCGAAATTAACCTTACCAGTAACATTAGAGATATTCTTGCCCAATTTCAGGGGTCTAGCTCTTTTGGTTTGGACTGCATCGTTATTTCTACAGACGGACGGACAGACGGACGGACGGACATCGCTAGAATGTCTTAGATTCTATCATGGATCAATATTATATATACTTTGTGGGGTCCCCGACTGATATTTCGATGTGTTACACACGGAATGACAAAGTGAGTATACCCCCATACTGTGGTTGGAGGGTATAAAAATGCAAGGGAAATTTTTAGCGTAGTTTCATAAAATTCTTTATAACTTTGGTGTTTGCCAATAGATTTTTATGAAACCAAATTTTGTACCTTTGTAAAGGTTTAGGCTTTAAAGATAAATAAAGAAACTTGTTAATTTCTAACGATTTATATTAAAAAAAAAATCGAAAAGTTCGAAGAGTGAAAACATTTTTAAAAATTTAAATTTTTAAAAAACATTTTTAAAACATTTTTAAAAATTGAAATTTTTAAAAATGTTTTCGCAATTTTTTTTTTAATTACGTAAAAAAACAAAATTAAAAAAAAAAAAAATAATAAAAAGCACTAAGGCCTCTGTTCTGTCTTTCAAACCTTTTTTCACATAAAATGAAATTTCCCATACCACATAAAATCGAATTCGGTGTTCTGTCGTTCACATTTTCATTCGAAGTTTAAATGGAATAACTAAAAGTTCAAAAATTATTACGAGAAAAGTGCATTCGTTTTACTTTCACCGAACTTGTGAAACAAAACGAAAAAAAAATCGGAATTGAAATCTAGAACACCAAAAAGATTCGGAAATTTTCATGTTCACATTTTTTTATGTGAATTACTTTTTTGGAACAGCGGCCTAAATCTCGAGAAAGCGATTTGATAATTTTTTTCTGTTTTTTTTTTATTAATTCCAGCGGGGTGGCATTATTTATTGACCCATAAGGTCACTGCAGCCAACTTTTTTTTCAATATTTTTTGATCTATAAAATTTTATTAAAAATTTATTTCCAAAATTGGTCACTATAGAAACGCCACAATATAACCTTATAAGTCTAAAACAAAACGGCAAATAAAAATTGCAAAAAAAATACTGACTGACCGATCCTCTTCCAAAAGAAAAAAAATCGTAGACAAGAAATCCAAAATAAAAATCAAAAAAAAAAAAATCAGTATGACGATGAAGTAACTCGAACATGAAAAGAACACCTTATGAATTTTAAATTAGTACCGAAAACGACAAATGAACGGATGGATATGGATATAGATGATACAAATATACGTTGACTTAAAGTATGATCAACAATAATGATCATCATATTATTAACAAAATTAAAAAAAAAATAACGTAAAAAAAAACAACAAAAAATTTTAAGTAAAAAAATTAAAACTATTGTACTTTGAATATGAGCGAATTTGTATTTTTTTTTGCTTTTTTCTTTTTATATTTTTTGCACATCCCATTCCTGTCTGGCTGAGGTATATAAATCTAATACAAATCAAGGGAAAGACATCATTTCTTTGGTGGAAACTTAAGTGTTAAGTTTAGCTCCAGTGCTGATCAGTTCTAATTAAAATTTTTTAAAATAATTGAAGAATTTAAAAAAAAAAACAGTGACTTTTTTGTTAAAAGGATAATTAAAAAAAAAATACTCAACATGAAATTCAGTGCTTCTATTGCTTTGGTGGTTATTGTGGGCCTTGTTGCCAGCAGCAGTGCATTACCAGCTAAAAAAAGTATGTGTAAAAAGATTTTTTAAAAAAATTTTAAAAACAAAAACTTTTAAATTAAAAATTAGTGAAAAAATTCTAAAGCAGTAAAAACGGCAGGAATGGAAAAATTTAAAGCAAGTCTCGGAAATGAAATAAAAATATTTAGTAAAGCTTTTAAAAGCTTTTTTACTTTTTATCGCGTGCAAAAATATTATTTTGCTTAATTCTCTTAACGTAAAAAAACTATTTACTATCAGATTTTAAGAAATATTTCACAATACAAAGTTTTCTTAATATTAGCAAAATAATCGGAAATTGGAAATGGTCCTTCGAACCCCAAAATAATCCATCAAACGTTATCGTTGACTACATCTTATAATCAAAGTCTTGTGCTCAACTGCAGTGAATGGATATATTTAAATGAAAAAATTTAAACATGACTCGGGAATAAACATATTTATTTAAAGCTTTAAAAAGCTTTTCGTTACATATTTTAGCGTTAGAAAATCATATTTTGTTCAATTTCCTTACCGTAAAGTACAATAATCAAAATCAGATTCCAAGAAATACTTCACTACACAAAGATTTCTAAATTTTAGCAAAATAATCTGAAAATATGGTCCTTCGAACCCTAAAATATTTCAGCAGACGTTACCATTAACTACATCACCTAATCAGAGAAGGGATATAAAAATTAATCAATATCCTTTCCTGAATTTTCTAATAATTAAAAGAAAGTTTATGAAACATTTCCATACAAAATTTTTCAGATTCAGCTTTATTTCTTATTATAGAAAAAATCTCAGATTCTACAGTAATTATTTGTAACGAAATTGTTGTCTTTCGAACCTTAAACTGCGACTAACAATTTCAGCTCATTAGAAATAAGAAAAATTTAAGCAAGGCTCGGAAATGAAATCATTGATAAAAGCTTTCAAAAGCTTTTCGTTACATTTTATCGCGTTCGAAAATTTAAGCTTGTTTAGTTCCATTAACTTAAAGAATACTATTCACAATCAGATTCCAAATAATATTTCACAATAATAATGAAAAATTTCTAAAAAAAAAAACACTGTAAAAATGGCAGAAATGGAAAATTTAAAAACTAGGCTCGTGAATAAAAATATTTATTAAAGCTTTTAAAAACTTTAGAAAATCTTCTTTTGTTAAATTCCCTTAACTTAAAGAAAACTATTCACAATCAAATTCCAAGAAACATTTCACTTTGCAAAGTTTTCCAAATTTTAGCAAAATTATCAAAAAAATATGGTCCTTCGAACCCCAAAATAATGCAACCATTTGTGTCTCATTAGACGTTGTCGTTGTCTACATCACATATTCAAAGACTTGTTAACAATTACCGATAATGGATCTTAAAATTAACAAAATTTCCTTTGCTTTGTCAAAGATCGTTTTTGCTGAATTTTCTAAAATATATTACTGGGCAAAAAATATTGAATGTTTTTGAAACATTTTCCATACAAAAGTTGTTTGCAACATTTTTCTGTACCAGAAAAATTCTCAGATTCATCAACGTTTCTTGGTATAGAAAATTTACCGAAAAAGTGGTCCTTCGAACCTTAAACTACTGCTACCAGACGTTTCTTGAAATCAAATCATTATGATTTTGTTTAACGGAAAAATTCTAAAAAAAAACTTTTTCGCATAAAAATCTTAAATCTGTCTTATAAAAAAAAATCTTTTAAAAAAAATTTTTCTTATGAAAAAAATTCTCTTATAAAAAAAAATTCTCTTATAAAAAAATTAAATTGTAAAAAAAAATCCTCTCGAATTATTCTAAATCATTTCCCATCAAAAAAAAATTCAGGTTTATGCAAATTTTTAAATTCCCAAACATTTTTTATTCTGAAAAATTCGAAAATTTTGAGGTATTTTTCCAGACAAAAAAGTTATAGTCCTTTGAACCGCAAATTACTGCAACCAATTGCAGATCAACAGACTTGTGACAATAAAATCTTTAAATTTTATAGAAAAACTATCAAATCCTGCGACATTTTTCGAACAATAAAATTATGGTCCTTCGAACCAAACCTTACTTTAATCAACAGCAGCTTATCAAACTCAGCTTTAGAAGAAATGGGTTTAGGTCTTTCGAACCATGATTTTCCAGAAATAGATTCTTGATAAGTATTTTTCGTCAGCTATCAGGTTCTGTGATATTTTTTCTTTACCAGAAAAAAAAATCTCAGATTCACTAAAATTTCTCTCATAGAAAATTTACTGAAAATATGGTCCTTTGAACCTCAAACTCTGCTACCAGTTGCAGCTCATCTGACGTTTTTCGAAATCAAATCATTATAGTTTTGTTTAGCGAAAAAAAATCTAAAAAAAAACTTTTTCGCATAGAAAAGTTTTGAGATAGCTTTTTGTAAAAAAAAAAAAATTATAAAAAAAATCTCAAATTCTAAAAATAAAATTTTGTTTTGAAAATTTCAAGATTCTAAATCGTTCTCCATTAAAAAAAAAATTTTGGAACATTTATCGGTTCATACAAATTTTGAAATTCCCAAAAAAATTTTATTCTGAAAAAACTCTAAAATTTTGAGATATTTTTCCAGACAAAAATATTATGGTCCTTCGAACCACAAATTACTACAACCAATTGCAGATCAACAGACTTGCGATAGTAAAAACTTTTTCTACAGAAAAACTATCAAATTCTGCGTTATTTTTCTGCATAAAAAAAATATGATCCTTCGAGCCAACAAAAATTACTAAAATCAATTGCAGCCCATTGGACTCAGGCAAGCAATTGCAAATTAATGGACTTGCTATAGTAAAATCTTTAAATTCAAATTAACAGACTTGCGATAGTAAAATCTTTAAGTTCAAAGACATTTATTCTACAGAAAAACTATCAAATTCTGCCTTATTTTTTGCATAAAAAAGTATGGTCCTTCGAACAAAAATTACTACAAATTTTTGGTTCAGCTTTAGCTGACATGTCTTCAGGTCCTTCGAACCAAAATTTGTACAGAAATAGATTGTAGATAAGTATTTTTCTTCAGCTATCAGATTCTGTGATATTTTTCCGAACAAAATAAAATGGTCCTTCGAACTAATTATTACTGCAATCGATTACAGCTCATGAATTTATAAAATTTTTCAATTGCAGTATAACACGATACATAAAACATAGATCAGCTTTACTTGAAAGGTCTTTAGATAAATTTATTAATTTTTTTCTCCAACGGTTTTTCAAAAAAGAAACATGGTCCTTCAAACCATTAAAATTCAAAAAAAATTATCCGAAGAAAACTGTAATATCATTCAAATTAAATTTTCTACAGAAAAACTTTCAGATTCTGCGAAATTTTTTCCGACATAAAAATTTTGGTCCTTCGAATCACAAATTTCTTCCACCAATTGAAGCTCAAGAGACGAGACAAAATAAAATTTATTCATTGCAGCTCTTCAGACAAGCCATTATTTAATGTAATTCTTTATCCATTAAATTTTAAATTTTTCAAGGAAGTTTAGGTCCTTCGAACCTTTTTATAGGACAATATTTTTATCAAAAAATTTTGATTTTTTTACCAAAATTATCAGTTCTTAAAATCAGGAACATTTCTTCGAATGTTAACATTTTTAAATTCCAAAACATTTTTCCTAAAAAATTTTTTAAATATTTTTTCAGGCAAAAATAATATGTTCCTTCGATGGTCCTCCGAACCGTATTGATATATTTCGAAACATTCTTCCATATAAAACAACTTTTAACATTGTAAGAAATTTTTCCTGCAAACATTTATCTTAACTAGAGACAGTTTTCAGTACAGAAGAGATGTTTGTAGTTTTGAGACTTTTCCTCAAATAGAAAAATTTTTGGATTTTGAAAGGCTCTTTTGTAGAAATTTTGAGACATGTTTTCAGATAAAGAAAAATGTTCAAATTTTGAGTACTTGGAGTCGTACAGAATGAAAATCAGATTTTTTAAATTCTAAAAACAGAAAAACTTCTTTTAAAATTTTGAAATCGGAAAAATTTACCCAAATGAAATTATGGTCCTTCGAACCTTACATTACTCAAAGCAGTTTCAGCTCTTCTAATGAAATGTAATAAAAAATTACAACGTTTCTGAAAAGATTTATTGTTATTATGATTTAAATTTTGAATATCCTTTCTGAATTTCAATTTTCTAAAAAATATTATGGTCCTTCGAACCGTTCATAACACAAATCAATTATGAGAACTATTAGAATATATTCAGAATGATTGATTTCAATTAGAAAGAGACTATCTACATTTAATTTAATTTTGTATGTCAGCCCTGATATTGTTTATTTATTCTAATAACCCGTAATCCTTCCTAGCATTTCTAACCATCATCTTTTCATTACAGGAATGGTTTACTACCAACAACCAGCTCAATATTATGCAAATCCCCAACGTATGATGTACGTACAATATGTGCAACCTGCCCGTCCATTTGCACGTTCAACTCAAGCTGCTGAAGTTTTGGTATCTGGTGAAACCGTTGCCTCTGGCACCTATTTAAGGGGTAAGTGATTGTACTTCCAATGTTAAATGTATGATGTTATTCTTAATTTGTTTAGATTGTGATCATGCAGAAGCTGATATTTCTGCTGCTGGTCCTGCTATTGAACGTGGTGAAGATATTTTGGGTGAAGCTGGCGCTCATGCTGTACAATCTGTTGCCGAAGCTTATCCCGCTGCCGGTGAAGATGCACCCACCTATTCCGGCATTCCCGCTGAAGTTGATATTGTAGCGGAAGAAAATGAAGTGTCTGATGACAGTGCTAAAGTACCTCGTGATTTCAACTTGGAAGCTGCTGATGAAGTACCTGCAGGTCCATCTGTTGAAATTGAAGCTCCCGTAGCTGCTGAATTACCTGCACCCGCGCCCATTGCTCCCGTTGCTAAGCCTGCTAGACGTTATTTGCCTGCCAAGAAGAAGGTTTATGTTGAATTAGATCAATCTGTTGAATCTGAAGAAGATACTGCTGTAGCCATTGCTGCCGAAGAAGATGATGCTGAAGAAGCTCAAGTTGCTACCGTTGTCCGTCGCCCTGTAGCCAAGAAACCTGCTAAGGCTGCTGCCGCTCCTGCTAAGCCTCAAAAACCTCTTCCCGCCGGTACTTTCTTCCCAATTAATTTCGGAGGTACCGCTGGTGGTGCTATTGCTATTGCCAACTCTTTTAGTACTGGTGAAGGTGGTTCAGCTACCAGTCACGCCATCGCTTATGGCTCTCCCGATTCCGTCCGTGCTCGTACTCGTCCTAGCAAATTGCATTAATTCATTTGCTTAAATTGACTGATGCTTTGGCATTTATTTTTTTTTTATTTTTTATAATTTAAGCCATAATTCTGTGCCCTTTATACCTTTTTATTCGAATTTTATTATAAATCCTTAAAATTGTTTTATTGATTTTTTTTAGTCCAATTGCAAAGAAAAACGAAACCACAAAAAAAATAAAATAAAAAAATTTTATCCTTAAAAAAAAATAAAAAATAAATTTTCATTCTTTTTAATATTTCGATTCCCTCTTAGAATTCTAAAATTTTTTTATGCTGGAAAATGTTTCTGAATCTGAGAATTTTTTCAAACGGAAAAATGTCTTAGACTCTGAAAATTTTTCTATACCGAAAAATGTCTCCGAATTTGAACATTTTTCTATACTGAAAAATGTCTCAGAATCTGAGAATTTTCATATACCAAATGTCTCAGAATCTGAGAATTTTTCTATACCGAAAAATGTCTGAGAATCGAGTCCTCTCAGAACATTTTTTCTATAGAAAAAGTCTAAGATTCTGGGACATTTTTTCTACAGAAAAAGTCTCAGAATCTGAGACTTTTCCCATAGGAAAAATGTCATTTTTCTATAGAAAAAGCCTCAGATTCTGAAACATTTTTTCTATAGAAAAAGCCTCAGATTCTGAAACATTTTTTCTATAGAAAAAGCCTCAGATTCTGAAACATTTTTTCTATAGAAAAAGGCTCAGATTCTGACACATTTTTTTTATAGAAAAAGTCTCAGATTCTGAGACATTTTTTCTATAGAAAAATTCTCAGATTCTGAGACATTTTTTCTATAGAAAAAGTCTCAGATTCTGAGACATTTTTTCTATAGAAAAAGTCTCAGATTCTGAGACATTTTTTCTATAGAAAAAGTCTCAAATTCTGAGACATTTTTTCTATAGAAAAAGTCTCAGATTCTGAGACATTTTTTCTATAGAAAAAGTCTCAAATTCTGAGACATTTTTTCTTTAGAAAAAGTCTCAGATTCTGAGACATTTTTTCTATAGAAAAAGTCTCAGATTCTGAGACATTTTTTCTATAGAAAAAGTCTCAGATTCTGAGACATTTTTTCTATAGAAAAAGTCTCAGATTCTGAGACATTTTTTCTATAGAAAAAGTCTCAGATTCTGAGACATTTTTTCTATAGAAAAAGTCTCAGATTCTGAGACATTTTTTCTATAGAAAAAGTCTCAGATTCTGAGACATTTTTTCTATAGAAAAAGTCTCAGATTCTGAGACATTTTTTCTATAGAAAAAGTCTCAGATTCTGAGACATTTTTTCTATAGAACATTTTTTCTAAAGAAAAAGTCTCTGATTCTGAGACATTTTTTCTATATAGAAAAAGTTCTCAGATTCTGAGACATTTCTATAGAAAAAGTCTCAGATTCTGAGACATTTTTTCTATAGAACATTTTTTCTAAAGAAAAAGTCTCAGATTCTGAGACATTTTTTCTATAGAAAAAGTCTCAGATTCTGAGACATTTTTTTCTATAGAAAAAGTCTCAGATTCTGAGACATTTTTTCTATAGAAAAAGTCTCAGATTCTGAGACATTTTTTCTATAGAAAAAGTCTCAGATTCTGAGACATTTTTTCTATAGAAAAAGTCTCAGATTCTGAGACATTTTTTCTATAGAAAAAGTCTCAGATTCTGAGACATTTTTTCTATAGAAAAAGTCTCAGATTCTGAGACATTTTTTCTATAGAAAAAGTCTCAGATTCTGAGACATTTTTTCTATAGAAAAAGTCTCAGATTCTGAGACATTTTTTCTATAGAAAAAGTCTCAGATTCTGAGACATTTTTTCTATAGAAAAAGTCTCAGATTCTGAGACATTTCTTCTATAGAAAAAGTCTCAGATTCTGAGACATTTTTTCTATAGAAAAAGTCTCAGATTCTGAGACATTTTTTCTATAGAAAAAGTCTCAGATTCTGAGACATTTTTTCTATAGAAAAAGTCTCAGATTCTGAGACATTTTTTCTATAGAAAAAGTCTCAGATTCTGAGACATTTTTTCTATAGAAAAAGTCTCAGATTCTGAGACATTTTTTCTATAGAAAAAGTCTCAGATTCTGAGACATTTTTTCTATAGAAAAAGTCTCAGATTCTGAGACATTTTTTCTATAGAAAAAGTCTCAGATTCTGAGACATTTTTTCTATAGAAAAAGTCTCAGATTCTGAGACATTTTTTCTATAGAAAAAGTCTCAGATTCTGAGACATTTTTTCTATAGAAAAAGTCTCAGATTCTGAGACATTTTTTCTATAGATTCTGAGACTTATGAAAAGTCTCAGATTCTGAGACGTTTTTTCTATATAAAAAGTTAAGATTGTGTGACTTTCTCAAAAAGAAAAGAAAATTGTTTTAAACTTTGTTCAAAAAGGAAGTTCGATTTTCTTTTATTTTCTTCTTAAATTTATATAGATTTTTTACTTTATATATTATATTAAGGTAATCAACAGATACGCCCTAAAAGAATGGTCACAGGCAATTTTAATATAATTTTGGGTAACTATTATTTTCAGATGCAGCCTTTGTTAAAAATTACCATTATTTTAATTTTTTTAGTAGGTTAATTCTAGCTCGAGGTCATTATTTTCTTTACTAACTAAAAATATGATATTCTCATAGAATATTGTTTTTAATATTTTTTGTTGGTAACGTGACGATTGTGATCTTACTAAGAAAATGTTAAATTTTCTTCTTCTAATTCTCAATGGGGATAGAGTTAAATATGTATTAATATATTACAGCGATTTGTCATTTAAATTCCCTTTGTACTTGTAGTATAGGGTTTTTATATACTTGTAGTATGGGATTTTTATATTTTATAGTTTTACAATGATGTTTTCTAAATAGTCTTGACAATGGAATATGACAAATGTGATGGAATCTGATAAATAAATTTAAAACAGAAAATTATTTTCTTGAAAATTATGCTATGAGAATATCTTAGTTTTAATAAGTTAAGGAAATATTGTCCTCGATCTACAATAAACCTACTCATATAATATTTTAAAGGTCGAATAAAACAATTTTTATTTTTTAACAAAAATTTATCAGAATTTGACCAAGTTTTTAGTGCTTATTAATTTCGGATCTTTAGCAAACTGCCGATATTTTAGTGCGTATCCGTTACCTTCCTTTGTTTAACATTTAAGGTGCAAGTTTTATTTTAGGTATTGTATATCAGATATATTTAAAATTTTATTTCATTTTAATGTTCTCATTATATAATATATTGACAAATTCTATGTTTTTCAAGTAATAATAGCTTAACTTTAAAATATTTTTTTTGTATATATAACTTTTTAAATGGAAATTTTATTCAGTAGACTGATGAAAAACTTAAAATGGTTCTTAACCACCTAACTGCGTAAAAAAAATTATCTGAAAACAGTCCAAATTAAAAAAAAAAATTTCCAAAAAAATAATAAAAACAAAAAAAAAGATTTGTTCATGTTCTTAAAAATATTTTCAATGATAAAATCGAATTAAAGCAATAGATTTAAATGTTTAGAAATCTTTAGATTAAAAAAAAAAAAATTCAAATCACGAATATACTCCTCTTTCGCACCTCTGCAGGATTTTGATTAGACGAGTATACCCGTCTTACGCAGTTAAGTGATTAACAATGTTAAAAAACAAAATTTTATAAATGAACATAAAATCACTAAACTAATAGAATTAAAAATTTTTTTCTACACACAAAAACAAAAGAAATTTTTAGAAATATGTTTTAAAGAAAGGAAGTAGATTTGGAAACATAATTATATTTATATTATTATTTAAAAAAGAAGTAAACAGAAATGCTTTTATAAACAAACACTATCAGTAACCATATTTATCTTGTAAAGAAGACATAACATCATTAGCCAAATTACTTATACGACCGGCAACTTTATGGACACCCTGACGTACACTTTCTTTAACATCATCTAAATCGGGAGCATTAAAATTAGCAACACCAGTGTTGTAGCCTAGAAAGAAAAAATAATTAATAACACATGTAATTTCTTTATGCAGCACAAATGCAAAAATCCTCTTTTAAACTAATGAGGATTTAATCGTAATCATCAGAAATATTATTTTAAACTAAAAATTCATTAATTTAACATTTTTAGCACAAAGCTCATAAAAAGTAAAAAGTACCAGAATTTTTAAAAAAAAGTACCTAAATTCTACCCTTTGTAAAAAAAATCCAAAATAGTACTTAAAAAACTGTACTAAAATAGTATTTTTTTTTTATTTTTAAAAAAGTACCAAAATAATACTTTTTCATACCAATACAGTACATTTTTATAAAAAGTACCAAAATGGTAGGTTTTTGTATACTTTTTTTGATACTTCTATTCATCAGAAAATAATTTGAAAATAAAAATTCATGCATTTAACTTTTCGTAGCACCAATCTTAGAATAAGTAAAAAGTACCAGTATATGTATCACAAGATTTTTTTAATTAAAAGTATCAAAATAGTACCCTTTGTAAAAAATTTCATAATAGTACTTTACAAAAAACAATACTAAAAAAAGACTTTTTTTATTTAAAAAAAGTACCAACATAATATTTTTTTAAAAAAATACCGAAATAATATTTTTTTAAAAAGTACCAAAATAGTATTTTTTATGCTTTTTTATAAAAAGTATCAAAATATTATTTTTTATATACTTTTTTTTTTTGGTACTTATAAAAAAGTACTTTTTTGTATTTTTTTTTTTAAGTACATTTTATTAAAATGAACACGCAAAAAACACTTACACATATTAGTCAAATAAAAACTACAACTCATCAAGACTTTTGCGTAATTTACCCCAGTTATTTTTCTAAAAAAATTGGCTTAATTACGCAAAAGCACTTGGTCAATTGTATTTTTAACAAAAAATTGTCTACAAACTTTAAACGTTTTTTGAGTGTACTATTTTGATACTCATTATAAAAAAGTACTATATTGATACTTTTTATAAAAAAAGTACCATTTTGTGGAAAATTACTATTTAGTAACTTCTTATTGAAAGGTACTATTTTGGTACTTTTTATAAAAATGTACTATGTTGTTATTTTTTATTTAAAAGTAATATTTTAGAACTTTTTATAACTTAGCAGTATTTTGGTAGTTTTTTTTAACGTCTTACTTTTTTATAAAATGTACCCAAAAAGTAATTTTTATTAAAAAGTACCAAAATAATATTTTTTATACAAAGTATGCATCAGTATGGATTTTTTTTAAAAAGTACTAAGATGGTACTTTTTTATAAAAAGTACTTAAATAATAATATTTTTTTTACCAAATATAAAACTTTTTGAAAAAAAGTACCAGAATAGAACTTTTTAATAAAAAGTTCCAAAATAGTACCAAATATAAAAAATTTTAGAAAAAAGTACCAGAATAGAACTTTTTGATAAAAAGTTCCAAAATAGTACTTTTAGACAAAAAGTAACAAAATAGCACTTTTATTTAAATGAATTTACGTAACTTTAACTAATTTTTTGTCATTTCAAAAATGTAATAAAAAAGTTTAGCAGACGAAAATGACACTTAATGTGTAATTATACATTAAGTGGCAGCACTGCATTTAATATGTATTAACATTTTCACGATCGCCTACATGTATGCTCTATTTTTTTTAACAATTATAGTAAACTGTTAATTTAATGCTAGCTAACAGAGCTTTAACCCAGTGGTCGGCACCCATTGCACGCTGGAGCCGAACACAATCGGTTATTCACATGTATACAACACGAATGTCAACAAAAAATCAACAAAGAGCATAAAAAGAACAAATATTTTATTCAGTAGCAAGCTTACTTTCTTCAAAGCAGGTTGATGTCGCTTTGTTGAAGAAATACACCAACACATGCATATTTTTATTAAAACACAAATACTTTCATATGCCTCTTTCTGCCGACCACTGCTTTAACCTAACAATATTTATAGCAAAATGTTAAATTTCATTAAAGTCAACAAAACTTTAACTTAACAAACGAAAATGTTAAAAAAAATTTACCTCTTGGTCCACCTTGTCCTTGATTTGTACCATCACCAAAATAATCTGATGATGAAATAGCTCTTGATCCTTGGAATCTTGATAGATTAGCAGTATTATCCGATTGTGATTGATTATCTGAGAAATATTGATCCGAACCAAAACCCTTAGCACTACCAAATTTCTTTTGAGCCGCATTATCATCATAATTATTAGAGTTTTTATTTTGTGAAGTTGCTGTCGTTTTACGTGAATAACTATCATAACTAGTTGAGGAAGGCAGAGTTGTTTTAGGTTTTGGTTTAATATCATTACCACCGTTACCAGCACTACCACTGAACATTGATGTTATATTGGAGTGTGTTGACTCAATTGTCTCAAAACCCATCATTTCTAGTTCATGCTTATCTAATTTACTGCTGCCACTATTTGAAGAAAAACCGCCACTACCACCACCACTACTACCACCGCCACCACTATACATGCTAGAATAGTCATTAAAGAAGCTATCATTTTCAAATGTTGATAATTTAGACATGTTCGATGATGAACTGTTATTGGAGTTTTTGGGTGCTGGAGCTTGCTGTATAGTCTCCATGTCACTTAAAACGGAATGAGATATATCAGCGCTGAAAAGAAAAGAAAATAGAAAAAAAATTAACGAAATATTCCAAGACTCCGAAATTGTTTTAGATTCTGAGACATTTTTTTTATATAGAAAAAGATTCTACGACTTTTTTCCTATGTAGAAAAAATCTCAGGTTTTTAAACATTTTTCCTATATAGAAACATTCTCGGGGCTGAGACATTTTTCCCGTACTCAAAAAATGTCCCAGAATCTGAGGCTTTTGTCTATGTAGAAAAAGTTTCAGATTCTAAGACATTTTTCTTTACGGAAAAATCTCAGATTCTAAGCCTCATTTTTTTCTAATCTAAGATGCATTTTTTTTCTATATAGGAAAAAGTTTCAGATCTCAGATCCTGAGTCATTTTTTCTATATGAGAAAAATTTCAAATTCTGAGAATTTTTTTCATATAGAAAAGTCGCAGATTCTGAGACATTTTTTCTATATAGAAAAAGTTTTCAGATTCTGAGACATTTTTTCTATATAGAAAAAGTTCTCAGATTCTGACACATTTTTTCTATATAGAAAAAGTCCTCCGATTCTGAGAAATTTTTTTTATATAGAAAAAGTTCTCAGATTCTGAGACATTTTTTCTATATAGATAAAGATTGTTGTTGATTTGGTTCGGCTTAAGGTCATAAGTTTTAGAAAAATATTGTTAAATAAAGTGCGTATGATACCTGCTTTTTTCAAGTTACTTGTTGCTGCATTTATTAGGGTTTTTCTATAAAAATTTCGATAACTTCAACCAAAAATTTTGAATTTATCGAAATTCCCATAGAAAAACCCTAATAAATGCAGCAACAAGTAACTTGAAAAAAGCAAGTATCATAAAGGCATAAAAAACACTGCTTTTAATTTTTCAATTTTTCACTCAAATTTTTGTTTATTTTCCGATATTTCGGCCAAACATCGTTGACCATCCTCAGGGATCTGGCAAGATACGATAAAAAGAAAAAATAAATTGTATATTTATAGATTAAAAATACAAATAAAAAGAAAATCACTAAAATATATTTATTTTAAAAAATATAATTACTTTAAAAACTTTAAAAAACCAAAGTTTTTTCTGTGAGTTGAAAAAGCTCTTAGCTGGTGTGTAAGTTTTTGTCAATTACACTGTTTAGTTTTTTTTGTATTTATGTACTGTGTGTTTATAAAGCTGAGTACATTTTTCCGTATCTATCCTATAATTGAGACGCACATTTGGGGAGAGATTAATTATATGGAGCATTTCTAAATTAAATCTCTTGTTGTAGTTATTCTCTTCTTGTAGAATTTTCGTATCCTCAAAATTGGGTTTATGTCCACTAGTTGCACAGTGTGCTGCAAGTGCCGTTTTTTGCTCAATTGGTTTATTGACTGCTTTTATATCCGATTTGTGCGATGAAAGCCTGGTCTTCAATTTGGTTTTAGTGGTGCCAACATATTCCTTGTTGCATGGATTGGATCCGTTCCCGTTACAACTAATTTTATATATAAGATTTGATTTGTCTTCTTTGTCGATTTTTGATTTTGTTTTGCTAAATAATTGTTCGACCGAATTATTAGTTTTAAACGCCAATATGTACTTTTCTCTATCATATAAGTCTGAATCCCTAAATCTTTTAGACAAGCCGGGTATATAATTAGTAGATTTGTAAATTTTTCCGGGTTCTAACTCTTTGGCTGCTTTATTTTTGCTTAATTTGACATGTTTGATTAGATCATTAACAGTTTTTCTCGGAAATTCGTTTTTCATTAATATATGTGTAATTTTTTGTAAATTTTTCTTGTGAAAATCCGTGTCACTTATTTCCAATACTCTTCTAATAAAGTTTGTGGCTGTATTAATAATTACCCTTCTTGGGTGTTAAGAATAGAAGTTTATTAACCTGCCAGATGAAGATTCCTTTTGGTACCAATTTAACTTTAACTTTTCGCCCTTTTTAATGATAACCGAATCCAAATATGGAAGTTCATTATTTGCTTCCATTTCTTTAGTAAATTGTATTCTTGTATTATAAGAATTAAGGGACTTTAAGACATCTGTAACTGCATCCACTTTTACAATTGCAAAGAGATCATCTACGTATTTGGTTAATAGTCGTAGTTTGTCACCAATGTTTTTCATTAAATTGTCGAGTAGCTCTTCCATGACAATATCAGCAATAACTGGGGAAGCCGGTGACCCCATAGGCATTCCATTTAGCTGCTCGTAAATTTTGCTGTCATATTTAAAATATCTTGTGTCCTTAATACAAAATCTAAGGATTTCCATGAAAAGTGGTTTTGGTATGTTGGTATATTTTTCCAAAATATTCCATTTTTTATCTATAGCTTGAAGTACCAAATTAACCGGTATACTAGGGAACAATGAGATGACGTCAAAAGAAACAAGAACTTCATCTGATTCAATTCTAGAATTGATGATCCGAGTTTTAAAATCAATAGAATCTTTCACGTTGTATTTCGAATCCTTTGTCAAATTCTTTAAAATGTCAACCATGTATTTGCATAATTCGTATGATGGTGTGTTGATAGACGAACAAATTGGTCTTACCGGAATTCCTTTTTTGTGGATCTTCGGTAATCCATATATCCGAGGCGCTATGGTCGTCTTATTCATAAGTTTATATTTCTCATATATGCTTATTACGTTTAAATTAAACAATTTTTGTATTAAAATGTTGTTTTTATTTTGAAGAACGGAAGTGGGATCTTTATTCAACCTTTTATATGTGCACATATCTCGTAATATATCATTCATTTTGTGTTTGTAATCGTTAATGTTCATTGCCACCGTTTTATTGCCCTTATCTGAGCTTAATATTAATAAGTCTTTATTTTTATCTAAAATTTGTCTTGACTTTACCACTGTGTCAATTGTTACTTTGTCTCTTTGCGTTAAATTGTAGTTGTTTAAGTGGTTGTCGATAAGAGTAGTAAATTTGCTCCTCGCGATCTCTTTTTTCTCTTTAGTTTCTAGTGTTTGTATAGCATCTTCCCCGTCAACAATACATTTAAAAAGAGATAAAGATTCTGAGATATTTTTTCTATATAGAAAAAGTATCAGATTCTGAGACATTTTTTCTATATATAGAAAAAGTCTCAGATTCTGAGACATTTTTTCTATATAGAAAAAGTCTCAGATTCTGAGACATTTTTTCTATATAGAAAAAGTCTCAGATTCTGAGACATTTTTTCCTTATAGAAAAAGTCTCAGATTCTGAGACATTTTTTCTATATAGAAAAAGTCTCAGATTCTGAGACATTTTTTCTATATAGAAAAAGTCTCAGATTCTGAGACATTTTTTCTATATAGAAAAAGTCTCAGATTCTGAGACATTTTTTCTATATAGAAAAAGTCTCAGATTCTGAGACATTTTTTCTATATAGAAAAAGTCTTAGATTCTGAGACATTTTTTCTATATAGAAAAAGTCTCAGATTCTGAGACAGTTTTCTTATATATAGAAAAAATCTTAGATTCTATGACATTTTTTCTATATAGAAAAAGTCTTAGATTCTGATACAGTTCTCCTTTATATAAAAAGTTTCAGATTGTGAGACATTTTTTTATACGGTAAAAGTTTCAGATTCTGAAATTTTTTTTCTTTTTACAGAAAATTTTAGAAATCTTCGATTTTGAGAAATTTTTTTTTAAATATTTTAATTTGGTACTTACTTTCCTTTCAAATTAAATCCCATACCCAAACGTTCCATTTGTTTGGCCTTCATGGGATCTATAGATTTTAATTTATCTTCTTGTTGTGACTTTTTCAGTGATATATCCTGATAAGCTAAACGCATGCTGGCCACCGATTCGATTTCTTCTTCGGCGGTCATTGGTTTATCAGGCACAATGGGGGAATCTTTTAATTGATTGGCCATATTGGCACGTTGTTCAATTTCAGCAAAACTAGTTTTAACTTTAGTAGCACCTAAACCACCCGTAGTTTTACGGGCACCCAACTAAAATAAAAAAAGCAAAAAACAATTTAAGAATGAAATTTAATATTTATGATATTTAAGGTTTGTGTCTGTACTTACTCCCGATTTTTTAGGTTGTATTTTACGTACACCAATTGAAGAAGTCATAGCTTGTTGTGGTACTACCGAATTTAAATAATCTACACTAGGAGCACCGGTTAAATTATCAGCGGTGGGTTTTTCAATTGTAGAAGACGACGGTATAGTTGATTTTATAGATAAATCATTCTAAAAATTTTAAATTTTTATATTATAAAAAAATGTAATTGCAAAATTAATTTAATTTAAACTCAAACTCAAAAAACGTTAAAAACATTCCAATAAAACTTAAAACTTTTTAGCAAGTGCTTTGTTTGATGGGTTATGTTACTTACCTTATCATTATTGCTTTCGGTATTATTATTTTCAAAAAATGCATCTTTATTATTATCATTATGGCATTGGGCAAAGAAATCTTCTTCTTCTTTGGCATTATCATTATTTTCAGTTTTTTCAATTTGATTATCCAAATAAAGCTGTTGTTTTTTAAAATTCCAAGCCAGTGAACAAAGTTGGCGTACAAAGAGTTTTATTGTTAAATTAGTTTGTTTTTTATTAACAGAACAAGTGTTTTTTTAGCAGAATTTCGAAAAACCAAACATATATTAAAATAATTAAACAGAAATAATTAACAATTGTTAATATTAATAAATAATAACAAATCAAACAAAAATAAACATAAGCTTTTAAACGATATATTGAAAAACTTTAATTAGCAAAGACACAAACCATTTTAAAAAACTTATATCAGAACTACAAAATTTAAGAACTCTTTCTCGTGGAAGTTTGAAAAGAATTAAAACCATTAGAATTTTTTTCCCCAAGAAGAAATATATTTCTTGAAATAAAATAAACTGCCTTGCTGTTATAAAATAACTACTACTTCGATTGTTTATATGTTTTCAAATAAAAATAATCAATTAGCGTTGCTTGCTAATTGTTTTTTATGACTATTTTTATACAAATATCAAGTAGTATTTGAGTCATAAATAGAAAATCACAAGATGCATTGGTTAAACACGCATTTTGAGTTTATTTTATTCTTTTAAATGTATTTTCAAACTTGTATCGCAAACACGTCAAGAATAAATGTATTTTTTCTCTAGACGATATTCCTGTTAGTTCGGGAGTTATCGAAATTTTCCCGAAGGTCCACATTGTTTCATAAGGGGACAACAAAATTCTTAAACACTGATATGTCCGATAATTCGAGGCACCGCAACCTTAAAATCGCCTCTTATATATATATATTTTAAGTTTCAGACAAATTTGTTCATAAGGGTTTAGATACTTCCCTTATGAGACTTTTTCTATGTAGGAAAAATGTCTCAGAATCTGAGACTTTTTCTATATAGAAAAAATGTCTCAGAATCTGAGATTTTTTCTATATAGAAAAAATGTCTCAGAATCTGAGACTTTTTCTATATAGGAAAAATGTCTCAGAACCTGAAACTTTTCTATATAGGAAAAATCTTTCAGAATCTGAGACTTTTTCTATATGGGAAGAATGTCTCAGAATCTGGGACCCTTTCTGTATAGGAAAAATTAGAATCTTCCGAATCTTAGACTTTTCTATATAGGAAAAATGTTTTACGGGACCTTTTCTATACTTAAAATGTCATGGTATCTGACTTTTTTTTATAGGAAAAAATGTCTCAGAATCTGAGACCTTTTCTATACGAAAAATGTCTCAGAACTTGAGACTTTTTCTGTACGAAAAATATCTTATTGTTAGTATCTGAGACTTTTCTATATGTAAAGTGTCTCTGAATGTGAGACTATTTCTTTACGAAAAATGTCTCAAAATCTGACTATTTCTATATAGGAAAAATGTTTCAGAATCTGCGATATTTTCTTTATAGGCAAAATGTCTTAGAATCTTTGACTTTTTCTATATAGGAAAAATGTCTCAGAATCTAAGACTTTTTCTATATAGGAAAAATGTCTCAGAATCTAAAACTTTTCAAAAGTCTAGCTTTTTTTGATGGTGAGGCGAAAAAATAGTTACAAGGGGCACTCCACAAGGAGGTGTCATCTCTCCTCTTCTGTGGAATCTTGTAATAAATGAAATCCTCGAGTCACTCAACGAAATAGGTATCAAGGCGGTTGCCTACGCTGATGACGTTGTGATCCTAATAAAAAGTAACGCCCGTATTCATAACAAAAAACGGGTGGCTATCATCGAGCTGCTAACTTTTTCAAACACAATTTTCTAAAAGGTAAATCTTGGTCCTCGAAGTTAGGCACTTCTATCTTCGTTATAATGATAATACGAGTGCCTTTCATCAAGAGGAAACATTTCCTTTATTGAAAATTGCGAGTAAAAAAGTTAGCAGCTCGATGATAGCCACTCGTTTTTTTGTTATGAATACGGGTGTAAGTTTTTACCGACGATTAGCGAACTCATGGAATCATCGCTTAAGATACTCTCAACGTGGGCAAAGAACAACGGTCTGGGAGCCAATCCCGCCAAAACCGAACTCGTCTTGTTCACAAAAAAAACTAAGATATACAGGTTTTTCCTTCCCAAATTAAATGGAATCACCCTGGAACAATCCAATGAGGCGAAATACCTGGGTGTGATCCTGGACTTAAAGCTTTCTTGGAAAAGAAACACAGAGGAAAGGATGAAAAAGTCGTTATGTGCTTTTTACACCTTCAAAGAACTTTCGGGAGAAGGTGGGGTCTAAATCAGCACCCAGGCCGGTCTGGAAGTGATACTAAACATGCAGCCCGTGGATATTTACGTCAATAGCACAGCAGCAAAATCGGCTCTCAGGTTAAGAGAGTCGCAAATGCTAAAGCAACGCTCTTGGGGACACTCGACTATATTAAGTACGGTGGGCGGGACGGAACTGGAACAGAGAACCGACTATATCTCACCACAGACGAACTTTGACAGAACCTTCGAAGTCCAAATACCGACAAGGGAGACTAGGCGGAAAACTCTGTTATTACAGAGAATGCGATCTCAATCTTTACGGACTGATCAAAGATGGAGATGGGTACGGGTTCGGGAGTTTACTGAATGCCTTGAAATCGGGGTCCCATTTAGACTTCCGGATAAGTGTATTGTTTTCCAGGCTGAGTCATTAACATTTTCGTGGATAGTAGGCCTTAGAGTCAAATACTGTAAAATCGGGAATAGTTAGGAATTGCATACAATCTCTTCGTCGAATCAGTCAGCACACAATCAACCTAATCTGGGTCCCAGGCCGTAGCGGGGTCGCTAGGAACGAATTGGCTGATGAATGTGCGAGGAATGGCTCTGAATCGGTGGGGGAACGTGTAGAACCTGACATCTCGGTTCCTATAGTAGAATTGATGAACGAAATTGATAGGATATCTGAAAATAGTATGAAGGATAGGTGGACATCACTGACTACGTGCAGGATATCTAGAACCCTGTGGCCACTGCCGAATCCTAAGAGGACAAAAAGTCTTCTTACTTTTGGCAAAGGGACGGTTAGCCTATTAGTAGGAGTACTTACAGGACATTGTAAAATTGGCCAAATGGCCGTGCGTATGGAAATTTCTGATAGGGACTATTGTGGAAGCTGTGGGAAGTGAAGGAAGAGGAGTCAGTAAAGCACTTGCTATGCGAATGTCCGGTCCTAATGAGGAGCCGCCTTAAGTATTTGGGGCAAAGATTTTTCGATGACCTGGATTGCCTAAGCGGTGTGTCATTGACGTCTCTAGCGGAATACCTCAGGGAAACGGGGTGGTTTAAAAAGTAGAACTCTGTATCAGAGGGGGAGTTGGGAAATATGATTAAGAGAATCACAATGGGGCTTATGGCCTCCGAGTGAATTCGCCAAATGACCAGCGCCCATCCAACCTAACCTAGTTTTTTTTTTAATTTTGGACTACATCGTGTTTTCCGTCCGTACAGACGGACGGAATGAAATTTATAGAATGTCCTTCAACCTTTTTTTATTTTCTTCTTTTTTTTTATAGAAAAATGTCTCAGATTCTGAAAAAGTTTTCCTATATAAAATTAAAAAAGTTTTCCTATATAAAATGTCTCAGTCTGGGACATTTTTTCTATATAGAAAAAGGTTCAGATTCGGACACATTTTTATATTTAAAAAGTCTGAGAATATGAGACTTTCTCTATGTAGGAACAATGTCTCGAATCTTATACTTTTTTTATTGGAAAAATGTCTTACTGAGACTTTTTCCATATAGGAAAAATGTATCAGAATCTAAGACTTTAGCTATATATAAAATATGTCTTAGAATCTGAGACTTTCTATACTGGAAAAATGTCTCAGAATCTGAGACTTTCTATACAGAAAAAATGTCTCAGAATCTGAGACTTTCTATACAGGAAAAATGTCTCAGAATCTGAAACATTTTTTATACAGGGAAAATATCTCAGAATCTGCGACTTTTTCTATATTGGAAAAATGTGGCAGAATTTAAAACCTTTTTTATATAGAAAAAATGTCTCAGAATCTGAGAGTAAAAATGTCTTAGAATCTTAGACTTGTCTTACATCAAATTTCGGATAATCTGAGACTTTTTCACTATATCAAAACATATATTTCAATATATAAAGCTTATTTTAAAAAGGAAAAATGTTTCAGAATCTGACTTTTTCTATAAAGGAAAAATGTCTCAGAATATGGACTTTTTTAGTTTAAAATCTAAGAATATTTTCTTTTCTATATTTAAAAAATATTCCAGAATATAAGAAATTTTCTATGTAGCAAAAACTTTTTCAGAACCTGAAACTTTTTCTTAAAGGAAAAATGTCTTAGAATCTGACTTTCTATATAGGATGTCTCTTTCTATACATGAACATGTAACATTTTCTATACATGAAAAATGTCCCAGAATCTGACACTTTTTCTAATGGAAAAATTTAAAAGAAATTTGTTATTTTAAAATGTTTATGTCTTTGCTAAAAATTAAAACCAGTTATATTTAATCCTTACCTTAGTACCATGTATTTTCATGGCCTGCTGAGCCAGACCAGCTAATTTATCACGATACAATTGAGCAGCACGTGAATTGTACTTTTGCTGAGAATCCGTAGTATGACAATTATGTTGACGGAAAAATTGTGCAGCATTAGCATTGCCGCCCAATTGCATTTGACGTAGCTGCAGCCAAGTCCAGTTAGTATCCAAATTGGTTGAACGAACAAAAGTCAAATGTACACCCAGATTGCGATGAACGGCCGAACAATCGATGCATATGAAAATGCCATATGTAACAGATGACCAAGTTGGAGCCTTGGCTGCACAATCAAAACAGACCTTAAGATAAATTTAAAAAAAAAAAATCAAGGTTAAGTAATAAAAACAAGATTTTAAGATAACTAATTTATTAACTATCTTTTTAACTGATTTCAGGGTCGTTGCAAAAGAAGTTTGTTAACCTTATCGCTATCTTTTAAAAAATTGTTCAAAATACCTTAAGGACGTCATCACTTTTTCATGTTCTTTGTTTTACAAACCCCCCTTCTTATCATTAACTTCAATCACAAGATTTTAAGGGAAAATCCATAAACTCTGTTCCCCAACATACCTTATTTGCTGCTTGTGACCGCAAACGTGTAAAAACTGCTTCGATTTCTTGTTTTGTAGGACCTGTTGTTGAATTTGCCATGTTTTTTTCTTAAATAATTTACAATTGTTTCCCAAATCAACTTCTTTTGCTTATTTATTAAGTGGTTGTAGATGATTTTAATATAGGGTATTGGATTTTCGTTGTTTTACTTAAAAAAAAATTACAGATTTTTTCCAAATTTTCTTCCGCTTTTCTTTTATTTTGTTTTGGACAAAAAAGTGTATCTTTTTATTGTATGAAATAGTTGCAAAATTCTTGTAGAATTTGTTATTTTATTAAATAATTAAAATTATATTTTTTTTTTCGTTTAGAAAATTTGACGTGTGTTTTTTAATTTACTCATTTGTTTTATTCCAAAATTCCACGTTCACAGTTCTGTAGTGCTGCCAGAATTTATTACTTTTCATAATTTAAACGATTTTTTCGTGAAATCTTGACGATTTTCTTGCTTTCATTCCATTGCATTTCACCGCTTTTTTTGCCATAGAGCAAAGAAGATCAGAGATTTCGATAGGCCCCAAAACAATATGTCACTTTATATAAATTGGTTCTCTTAATGTTTAATACCAAATTCGCATTCATTTTTTTAAACATGTTTAAGTTCTTAAACATGTTTATGTACATTAACAAGTTTAAATTTAAACATGTTTAAGTGGTTAAACATGTTTAAAAAAATGAATGCGAATATGCTATAAGAGAGTTTTTACATGCAATAGCATAGGCAACATTAAGAGAACCAACTTATAGAGAGAGCAAAATAAATGGCATCCAACCAATTTGACACCCACTGCCCTTTCTTTAAGGTAGAAACAGAACAAGCACGGCAAGCATAGGCCCAAAACAATGACGGGGGACGGCGACGGCAAAAAATGTCATTTGCTTGTTCAGAGGTGCCAACTTTTAATAAAATTAGAGTAATTTTACGGAAAAAATCGTTTATCACATAGTCAATATGATTAAGTTGGCACTACTGTACGTTTGTTACACCATTGTGAATGAAAAAATTAAAAATTGTTGTGAAAATGCGGAAACCCTGGAGTGTGAGAGGGAGGGAGATTGAGAGAACCCGGAGATAAAATAAAATAAGTTTTAATTTTTTGTCGTGCCGGTCACGGTTTTTAACTGTCAAATCGTAAGGAAAAAGTCGTGCCGGGCTTGTTCTGTTCACAACTTTATACAATATTAAAAGCCAACGCCACTGATGCCAACTTTTTTTGCCAAAAACCCGCTAAATCAGGAAAAAAAATCTCCAGAAAACACCAGATTCAAAAACAAAAAATAAATTTAGCTATTTAATAGCTAAATATCATGAAATTAGAAATGTAACGGTTTTTTTGAAAAAATATAACGGTTTTTTTAAAAAACTTAACGTTTTTTTTTTTAATAAAGTATTAGCTATTAAAACAGTTTAAGGGCGGATTACTCAATGAAAAGTTAGCTGCTAACTGCCGATTTTTAACGGGGCCTTGTGTCAAAATTTGTATGAAAAAGTTAAATTTAACGGAGAGTTATTTTATAACGGAGCATTGAGTAATCCAGCCTAAATGTTATAAAACGACAGTTTTTTAACAAAGCCAGTTTAAATATTACAGAATCGAATACACCTGTTTTGGCCATAACCAAATATTCGGAAAAATTGTTACTATTCGGCCGAAACCGAATATTAAAAACAAATATTTATGTAGGAAAAACAAGAAAACAAGTTAAATTAGACTTACAAGGGATGTCTCCCTGGATCACCCCGATCTTCGTGAAATTTGGAGATATTGTTCAGAACGAAAATTCTACACGTATTTTTTTCAGCGGCCCAGGCTCAAAGGTATTTAAAAAAAATATCTCTTGGTGCTAACAACATGCCAAAACAAGTTAATATTTTCGACTGATTAACAAAAATGTCCTAAAGTTTTGCTACTTAACTCAATATGACGAAAAGCTGTGTGTTTGGCCAACACTAAAAAGGGAAGTCTCCCTAGTGTCACCCGTGGATCTTTATGGAATTGGTTTTATTTTGTAGAGCAGAAAAAATAAAGGGAAAAGTATTTTTTTAAGCGGTCCAAATTCATGTTTCGGGGGAAAGCAACAGTAATTTTTTAGTTTTTTTCGCTTATCTCCCACCTTATGCAAAGAAACCTAGTCATGCTACATATAAAATTAAAGGTCTTTGGAAAACCTATCCAAGTCTGTAAAAAACGTGTCCAAACATGGACAACTTATTGTCATATTGAGTAAAAAAATTTTGACAGGTCGCTTTACAAGTCCACTCATCTAAACGGCTCTTTAATAAAAACAAAAAAATCAAAAGTGTAGAAAATTTTAATTTTTTTTATTGTTAAGTTGCGGCCGGTAAAAATCGCTAGATTCCCCGCTGCCCGCTAAATCACTTTTTTCCCCGCTAGACGCAAAATAAAAACGCTAGTTTTAGCGAGAAAAACACCAAATTGGCAACAGTGGCCAACGCCAGTATTGTAATTGCGCACTCTCTTGCACTGTTGCCAACTATTTTTAACCAAAAACCTCTAAATTTCATTAAAAAAGCGCTAGAAACCGCAAAAAATAAATTTAGCGGGGAAAATTTTAAATTCTCCCGCTAATTTTTGATTGACAAAAAGAAAAATTAAATAAAAACCTCCAAATTATTTTTTCTACGAAAATTTACTTTTCACTAAAAACGCGCAAGAAACCACAGAAAAAAATTTAGCGTGAATATAAAATTCTCCCGCTAAGTTACAAAAAAAACCGCTAAAACTCGACAAACTTGGCGTTTTCGATTGAAAAAAAAAGGAAAAATTTGAAAAAAAACCTCTAAATTTGTCCCACTAAATCCAAACAAAAACCGCTAGATTTTCCCGCTAAAACACAGTTCCCGCTAAAACCAATTTTCCCCCGCTAAATCCAAACAAAAAGCGCTAGATTTAGCGGGAAAACCTCCAACTTGGCAACAGTGCTCTCTTGTAAGTTAAAAGTGCTGCCAAGTTTATTTAATATAACTGACACTTTGACTGACACATTAAAACATTCACTTAGAATTAATATCACAAATAATTGTAATTAATCATTTTGAATTAAAAACGACGCGGTATTTTTTTACATTTTTTCTTAATTTTACATATTTGAAAATAAAAAATGGAAGTATATGAATTTCAAAAAACTCTCTTGGAACGTTTAGATGAATGCATGACAGTCCTTTCTTGGAAAGATCAACACATTCCGGCATCACAGGTAAAAAATGAATGGTCATATTTCATAGAACTACAAATAGAGCCAAGTGGATGGCAGGCATTATGGAAAATTCCAAGAAACTTATGTGAACAATTAAGAGTACGCTATCCGACAATTGTCTGCGGTGATTTGGAATCGGTTAATTTTCGTGAACTCAATGCGGTATTTAATATAACGGCGGTGCAAGATGAAAGTGTTCACTTACCCGAACGTCATGAGGTGGCTCTAGAAGATCTTTGGCCCACCTTGCAACAAGAGAATACAGAATTGAATATTGAACGTACGGCCGATTGTATAGATCGTTTGAGATTTTTTTATACCCATGTCTGGATGCCATGGGATAATGATAACGATGATGATTTCAATTGGGTGGAGAAACATTTACAATCACGTATACGTTTATGTTTTGATTTAAGTCAACGAAATATGAATAGATCCATGGCTGCCTATATACGTTCATTGATACAGGAAGCAAAATATATACAAAATAAACGAGACTATTTGGAAACAGAGCTAAGTGATGATGAGGAAACAGTGGATAAATCTATCAAAACATTTGTAAAAAAATCCCGTTTAACGCAATTAATGCGGCTACACTTGAGACTAACTATGATTCGTAGTGATATTGAAATGTTAGAAAATCCAGAAATGCGTCAACTTTATGAAGAAATTAAGGTAAAATATTCTAAACCCATAAAAAGTTGTCGGGACATAGAAAAAGATGGAAAAGAAAAGATAATACAACAAAGATTAGAACCACCAGCTTGTTATATTGTTTCTTTACCCTCGTCTTTGGCTAATCAAATAGAACTTTTACAATTAGCCAAGAATATCATAGGTAAAAATGATGAGATTTTATTTAATCATTCTTTACAAGATGTACTAGATGTTTGTAAACCTTGCGATAAATTATATCTTTCACCCGGAACACATATGATAAATTTTCTTGAATATTTTTCTGATAATGGTGTTCTTTATGGACTTGGTTCGGCTATAAACAACGATAGAAATCTTTTAGTACGCCTATGCTCATCGGAAGATAATATTAATCTTTTGATATTTGATGGAGACTATACCTTAGAGAATCTGATTTTGGATTGCCAAAATATACGTACTGGTATATTGATAAAACATGGCACTGTAACCTTGAAAAACTGCAAATTAATTGGTAATGGAAAATCTTGTATACAACAGGGTATAGTCGTTTGTTCATCCGCCAAGATAAATATGGAAAATTGTGTTATAGAAAAGTTTTCTACGGGCATTACACTAAAGAAAACTTCATCATTAACTCTTAAAGACTGCTCCATTATAAATTGTAATGTTGGTTTAGAAGTTGCAGAGGATTCCAAAACAAAATTTGTAAAATGTATTTTTCAAAATTGCAAACAGCATGCCATATATCACAATGGTCTTAGGCTAAAACATATTGAAGAGAAATTTTTAGTTTTAAAAAATACTGGCGATTTAGAAAAACATTCTATTAAAGATGAACCCTGGTCGGGAGAATGTAGTTTTATTAAATGTCAAAGCAATATATTTATATGTAATAAAATGAAATCAATAGTGCCTTATGAAACATTTGAAGATATTAATGATATCTGTTGATCTTCAAACATATTTTAACAAAATATAAGAAAATAAAAAATCAGCTGAAAGTTATGGCTCAGCTGGACGGAATGCCAACGTAATGATGAATATTTAAAATTATTTTAAGATTGCCTTTTTAAATAATAACAAAATAAAGATTTTTTTTAACAAAACTTGGTTTTTTAACTTAAGGTAAATATTATTCTTTGAAGACCGTTTAGTAAAGTTAAAAAATTGTCTCGGAATCTGAGACTTTTTCTATTTAGAAAAAAATGTCTCAGAACCTTAGACTTTTTATATATAGAAAAAATGTTTCAGAATCTGTGACTTTTTCTATATAGAAAAGAATGTCTCAGAACCTGAAACTTTTTCTATATAGAAAAAAATGTCTCAGAATCTGAGACTTTTTCTATATAGAAAAAATGTCTCAGAATCTGAGACTTTTTCTAAATTGAAAAAATGTCTCAGAATCTGAGACTTTCTATATAGAAAAAATTTCTCAGAATCTGAGACTTTTTCTATATAAAAAAAATGTCTCAGAATCTGAGACTTGTTTTATAAAGAAAAAAAAGTCTCAGAATCTGAAACTTTTTCTATATAGAAAAAATGTCTCAGAATCTGAGACTTTTTCTATATAGAAAAAAAGTCTCAGAATCTGAGACTTTTTCTTATAGAAAAAATGTCTCAGAATCTGAGACTTTTTCTATATAGAAAAAATGTCTTAGAATCTGAGACTTTTTCTATATAGAAAAAATGTCTCAGAATCTGAGACTTTTTCTATATAGAAAAAATGTCTTAGAATCTGAGACTTTTTCTATATAGAAAAAATGTCTCAGAATCTGAGACTTTTTCTATATAGAAAAAATGTCTCAGAATCTGAGACTTTTTCTATATAGAAAAAATGTCTCAGAATCTGAGACTTTTTCTATATAGAAAAAATGTCTCAGAATCTGAGACTTTTTCTATATAGAAAAAATGTCTCAGAATCTGAGACTTTTTCTATATAGAAAAAATGTCTCAGAATCTGAGACTTTTTCTATATAGAAAAAATGTCTCAGAATCTGAGACTTTTTCTATATAGAAAAAATGTCTCAGAATCTGAGACTTTTTCTATATAGAAAAAATGTCTCAGAATCTGAGACTTTTTCTATATAGAAAAAATGTCTCAGAATCTGAGACTTTTTCTATATAGAAAAAATGTCTCAGAATCTGAGACTTTTTCTATATAGAAAAAATGTCTCAGAATCTGAGACTTTTTCTATATAGAAAAAATGTCTCAGAATCTGAGACTTTTTCTATATAGAAAAAATGTCTCAGAATCTGAGACTTTTTCTATATAGAAAAAATGTCTCAGAATCTGAGACTTTTTCTATATAGAAAAAATGTCTCAGAATCTGAGACTTTTTCTATATAGAAAAAATGTCTCAGAATCTGAGACTTTTTCTATATAGAAAAAATGTCTCAGAATCTGAGACTTTTTCTAGAAAAAATGTCTCAGAATCTGAGACTTTTTCTATATAGGAAACATATATCAGAATCTGAGACTTTCTATATAGGAAAATTATCTCAGAATCTAAGACTAGGAAAAATATAGGAAAAAATTTTCTGTATAGAAAAAATGTCTCAGAATCTGAGGCCTTTACCACAGGAAAAAAAGTCTATTTTAACAAAAGTTTTATTTTAAATTTCAAATTTTCAATACATTTTTTGAAATTCGATGTTAAAAACAAAAACAATTTATATGGAAATAAAATTAAAAGCTTATTTTTAATATATTTTATTTTTCTATGGTAAGGCTGTGAGATTTTTTCTATATAGAAAAAATGTCTCAGAATCTGAGAATTTTTCTATATAGGAAAAATGTCTTAGAATCTGACACTTTTTCTATATAGGAAACATATATCAGAATCTAAGACTTTTTCTATATAGGAAAAATATCTCAGAATCTCAGACTTTTTCTATATAGAAACAAATTTTCCGAAATAGAGACTTTTTCTATAAATGAAAACATCTCAGAATCTGAGAGTTTTTTCATATAGAAAAAATGTCGCAGTATCTGATAATTTTCTATATAGACTTTTTCTAAACGGGGAAAAATATATATCGGAATCTACATTTAATAAATCTGATGTAATTTAACTTTTTTAAGTAATTTTTATTTAACAATCATTTCTCTTTTAAAGATAGTCTTTAGAACATTAACAATTCATATAATACACTTTAAAATTGATTAATATAATTAGTTTTTAATTTTGTTACCCCTCGTTACCAAAGCTATACTCTCAGAATCTTGCAATAAAACTAAACGTACAAATGCTAAATTCAATAGCAAGGCTTGTCCTAAAAATTCTCGATAATATCTTGTAGATTGCGAAAACATTTGTCTTAATTCTATTGGAAATTGTACATTTCCAGATAAACTTAGATTATTTGTTTCCAAGTTTTTATCAGAGTTTTTATCAGATACGCTATCTTCCTCCTGACTCAGAAAATCATTCATCTCTTCTGTGTTATAATAAGTACGCATCATATTTAATATAGTTTCTTCTGAAGATACCCTTTCTGTTCCTACTAAATGATTGAATAGACGAGCAGTTAAATGTCTTCTGAGATAAAAGACTGTAGGCTTATTTGGTGATTTCTTTTCGAAATCAGTTTCTAAAACGTTTTGTAGTTGACAATTTCTAGCTGCTAAAGCATAACCAATAATGGCGGTTACTTGTGCTTTTTGTATGTTAATATTTTGTTGTTCTGCATTTCCTGGATTATTGCTGGCTTGTGCCATTTGAGGATTTTCAAATAGATAACTATCCGCTAAAGGGATCACATGATTAACATTTAAACAACGTTGTATTAATTCATTTATATGTAGCTTTTTCTCAGAAATTTCATGATGTTGCCAGTGGGTCAGTAAACAGGTTCTATTTATATCTTGTCCAGGTAACTCTAAACGTGACCATGTTATGCTATTAACACCAATTCTTATTGATACACAAGATTTAATAAAAGTTCGTTGTTCCGGTTCCAAATTTGGTGTAATAAAGGGTGCCGTTCTAGTCTTTTCTGTTTTACCCACGTCAATGTCTTCTAGTTTTGGTTCTTGTAAAAGACTTTGATAAAATTTATCCGCAACTTTCAAACCAAATCCTTCTATTGAGAATATATCGTTTAAATTGTTTAACAATCCATTACGCATACGCCACGCTAATAATTTGTTTGCTCTTGCTTTAGAAATTTCATAACTAAAATAATGAAAAATTATTGTAAAATTTTAATTAAAAATTTTTCTTCCGCTTACCTTAATAACTCTTGCAATTTGTAGTTATTCAATATTTTTAATATCTTTTCTTCGTCCTCCTTGGAATATTTACCCAGAATTTCATTAACACGATTTGTGTATTTATTTTCTGTGGGAGCCGCTTCTTGTTCCACTCGTTGTGTAGTATGAAGTTTAATACTTCGTAATTGTGGATATTTCCCAAAATTTTTATTTATTGCAGTTTTTATTAGTTTTCTCAACATTTTTAATTTATTAAAGTTTAGTGGTTTTATAATATTTCCTTATTCGTAAAATAGAGTTGGATTTTAAAAAATGTAAACAAAAATCAGCTGTATTTTAGGCATTAAATTATTTAACGAGTCAAGTTAGCAACGCAGGCAAGCAACGAAAAACCGGGAAGTATATTTTTGGGAATTTAAAGTTTCCCAAAAAAAAAAAAACCCCGGGAAAGCTGTATTCAGGTACCCAGTCCGACTTCAACGTGAAATTAAAATAAAAAAGTGTCTATTATTTATGGCTCGTATAAATTAATAGCATTAATAACACAGGCCAACACTCACTTTGCATCTTTGAATTTATCAACTGATTTTTGTTAATTTGGGTGCGCTGAATTCAAATCTGTAATCAGTTTGTCTCTACACTGAAAAAAATAGCTTCGTGAAATTAATGAAAATTGACTTAACCTTAATGAAAAATGACTCACGTTTTCAACCGAAGACAGGTTTCATTTGATTTATGAAACTGGTGTCATTAAAGTTCCTTTCAATGAAAACTTGCATATAAATAATGAAAATATTCGTAGAAGTTGTTTAAAACGTTTTATGAAGTTTTTCATAAAATGTATGAAAATATCCATTGATTAAATGTGGAATAGTAGTTGGTAATGAGCGTATGATAATTGCTTTTTACAAGTAACTAGTTGCTAACTTTATTAAGGTTTTGATATGGGAATTACGATAAATTCATGTTGGTTAAAGTTATCAAAATTTCCATAGAAAGCCCTTAATCAAGTTAGGAACAAGTTACCTAAAAACAGCACGTATCATACACCCATAAGTGAAAATTTGCATTAGTAACAATTTTGGTAAGTCACATGTAACCATCACTGTAACCGTCACTGAAATTTTATTTAGGGGCATGTCACAGACTCAATTCCAATCGGATTTGAAAAAAAAGTTGTTACTCGAAAAACGCAAAACAATTTTTTTTTTCGGAATGAAATCACTTTCAAAAATCAAAGTGGAATTGAATTGCTAAGTGGTTTTATTCCGAAAAAAAGTATTTGCTTTGCGTTTTACGAGTGAACCACTTATTCCACTTCCGAACGGAATTGAGTCTGTGACATGACACTTATGGTGTTTTCTTTTCTGAAAATAAATGTTTGCCTTTTTAGGGCATACATTTTTAAAATGTTTAACACACCTAAAAAAAACCTATAAAAATTTGCATTTTATTTGACTGGAATAGAACACAACATACAGCAATACTCTGCCCTGTATTTTTTAACAGCTGTTTTACGAAAACAACACAGAAAATGTCAGCTGTTGTATAAGGCAATTTCAACCCCGTGATTTTTTACGGGGTAAAAAGTGCAACTTTTTTGCACTTTATAGGGTAGACATTTTTAGAAAAGAACACAATATTCTTTATAAGGGTTGACGTTTTTTAGAAAAGAACACAAAAACACAATTTTCGGGGCGAAATGCAAAAAAAAGGCACATTTTTTGCCAGAAAAGAAATCACCATTAATTGCACACTTTTTATGGTTTTCACCTAGTTTTTACACACAACAAAATTTTACTCCAAACTTAAATTGGTCTGAATTGCCATAAAAGGTAAACTATAAAAGACAAAAACGCGATGACTTCAAAAACACGTGCTGCCAAAACGTAGCAAAAACGTAGCAATGGAACAACACAAATTACTCTACATTTCATCACAAAATTTTAATGACTTAAAAACTATTTTTCTGTTGCAAATTATATTATATTTTATAAGAAACAGTCAAAAGAAACACTTATACGGAACTTTTCACTTGTAATTTCAATTAGATAAAACCAGCATAACACACACACAGGTTTCAATAACAAAGCAAAAAAATATAAAATTATTTTATTTTATTAGAAAAAAGTTAACACACATGTAAAAATTACAATTAGACTAAACACGCGTGGTGTAATAAAACGTCGTATGTTTTTGTTTTGTTTTCTTTCTCTTATTCGCAACGCAGAGTTGTATTTAGTTCTAAAAATCTTATGATATTTTTTAATGAAATTATGAAATCTAATGAAACAAGTTTCATAAAATTTGTTCATAACATGCATGAAATTTCAATCAGCTTATGAATTTCTTTATTTAAGTAATGAAAAAATAATGAATCCGTTTCATTAATATCAGGAAGGTTATTTTTTTCAGTGTATCAGCTCTAGTTTTTATGATATTTTTTATACCCTCCACTTATAACCTCCAATTATGACAGTCTGGCCGTCTGTCAGTTTTTTCAAAAAAAATTTTTTTCATCAAAATTTCTTACTTACAGTTATAGTAGTTACCAAAAAAAAAAAAAAATTTTTCCGGAAAAAAAAATTTTTACCCAACATTTTTTTAATTCAAATATTTTTTTTGTTTGAAAAGTATATTTTACCTTTCAGTCATCTTATAGGTATCAAACCAGTTCGTTAAGATGTGCTTTTTTGATGAATTCGGTTAATTTAACTGTAAATAAGAAATTTTGATGAATTTTTTTACTGTCATAATTAGAGGTCATAAGTGGAGGGTATAAAAAAGCTATATCACGAAAACTAGAGCTGATAGAGACAAACTGATTACAGATTTGAATTCAGCGCACCCAAATCAACTAGAATCAGTTGATAAATTCAAAGAAGCAAAAATCTTTTTTAATTTTGTCGGGCTGTGTAATCGAAATGATGCTAACTGCTATGTGTTACATAAGGGGAAGTTGTCTGAACCTTTCCAGGTACGTGGAGTGCGGCAAAGATGCATTCTATCGCCACTTCTGTTCTTACTTGTCATTGAGGACGTACTGACATCAACCTCATTTCAGAGTAGGGTGTTCAAGGGCGTATAGATAACTCCTTTTTAAAACTACCTTGCATATGCCGATGACATATGCCTTCTTTCGCATAGAGTTCGTGATCTGGAGATGTCGATGGTTGACCTCCAGTCAAAGTTCGATGGTACAGGTCTAAAAATAAACACAACAAAAACAAAAGGTCTATTCAAGATAACTCTCCGGCATCTATTAATGTAGGTGAAACAACTATGCCATTGTAAACCAATTTTGTTATTTGGGTAGCATGATTACTGCTGATGGAGATACTGAGGAGTTAAAAATCAGTAGAGCTAGAATTCTAGCACCAATATGGCAAAACAACAACATTAGTCTTCGAACAAAACTGCGATTTTTTGAATCCAATGTAAAGTCAGTTCTGTTGTACGGATGCACAACATGGAAGGTGACCAGTATAATTACAAGTCGTTTGCAAACATTCGTCAATCGCTGCCTCAGACGAATACTTCGAATCTTTTGACCAAATGTTATATCAAATCGCGACCTTGGGACAACAAGGTTCTATCTGTGCCTATTTCTTTAAGCAAATAGAACCTTGTTGTTCTAAGGTCTCGAAATATTGAGCTACTTCGTAAATCAAATCAGATAGAATTCAAATGAGGGGGAAAAACGGTAATTTTTCTGTTTTTATATATTATTAATCCATGATTGATTCCAAGACGTTGCAGTCCAAACTAAAAGAGCTAGACTCTTGAAGTTTGGCAAAAATATGTCTTATGGTCATAGGCTGGTAAATTTCGGAAATAAGCAAAATCGGATGAGTGGGAAAAAAGTTCCCCCTAAAAGAACTAAACCAACCTCTAAAAAAAAAAAAAAATTTTTTTGCATTTTTGTTTAACAAGTGAAACTTTTTTTGCCAGAAAGCTTTCAAAGTCCTGCACTTAGACTCAGGAGACTAGAAAAGGCCTTGTTTTTTGCCCATCCCCTTCTATGGGCGTGGATTAAAAAAAAAAACATTAAAATAATGATAGAATGGTTTTACTTAAGTTTAAAAAGCATAATAAATACATTAGGTCATATTAATCGCGAGGAGGAAGTTTACATTTTTGAAGTTCCAAATAATGGACACAAAAATTTGTTTGCAATTTTTTGTGTGTTTTGGAATAAAAATAATATTAAAAATAATTTAGGAACATTTTTGGAAAAGTCCCAAAAAAATGCGATGTGTTAAGCCGGAACGGGTTGTGTTCCAAAGGGATAGGAACAGTGACACTTCCTCATGGAAGAGGCACGTGGTTTTACACAAAATGTGTCAATTTGTGATAGGTTTTCGTGTCCGAGTGGCATGTCACGTGATCTATCAAGGACCGGTCACTTATCCTGCTTTCAAAGTATTGAAATTGTTATAAAATTTAATAAATTTTAATTACAAATTTTTATTTTGAATGGATTTAAAAAAACAAGTAAGAAAATTACAGTCGGTCAAGACCGACCATATAATACCCTACACCAGAATTTACCGGAAAATGGGTCCCAAGTTCAAACATGGACTGATTAGATCTATATTTTGTCAAATCATTAATAAGTGTAAAAAACACTCACAAAACAAATTTGAGTAAAGTAGGCTTCCTTTTGTTGGCAATAAACCGCTTTAACTGAATATCGGGCGAAATTTTCACATGGGGAGGGCCTAAGTCCAAAAATGGCTCGATGATAATCAGATTTAATATGGTTATTTAAGTATGCGTTTAACATACACAAACAGAATTTTAATAAAATATTTTCTATTTCCATGAAATTTGAGAGATTTATGTGAAAATCAGGAAGGTGGTTTCTATGGGGGCTACAAGAAAAACTGGTCCGATTTCTTTAAAATTCGGAATGGTGATTTGTATGGATGAATCATTATTGGCAGGTAATAATTTCGAAAAATGCGGCTATTAGAGTCATTTGGAGGACCTTTTTATGGGGGCTAGGTCTAAATATGGATCGATTTTTTCCAATTTTAATAAGTTTCGTCCTTGGACCAAAAGAGGGTTAAGTTTCAAATTTCAAGTCAATTGATTAAAAATTGCGACCTGTATCGTGTTTACACCGTTTACATGGACAGACAGACGGACGTACATCGCTAAATCGACACAAAAAGTGATTCTAAGTCGATCGGTATACCTTAAAGTGGGTCTAGGACCAATATTTCGGGTAGTTACAAACATCAGCACAAACTCATTATACCATGTACCACAGTGTGGTGTAGGGTATAAAAATTGGCAAAGCGCTTGCAAAGCACTTTTTGAATTCATACTACTTTATATACAAAAAATATAGTGCTTTGCCGAGACTTTTTCTTTGGAACGGTTGGCAGTTTCTGCCTGGGTTGTTTTTCTACTATAATAATCGTCAAAGGCATCAGCTGATATTGTTTTTGTTGGACAGGAATACATGGAATGAAATCTTGTTCGCAATCTTGTTAAGTTGAACAATACACAAAATTTTGAAATCTCTTTAAAATATTTCTCTTTTTTTTTATAAATATGCTCTTAAAATTGATTTTCTGGTTAGGTTTTTTTTTAGTTTATAATTTTTTTTCAAAGTGCGAACACGGATTTTATTTTTTTGCGGAAAACAAATGTTTAAAACATTTTTAGTAAGAAATGTTTTGAAATATAAATAAAAAGTGAAATAGTTTAACAAGATTAAAAACATTGTAAAGATATTCGTGACGTGTGCGTGTGGTTAAAAAAAACAATGCGGTTGGAGAAATAAGTGCATAAATTTATGGAAAAAACAAAGTACCAACGTGGGTAAAAAATAGAAATTGAGACAACATTGTTGCAAAATAAAAAAAAGTGAAAATAAAAAATTAATAATCTTAGATAAAACAGAAAAAATATTTAAAAATCTTTTAATAAAATGCTAGAAAATGTTTATGTATAATAAAATGGAAAAAAATAGTGTTAAATAAGTGCATTTGTTATCAAACCAAAAAAAAAACAGATACAAAATCCTCCAAGAAAGGTCAAAGATGTTAATGATTTTTAATAAAAAATCTGGTTTTGGTTAAAAAAAATGATTATAAAAAAAATTATGAAATAAAAACTAATACACACACATACAGCTTGTACATAAAAAAATCTGTCTCTTTTAAATGAAAGTGAAATCTTCATGTTTAAAGTTTATTATCTCCTTCTTTCATTTTTCTTTTTTACACATATTTTAATGAAGTGCAAATCTAAAACGTAAATAATGCAAAGTATACCAACAACCAACAAAATAATCAAAAATATATAAAAGAAACAAAAAAAAAAACGAAAGTAATAAAAAAAACCAACAACAACAACCATTACATCTAATATCAAAATTATAATACATCAGCAAAAGAGAAAACGCAGTAGTGCGTTTCATTACGTAGTTATAGCAAAAGTTGTTGTTTTTTGTATGTTTTATTTTGCTCCCCATCGTACACAATACCGCTACACAGCATGTTATGTCTGTGCTTTTCACAAACACCAAAAAGTCAGGCCTCCCACCACCATATGACCACATTCGAGTATATTTTTATATTTTTGTTTTTTTTTGCATTCTACTACTATTTTTTTTCTTTTGTCTCCCCTCCCCTTATTTGAATACATATTTGTTGTTTTAAAAAGTTGTTAGTGCAGCATTCCTGTTGTTACAACAAGTACACCATCAGCATTTTTCCATCAGAGATGACAACGTATTTGTACCAATTGAATTTTGGAAATGATTTAGTTTTTGGAGCTTAATCGAAATCTGATTCTGAGACATTTTTCCTATAGAAAAAGTCTCAGATTCTGAGACATTTTTCCTATAGAAAAAGTCTCAGATTCTGAGACATTTTTCCTATAGAAAAATGTTGAAATATGCAATTAAATACTTGTGCTTAAATACTTTGTTCAGTTTGTTATTTAGTTACCTTTGAAAATAACTTTGTTTTATAAAAATATTATTTTTATTTTATTGTCAGTTGGATAAAAACTTTTCTTCAATAAACAATATTTTTGTACATTTTTATATTAAAAACCTTTAAACAAATCTTGTATTTTAACTGGTTATGGGCCCAGTCATGGCAGAAGAAATGTTTTCTATAAATTTGTTTGAAGGCCGAAATTTTGATAATTGGAAATTCCGATTGGAAGCAGTTTTAGATGAACATGGATTACTCAATTTAATAGCAACAAATGTTGAAGATTTGGTAGCTCAAGAAGCCGATGCTGCCAAGAAGGTAGAATTGATGAAAAATGATAAGAAAGCGAAATCAATCATTATAAGAAGAATTGCGGACTCTCATCTGGAGTACGTTAAAGATTCGAAGAGTGCGTTTGAGGTCTTACAAGCACTTACGAATGTTTTTGCAAAGAAAAGTATTTCAAATCAATTGTTTTTAAGAAAGAAACTGATAACAATGAAATGTGAAGAAACTGAAAATTTAAGTGACTTTTTCTTAAAATTTGATAGTTTGGTAAGGCAGCTGAAATCATCAGGAGCGAATTTGGAAAAATTAGATGTAATCTGTCATTTGCTTATTACATTGCCGGAAAGTTACAACAATGTGGTAACAGCAATAGAAACATTAAATCCTGATAAACTTGAAATGGAATTTGTCAAAAATCGTTTATTAGAAGAAGAAAGAAAACATAAGAATACTGGCAACGATGTTTTAGATGAAACTGTTGCAATGAAAGCAAACTTCAATTTTAAATGTCATTATTGTGGGAAAATTGGTCACATGAAGAAAAATTGTTTTAAATGGAAGAGAGATCAATCTGGTAAGAATGTTAATTTTTCAAATACTGACGTAAGTTTTATTGCGGATGAAGATTGTTTGGAAGTTGATTCGACTATTGGCCTGAAATGGGTTGTAGATTCTGGAGCCAGCGATCATATGGCCAATGATGAACAATGGTTTGAAGATTTGCGTGTATTGAAAAATCCTGTAACTATTGGTGTAGCTAAGGATGGTGTTTGTATTCAAGCTACAAAAATTGGAACAGTTCGGGGCATCATCAATGTTAATCAAAACAAATTAAGAATTGAAATTAAAAATGTTTTATTTTGTAAAGAATTGAAATGTAATTTATTTTCAATACGACGCATAGAAGAAGCTGGAATGAAAGCAGTTTTTCAAAACAGACGTGTAAATGTGTATAAAGGTGAATCGTTAGTACTTCAAGCTGAAAGAAAAAGCAAACTTTATGAATTTTATTTAAGTTGTCAAAATGCAAGTGCTCATATAACTGATAATCAACAGCAGACTGATTTGTGGCATCAACGACTAGGTCATTTGAATTTTTCTGACATGAAGAAACTTAATGTTATAGCTGATGGAATGGATAAGCTTGTAGGTGATAAATCGTTTTGTGAATCATGTGTGTTTGGTAAACAATGTCGGCAGTCTTTCAAAGAAAAGCCCAAGGTAAGAACATCTAGAATTTTGCAGCTCGTTCACACTGATGTGTGTGGTCCAATATCTACAACTTCTTGGGATGGTAAGCGTTATTTGGTTACTTTTATAGACGATTATTCCCATTTCACATCAGTTTATATGATGTCAAAGAAATCGGAGGTATTCGATTATTTCAAAACGTTCAAGTCAATGGCCGAAAATTTACATGATACAAAAATAGCTAATTTAAGATGTGACAATGGAGGTGAGTACTCGTCAGTTATTTTCAAAGAATTTTGCAAAATCTCTGGAATCAGTATTCAATACACAAATGCCTACACACCTGAGCAAAATGGTACATCAGAGAGAATGAATCGTACTCTGATTGAAAAAGCAAGATCTTTAATAAATGATTGTGGTATAGAAAAGGGTTTATGGACAGAGGCGGTTTACTGTGCTAACTATCTAACAAATAGAAGTCCGACAAGTGCTATTTCCTTTGATAAAACTCCTGCAGAAATTTGGTATGGTATAAGACCCAATTTATCTAACTTAAGATTATTTGGTTGTGTAGCATATTCGCATATTCCAAAAATAAATCGTAATAAACTAGATATGAAATCAAGCAAATTAATTATGGTTGGATATAGTGGAAATGGTTATCGATTATGGAACCCAATTAATCGTAAAATTATTTTGTCAAGAGATGTCGTGTTTAATGAAAAAGCGTTTGCAAACTCGAAGCCAACCAATAAAGTTATTCCAAAATCGGTAGAATATGAAACATTGATACCTGAAAGGGAAATAGTAGAAACAAATAGAACTGAATTTCCAGAATATGAAACATTGCTACCTGAAAGGGAAATAGTAGAAACAAATAGAACAGAATTTCCAGAAGTTAATGGTTTTGAGAACAGTGATGAAGAAGCAATAAGTCAAGAAGAACCAAATACATCTCTCAATGAAGAACCTAATGAAACACAAGAAGAAGAACCAGAAACTGATCAGCAGCCATTATTATTGCGTAGAAGTACAAGAGAAAGAAACCCACCAAGTCGTTATGATTACATTGCGCTAGCTCTAAATGCAGAATTATTTGTTTCTGAGGTGCCTACAACATATGAAGATTTAAAAAGTTGTTCTGATTCAGGTGAGTGGTACAAAGCCGTTGAAAGTGAATTAACTTCGTTAGAGAAGAATCAAACATGGGATTTGGTTAAACTTCCGGAGGGAAAAACAGTTATTGATTCAAAATGGGTGTTTAAACGTAAAGTTGATACTAATGGTAATCCAGGCGAATACAAAGCTCGTGTTGTTGCAAGGGGATTCACACAACGTCAAGGATTTGATTTCCAAGAAACATATTCACCTGTTGCTAGAATTGGAACTTTTCGTATTTTACTTGCTGTTGCTAATAAGATGAAGTACCAAATACAACAAATGGATGTGAAGACTGCATTTCTAAATGGATATCTTCATGAAGAAATATATATGAAGCCTCCTCAAGGACTTCAATGTGACCCGAATGTGGTATGTAAATTAAATCGTTCCTTATATGGATTGAAGCAAGCTCCACGAATGTGGAATGAAAGATTTAACAATTATATTTTAAAGTTAAAGTTTGAACGTTCCAAAAATGATTATTGCTTGTATATACGTAAAATTAATAACAATGTAGTGTATTTGCTACTATATGTAGATGATCTTTTGCTCGTTGGAAATAACTGTGAAGAAATCGAAAAAGTTAAATCTTTATTAAAGGAAGAGTTTGAAATGAAGGACTTAGGAAATGTTGATGTATATCTAGGAGTCAAAGTCATTCGTAATTTTGAAAATTCAAAATTGAAAATAAATCAAAAATCGTTTATATTAAATTTATTAAAACGCTTTGGAATGGAGAACTGTAATGGTGTTGATACTCCAATAGAACCTAAATTATGTTTAACTCAAGATTCAAATGATGAACTTACAAAAGAACCATATAAAGAGTTAATTGGATGTTTAATGTACTTAATGCTTACTTCAAGACCTGATTTAAGTGTTAGTGTAAATTATTTAAGTCGTTTTCAAAACTGTGCTACCGATTGCCATTGGATTCATTTGAAAAGAATTCTAAGATATTTGAAGAAAACTGCTAATATGGAACTTCTATATGATGGTAAAACTGATGACATTTTATATGGTTATTCAGATGCTGATTGGGGAAATGATATTGATGACAGAAAATCTGTAAGTGGATACTTAATTAAATTATTTGAATGTTCCGTCTCTTGGATAACAAAGAAGCAGCCTACAGTATCATTATCATCTACTGAAGCTGAATACATTGCGCTTTGTGTCGCATCATGTGAAATAATTTTTACAAAGAAGATTTTACAAGATTTGAATATTATAATTGAAACTCCTATTTGCATTTTTGAAGACAATATGTCATGTATTAAAATTGCTGAAGAACCTAAAGAACATCAACGAATGAAGCATATTGATATCAAATATAATTTTGTTCGTGATTGTGTTCAAGATGGTACTCTTAAAATTTTATACAAGTCAACTAAGGAACAAATTGCAGATTTCTTTACTAAACCTTTGCCTAAATTATTTTTTGAGAAGTTTAGAAATATGGTTGGATTTATTTAATTGGGTAGGGATGTTGAAATATGCAATTAAATACTTGTGCTTAAATACTTTGTTCAGTTTGTTATTTAGTTACCTTTGAAAATAACTTTGTTTTATAAAAATATTATTTTTATTTTATTGTCAGTTGGATAAAAACTTTTCTTCAATAAACAATATTTTTGTACATTTTTATATTAAAAACCTTTAAACAAATCTTGTATTTTAACTAAAAAGTCTCAGATTCTGAGACATTTTTCCTATAGAAAAAGTCTCAGATTCTGAGACATTTCTCCTATAGAAAAAGTGTCAGATTCTGAGACATTTTTCCTATAGAAAAAGTGTCAGATTCTGAGACATTTTTCCTATAGAAAAAGTCTCAGATTCTGAGAGATTTTTCCTATAGAAAAAGTGTCAGATTCTGAGACATTTTTCCTATAGAAAAAGTCTCAGATTCTGAGACATTTTTCCTATAGAAAAAGTCTCAGATTCTGAGACATTTTTCCTATAGAAAAAGTCTCAGATTCTGAGACATTTTTCCTATAGAAAAAGTCTCAGATTCTGAGACATTTTTCCTATAGAAAAAGTCTCAGATTCTGAGACATTTTTCCTATAGAAAAAGTCTCAGATTCTGAGACATTTTTCCTATAGAAAAAGTCTCAGATTCTGAGACATTTTTCCTATAGAAAAAGTCTCAGATTCTGAGACATTTTTCCTATAGAAAAAGTCTCAGATTCTGAGACATTTTTCCTATAGAAAAAGTCTCAGATTCTGAGACATTTTTCCTATAGAAAAAGTCTCAGATTCTGAGACATTTTTCCTATAGAAAAAGTCTCAGATTCTGAGACATTTTTCCTATAGAAAAAGTCTCAGATTCTGAGACATTTTTCCTATAGAAAAAGTCTCAGATTCTGAGACATTTTTCCTATAGAAAAAGTCTCAGATTCTGAGACATTTTTCCTATAGAAAAAGTCTCAGATTCTGAGACATTTTTCCTATAGAAAAAGTCTCAGATTCTGAGACATTTTTCCTATAGAAAAAGTCTCAGATTCTGAAACATTTTTCCTATAGAAAAAGTCTCAGATTCTGAGAAATTTTTTCCTATAGAAAAAGTCTCAGATTCTGAAACATTTTTCCTATAGAAAAAGTCTCAGATTCTGAGAAATTTTTTCCTATAGAAAAAGTCTCAGATTCTGAGACATTTTTCCTATAGAAAAAGTCTCAGATTCTGAGACATTTTTCCTATAGAAAAAGTCTCAGATTCTGAGACATTTTTCCTATAGAAAAAGTCTCAGATTCTGAGACATTTTTCCTATAGAAAAAGTCTCAGATTCTGAGACATTTTTCCTATAGAAAAAGTCTCAGATTCTGAGACATTTTTCCTATAGAAAAAGTCTCAGATTCTGAGACATTTTTCCTATAGAAAAAGTCTCAGATTCTGAGACATTTTTCCTATAGAAAAAGTCTCAGATTCTGAGACATTTTTCCTATAGAAAAAGTCTCAGATTCTGAGACATTTTTCCTATAGAAAAAGTCTCAGATTCTGAGACATTTTTCCTATAGAAAAAGTCTCAGATTCTGAGACATTTTTCCTATAGAAAAAGTCTCAGATTCTGAGACATTTTTCCTATAGAAAAAGTCTCAGATTCTGAGACATTTTTCCTATAGAAAAAGTCTCAGATTCTGAGACATTTTTCCTATAGAAAAAGTCTCAGATTCTGAGACATTTTTCCTATAGAAAAAGTCTCAGATTCTGAGACATTTTTCCTATAGAAAAAGTCTCAGATTCTGAGACATTTTTCCTATAGAAAAAGTCTCAGATTCTGAGACATTTTTCCTATAGAAAAAGTCTCAGATTCTGAGACATTTTTCCTATAGAAAAAGTCTCAGATTCTGAGACATTTTTCCTATAGAAAAGGTCTCAGATTCTGAGACATTTTTCCTATAGAAAAAGTCTCAGATTCTGAGACATTTTTCCTATAGAAAAAGTCTCAGATTCTGAGACATTTTTCCTATAGAAAAAGTCTCAGATTCTGAGACATTTTTCCTATAGAAAAAGTCTCAGATTCTGAGACATTTTTCCTATAGAAAAAGTCTCAGATTCTGCGACATTTTTCCTATAGAAAAAGTCTCAGATTCTGAGACATTTTTCCTATAGAAAAAGTCTCAGATTCTGAGACATTTTTCCTATAGAAAAAGTCTCAGATTCTGAGACATTTTTCCTATAGAAAAAGTCTCAGATTCTGAGACATTTTTCCTATAGAAAAAGTCTCAGATTCTGAGACATTTTTCCTATAGAAAAAGTCTCAGATTCTGAGACATTTTTCCTATAGAAAAAGTCTCAGATTCTGAGACATTTTTCCTATAGAAAAAGTCTCAGATTCTGAGACATTTTTCCTATAGAAAAAGTCTCAGATTCTGAGACATTTTTCCTATAGAAAAAGTCTCAGATTCTGAGACATTTTTCCTATAGAAAAAGTCTCAGATTCTGCGACATTTTTCCTATAGAAAAAGTCTCAGATTCTGAGACATTTTTCCTATAGAAAAAGTCTCAGATTCTGAGACATTTTTCCTATAGAAAAAGTCTCAGATTCTGAGACATTTTTCCTATAGAAAAAGTCTCAGATTCTGAGACATTTTTCCTATAGAAAAAGTCTCAGATTCTGAGACATTTTTCCTATAGAAAAAGTCTCAGATTCTGAGACATTTTTCCTATAGAAAAAGTCTCAGATTCTGAGACATTTTTCCTATAGAAAAAGTCTCAGATTCTGAGACATTTTTCCTATAGAAAAAGTCTCAGATTCTGAGACATTTTTCCTATAGAAAAAGTCTCAGATTCTGAGACATTTTTCCTATAGAAAAAGTCTCAGATTCTGAGACATTTTTCCTATAGAAAAAGTCTCAGATTCTGAGACATTTTTCCTATAGAAAAAGTCTCAGATTCTGAGACATTTTTCCTATAGAAAAAGTCTCAGATTCTGAGACATTTTTCCTATAGAAAAAGTCTCAGATTCTGAGACATTTTTCCTATAGAAAAAGTCTCAGATTCTGAGACATTTTTCCTATAGAAAAAGTCTCAGATTCTGAGACATTTTTCCTATAGAAAAAGTCTCAGATTCTGAGACATTTTTCCTATAGAAAAAGTCTCAGATTCTGAGACATTTTTCCTATAGAAAAAGTCTCAGATTCTGAGACATTTTTCCTATAGAAAAAGTCTCAGATTCTGAGACATTTTTCCTATAGAAAAAGTCTCAGATTCTGAGACATTTTTCCTATAGAAAAAGTCTCAGATTCTGAGACATTTTTCCTATAGAAAAAGTCTCAGATTCTGAGACATTTTTCCTATAGAAAAAGTCTCAGATTCCGAGACATTTTTCCTATAGAAAAAGTCTCAGATTCTGAGACATTTTTCCAATAGAAAAAGTCTCAGATTCTGAGACACTTTTCCTATAGAAATAGTCTTAGATTCTAAGATATTTTTCCCATAGAAAAAGTCTTAGATTCTGAGATATTTTTCCTATGGAAAAAGTCACAGATTCTGAGACATTTTTCCTATAGAAAAAGTCTCAGATTCTGAAAATTTCGACGGTGGTTGCTATAATTACGGGACACTGTCTTATAGGGAAGCACGCAGAGCGGTTGAATGTGTCGTCGAATGACTTTTGCCGGAGTTGCATGGATGAAGAGGAGTTGGAAACTATCGAACACTACATCTGCCATTTCCCGGCACTTTCTAGTCAGAGACTTGCTTCACTGGCATCTAGGGAGCTGCACGATCTTTCTGATTTGTCGGATGTCAAAATTCAATATCTAAGAAGTTTCATAAGAAGCTCAAAATGGTTTAACGACATGGACTAGTAGGGAAACCTATTAAAGTCCCGATGTATCACAATGGACTATAGAGTCCATGTGTGTTGACGTTAAACGTCAGCAACCACTTACAACCTAATCTAACGGTTTCGAGAAGGTTTGCTTCACAATACATTCACATTATACGGTATTTTTTTTTTTTGCCATACTAAGTACAATCCTCTTTGAGTAGACTACGAACCCAACTTGGTTTTTATTTTCAAATCGTACCGGTAGAGATTTTTTTAACGTTTTCTTTCCGAAATCCTTTCAACTCAAGATTCATTAGACATGATTTTTGGGTCCATATCAAGGATCACACAATTTCTATGACTCCAGTTAGAACCTTTTTATTGTAAATGCTTTAAAGTCGATTGTACGATACAGCTGAGGACTACTTTATGCAGTCATATTAAGTAAAATCTATTGTTGACGAATTTGTGGTTCATAGGCTCTAATGTCGAAACTTTTGTACACTCCACCAAAATGATAAAAATTGTTTGTTAATGACGATTTGGAGTAGCAAACTTTAACTTTGCGAAGTTGGAATCTCTTTTGCATCTTTTCTGGAACAATTAACGAACCACAATAAAACAAACAGTGCCTGTTTAGTACCTTGGCACTTTTGATCTTGTAATACTGCGGCCAACAAATAAGTACAATTCTACAAACAATTCCATCTCTATTTTATAACCACACTCACAAGTATATGTCGCCTGCCTCCTCTAGTGGATGTTGACAAGAGTTTGGTACAGGTGTGAGCAGCAAGGGGGTTGCTTTTTGCAAAGTGTTGTTTGTTTTGTCTTGTTAAGGGTTCATTCTTGCATACTTTTTCATTGTTTTCTTTTGGTTGGCATTTCAAGATTATTGAACTGTCTGTTTGTAGTGTCTATTTTGGAACACATTTTTTGAATTTCTAGGAATTTCATCTTTTAATAAATTTTTTTATAGTTTATACATATATTATAATAACATACACGTATAAAGCGAGCATTGTCTTTGTTGTCTGTCCAGTGAAGTAGTGTAGCATTTCTTGGTATTTTACTCAAGTAGCAAGACGTTAAAAAATGTAAGAAGGATCAAAAATATGTGGGTTAAAAATGACATTCTTCGGAAGGACTATAGCCTTTTTGTTTTATCGCGGCTTGTTGCAAAATATAAATTTACACGATCGGGCTTACAAGTTGATATACCTAATCGTATACATATATCTGAAATTTTCTAAACCATCCGAATACCCTTAAAGGAATCTCGGACTGGAAGGATTCAGTTTGGAATTAGTGGCTGCTCAATGAAACATTAATGGAAAAACTATTACATTGAATTTCTTACAAAACAGTTTCTAGGATTTATAGCCCTTCTGTATATAATAGGGAAACACCTAAAAGTCGAATCAAATGATTAAGGTCGAGGCTATGGGAAAAAGTAAGCGAAGACTTTAAAACATTTTCTCTGTTAGTGTACCTGTTGTGGACTTGAACTTATTTTAAGATTTTTTCATTAACATGATCTTTCGAATGTCGGAATACTACGTAACAATAGGTTTTAAAGAATTCCAAAATAATTCTACGGTTTCGGATTGAGTTTATTACTAATTCTTCCCTGTTTACACAGCGGACTTGTACTTGTTTAATTTGGGGTCATTCTGTTCAATAACGTGATCTTTCGAATGTCGGAATAGTACATCACAACAGCTTTATTAGAATTCCTAATTGATTATTATAGTTCCGTTGGCTAGGAGAAGAAATCTAAATTTAGGTACTATTTCTGTAGGGTGTTATCTTGGATACGAAACTTAATTAGAATTAACATTTGGACGGCACTATCAGAAAGGCTATTGCACGTTATAGGCAGCGAATGGACTTGGTATGACTTGGGAATAAAGACCCATAATAGTCATGTGGATCTACAACATGATTGTTAGACCGATATGACGTGCGCTGCCATAGTCTGGTGGCCACAAATTAAGCAGAGGAATGGTTTGGATAAACTGGATAAAGTGTAGCGTCTGGTCTGTACTCTAATCCCGGGTGCTACGAAAACCTGTCCAAAATTGGCCTAAGAAGCTATTTTAGGTCTCAAACCTCTCGACATTTTCATCAGATCTAAGGCAACTATGGCTACGTGTTGGACAAGTATCGGTTACTCTGACTCTCGCAACTTGAATGGTCACTTCAATAAAAAACTTTGATATGCCGACGGATAGAATACAGTCTGAGCTTCGCTTTAGACGGAAATTTAAGATCGTAATACCGATTAGACAAAATTGGGATGTAGGTGGACCATATGTTTACTAGAAGCATGAGCTTGTATACTGACGGATCAAAAATGACCTCTGGATTGGGACCTGGGGTTTACGGTCCAAACACGCGGATATTCGATTAAATTCAGGGTATAAGAGGTGTTCATATTTCAATTTTCTCTGATAGACAAGGAGCACTTCAATAGCTGTTTTCTTAAAAGTTTAAATCTAAACAGACACTAGAGTGTTTTGATACCCTCCAACAGCTGACACGAAACAAAAGTACCATATTTTGGATCACTGGTCATAGAGGTTTTGAGGATAGCGAATGAGCTTGCTAGGAATGCCTTCGTTACTTCTATGACCGGACCCGAACCCTATTGTGAAGTGAATTGATTAACCTTCTCGACCATGATTACAAGGTTAGAGATGATAGACTTCCTTAACTTGTGGGGGAATTGAGGGGTCTACGACCATTCAAAGCACTACTCGCGAAATCATCATATGAAAGTATTCTTAATCATACCAAGAGTGACATTAGGTTAGGTTGGGTTGTGAAGGATGACGTCGGTTTACACAAAACCAACGTCCATAGAGGCCTTGATGTCGCCCATTATGTTTCCTTTAATGATGGAAACCTTCCCTCTTCAGTTTAATTACTTGCATTGCTTCCAGTTATGCATCCCATTTTGAAGCTTTTATAAATGCCAGTAGAGTCCAAGGATTCTCGCTTCGAATTTCCAATAAGTTCTGAAAGAAATATGAGCCAAATAGTTTAAATCTTCTAAAAGACAGCACAGGGCATTAACACCATCTACAAGTATCATCATTCAATACACCTATTCTTACAATATGTTTGCCTAATTTGTTATGACCAGTTATCAGATTTATTACCATTCTTAGTTGTCTTCTATTCATATCTAGAAGAATTTGGGTGTGCTTTGCCAAGTTCGCATCCCATAATAATTTAGTCTGAATACACCTGTCTGAATTCGTCCATCTATATATCCAAGTATCTCTGGCTTTGTACTTAATCCGTAGTGTAATCAGTGACAAAGGAGGATAAGCATCGGATTCCAATGCTTCCTCTGAACGGCTGGCACCTTTTTTAGGTTACTGACAGGTTTCTTATAAAGTAAATTATCACTTGGTTTAAACACATTTGTACATCATCTTTGTGTCGACTTTGTCTGTAGGAAGTAGAAAAAACGCAACACATATTATGTGAATACGTCGCAGTTTGTAAGATCAGAAGACAGATCTTAGAAAGGGAATTACTTTATTCTAAGCATATAAGGATGGCTTCTCCATCCTCTGTTCTAATGTGCATTAGAAACATTGAACAGAGTTTGATTAAAATTTATAGATCTTGGCACAAAAACCCATAAGGGTCGCAGTGCCGGACGTAAGGGCTAGATCTCCCCTTGAATAGTAATAATTATAGATTCTAAAGTTGCGGATTGAGCTTATCACCAATTCTTCCTCTTTAATAGTAAACCTATATATTTGATTATACATTTTGAGCTTCTACTTCCACCGTAGAAATCTCTCCTCTTGGAAAGAGAACGCCAAAAATGTCTGATAAGTTTTTCTCGCTAAACAAAGCAGTATATTTTAGATTTTGCTTGCAAGTTTATAGAGGATACCAACACATTCCAATTCCGTAGCAACCTCATAAACTTTGAAATTCCCTGGAATGTCCCTGTACCCATATGAGTCGTGTTTCAAACTACTTGCCATCTCATTGCAGTTAAGGGCATACTTTGTTTTTAGAAACATTGACTCCAGAAACTCGACAGGGTCTTAACTGTCAGAATAAATGTTGCCTGGTGTTGTAGACAAAGTATTCCTCTCAACCAGTCTTAACCATCTCTGACAATGCAATTGTCTTGCACTCTTCAAGCCAGGTACAACCTAAGCTCTCTTGAATCTCACTCGTTCGTTTAGCTTTGGTCTTAAAATGTATGAAAGCTCTACTAATCGGAAAGAATTTTCTTCTTTTTATGTCTTACAATCTCATCTTGATTTAGAAATAGTGTATATATCTATTATTTTGAGGATCTTATAGTTCATATGCTCTCAACAAATGTCATATGGTGGCAGTGTCCTGGCTTATTATATCAAATTCTTTACAGAATCAAGACATCAAAATCTTTACAGTCAATCAAGTCTAACTAAATGTCTTAATAAAGTTTAATAAAACAAAACTAAATAATAGCATTATGTAAATAATGTAATAACAAAAAAAAAACTCGAATTCAAAAGCTCTCTATACTCTTTTCCGCAACACTTCAACAACTTTCCTGCATTTCTCAGAAAAACTTAATTTCAACTTTAACAACAACACTCCACTATGAGTGTTTCGACAACTTTAACATTAACTCGTGTACCATCGCTCGAAGAAACTCTTCAAAAATCTCAATATGGCTATCAGTCCGTAAATAATACTACAAATTCAAACAACAACAATAATAACATCACGTCCTCAGCAACATATTATCATTTTCCCAGTGATACAAACTCCGAATATACGATATTAAGCTTTAACAATAAGAAAGAACCAACATTAATAACTTCAGAAGAAACTCTTCTACTAGAGAAGACATTACAAGCGAATAATTATGTAATGCCCGCAAATGGTCTACTTATGAATAAGAGTAGTAGCTATCATGGTACTACGGTTAAACCGAAATCTACCATTATAAAACAGGATAGTTTAAATGGTCGCATTAACACTAGTCTCACTGATAGTGATAGTGAATATGGTAGTTTTATGGCGACCAGCGCTACACCAAATGGTCCAGGATCATCCTCATCGCCTCAGCAGGCAAATGAAGATGGCGAAGAACAAGATAGCTTTCTAGTGGGAGAATCCTCAGGCGATAATGCCACATCTTCTTCTACTGCAAACAACAACACTCGTCGTAATCGCTCAAATAGTAAAACCCGCTCTTCAATGTGCTATCGTGCTAATGCTTTCATCTCCCGCAATTGGTATCTCAGCTATTTGGTGCCTCTATCAATACTATTGGCTTTAATGTTTGTTGCCTATCTAACGCGTGACTACGCAAAACGTCTTTTATATTGGATTGAAACTCAAAATCCATGGATAATATTTGCTGTATTTATGCTACTCTTTATTATTGTTAGTTTTCCGATTGTTGTGGGATATTTTGTGTTGATGATAACAGCCGGTTATTTATTTGGTTGCATTAAGGGCTTCCTAACTGTGATATTGGGTGCAAATATGGGTATAGCCATAGCTCATCTAACTTTAAGAAGTTTACGACATCGTTTACCGATACAAAAGTAAGTACACTCATAAAATTATTGATAAGTAGGTATTCATAAATTCAGTCATTACTCATATTAATAAGTTAGACATTAGGGGTATTTCCAGATACTTAAATAACGTTACAATTGTATACCAACTTAAATTTATAGAAAAAAATTCTTAAAAATGCAAAAACTTATAGTTTCTGATTTTGCTCTTAAACTTTTTACGATTGGTCTGCCAAAATACTCACGGTCTTTTAACCAAATTCGACAATTCACTATGAGGCTGGCATAAGTTCCAGGCCACAGTGCATTCATGTGAAACGAGCTGGCTGACGAGTGTGCACGGAAGAACTCTGAGTCGGTCAAAAAATATATTTTGTTAAATAAAATTTTGATAAATGAAAGTGCAATTTTGATCGTGTAGGGTTTGTTTGACGATAATTACAAAAACAAAAAATACTTGTCGAACCAGCATGTTGTTAAACTTGCAGTATAGTGTACGAGCCCCTTACAAAAACCTCGACCACAGACTAACACAGACTCGACACTTATAAATGGTGTCAGAAAAGTAGCTTGAACCATATTGTTAATTTTTTCATTTTGTTCTACTTTTTGGGTTAGAAAGAGATAGCTAATATAATGCGCCATAAAAAAAAAATAGATGCCAGATCGTTTTTTTATTTTTTATTATCACTCCTTATTAGTAGAAAATGTTGCCATGTTTGGTTAAAACTAGCAAAAACCCCTTCTGTTTTCTCCTTAAATCGCTTAACTTTCCCACGATTTTTGTTATAAAACTCTACTGTTGCGTCGGCGTTTGTCTGTGCCACGGTTTCGATTTTGTTAGACCAGCCAATATACCTACAATACACCGCTGAGTTAACAGTTTCCTAGAGGATTGCAGAACACATTCTAGTTCCATAGGAACCTGTAAGATAGTCTCCAATCTTACAATCTAATTACGAGTCTATGGAATATTCCTGTGCCTTTGAACACTTATGCTTCACCATCTCTTTTAGTAGGAAATAAAAGGACGTTCTCGTTTTTAACAGCAAATTTACAAGACAATTACTGCGTTGTTCCTGTAAGGTTATGTAATGTTTCAAATGGCTGCTAATGCTAAGGTCCACTGCACCACCACGGGTCTGTAATGGGCAACCTTACTAGTACCTGCCGTTAAACCAATGTTTGCTTCTTATTAAACTCCTAAAATATTAAATTTTGCCATTCAAATCAGAGAGATCGTGCAGCAGCTTAGTTAACAGAAGCGGAATACCTACTCTCACTTTTGAGAGTGTCACGCCGCTTGACTTCCAAATGTGCTGTGCTGCCTTAAACCAACAGTTTGTACAGCATCCAGCCAGACACAACAGTGACCACAGAGGCATCCGAAAGAAGATCAGAAGATGTAGAGATCACTCCGAAGGATGTATCTAAAGCTATCAGGGAAGCGAAAGCCTCCACGGCAATGGGTCCCGATGGTCTTGCGATGATAATGCCTAATAGGGTGGGTCGTTTTGCCACTTTTTTGTCGGATCGAAACGCTATACCCGGCAAAAGTTGTCTACCCAGATGGGTATTACAGATGTCAATTTTTTTGGAAATCGGTTGATATCTTCTGCTCTCAGAATGGGCTCAAAATTTCGAAATTTCGGCTAAAAATCCCAAAATGCCAATTATTGAGGCTCGAAAAAGCGGTTAATTTTTTTGGTAAAGATATGTTATTTTAAACGTAAACTCCATTAAAGGTATCAAAATGCACTTTTAACCCCTCCCGGAGGTCCAGGGAATACCCCCGATATCCAAAGAGGATGTGAATTTCGGCTAAAAATACCCTAATTGACAATTATTGTGGTTTGAAAAAGTGGCATAATTTTTGGGTACAAATATGTTATTTTAGACGTTAAATCCCTTTAAGGCATCAAAATGCAATTTTAATCCCTTTCGGAAATCCAGGGAATACCCCCGATATCCAAAAGTGAAGTGAATTTCGGCTAAAAATACCCAAATTGACAATTATTGAGGTTCGAAAAGTGTCATTTTGTTTGTGTAAAGATGTGTTAATTGAAACGTCATCTCTCATGTATGCCTTAAAAAGCAATTATTAACCCCCCTTGGGGGTCATGGACCCCCGCCGGGACCGGAGAAAGATGGAAGTTTGGGCATTTTTTAAACCTTTCAAAGCCATTTTTGGTTATATGGAACATTGATAATTTTATAGTTCTTGCTGAGACTCAACTTAAAGGCCGGGCTTGTCAAAATCGATAAGTGAGTATATGGAAGATATTTCAAGCTAGATTTTTCTAGATATATTTGTGGAGCCGCAGAACAAACCGTACTTTTTCGCATTTTTAAATTGTTTGTAAAATTAAGGTTTGTGTGTTTCGTTCGCTTACAAAATGGCATGAACCTCGAATTAGTAAGAAGTTTTATACTTAATAATACTTGATTAATAAAAAATTCCTTACTTTTCCTAGGTTCGGCTCTTTTATTAAGATACGGAATAAATAATGCTTATTAACCCAACAATTTTGAATTTGCGAAAAAGTACGTTTTGTTCTGCGGCTCCTCGTTTAACTTTGTTTGGCTAGAGGTTATCATAAAGTGTTTATATGGTAAATAAATCTAGTGGAGTAAAGAGAATATTTTAAAAGTTATATTTTCCATAGAGGTTGAATTCTTCGAAAATTAGAAGAATTAATAGGAAAATCTATCAATGGGCAGGTTGCCTTTTGCATTTTATCGAAGTACCATTGCCAGTTCTCTTTAAGCACAGGCGCGGATCCAGGGGGGGGGGGGAGAATGGGATTTCTCCCCCCCCAAAACGATTTCAAAAAAGAAAAAAGAAAGGAAAGGAAAAAAAAGAAAGGAAAGGAAAAAAGGAAGGAACAGAGAAAATGACCAGGATGCAAAAAATCCTCAGGAGAGGTATGTGTGTGTGTATATGCTTTACGTCAGCACAAATAGCCTCTATTCTAAGAAAAAGTATTATCTTAAATATTTGTTGTAGAAAAATGTCTCAGAATTCTAGACTTTTTACATAGAAAAATTTTTGATACTTATTTGACTCTGAATGAAAGAAGTTTTTATTAAGAAATTACCACAAATATTAGGAAAAATGTCTAATAACTTTTCTATAGAAAAAATCCCTCAGCAGCTGAGAAGTTTTCCTTAGGAAAAATGTTTCTCCAATCTGCCAAAAAAAAAATTTCTTAAAAAAAATCACAGAATCGGACATTTCTACAAAAAAACCATCTCAGAATCTGAGTTTTTCTATGGAGAAATATATTTCCGAATCTTAAATTTTTTATGGACAATTTTTTAAGAATATGAGAATTTCTCTGTTTGAAAAATCTTTTAGAATCTGCGAATTTTAATATGCAAATTTTTCTCTTGTCCAATAATAGTTTTTCTATATGAAAAATGTTTCAAAATCTAAGAAGTTGCTTTAGAAAACATTAGGTGGCATAAAAAAGTAAAATTTTTTCTATTGAAAAATGCATTACAATTTAAGAGTTTGTTTTTAGAAAAGTGTATCAACATTTTTTTATAAAATGTTTTAGAAACTGATACTTTTGTAGTATATGACAATTTTCTCTTACGAAATATGTTTCAGGATCTGAAAATTTTAGGAAAAATTTCTTAGAATCTGAGAATTACTTTAAAACAAGAATTATTTCAGAGATTTTTTATAAGAAAATTTTATCAGAATTTAAAAAAAAAAATATTGGAAGAATCTCTCAGAATCTCAGATTATTTCTATAAAATAAAGTTTAAAAATCTGAGACATTTTCTATAAGAAAACTTTGATCTGAGAATTTTAATATCAAAGGGTTTAAAAATCTGAAAAATTGAATAAATGAAAAATATTTTAGAATCTAAGAATTTTTCTGTACTAAATATGTTTTTACATCTGAGAAATTTTGTAAAGGAAACATAAGACTTTTTATGTAAAATTGTGTAGGTCTATTTACAATTTTGAGTGGATATGACTGTCATAAGCCAGTTTTTGTGACTGAAAAGTCATTATATCAATATTTTTCTATACAAAGCTACATACAACAAATTTCAAAAATTTTAGATTTTATTTGTCAATTTTATAATCGTCTCGAGAGCAGGTCTTAAAATTGGCAAATAAAATTTAAAATTTTTTTATGTTTTTTGGCGGATTGAATAGAAAAATATTGATGTTATGACTGTTCAATCATAAAAATTGGAATATGACAGACATAGTCATAACTGTGAATACCGTTTACATGACTATCAACGGCCTTATTTATGAAGTAAATCGTAAAAAAAAATGTTGAGCAGAAAAGCTTCCCCCAAATCCAAAATCTGGATCCACGCCTGATTTAAATACTATAGCATTTTTTAATTGAAAAATTCTTGTAGAAAAAAAATTTGTTTTTTGGTTTTCAATTTGTAATTCAATATTAAAAATATTACCAAATATTTACACAACACCCCCCCCCCCCCCCCCCCTTCCTTACAAACATTAAATTTTTTTTTTATAAAAAAAAAAATCTCCCCCCCCCAAATGAAATTCCTGGATCCGCGCCTGTTAAGCATATCGACGGCCAAACAACAGGTCCCAATTTTTACACAGGTTCTATAGGTTCAAAATTACCCGGACAGTTCCGAAGAGCTTAAAAAACTCAGTAGGGACTTCAAATACTTGTATCTTTTAGCTAAAGCTATTGATTCGGCAGAATGCTCGGAGGTTCGCTTCCATGATCCCTGGAAAATTGAACAAGGCTCGCAGGTTGACAACTGCAAAGCAAGGAACTCATAGAAATAGTTAAGCTCATACCTCAAGTTTATGATGCAACTCAGAATTAGTACACATCATTCCATTGCTGATGGTCCTCGTCATGTTTTTGAGACAATTTGTAGATCACGATATTGACAAAAGAAACACCGAACAGAGAAAATTCGTTTCTCGGTCGAACTAGCCGTATGTGGAATAAACTCCCCGCAAAGATCTTTCCAGTAGGCTATAATTTAGAAAAGTTCAAATTAAATGTCCACAAACACTACTCCCTCTTTCCTTCTGCTCATAACCTATTTTCCTAATACCAACACAATGCATTGGCTCAAAGTAAAAAAAGCTGTAGTTCATTCATCCATTTAAACCAATTCGTTTTTTGCACTGCCCGAAAATATTCTTCTCGCGATGATGACAGATTGTCGACTTGCTGTCCGTCAAGATGCACCATAAAGAATTCTTAGTACTCAAGAAGAACAAACAGAAAATCGTCATCTGTTCATTCGCTACAATATTATTCCAAGGCTAAATTTTGAGGCCACTGATTACGTGGAAATGATCTTCTGGGAAATTACTGATGTTTCTAACACAGTACCACCCGCTTTTAAGACGGTATCAAATAAATAACTTATTGACAAACTTTCACTTCCTGAAAACACAGTTTCCGTGCCATTTAGTTGCAGTCGAACGAACAATAAAATTAGTATCTGAAGCAATATCTAGAGTGTGCCACAGAAACGCAAGGGATGGCATAATAAAATCGGATTTAATTTCTAGACAAGCTCCAACAAAATTTAAATTCAAATCTCACTTTGTGACAATTTTTCCTGATATTGAGGGTGGGGAGGTATCAATAAAAATAGCATTTTAAGGCATCTTTACCCATATACAATGACTCTTTATCTGGACTTGAATTTTTTACAATTTTGGAAACTCACCTCCCACTTAGGATATCGGGGGTATTCCCTGGATTTCCGAAGGGGCTTAAAATTGCAAATTGATGCTTAAAAAGGATTTAACGTCTAAAATAACATATTTGTACCCAAAAATTATGTCACTTTTTCGAACCACAATAATTATCAAGTAGGGTATTTTTAGCCGAAATTCACATCCTTTTTGGATATCGGGGGTATTCCGTGGACCTCCGGGATGGGTTAAAACTGCATTTTGATGCCTAAAATGGAGTTTACGTTTAAAATAACATATCTTTACCAAAAAAAAAAAATAACCGCTTTTTTGAGCCTCAATAATTGGCATTTTGGGATTTTTAGACGAAATTTCGAAACTTTGAGCCCATTCTGAGAGCAGAAGATATCAACCGATTTCCAAAAAAATTCACATCTGTAATACCCATCTGGGTAGACAACAAAAAAGTTGCAAAACGACCCACCCTAATGCCTAATCAAGTGGGGGATAAAGCGTTGACATATATGGCAGAAATATTTCACCTGTGTGTCAACTCCTTGGGGATTCCAGGTATATGGAAGCTCTGGAAGATTATTTCCTTTTCCAAACTTGGGAAACCCATTAACTTGGGGAGCTCCTACAGACCGATTACCCTACTGTCTTCAGTGGTTAAGGTGCTGTAATCTGTCCCCTCTTCGCTTAAGGAGAATCTCATTATGGCAGACCATAAACAATGCTTTCGTTCTGGTCACAGCACAACGACAGCGCTGCGCGAGATGACGACAGCCATAGCCAGAGGCATTAACAGTGAGCGCCCACACGAGAGGACCATTGTGGTCGCTCTCGATCTGTCTTAGGTCTTTGACACACGAAGCTTTTGCAAGACCTGTATGACTCCTCACTCACAAACGCCCACAAAAGATGGTTGGCGAACTACATTGCTGAGAGGCAGTCATATGTAGAATTAAGAGGTTCTAGGTCGGGATTTAGGAGAAATAAACAAGGGGTTCTTTCCCCCATCCTGTTCAATACCTACATCTCCAAAATCCCGACCTTAACGGCTATCTACCAATACTGCACGACTTTTTGGCAGACAGGAACCTCGAACTCTCACCACCCAAGTCGACGACCACACTCTTCACAACGTGGACTAAAGAGGTACAAGAGAACTCAATATTCACAAAAGTAGACAGATAGTTCCCACGTTGAAAACCCTTGGGGTTCACTTTGATAGTCTCTTTATATTCGCGAGGCATGCTGAAGAGGTGACAAAGCCATAGGTCGTCCCCTTATCGACTATGCCTCCCCGGTATGGTTGCCGTCCGTTAGCGAAACACAATAGAGAAAACTCCAAATGGCGCAGAACACGGCCCTCAGGGTGGTAACAGGATGTCATTCTATTGCAATCCGAAGACCACCTATATGATGAGACCAAAATTTTGCCCGTTCGAAGCCATTACTCCCTTCTCACACGTCAATTTGTGGTTAGGGGTTGTATGACCAAGCACCTCAACTATGCTAGCGTCGTAGGTACCTCGGCACCGGAGGTGATACAGGTGAGGTCCGACCTACGTTCCGAGAAATCGCCCGTAGGTCACCTCACCAATCTTGTGCAGAGTGGCAACTTAAAAGAGGCGCAGGCCCGTCTCTATTCCGATATCGTCTCGGAGTCCGATATCGTCTCGGAGTCCATTGGGAGGTGACAATGTCGTGTTAGGTGGCAAGCCCCCTCACCTTTCCGAATCCAAAAAGAGCCTGACTGGGGGGTTAAACAGTTAACCCGCAACTCTGCACCCCACAACACCATACACCTTTCGAGTGCCCGGTCCGGGCCACGACACTAACACCCAGGTCATTATGGACCAATCCAGTCGAAGCAGCTCGCTTCCTCGAAGGGTAACCTGTTTCATGTCTCACATCCCATTTTTTTATACGATTTATAGCACTGAACTAAAAAAAGCCTTGAGGGTTTTGTTATGGAAAATGTCAACTTTTGTTTGCCTTTGTTTTCATCCTATTCTGATTTTGGTTGTTCCACTGTGTAATTTATAGAGATATCAAGTTTATTTAATTTTTATTAAATATAATAAAAATAGTGGTTTAATCGACCTTTTAATTGTGCAATGAAAAATAGTTTATTTTAGTTCGAGGTCATTATTATGTTCCCTATTATGATTTAACATAACAACATAACTTTTCCGAAATTCACAGTTTTGCTCATAACTTTTGAACCACTGTACCGATTTTTCTGAAATTCAATACAAACTTGACCAGAAAAATTACAAATATTAATACCGATATTCAACAGCATTCAACTTGTCTTTCATAAGTTGGGAGTATTTTCAACAGACAGACATACAAAAGGACATTGCTATTTCGACTTAAAATCATCGAGGATCATGAACACTTTAGGGGGTCCTAGACCTTTATTTCAAGGTGTTACAACTGGAATAACAAACTTTTATGTACCCTCTTCCACTAATTGTGAGTGGAGGGAATACTTAATTAAAGTTAATATAAAAATGCGATATAATCTGTGGTTTTACCCTTACTAAGTGACTTTTGTAATATTAATCTAGTGTCAAACTAAAAAGAACCACAAAACGCCTTTCAAAAATTATTAATATAAATCTTGTATTTATAATATTAACTAACATTAGCGATAACGAGTTGTATTTAACAAAAACAGTAGTTGGGTCTTTGTGTTACTTCAATTAGTTTTATTTGAACAGTATCGATATTTATCAAGATTATAGTGTCGTCAAGTTTCTGTTGTTTATGTTTACAATTATTTTTTTTATCAGTTATAAAGTTTTAATTACTTATAACAATAAAAATGCAGCGATGAGTAAATGTAATAAATAAGTGGTGGAATGTAAAAGTTTTAAAAATCACGTATGGGTAGTTATAGATCGTTCAGAATTCAGAGCTTAGCAGTTTTAATGTTTCAGGCGAATAAAAAAAATATTTAAAAATATTTGCTATGAAATAAGTCTTCTTTAAAATAAAACAATTAAGAAAATTATTGTCGGTCAAGATCGACTATATAATGCCCTGTGTTTTCTGAAAAATGGATCCCAAGTCTAATCTTAGACCAATTAAATCTTTTTTTTTTTTGAATATCTTTAATTAGTGTAGAAAACTTACCAAACCAAATTTGATAGAAAAAGACTTCTCTTTGTTGCTGCTAGACCGATTAAACTGAATATCGGGCGAAATTTTTATATGGGTACTGAGTCCAAAAATGGTCCAATTATAATCAGATTTGATTAGGTTACCAAAGTACACGTTAACCACCTACAAACCAAATTTCAATCAAATATATCAGATGTTTACGAATTTTTATAGATTTATTAGAATTTCGGGAGGGTGGTTTGTATGGGGACTACATGTAGAACTGATTTAATTTCACGTAAATCGATGGACGGACAGACGGACAGACGGACGCAAATCTCTAAAACGACTTAAAAATTTTTTTTGATTCGATCGGTATACTTTAAAATGGGGACCAATATTTCAAACCAATATTTCGGGTAGCAAACATTAGCACAAAGTCATTATACCCTGTACCACAGATTGGTGTAGGGCAATGGTTCCCAACCTTTTTTGCGCCATGCCCACTTTTAAGAAACATTTGCAAATTTTTCAAATTTGTCTCAAAATTCAAAATTTACTTTGGTTATACAAACTTTTTGTTAAAATCATCGTTTAAACAAAGTTTTTAGAAAAAGTTTTAAACAATCAACTAAATAATTTAACTAAACTAGGATTTTTTTAGTTTATTTGACAAAAAAAATCTTAAAATTTGCTTGGCGAGAATCAAAGCCTAGGAACCATTGGTGTAGGGTATAACAAAGTGTTCAAGGCACTTGTCTGATAGAATTGATGACTGGAGAGTTTTGGAAGAGCATTCTTTCTCAGATCATCGCTACATTGAGTTTTTACTCAGGGAGCGTGCCCCAGTTGAGACAGTCTCTAGAAATCTGAGGAGAACAAACTGGGTAAAATATAAGGAGACTTTTTCTTTGCTTTTGGGTGAAGTACCCTTATCTGAACCGCATAGTTTGGCGGAAATTGACTGTCTGGTTGACGATATAACAAATGTTTGTAGTAGGTGCCTGGATACGTCTTGCCCTTCTGTAAAGCCTTGAGGGGAAAAAAAGCCACCTTGGTGGTCAAATGAGTTGAAGACGAGCAGAGATTCCTGCAGAAAGCTCTGGCTTCTTCTTGCACCCTGGCTACTTCTCCTTGCACCCTGGGATACCGGAAAGATCCTAATAAGGGTGTGGTCTTCCTCCAGTGGAGCGTCGCTGGATCTCCTTCTAAACACTAATTTTCCGGGCAATTCCATGACGCCGTTTCAAGCTTTGGAACGTTCTGACGCCCAAGCATCTAAAATTGCTTCGGAAAAAGAGCAAGTGGGCTTTGGAGTCTATTCGGAAGAGTTTGGATTGAGCCTGGCTCGAAGATTGCCAGATCATTGCAGTGTTTACCTGGCAGAGATGCTGGCAATAAAGAAAGTGGCTGACTGGTTGAGCTGCAATGTCTTGTCTACAACCGCAGTCAACATCTATTCTGACAGTCAAGCCGCGATCAAGTCCCTGGATTCAATGTTTCTGAAAACAAGATCTGCCCTTAACTGCCGCACGTCTTTAAATGAGATGGCCAAGCAGTTTAACATACGACTCATATGGGTCCCAGGGCACAGAGACATTCCAGGGAATTGCAAAGCCGATAAGCTTGCAAGACTAGGAACTACCAACAGAATTGGAATGTGTTGGTATGCCTCTGGAAACTTGCAAGCAAAACCTAAGGCTTAGTTCTGAGACGGAGACTAATCAAAGATGGGCAAATGGATGGGCATGTGAGACAACACGACTGATTTGGCCTTCCCTTAATCAGGGTCGCACAAGTGAGCTGATATCGCTTCCAAGAGGAGAGATTTCGACACTGTCTTATAGGGAAGCACGCAGAGCGGTTAAATATGCCGTCGAATGACTTTTGCCAAAGTTACATGAAGAGGAAATGGAAACTATCGAACACTTTATTTGCCATTGCCCGGAACTTTCTGGTCAGAGACTTGCTTCACTGGGATCTAGGGAGCTGTACGATCTTTCTGATTTGTCGGATGTCAAAATTCAATATCTAAGGGGTTTCATAAGAAGCTCAAACTGGTTTAACGACAGGGACTAGTAGGGAAAACTATTACGGTCCCATGGTATCACAATAAGCCTCACGTGTGTTGACGTGAAACGTCAACAGCCACTTACAACCTAACCTACCTAACCTGTTCAAGTCACAGACCATATAGACATGCACCAAGCAGGATTATTTTGGTACTTTCAATATGGACGAATCCAAAATACTACTAAGTTTACTTTATCAGGTACTGCAAACCAAAAACTTCTTACTCGCGTAAATTACCTTTCAGATAATGATCTAGGACTCCACAAAGTCTAAAAAATATTCTAAGACATTCTAGCGATGTACATTAGGGATATAACTTTTTTTGGTGCAAAATACCACTCCAGTACCATCTGGGGAATGTTGTTCTAATAATAAAAAACAGTTTTTTAGGTTGATTCGGTGAAAAAGGTTTCCGCACCGAAAGAGATTTCTAAAGTGCTTTAAATTTTTATTTAAATTTTTTTAAAAATTATGATTTTTTAAATATCGCGATTTGATAAAAATTTTGCATTAGACTTATGAAAAATAGTTCGGTATTGAAGATTATATAAGAATTTTAACAAAAAATAACTTATTTAAAACAAGAATAACTGTTTTGATAAAAAAATAAATAAATGAATATAGACGATAGAGCAAAAGTGGCACCATATTTTTTTATATTTTTACATGCTCTATCGGGTGGTATTTTTGATATTTGCAAAAATTGCAAAAAGTTATATCCCTATTGTACATACGATAAGTAAAAGAGCTAGACTGAAGTTTTGCACGAAGACGTTTTATTCTGTGTAATTTAGTAAATGGACGTAATCGCACCAGAAAAAACTAAACCAACACAGAAAAAAAACTTGACAAATTACTAGAAAATGTCTTGTAATCCTATTTTACCAATATTTGACAGTTTTCCTTGTTTTTTAACAAACAATTTTCTATCAAAATATAATTTTATTTTTTTAGCTTTACATTTTTTTTTTGTAATTTTAAAAATTTCCAAGGTTTTTTTACAAAAAAAATGTAATAAATTCACGAGATTTCCTTGTAAGTTTTTTTGCGCCAAAAAAATTGTAAATTATTGGTAAAAATCTTGTAATATTACGAAAAACTTCGTAATTTTTACTAGCAATTCTCGTAAAATAGGAGGTAACATCTAGTAAAGTCACCTCATTGTAAGTTTTATCGCTTCAAAAAAATTTTAAATTGACAATTTTATTGTTAAAAAGCTTGTAAAATTACAAATTTGTTGGTAAAAGCTTGTAAAATTGCAAGGAATTGTTGTCAAATAGGAGGTAGCAAAACAAAAGTTAAAAACTTTTCTTGTCGTTTTACAAGTTTTTTTTTTAGTGAACTTCTAAAAAACTTATTTTTTTTAAGTGGTCTTTATACCCTCCACATACAAATGAAGTCTCTATAACGTCACCTTCCATCTTTCTGAAATTTGGATAAGTTATTCAGAACAAAAATTCATTAATCACGAGAAGGGAAATTTGGCCTTTTTTAGTTTTTTACGATTTATCTCTATTTAATCAAAATAAACATTAGCATATTTGGTATCAGATTAAAGGTATTTAAAAGACCTTTTACAAACATTTTTTTGCCAAATTTTTTTTTCCGAAAATGTTATTTTTCAACTTTTTTTTATTTGTTTTCAAACACAGTCTATTTAATATTGTGGAAGGTTTCAATACACTCTTACGTAAGCTGGTCACGTTACATTTTAAACCATTTCAGCTTAAGTTCGTTATTTTTTTTTAATTAAACTAAATCCACGACTTTCTTTATTACTACTATTATTTTCTTTTGCGATATTTTTTTTTAAATGACATCACTTTTCATATAATAACTCCTACACTGATTATTATTTTAAATATATAAAAAAATTTTAAACTTAATTTTCTTTTTAAAATATTTTAAGTTTTTTTACAATAACAAAGTTCATACCTACCACCTAACATTGAACTTGGCACAAATGTCAAAACTATTTCCTAATTGTATTTGTATATGCAATAATATTATAAGAAAACAAGAAATTTTCTTATCATCAACAAGTATATATGGCACAATCATAAAATATTATATATGAACCTTCTAGAAAACAAATAATAAAACCGCCACTTCGGCAATAATAATAATAAAAAAAATAAAAATTTCCAAAATTTATGTTATCTGCAACTAAAGTAAAAGCTTTCCCTTTTATAACCAAAAAATATAATTTTTTTAGAGAACTGCAAACTATTAAAAATATTTTTAAAGTTTAAAAGACATAAAACTTAAATTATTCTTTTATATTTTCTATCGATTTGGAAAAACGTGTTCAAAAAAAAATTCATAAAAATATCAGCCGTTTTATAAAAAAAAGCCATAAACAAATTTAAGACCTTGAACATTTGTAGTGTTTTTATATATAGGCCACGATTCAATTAGTGATTTTTTTAAATTAGGGTAGGGGAATCTTTCAACGTTTTTGTTTTTAAATTACAAAAAATCCCCCCATATAAATAAATTTGATAATGCTGATGACGACTTGTGTAAATTTTATGTCCAGCTGAGTATACATGGAATAAATAAATACCCTTTTTTAATAATTTATAACAAATTTAGTAGATTGGTTGTTTTAACGTAGTAATTGTTGTTATGTTTGTCCGAACGACTATTTTATAGGTAAACTCTGGTCTTTTGTTTTTCATAATTGTGGATTTAAATATAGCAAAATCAAGATAGAAATTTAGGATTTTTAGGAATAATTGTGTTTTATATTGTTGGACTTTATATTTTATAACTGAATTTTTTATTTATTTTGGTTTAAGTCCAAATTATGACCTTACTAATCACACCCCTCTTTAAGCAAGTTTAGGTTGTATTAAAATGGGGACATAATCGGGTAATGGCATTTCATTCCTCTTTATTTTGAGCTTTAAAATCGTTAACATGAAAATCCAAGCTGATTCTGTTTTCGAGTTATTGCTAAATAATTACACTGTTCGACAACAAAAACGTACCAGTGAAATATCCAATTGATTCTTTTAGATTTTGCTCCCCTGAATGCAAATCTGCCATTAAATTTTTTCTAGCACGTACCGTTCTTGCGATATTGTCTGTTAAAAAGTCAAAAAACCAATAATTTCGCACTTTTAGTGGTCCACTATTACAGATTCTTCCAAAAATGGGATTTGATTTCATATAAAATGGAACTCCTGTTTCCAAAACTGCATGCCAAATTTTTTTTATCATGTCCCGTTTTCGAGATATTCGCGTTTGAAAATTTTTCCACGCGAAAATCTCGAACGCGAATATCTCGAAAACGGAACGTGCTAGAAAAATTTTGATTGCAGTTTTGGAATCAGGAGGTCCAATTTATATGAAATCAGGTCCTATTTGTTGGAAGCAATATAACAGTAGACCACCAAAAGTGCGAAATTATTGTTTTTTTTTTACTTTTTAACAGCGAATATCTCAAAAACGGTACGTGCTAAAAAAAATTAGATGGCAGATTTAGATTCAGGATAGCAAAATCTATTAGATCCAGTTGGATATTTTACTTGGAGGTTTTTATTGTCGAACAGTATAATTATTAAGCAATAACTTCAAAACAGGATAAGATAGGATTTTCGTGTTAACGTTTTTTGAAGTTGAAAATAAAGACGAGAGAAATGCCATTACCCGATTTTGTCACCATTTTAACATTACCTAAATTTGCTTGAAGAGGGGTGTGTAATGCAGGTTTGAGGATGAGAAAAGAGGGAGTAGTGTTTGTGGTTATTTGACTTGAAATTATTTGAAATTATCTAAAGAATATTATTATTCTTATATTATACGGCTAGTTTGACTGATGAACGAACCTTGTCTGTAATGCTCTGCGCGATCAACTGGGCAATCGACAACAAACGGATGTGATCTACTGGACAACCAAGTGTTGCGAACATAGGTATAAGTTCACTTATCTCAGCAGAACACTTTCTATGGTAATGTCGACAGAACAGAGTCACACAACCAACATTTCGACGATGCTTCAATGAGTAAATAGAGTTGGATACCCTATTGTCATTGATAAGCATCAATGCCATATATAGTAAGAATAGTATAAATAGTAAGAAGATCCGATGAGGTGAAGAACTTCTTACACTGGCTTAAAAACCGAGGCACTTGATTGCTTCTTCCGACACTTAAAAAACGTGTTTATTCCATCGGACATCACACTGAGCTTTCATGTCCAGAACATCATGAGTGTTCGATTCCTTGATACTTATACTACCCATATTTACAGATGACGCTGTTGTATCCACATTCCTGTAGGTCAACATACAACATTGACCTGATTAAGTGTGTCATTCATAATCTGCTTTTTGTTCTCATCCTTAATAAGGCTTGGCCTACAATCAAAGGAAAATTAATGACAAATATTGCTGTGATCTGCAAAAGAGTAGATATTATTTGAAGTTTAACTCAGAAGGTCGTTCAGAAAGAACACAACCTTGATTGAAGCCGAAACCCCTGATTGAAGCTGAAACTCATTTGATAAGAACCACCCATCAATAACAACACGTAAAGAACGATCTCTGGGGAAACTCTAAATTTATTTATTTAGATATAAGCGCACCTTGCCACCCACAATCAAACGCCTTGGAAATATCCGCAGCAACCACCTTAGGTTATAAGTGACTGCTGACGTTTTACGTCAAAACACGTAGACTCTGAAGTCCATTGTGATACCATGGGACTTTAATAGGTTTCCCTACTAGTCCCTGTCATTAAAACCAATTTGAGCTTCTTATGCAACTCCTTAGATATTGAATTTTGACATCCGACAAATCAGAAATATCGTGTAGCTCACTAGATCCCAGTGAAGTAAGTCTCTGACTAGAAAGTGCCGGGCAATGGTAGATGTAGTGTTCGATATTTCCAACTCCTCTTCATCCATGCAACTCCGGTAAAAGTCATTCGACGGAACCTTCTGTTGGAACCTGTAAGGTAGTTCCCAGTCTTGCAAGCTCATCGACTTTGCAATTCCCTGGAATGTCTCTGTGCCCTGGGACCCATATGAGTCGTATGTCATACTGCTTGGCCATATCATTAAAAGACGTGTGGCAGTTAAGGACAGATCTTGTTTTCAGAAATATTGACTCCAGGGACTTGACCGCGGCTTGACTGGCAGAACAGAAGTTGACTACTGCAGTTGTAGACAATACATTGCAGCTCAATCAGTCAGTCACTTCCTTTATTGCCAGCATCTCTGCCTGGTAAACACTGCAGTGATCCGGCAATCTTCGAGCCAGGCTCAACCTAAGCTCCTCTGAACAGAATCCAAAGCCCACTTGTTCGTGCAGCCTCGATCCATCCGTGTAAAAATTTATGGAGGCTCCACTACCCGGAATTCCCCTCATCCAAGACAAGCAACATCCTTACTCTCACCAAAATGGTGAATCGAACGACTTTAACGTTCCAAAAGGAACGCCAACAAATCCTCAGTAGAACAAGTTCTCCGAAAACCATACTGTTTTCTCCGAAAACCATTGTTTAAAAGAAAGTTAGCTTCCAGATACCTAACAAGATGGCAATTTATCACACCTTTCGGACGAAATGGCGAGATAAAAACGTTAGACAGTGGACGCACTAACGTCGTAGAGCACTGTTTTACCACCAGCGGCCCAGGTGACTTATTTACGTTAAGATCCGCAAGAATCTTTTAACTGAACGACCTCGAAAAAATGTCCTGTGAATAGTATGGGATACCCTCTCGAGTTCGGAGAGTGATTGATTGCTTTCCGGCGAGAATAATTTTCTTACAAAGAGACCAGGCAACAGGTTAGCTTTATCAACCGGTTCAGTGAACACTTGGTAATCTTTTAAAATAGTGGGGATAGAATTTTTCATGACTCTTTTAAAACGACTAAAAGCCCTTACTGTCCCGAGAAGCCGAAAGAACTTTAGAACGAAGATGCTTTTCGGAAGGAACAAGGAAGGTCTTTCACAGGGCTCCCACAGATTGTCCTGAACTTTGCGTATAGGAAAGAGGGCAGCAAAATAAGAGGTACCTGTTTTTTATAGCTGCCCAATCTCACATTTAGCAGGTCAATGGGGAGGGGAAAAAACTGAATTTTTTCGTTTTTTGAAGATTTTTCACATTTCTTCAAAAGAATCTATATCAACATTTTATATAGGTCGAAAGGTTTTTTGACGGCCTATCCAATGGTGTATCGGTCGTGTTCAAATTTGGCTTCGTTAAGTTCGTTATTGTCAAAAATGTATAATCGTTGGGGTTGTTTATATGGAGATGTATATACGTACGACCGCCAAAATCATGTATAATAATCTCTATCAAAATTAAGCTGACCCGAATTTTTTCGTTTGGCGAAAATCCTGCTAATTCGGCTTTTATACGGATTTTCCGGAAAGCCCTTATTTTTTCATGAGGTGGCAACCCTTTTTTAAATTTGAGATTGGGCAGCTAAAAAAACAGGTAACTCTTATTTTTTCCCCCTCATTCCCATATTAAAATTTCAGCACAATTGGTGGGTGCCCCGTGAAGGCTTTCCTTGTAAGTATTCATACTCGCCTGTTTGCGTACCAGATCAGTATAAGCGTTTTTGTTACTACACCAATTTCTGAATGCTTCCTCCCTGAATCTGACTGCATTCCTGCAAGTCTGATTAAACCAAAATGTATTCATTGGTTTAGTCGAAATGAGCTTCAATGGAATGAATGATTTCATTCCAAGCACTTTATAATTTTCAAAAATTTTCGCAGCTGCGTCCACGTTGCCGTCGAGTAAAAAGAGTTTCAAGTTGAAATGCCGGAAAAAGTCGTTGAGCTCTGCCCAACGAGCCTTCTCATATGAAAAAAATGAACGCTGTTATCGAAACGTTACAAAGATGGAAGTACGGAAGAATACGGAAATGGTGCAATGATTCGAATTGCCAATAGGCTCACATTTTTTTACTTAATATTTGTCCGGATGTGATTTAAGAAAAAGGTCGAGAGTATTCTGGTGTTCGTTTCCAATGCCCGTTAAGCACGTTCGTTCACTAATTACGACAGGTGGTTATGCGCGTCGAATAACTCGAAGTAAACGCCAACGTGAGTCAAATGGTTGGTGTGGAGAATCCAAGAAGAGTTGAGAACATTGAAAACACCTGCCACAACATTTTCACTGCTTGGGTAACTCTCTAGAATTCTCGATATGGAATTGGGAAGGACGTCAAAACCATTAAAGGAAGACATTGTTTCTGCATTAGGACTCCTATACTGAAACCCAAAATGTAATGTGTGTGCCCTGATTTCAAATTCAAACCATAATCCACGCAAATCTCCTTAACCTACTGGTTTAGAAGATTTTGTGCACAGTTTCATAATAGTTAGAGACAACTTCGCTTTTAGTCTACATGGTAACATTGTTGCTCCTCTATTGCCCTTAACTGTATTAAACACAGTATATGTAGTATCTGTGCTTTTAGCAGTTTAAATAAATAATATTGTGGGGAAAGACAAGTACTTATAGTAAGTAAAGTACGCAAAACTTTTACTGACAAAAACTTGACAGTTGTAAAAATTAGTATTTGTGTAACTGTTTTTCATTTTTATTTACGACGACGACTAACAGAAAGAAAAAACAACAATTGTATATAATTCATAAAAAATTCATTGATAAAACGAAACTGATTAAGGTAATAAAACTCTGACCACTATTTGTCTAAGCTTGCTTAAGTCTTTGAACAACTTTAGACACTATCTTTATTTTAAACTGACAGTTAATGAAGGACACTTAAGGGGTCTTTGTAATAAAATCAATGTAAATGTTAAAAGTCTACCAAAATACAAGGTCGAAAAAAGTAAAGTGGTTTGATTAAACTATTTAAAAGGATTTTCAAAACACTTCTCTGATACCAACAAAGCAAGACAGAAATTTGACTTCACTTTATCATGTTGTGTAACAATTTTCTAACGGTGTTTTCAAGATGGTTAATATGAAGTAGGTGAACTTTTAACTCAAGTTCGAACATCTGTTTGTAGTCGAATTTAATGTCGATCTTCCCATTTAAATAGTATGTAAAATTAACCTCCCGAAGAGCATGTATATAACTATTTCGAACATATGACTATTGGAAGAGGATTTGCTGGCTCAAATCCTCTTCCAAACCCTCCAGAGTGGTGCTTGGCAGAGGTGTCTTCCTACTGATACAGTATCAGAAAAATTTATTTTGACTATAGGGATAAATCTCAATGCCCAGTCTGAATTCTTGTTGGGGAAATAACATATTCGTCTGTTGAATATGCCGTATCTTCATCTGTCTAAGGCTTTAGTATGATTTATTTCCTGCTAAACTCGTAGGAAATGTTAGTGGACGAAGAAATAGTTTACTTTTTAAAATGAGAAACCTCTAATCTACGGTGGAACAGCATATGCCAAGAGATGCATTGCTAAGAGTGAGCTTAGTAGTGAGTATGCGAACTCTGGAATTTGGCGAAATCCAGTTTAATTTAGCCTTCCTATGGTAGGGGGGGGCTGCCATGGGTGATCTTTAAACTTCCACCTTTTTTATTAAAAAAATTATCATGAATATAAGAATGGAGAAGAATATTTTATCGATGCTTCTGCATCATCTGTCGGAAACGCCACTGGGCTGTCCGACAGTTCACAAAAAATTATTGGTGAGACCCTTAAAGGGGAAACATTGTGTGAGACTTTCGCCAGCCAACACATAGCCATGGCTCTCCTTCAAGAACCATGGGCTGCCAATGGTAAAATAATGGGCCTTCAACATGAATCAGGTAAATTGCATCGATGTTCCGCCAAGAACGGCGATTTTAAATAACAAATATAAATTTTCTCCCTATTTCAGAATTTATCCAAACGGATTTGGTGTCGGTCATTATAAAGATTCCAACGGAAACGAGAAAGTCGTCTGTGCCTCATCATACTTTGCTGGTTAGGGACCGATACCTCCAGTGAAGGTCACAAAGCTGGTAAGTTATTGTCAAGAAAACAACTTCCAGAATATAATCGGGTATGATGCCAACTCACATCATACCATATGAGGGAGTAGCAACATAAATAATAGGAGTAGGGATCTTCTTGATTATTTTGGTTTTAGTCAAATAGACATTAAAAACAAGGAATCCAAACCTACTTTTATTAATGTTAAAAGGGAAGAGGTATTACATCTCTTTTTTAGCTAGTCCCTTAATATCCGCTTGTATAAACAATTGGAGGGTGTCGGGTGAGGTCGTACTGCCTGATTACACAGTGATACAAAATCGAACTTTCGGAATCGGAATGGGATGAAACCATAAGCAAATGAAAGCTGACATTTTCCATTACAAAACCTTTAGGTCAGAGCTAGACTTTTTTTTACACGCATTTAAAGTTGGTGATTTTAAACCATTTAAAGTTTTTGTGGACTAAACATATCCTACTTTAAGGACTCCTGGTGGTGCCATTATTGGACATGTAGGGTCCACCTTCCAAACTTAAGCTCAAAATTACTTTAGCTATAACTGGTATGAATTTTACTGCAATCGGTCCAGTACCTATTTACTGAATAGCCAAATTATTAAAATAAACCACTGTACACCGTTGCGTATGATTGTTAATTAAAGGCAATTACAATATTAATCATACGCCACTAATACAGTTTTCAAGCATTTATTATTATAATTCAAGCATTAAATTAAAAGTTTACTAACTTCAAATGCGTGTAAAAAAAAATCTAGCTCTGAACTAGAAAAAAGGCTTGAGGGTTTTGTTATGGAATATGTCATCTTTCATTTGCTTTTGGTTCCCATTCCGATTTTGGGTGTTGCACTGTGTTATCAGCATATTCGATTTGACATTCCGGGCAATCTGGCACTCACTCAAGATTTTATATCATGAAAGAATATCGCTTTAAAAGCTGATCTGCTGATTACCGATATTAGTTCCATAGGGGTGGCAGCACGACAGCTTTTTCAAGTGATTAACTCCTCGTATCATGAGAGCAGCACAATACGCCAACAATAGGTAAGACATAAGGTCTCCTGGTGGAGGTGTGCTCTTGAGGATATGCAGAAGAAAGTTAGGATGACAACTAAATCAGTGAACACATTTCTATCGAAAACTCTCATTCGAAAATATTGCAGATGGCAAGTTTTGAATATAAGACCTCGACATATTGTGTGAATGTGTCGTAGTTTGTAGGATCAGAAGACGGTTCTGAGACAGGGAATTACTTAATTCTAAGGAAATAAAGCTGTCTTCTCAATCCCTTCTTCTAAAGTTCATTAGGAACATTGAACAGAGTTTGATTTAATTTATAAATCTTGTTTGTGACAATCATACTTTGATCCTCAACAATTATAAAATGACAATTTTTTACCATAGTATGATCAGCGAAGATCATAATATGATCGCTACAACCATATTATGATAAAGTCATCATTCATACTATGACCTCCCTCAATTATGGTTGTCGCAATCATGTTTCTTTTCTGCGTACAACGAATTCGTTGGTATATGAATCGTTCGACAGAAAACTTCTCGCGGAGGTCTTACCTATTTCTTTTATTTGACTGTCAGTCTGTTAACAAATTTTAAAGGACGAAATTTGAAGTCCATATCTTTTTGTTAAATAATAAAATATTATTCTCTTTATTTTATTAAAAACTTTAAAACCTCGAATCGAAATGCTTACATTTAATTATATATTTCCAATACTGCTATCTTTGAAACGCTTTTCAATATCTTAACCAACAGATGTAAAACACTTTCGTTTATAAATTTTCAAAACACGTAATTTAATTGATTTTTATTTTTGTATCTTTAAAAAGTTTATTTATCTTAAGAAACGTTCAATTGTTTCTTCAATTAGTAATTCCAAAATGAATTGACGTTCATACAAAAAAAATATCATGCAGCACTTTGCCAATTTATAAACATACGAATGTTTTTTTTTTATTGTTGTTATTTTTTAATTATTTTTGTATACAAATTGAATTTAATTACTGATTGAATACAATTGTTATTTTTTTTATCTCAATATGTTATAAAAAATGCTGGACAAATTTAAGGTTGGTTAAAAAATTTCGGATTGTTTTTTCTTAGATCTGGAAGCATCTGCTCAGATAAGGAACTTGTATAATATCTTCGGTCGGATATACGCGGTATAAAAAGTGAGGAGATGCAACGGAGTGAATTAGTTCTTGCACCGTTTTAAAAGACCAATACACTAGAATGCTTCTTTGTCTATTGTCCTTCCATCTGAAAACCTTGGAAAGAATTCTGGAAGTTTATATAAGAGAGAACCTAGGTAGAAACTTTCTGTTGACTACGAAACATGCTTATCAGCAGGGCAATTCGATAGAAACCGCTCTTCATACGCTCGTGTACACCATAGAGAGATCACTGTAATATAGAGAATTCAGCTTAGCCGCTTTTTTGGACATAGAAGGTACATTCAACAATGTAAACTTGAAGGCAATCATAAACGCTATGGACAGGGACATAAATCCAACCATCAGAAGATGGATCGGCTGTCTGCTGTTTTGCAGAGAAGTTACAGCCAAATGGAGGCTTGAAAGTGTCATAAGATATACATCGAGGGGAATTCCACAGGGAGGAGTTTTATTGTCATTACTCTGGCTCTTGGTCGTGGATCCCATTCTCAAGAAAAAGGAGACGCAAGGACTACTGTCACAGAAGTTGCTTATGCAGATAACGTGGTAATAATGTCAACTGGAAAACTTTTAACCACGATAACCGAGCTGCTAGAGCGATCACTGAAACAGTTATGGATTTGGGCTAACGAAAATGGTCTTAACGTTAATCCGCCGAAAACTGAGATGGTATTGTTTAGACGAAAGTGTAAGATCAAAGCATGCGAAAAGGCGTACAGTATTGAGTATCCAGAGTGCATGTTAATACCGATGCGACTCTGGACATCAGGTGTCCATCGTCAACAATTTGTCACTGAAACTCAACTGTATTTAGCCGGCCTAGCGGTGTGTTGGCAGCCCCAACTCTAGGATCGGACGCTATGACCTAATAATTCATTCGTCTTAAAACAAACTTATTACTGAAAACAAAATTTTGGCCCTACGCTCCTTGTAGGAGTTTAAAGGAACAGATATATTCTATACAAATAATGCATATTTTGCATTCAAGAAAATGTTCGGCAAGACATGGAGACTTGAGCCAAGTATCCCGAACTGTATCTATACTTCCATCGTTAGACCTATCTTATTTTACGGAGTTGAAGTGAGGGAAGTGACTCTTAGTAAATTCCATAAAGCCCAACGGTTAATGGGTCTAAGTATCACTGGGGTCCTAAAAACAACATCAGCTGCATCCATCAACACAATAATCCATCTGCTGCCAATTGACGACTTTGCTAAGAGTAAGTCAAATTGAATCAAACGCCGAAATTATTGACACAGTAGCATAGAAAATTTGGATATAGGTCTCACTGACTACAACGTGCCCAAACTACTTTTCGCCGGAAATTTAAAGTTGAATTTCCGATTCGAGAATTTTGGTCGAATTGGCGTTGCGTTCCAAATGACGCACAGTGATTCGTTTCATTGGCAAAAATCAAAAAAAAAGTATGTCTTCAATGTTGATGATTTTTTGTATTTTTACAGTTTAATAGTAAACTAAAAGAAATATGTACTTTTCTGATTTTTAAGAAGTCATATGTTGCCACAAGAGGGCGCTAAAGTATGGAAATTCAACGCTATTGTGTTAAAACCTAAAAATTGATTTTTATAGGTTTACTAAAATAATTATGAAAAATCGAATTTTGAAGAAATCAACGAACTTTTTTTTGCAAAAGTTACTTTAATATATTAGCTAAATGTTGTATTTGCATTTTTTTAGAATTAATCTTAAAATACATTTTTGTATTGCTCTGAAATCTATATTTTTTCTACCGAATTCCCAAAAATTGACAAATTTTGATGGAATGCATAAAAAAAGTTCGTGAGTCAAAAAATTATTTTTTTCGCTTTTTCGATAGCTCGGACTATGGTTTATAAGGCAAAACAATAAAAATAACTAAGTTTTTGTCTGAAGTTGGAAAAAAGTTAGGTTTTTTTTGTGTCTTTATTTAATTTTTTTCAAAAGCTATATTATTAATGGAAAAAATATTAAAAAAAAAATTTAATATTAAGTATTTTTTCTTTACACATTGATATATTATATAGTATTCTGTAAAAATATAATAAAAAATCAGAAAAAAAATATGCAGTACGTGGGCCGTTTTGCTTTAAAAGTTATATATGACTTTTACTAAAATCCCCAAAATCACCAAATTTTAATGGCCTTCATAAAAAAAGTTCGTGAATAAAATTTTTTTGTTTTTCATTTTTTTTGTAGCTTTAACTATGTTTTATAAGATCAAAAAATAAAAATAACTAAGTTTTTTTTTTAAGTTGAAAAAAAATTTTTTTAAAAAATCGAAAATTGGATTATTTTTTTTTTTTATTTATTTTATGTACTGTAAATAAAATTAAAAAAATACATCAACATTTTCGTGTTTTTTTATATAAAGGGATTTATTGTATTGTATACCATAAATTTATAGTAAAAAATTCGATGAAGTAAGTAAGTATACAGTGGGCCATTTTGCTTTAAAACCAGTATTTGATTTTCGTTGGTATCCCAAATCAAAACCAAATTTTTTTTAAGATACATAAAAAAAATTCGTACTCAAAAATTATTTTTTATTGATTTCTTTAACATCCTGGACTGTTTTCTATACAATCAAATAATAAAAATAACTAAGTTTTTGAAAAAAACGAAAAGAAAAAAAATTTAGTACCAAAAAAAAAATTTTTTTTTTAGTTTTTTGTTATTAACGGGTTATGTACTTACTTAGAAATAAAGCAAGTATTAAACGAGTTTACTTAAAACTTATTTTGAATAAATTTATTTTCGTAATGCAACAGGAAATAAGTGTTGTGAATGTTTTGTTTTGCAGTTATTAGGTATTTTTATATTTTTGACTATATTTAAAAAAAGGATATATTAACAGCTTTTTTGTTACAGCAAGTAACTCAACGAAATTTGGCACACTTATTAACGTTATTTGATCTAATCTATATTAAAAATTTGATAGCAATTGAAAGATTTTTAAAATAGTTACAGCGATTTCAAGAAAAAGGATATATGGCAGCCACGCGAGTCCTTGCTCAGATTAAAATACAAATGTTGTACGTCGATGGTTATCTAAATTTCTAAGACAATAACTAAGTTAAGTAATTTTATATCAAGTTTTGTGGCTAAAACTCCACTTTTAAATTTCAGGATATACGACAGGTACAAATGTCCTTCGACCGATTTGCTCAAAATTTTTATTTTTTTTCTATTAACTAATTTTGTGCTTGCGTACCAAATTTGGAAAATCGTTGACAACTCTTTCTATTTTATTTTTGTGATTAAAATATATTAACACTTTATTGCAGTTTTTAAAAAGGATATATAAATAACTTTTGTTTTACGGAACCGATTTCAGCGAAATTTGGCACACACATTGACATCACTTATTCAAATTTTTACAAAATATTTCAAGAGTATCGAGTAATTTTTGAGCGATTTACAATTTTTTTAAGAAAAAGGATATATGGCAGCCACACGAGTCCTTGCTTCAATCTTGAAAAAAATTTACACATAAAATACTGTATCAAAATTGGTAACATTGACAAAATTTGGGAATTTTGTGGCCATTTTTGTAGTTTTAATCACATATTTAAGTTTCAGGATATATGGGGGGTAGGCGTGTCCTTGCTCCGATTTTTCCAAAAACTCGTTTTTTTCTTGACTAGATAATTAAATGCTTGTGTTCCAAATTTCAGAAATCTGCGACCAATATTCTATTTTTGCCCACTCGATATATGGGAACGAATCACTGTGTGACGCTTTAAATATCTTCACAGACGGTTCCAAACAATCGTCGGGAGTGGAAGCGGAATTTACTGCGGACGACTGTGATATACAAAAATCGTTTAATTACCTTTGAGTTGTAGCATTTTCCAGTTGCTGTAAATAAGGCAGTCTTACAGTTTCTTGGAGAATCGGAGAGAATGATACACGTTTACGTCAACAATCAAGGCAGACCTCGAGAATCTGAAGAAATCGCTGTTAAGGGCATTATTTCCGTTAAATTGTTTGCAACATGGACTAACGCGTTTTATTCCCGTCGATGAAGAAACATTTGGTATAGCTATGGATCAACCGTTAAAAGCTTTGAGCTCTATCAACCTTAACCTGACCTTCTTTTGACACCTGAAAAACATGTTGGTTCCAACGAACATCACATTCAATTTTCCTACTTAGGACATCACGAGTGTATGATTCCTTAGTAGATATACCACCCATGGATACAGATTACATTGACTCCACAATCCGACTGTGAGTCAACATACATTATTGGGTCTTACAATCATTAATCGACCCTATTCGCAAAACCTCACTCGGAGATCGTCTAGAGAATGATAAACTTTTACGGTGACAAGCAACTAAAATCTCTAACAATAAGAGGCTTTTGTATAAAATCAAAAGTAGTGTTTGAGTGTTGCGAGAATTTTCAGAAACTATCCGGCAATAACCTCGTCTCTCTCTTATAATGGTTATTAGGAGATTAAGGGGGGAGTAGAGGGAAATGAGAAAGCTAATACGCTTGCAAAGCTGGGTGCAGATGGGGTAGGAGCTTTTGTTCATATTGAACCCCCGATGCAGTACCACAGATCGAGAAGTTATCAGTGTCAATGGCGAACATGAAATGGAGAGAGTAAAGTACAAGCAGAATTACCCGAATAATCTGGCCGCGTTTCAACCTCAGAGCTCGCTACCTACTTTCTCTTAATAGAAGGGAATGTCGTTTACTAACGGTAGTGGTCACAGGACACGAAATAACGATTGGATTCATCTCTGATTCTAATTGTAGATGATGTGAGGAACGGAATACGGATGAAACAGTTAAACATATCCTGTTTCCCGCATTCGCCAGGCATCACGAGCGAATATTAGGGAAAGAGGAATTCGAGAATATGGAAGAAATCGCAGTTATGGACCTTAAGTCCGTTAAATTGTATGCAACATGAACTAACGCGTTTAACTCTTGTCGCTGAAGGAGCATGTGGTATAGCTATGGACACGCCGGTCTATGCGAGGAGTTGAGAACTTTGAGCTCCACCCCTAACCAAACTTCCTTTCGACACCTGTAAAACATGTTAGTTTTAACGAACATCAACAATATATAGTGCGGTCTCCGAGAAAGCTCATTAGCTAAACCAAACGTTATAAGCTCCGAAACGAGTGCACCGTGCCAAACACGATCGTACGCTTTGGAAATATCTAGAGCAACAACTTTGCTTTCACCAAATTGGTGAACAGATCGACTCCAAAGTTCCGAAGGAAACGCTAATGGTTTCCCGTAGAACGACTTCTACAAAAGCCATACTGTCGATCGCACAAAAGTGAATCAGACTCCAGATAATTTATAAGGTGGTAAATGAGCATAGTCAATTTTCATTTTCAGGAATTTTGTGAGATTTTGGTGATTATCGGGATGGTGGTTTGTATAGGGACTACAACTGTAAGTAGGACTGAAATTGAATCTTCGAATTATACATAGAATTTTCGAATTCCAATTGATTTGTACGAGTCACATCTTTAAATAGAAGTCCAAATATGACAGTCTTCCTTGACAGTGTTAAAAATCTTTTTTTTTTTTTAACTTAAAGTGTATTCGGTCATAAATTCTAAAAAATTAAAAAAATATTTCTCATAAAACTGCAATAGTTTCTACAACAATTAGAAAAAATCTTATTATTCCAAATCATGCCATCTTATGTCATCAATTGTAACAAAACAAACATGATTTGCATTAATTTTTTATTATTTCGTTATTTTCATTTAAATTTTCTTTTCATGCTTAAGCATTAATTTTTTCAATTTTGTAATTTTCATAAAAATTTTCTTTTTTTGCAGATTAATTAAGAATGAGACTGGACGCGCCATATTGCGTGTCATATCTGGACCGAGAGCATTTCGTGTTGTTTTATTTACCCGTTTAACGCCAATACCATTTGGTATACAAAATGCAATATTTGGGGTAAGTTTTAAAATATTAAGATTACTGTAAACATAATATTTAAAAAAAAATCACATGCCAAAATTATTAGAAATATTAAATAAATAGGAAAATGTATGTGTGTTGTGCTAAAAATTTTTATTAATTTTTGTATAAAAATATACAATTTTTTTATTGTTTAATATAAATTTAAGTAAATTTATTAGTACACCATTTCCAGTAGTAGAACAAATTTTGGAAGCAATTGATTTTTTACATTGTTTCTGAACAATTTCCAATCTATCCAACACCTTTCACATATCTTAAATAGTACTTTTTTTTTAGAAAAAAATAGTACTTTTCTAGGAAAAATAAAAAAAAAATTTAGTACTTTTTTACTTTATTTTGAAAACAAGTACTTTTTAGAAAAAAAAAAATACTTTTTTCTAAAAAAGTAAAATTTTTTCTAAAAAAAGTACTATTTTTTCTAAAAAAAAGTACTATTTTTTCTTAAAAGGTATTTTATTTCTTAAAACAATTATTGAAAAAAAATCTGAAATGTGCCATGAGCCCTTGTATGGAACACAGCACATTTCAAATGTTAAATGTGTCATACTAGGGCACATTGCACATTTCAGATGGGCCCTGGGCACATGTGCCATTCCTTACTAGGGTTCTATAGTCGAAAAGTCGATTAATCGACTTTTTGTATGAAAAAGTCAAAAAGTCGAAATCGACTTTTTTGTTCTTAAAAAGTCGAAAAGTCGACTTTTGCTTTTGACTTTTTGGACCTTTTTCGACTTTTTTTCGACTTTTTTCGATTTTTTTTTACTTTTGCCAGATGAAAATAATTTCTTTCTTCTGCAAAAAAAAAATTCAAATGAGAGCCGAGTTTAATAACAACTGAAGCTATTGGTATTTCCATGTATTTTGTATGTGAAGCAAAAATGTCAATGCCAAATTCATGAGTTGGAAAGTGTTAAAATATTTACCATTATTTTGGATTATTGTTAACACCTCAGTGATAGGGTTCTATAAATCGAAAGACTCTTTTGCTTTCGATTTTTTCAACCTTTTCAACATTTTCGATTTCTACGACTTTTTTTGATAAATAAAATACAACCAAAAAAAAAATGCTTACAACAAGTCAAAACTAAACTTTTATTTACAAAAAATCGACTTTTTAAATAAAAGGTCGAAAAAAGTTAAAAAGTCGAAAAGTCGAAAAAAGTCGAAAGTCGAAAAAAGTCAAAAAGTCGAAAAAAGTCAAAAAGTCGAATAAAGTCGACTTTTTAAAAAGTCGAAAGGTCGAAAAGTCGACTTTTTAAATTTTGAAAAAAGTCGAAAAGTCGAAAAATCGACTTTTTAGAAATTGAAAAAGTCGACTTTTTGTTGCGACTATATAACCCTATTCCTTACCCTGCTTGTACTCTAATCACGGGTGCTATAAAAACCTGCCTAATTTTGGGTCAAGTAGCCATTTCAGATCTCACACCTCCCGACATTATCATCAGATCTACGGCAACTATGGCTGCATGTAGAATGATTATCGATTACTCTTAGCAAATGGATTTATTATGATTCCTCCAATTATTTACTCCAATTAATCACTATTAAAATACATTTTTTATATCCACGCTCACAAAAGGGGCGGTCAAATTTTTTTTTATCCGCTGGGTCCACATGCAGGGTTTTGAGCTTCCTCTGACATAAAAATGTTGCTCTCTCTTTATTCCTTCGCTCTTGGCAGAACATAGTGACATAACATACTATACTACATACATTTAATAATACAAATTATTATAAAAATATAAATATAGAACAAAAAAGAAATAAAAAATAAAAACATATTTAGCTTTTACAAAAGAAATCAGTTATATATTAGATAAACTACTAGTTATTCTCCAGTCTCTTCTATTATTTGCCATGTGAATATCTTCGCTTATAGATGCTCCAATAAGTGGCCTAAGTTGGTCCGACCATCTTGTAGGCGATCTTTCTCTACCTCTACGTCCTTCTACCTTGCCGTCCACAATTAACCTCTCCATGGTACCCTCTCTTCTGGCAACATGCCCAAAATATGTAAGGTATGCCATGCTGATACGTTTCATCAATCTATCTTTTATATCGAGCTCTTCTAATATTGAAATATTTGTCCGAAATTCAGTCCAAGACACTCTTAAGATTCTTCGGTACACCCACAATTCAAAACTTTCGATTCGTCTTCGCTCGGATTGTTTAATTGTCCATGTTTCGGAAGCGTAGGTCGCAATTGGAAATATTAGCGAATTCACTAGTTGCTGTTCTAGCTAGTGAAAGACGCCTTCGGATTTCTAAGGAGCAATCACCGTCGTTACAAATAGTTGACCCCAAATAATTAAAATTTTTGACAACATTAAATCCAGCTAAATTTGTTATTTGCGGTTGGTTGTGGTTAACTCTATCTATAATCATTACTTTAGTTTTTGGTCTATTTATTTTCAGCCCATACCTATTGCTGCACAATTCAAGCCTCTGCATAATGTCCTCAAGTTCTTCTGGACTCGAAGCTATTACAAGCATGTCGTCTGCATATCTGAGATTGTTTATTTTTCTTCCACCAATAGCAACACCTCCTTCCCACTCGTCCAATACTTCTCGCATTATTATTTCGGTATAAGCATTAAACAGTGTAGGGGATAGAATGCAGCCCTGTCTAGTACCAGATTTTGTTACAAACCGATTGGAAATTATTTTGTTTACCCGTACTGCAGCGGTGTTGTTTTTGTATAATTCTTGTATTAAACGTATAAGATGTTGTGGTACAGCCAATTTTTGTAAGACATCCCATAAAAGATCCCATTTGAAAGAATCAAATGCTTTTGTGTAGTCGACGAAGCAGAAGTATGTTGGCACGTTAAATTCTCTTACTTTCTCAATAATCTGTCTCACATTTAGAATTTGTTCTCTCGTACCTTTTCCTGGGACAAAACCACACTGTTCTTCTGCTATTTCTGGCATGACAAATCGCTTGAGGCGATTGTGTATGATGTGTAGCATGATCTTACTCATGTGGGGTATGAGCGCTACAGTTCTATAGTTGGCACAATCCGTAGGAGAACCCTTTTTGTAAATGGGTATAAAAATTGAGTGGGCCCAATCGTCTGGCCAGGTCATGGTTTGCCATATTTGGTTACACAGAATATGGATTGGTTGAATTGTTTAATAGTTTCAGCCGTAATCATATCTACTCCAGGTGATTTGTAATATGGCCATTTCCACCTCTGATCTGAGTATACAGGGTTCTATCTCTGTATCTGTTGTTTGTTCAAACATCGCGTTTGACGGTATATTACCATCGAAGAGTTTCATGCAATATTTTCTCCATACTTCTGCAATTTCAGTTGGTTCCCTTATTACATTGTTACTTTCATTTTGTATCATATGCGTGTGGGCCTTAAAATCTCTAGACAGAAATTTCACGGTTTTAAATAACTTTCTGGATTCCTATTTTTCTGCATGGTTTTCCAGTTCTATGCACGTTTCTGTAATAAACTGGTTTTTATCTTTATTACAAGCCTGCTTAATTTTCTTGTTTAACTGTCGGATTTCGGCAGTATTAAATATTAGATGAACTTCGCTGTTTCAGTTTTCTCCTGTCTTCAACTAGTTGGAGAGTATCATCTGAAATCCAGTACATTTTGCGTACATTCACTTGCCTTCCACTTTTCTTTGCAGCTTCTGATATCCAGTTCTTTATAGAAACCCAGTAGTTATTTGGAGATGTGTTGAGTTCAACAATTTGATTACATAGAGCTTGTTGAAAAGTTTCTTTGTTAACTACTTTGATATAATACATTTTTTCATCCTTTCTTACCACATGAAATTTAATTTTGAACTTGCATTCTAATAGTTTGTGGTCACTATCACATTCTGCACCTGGTTTTGCCTTGACACTTTGTATTGATGATCTCCATCTTTTTCTAACTAATACATAGTCTATCTGGTTTTTGTATCGGCCGTCTGGGATTGTCCAAGTAGATAGACTTCTCGGGTGTTGTTTAAACATCGTATTCATAATAGATAAACTGTTTTCAAGAGCAAATTGTAAGAGGCGTTCACCACGGTCGTTTCGTTCCCCTAAGCCATATTTTCCCAGTATTTTATCGATACCGTTACATGAGGAATTCCCAATTTTTGAGTTGAAATCTCCTAGTACAATTAACTGGTCATTGCATGGTATTCTAGATATATGGGCTTCCATGGTTCTGTAGACTTCATCAACTTCATCGTTTGATGCCTCAGTTGTTGGCATGTATACTTGGATTACATGAAGGTTCATAGGCTTTGCGTTGAATGTAATTTTTATTAATCTATTATTTATTGGTTCATACTCCTTTACATATTTAGCAATTCGTTTATTTACGAGGAAAGCTGTTCCATTTCGACTTTGGTGTTCATTTCCGGAAAAATATATTGTGTGCATTTTAGTTTGAAAATGTCCACTATTCTTCCAATGTGTTTCGCTCACCCCACAGATAACGACTTCTTGCCTTTCTAGTTCCTTTTCTAAGAGATTGAGTTTACCAGTGTGAAGCAATCCTCTTACGTTCCAAGTTCCGATTTTCAACATATTATTTCTTAACTTTAAACTTTGATTAAGAACAGTAGCATTTTCTGCATGCGGGACCTGTCCTGCCGTCTCGCTATGCCCGGTATCGGATTTCACACCACCTAGTCCGGATCCAGGTTGGCGCCGACTATGCGTCGGATCACATTGTACGTTTGAATTTATATTGTAGTTGTTCATGTATGTTGTTGTTCACATGGGGGAATAATCAGGTGGTTTCCCCTTGCCTGCCTGATCCTATGCCGTTGGCCACACTGTTTGGCTCATCCGCCTTTGGGACAAAAGGGTGCCCCTGGGTAGCTATTGGTTATTTGATGGCGCCAATGTCTCGCCATGTCACTTCGAGGATCATTGACACTCAGAATTTAAGTAGCATCCAGCGCAACCTGGAAGCCCTCTGAGACTCTACTCTCGAAATCGCTGATTGTCCGCGGCTGCTAAAAGCAGCTATTCCACATATCTGTGGAACGTATCACTATCTGCAACCTGTGACGCGTCCGGTAGCACTCAGCTGTGCTTCCTAAAAGCTGATAATAATTCCTACAGCACCATTTAAGTGATGTTATAAAAATTATTATCCGCACGGCGGATGTTGCATTTGCTTAAAAAAAGTACAAAAAACCCTCCAAGGGGGAACTTTTTTTCCTTTAGTCCGATTTTGCCCATTTCCGAACTTAACCAGCCTAGGAATATAAGACATATTCGTGCCAATCTTCGAAAGCTTAGCTCTATTATTTTGGACTGTATCGTGTCCTCTACAGACGGACGGACGGACATCGCTAGAATGTCTTAGAATCGATCACTGATCAATAATATATATACTTTATGGGGTCTTAGACAGATATTTCGATGCGTTACACACGGAATGACAAAGTGAGTATACCCCCACACTGTGGTTGGAGGGTATAAAAAGATCCAATTGTAATTCGAAAAAGATTAGTTGTAATTCGAAAAGATCAATTGTTATTCCAAAAAAAAAATTAATTGTTATTCGATAAAAGATCAATTGCAATTATCTACTGAATTTTCGTTGAATTCGAAAATTTAAATTTGAAACGGTGTAGTAGCCACAGCCAAAACCAAAAAAAAAAAAACACAATAATAAAAAATCTTTTGTGAAAAATCATAAAAATAAATGGATTTTTTTTTTTTTGTTTTAATTTTTTCAAAAATCATCCAATCAAACGTACATACATATTGTTTATTTTTGTGTGTCAACATTTTTAATGTCTGGACTGTTATTTGGCTTGGTTGATGATATTTTGTCTGGTTATCCACAAATATTTTTCTCTGTGGTACATAAATTTATTTTTGTATTTTATATTTAAATATACTGTTGTATATTTTTTTAAAAATATGGTATGAATTTAATTTAAAATTTGACCTACAAACACAAAAGTCAATTAAATATCAAAATTGTGTTAAACTTACACTTGCAACTCTGTGGGTAATTTCAAAAATCTCTCATCAGTGTTGCAATTAAATGTTTAAAGTTATTGGTGGGGGGAAACAAATATTTACCAAAAAAAAAAATACATTTCTTATCATTTGTTTTCTATCTATTTTGGTATTTAGTAAAATCAAAATTTTTATAAAATTGATATTAAAATCATTTTAAATTGTTTAAAATAGAGTATCATTTATATATGGAAATTTTAAATTTTCTGTTTACTTACCCTGGTGTTTACCAGTGATGTACAAATTTTCAATCACAAGGCAGGGGCGCCCCAAAAACTTTTTTAAAGATATTTTTGTACCCTCCAACAATACTGGGACCCTATAAAGTTATATACTCCAAACTAAAAGATCTACTGAAGATTGTCTCGAATATGATTAAGTTCGTAAATGTGCAAAATCGGATGGAAAAAGTTACCCCTTGAAGAAATAAACCAACCCCTAAAAAATCTCTTTATTTTCGCAGTTTTTTTGTACTTTTGTTTAGCAAATTAAACATCTCAAAGTGCTAAACTTGGGCCCAGGAAGTTGGAAAATTTTTAATTTGATTTAAATATTGATAAAATTGGTCTAAACATGGACTGATTTTCTCCATTTTCAATAGGCTTCGTCCTTAGGCCATATGAAGCTTAAGTTTCAAATTTTAGACAAATCGATTGATAATTGCGACCTGTATAGTGTTTACAACGTTTACATGGACGGACTGACAGACAGACGGACGGACGGGCATCGCTAGAATGGCTTTAAAAGTTATTCTGAGTCGATCGGTATACTTAAAAGTGGGTCTAGGACCAATATTTCGGGTAGTTACAAACATCAGCACAAACTCATTATACCCTGTACCACAGGGTGGTGTAGGGTATAATTATCAATTGTAATTCGAAAAAGATTATTTGTAATTCGAAAAAGATCAATTGCAATTCAATTCCAATTGTATTTTGAAAATCATTAAATTGCTCTATTTCGAATTACATTGATCTTTTACGAATAATAATTGATCTTTTTGAATTACAATTGATACATTTCGAATTACAATTGATTTTTTTCGAATTACAATTGATCTTCTTATACCCTCTAACCACAGTGTGGGGGTATACTCACTTTGTCATTTCGTTTATAACGCATCGAAATATCGGTCGGGGTATAAGTATATATATTATTGATCCATAATCGATTCCAAGACATTATATGAATGTCTGTCTGTTCGTCCGTTTGTCTTTACATAACACGATGCAGTCTTAAATAAAACAGCTAGACTCCTGAAGTTTGGCACAAATATGTCTCATGTTAATAGGCAGATTAAGTTTGTGAATGGGCAAAATCGGGCCAGGGGGAAAAAGTTCCCCTTGAAGAATTGAACCAACCTCTGAAAATGTTTTAGGGGGGTAACGAGCAAATTTTCAAGATTTTTTAGTCAAATTAACTAAAATTTTTTTTTTTTTTGTAAAATTACGAAAAAAAATTTTTTCGTAAAATAAACTTTAAATATTTTGTAAACTATTCTTAACTTTTACTAAAAACTTAGTTTAAACGCTGATTTTAACAAAAAGTTTGCTAAAATTTAGTAATTTTGAATTATAAAAAGAAATATTAGAAAAATTTACAAATTTTTCTTGAGTGTAGGGGACACTTCAATATTTTTAACGTAAGAGTGGGGCATGGTATAAAAAAGTGGGGCGTGGCATAAAAATTTGTTCCTAAAGACAAAATCTAAGATTCTGCAAAAGTTTTCCTATAAAAAACGTATCAGATTTTGTGTAATTTTTTTTTTGTAAAGAAACATTCTCAATTTTCTTTCTATAGAAAATTTTAAGATTCTGAGACTTTTTTTCCTTTAGAACAAAATATATTTCCTGAAAAATTTTTCCTACAGAAACAACTTTATTTTGTAAAAACATTTTTAATGAAAATGTTTTTTCCTGTCTTTTTAAAAGTGGTTGTACCGCTCTGCTGTTTACCATTATTGTATAGCCAACACAAGGTGAATAATGTGCGTCTGTTGTGTTTTTTTTTGCGTTAAAAATAAATATTTATATTTAATTGTTAATAGAACAATTGAATAAAATTGTTTATTGTCTTCTTTTTAAACAATGTGACATTACTAATAATACAAAATATCTGGATAAATTGGGTTAAAATTTAAAGAAAGAACAATATGCTAGGAAAAGAGCTATCGCATTTCCACTGTTTATTTGGACAGACGAACGGATCCAAAAAAAAAAACCGAAAAACCTGCGCGAACTAGCATGCCATATTAATAGATTCACAACAACAATATTCCAAATTAATAAAAAAAACAAAAATTTGAACGAATAAGATTGAATTCCTAAAGTTGTACTCCATGATGTGGCATCCTTTTTATGAATTGGGTATATGTAATATCTTATTTTATAAAGCTTTATTTATTTTATGTGGAGCAACACATGATTCGATTTCCTTTAAAAATATTAAAATTTGAATTTAAATTTTCCGGAAAACACTGGTGTAGGGTATTATATGCTCGGTCTAGACCGACTTTAATTCTCTAACTTGTTTTCTTGTGTTTTTTGTTATTTTTGTTGTATTTAATTACATTTGTTATAGTTTAAAAGCACTTCACTAGGGAAGTGGTAATGACTTTTTTGCAGGGTAATTTCAAATTTTACAAAAAAAGATTAATATCCCAGCAAAGTACCTACTGCGAGTACTTGTACTTTCAACGCTATTTCGAAATAATTAAATTTTTAAATTGTTATTATAAAAAAAAAACTCAAAACTTGTTTCACTTGTTTTTGTTGCTAAAACTTGTTAATTATTAACTTATTTTTTTTGTATTTGTTTTAAATAACACACATTTTATTTTCTTAATAATACTACTTATAAGCCTTGCCATTTGTTGTTGTTATACATTTGTATACCCTACACCAATCTATGGTACTTTGTGATGATGTTTGTAACTAGCCGAAATATTGCACCCCAGACTCAAGTGCAATGATGGACACAGAATCACTTTTTGAGTCGATTTAGCGTTGTCCATGTCATCGATTTGTGTAAAAATTTAATTTTTTGACTTAAAGACGAACGCTATTGAAATTGGAAAAAATTGGTTCATGTTTACCCTAGCCCCATTAAAAATGACAATTAACCGTATTTTAAAAGGTATCCCCTCAAAATTTATCAGCTAAATGTATTTTGTATTCACACCCGTTCATGGTCATTCCAAATTTTAAGTAAATCCGAACAGTTCTACTTGTAGTCTCCATACAAACCACCCTCCCGAATACAGAAATCTCTCAAAATTCAAGAAAAAAGAAATGTTTGCTTTCAATTCTGTTTTTAGGTGATTTTTGTTTACTTTGGTTACCTGACAAAATCGAAATATAAGAAGACCATTTTTGGTCTTAGACCCCCATAAAAACATTTCGCCCGATATTTAGTTAAAGAAAAAAGAAGTCTATCCCAGCAAAAACTTGGTAATGACCATGCGCGGGTACAAGGGGGGGGGGGGGGGAAAGGGGAAATTTCCCCCACCAGACCAAATTTCGAAAAGAAAAAAAAGGAAAAAAGAAAAAAAGAAGAAAAAAAAAAAAAAGAAAAAAGAAAGAAAAGGAAAGGAAAGGAAAGAAAAGAAAAAGAAGAAAAAAAGAAAGAAGGAAATTTTCTAAAAAAATTTCGAAGTTCAAAAAGGTCTCAGAATCTGAGTCTTTTAAGAAAAAAAGGTCTCAAAGTAAGAGACTTTTTATTGTTGAAAAATAGTCTCAGAAGTTGAAACTAACTGAATTGGTAGAAGGTCGCAGAATCTAAGACTTTTTTAACGGGAAAAGGGTCTTAGAATCTAAGACTAATCTCAGAAAAATGTCTCAGAATCTCAGACTTTTTCTATAGGAAACAGGTCTCAGAATCTTTGATCTTTCTATAGGAAAAAGGTCCTAAAGTCTGAGACGTTTTGTATAGGAAAAACATTTCCGACTAGGACGTTTTCTATAGGAAAAGTGTCTTAGAATCGGAAAAGATTTCAGAATCAGAAACAGGTCTCAGAATTTGTCACTTCTTCTTTAGAGAAAAAGTGCCAGAATCTTAAACTTTTTCTATATAAGAAAAATCTCTCAGAATTTGAGACTTTTTCTTTAGGAAAAATGGGTGCGAATCGAGCATTATTCTTTAGGAATAAGATCTCAGGATTTGAAACTTTTTCTTTAGAAAAATGGTCTTAGAATCTGAGACTTTTTCTATAGGAAAAAGGTCGAAAATTCTAAGACTTTTTCTTTAGAAAAAAGGTCTCAGAATCTAAAATTTTTTCAGTACGAAACAAATCTAATAATCAGAGACCTCTCTATACGAAAAATGTCTCAGTAATGCTTTAAATATGAGACTTTTTCTATAGTAAAATGTCTTAGAATCTGAGACTTTTTCTGTGGAAAAAAATTCTTAGAACCTGAAAATTTTCCTATACGAAAAAAGTCTCAGATTCTGAGACATTTTTTGTTAAGAAGAAGACTGATATTCTGAGACATGTTCCCTATAAAAAAAATTTTCTTGAAAAATGTCTCAAAATCTGATATTTTCTATGTAAGGAGTGAGATCATAAAAATGTTAACACACATAAAGTTAAATAAAAAACAGACTACTGAATTTTAAGAGTTCAAACCAAATTTTTATTAAATAAAATTTAATACAAAATCATAACAAAAAAACCGCATGGAACTCTAACCACTACGAACAAAGTTATCCACTTTTTCCGGAAACCCTCCCATTAAGGCTTTTATGGTAGTTTCTGTCACCTTTTTAGAGCAGGTGGTCCATCTACGTTTGAAATCTTGCATGTCCTGGGAGACCTTTTTTGTGCCCTTTAATTCTTTTTTAACAAGAGCCCAATATCTCTCCACTGGCCTGAGCTCCGGGCAGTTTGGTGGATTTGCCTCTCTTGGTACAAAAACCACATTATTATCATTATACCACTCCAGCGCTTTCTTGCTGTAGTGACAAGATGCTAAATCGGGCCAAAAGTAAGTGGATACATTGTGCTGACTCAAGAACGGAAGAAGTCTCTTCTGCAAACACTCCTTGATATAAATTTCGCTGTTTATAGAGCCAGATGTCACAAATGACTGGCTTCTTTGGCCGCAGCTACATATGGCTTGCCATACTAGGAATTTTTTGGGGAATTTCGTTTGCTTTTTTGACCGAAATTTTTCCGCAACATTTCCTCGAACATCGGAAACATAAAATTCTTGACCAGGGAGCTGCGCAAAATCAGCCAGGACATAAGTTTCGTCGTCCATTACACAACAGTTGTATTTTTTTATAAAATTTGATTTCAATTTTCTAGCTCTGGTTTTGGCCTCCAAATTTTTAAAAGCGTTTCTATCGGGAACTTTTTGAACTTTGTAGGACTTTAGTCCCGCCTTACGTTTCACTTTACGTACAAAAAAGTCTGAGCATTGGGCTAACCGAGCTGTTTTTCTGCCAGATGTGTTAGGAACTCTCTTAAGGATGCTTTTAACTTTATATGCCTTACCAATGTTACGATAACCAGTCGTTGTTCCTGTTCCCGGCTTCCTTTCAATTGTTAGGTGTTCCAGATACCTTTTTACCACTTTTGAAACTGTTTGGCGGCATACATTAGTTTCTTGGGCAATTTTTTTGTATGTCCATGTTTGGTTTTGTTGAAAATATTTAATTATTTTTGAACGCACTTTTCTTTCATCGTCCATTGTGTAAAAAATTGCAAATTAAAACTCATGATGTAAATTAATTTATTAACTGACATATTTTTAAAATGTAAACTGCCGAAAAAAAAAAAATTTGGAAGCTTTACACCAAAGTTGTAGGCAAAAATGTGTGTTAACATTTTTATGATCTCACTCCTTAGAAGAATTTCTTCTATTAAATTCTCAGATTAGACTCTTCTTATGTATACGAAAAATATACAACTTTCTTTTAAATTTTTTTAAAAATCCGAACCTTTTCTATACGAAAATTGTCTCAGATTCTGAGACATTTAGTCATTTTAAGACAGTTTCCCTATAAAAAGAATTTTTTCACGAAAAATGTCTTAACATCTGAAGTTTTCTATGTAGGGAGAATTTCTTCTTTTAAAAAATTCTCTTCTTATGTATACGAAAAATATACAATTTTCATTAAAAACAAATTAAAAAAAATGATCTAAACGAAATATGATCATGAAAAACAAACCTTATTCGGCAAAAAATAATAAATTTGAGGATTGTATAGCTATCCCATCACTTTTTTTATTTTTTGTAAAAAAAAACGTATCCCTTTTTTTTGCTCGTCAACAAAGGAGAATTTATGATTTTTTTTTCGAAGTAAAAAAAAAAATTTCCCCCCCCAAACCCAAATGCTGTACCCGCCACTGGTAATGACACATCATTACCATTCGAATTACTTAGTAATGATAGAAAATTACCTTTAGCATTATTTTGAAATGTATAATAATGACTTACTAATAATGGCTTACCTAAGTAATTATAATAAAATAAAAAAATTTCAGAACTAGATTTTCACTTTTTGGCTAACTGCAAATTATTTTGGTTAAAAATAAAATTAAATTAAATACTTTTTTATTTTTTAAAATTTTTTTCAAAATAATTTTTTCGTTACCTATAAGTATATATGTAACTAGTTATTAATACTGTTTTGATAATCATTACAGCTGGCGCCATCGCTTGTAGTTGTAATGGGAAAAGTAATTCGAATCATAATTACCCAGCCAGAAATTGCCAACGGTACAAAAAAAAGTGTACTGGCAGAACATTGGCTACACAAAAAATACTACGCTTTGCAGAAATATCGAATAGCATAAAAAATAATGTACTGGTAATACACTGGTTATACCAAATATACTACGCTTTGTCGAAATTTCTCATTACATATACAGTACAAAAAAAATGTACTGGCAAATCATTGGCTACACAAAAAATACTACGCTTTGCGGAAATAGCGAATAGTATAAAAAAATGTACTGGCAACAAAATATTACCTTTGTCGAAATTTTCTCATTACATACAGAACAAAATAATTTTTTTTTTAAATTTATTTTTGAAAATTTTATATTAAATAATGTTTTAATGATCATCTTAACATTTAAGAATTGAGTAATAGAACTGATATATATTATTGGAATTACGTATGTAAAAGAGTCATTGCAGTTTTTTCGATATGAAATGTTTTTTCGATATCAAAATTTTTAACACGATAAAAACCAATTTCACTTGACGGCATTGGATAATCAAAATAATTAGAAATTTTAAGAAAAATGTTTCTTATCAAAAATATGTCTTTAAAATGGTAATTAGAACGTTTTCTTGTAAAAAATCTTTGACAACTACAATATTTCCATTTATCAGTACGTTATCGGGAGAAACAGATGCAATTTTAAAACCGTGAGGATTAACAAACGAAAAAGTAACGATTGATCCAGACCCTTCTATTACATTTCCCAAAGAATATTTAGTGTGTCTATTGAAAGTATTCACTTTATATTAAAAAAAGATGAATTTTAATAAGATAGAAATATGGTACAAATGTTACCTTAAACTGACAAGAGTACCCCGAGGTTGCTTTAAGGTGTTTGACTCTAAAACACTCCACTTTGTTTTTAAATCACACTAATATATACACCAAGAATTATTCAATGTGATTGCGATGAATTAAGTTTGTTTTCTTGACACTTAAAAAACTCTTTGCCACTTTGAATTTTATAGAATATAAACTAATCATGTGCCAGTACAGTATTTTTTGTTTTTACCACGGTTTGCCAACATTGTCTAGAACCGTGGGCACACGTACAACTGGCGTTATCATTTAGATATTGGGCCAATACGGTATTCGTTGAAAAACAGATATTTTGCCAACGTTTGTTGTCTCGGTTTCAACGCTTTGCCAATGTAGGCCCCACCGTATTTTTCTGCCTGGGTAGTTATAACTAGGGCAAGTACTTTCATGCACCTAAAAAACGAAAATATGTGCCTATAATATGCATCTAAAAATCCAAAATATGCACCAAAAACTTCAAAAATATGCATCTAAAACTTATTGTTTTTACTAAAAAAATAACTTATCAACATAAATTAGACTTTTTCAAATACTTTAAGGCCGTCGACAAATCTTAAAAATGTTTATTGAGTGAAAACAATTGTTAATTAGTGAAATAGTTTTTTGCTTGAGAAGTTTTTTCTTTGAGTCACTAAATATTTCTGAAGAAAAAAATTTATAAAAAAAAATATTAAAATACAATATTTTTCTAGAACAAGTTATTTTTCAATACTTTATGTTCTTTATTCTAAAAAAAATATTTATTTTTAAAATATTTTTGACATTTTTTTTAGGAATTTTAAGATTTTGAAGTCAAAAAATTAACTCAAAAGCAAAAGACCCCACCCTAACTCTAATCAAAATAAAAACGCAATTTTCCTGTAAAAAAATCTTAAATTCGAAAACATTTTTTTCTTACCGATTAGTAAAATGTCTCAGAATAGGAACTTTTTAAATAGGAAACATTTCTCAGAATCTAAAAATTAAACTTCCTAAATCCATTTTCTTTTTTATATTTTTAATTAATAATTAATTAATATATTTAAAGCATGTGTTCTTTCTGTGCTTCTCTACGGATGCGAGACTTGGTTTGTTTCAGAAGTTATACAAAACAAACTCAGAGTTTTCGTTAATCGCTGTCTTCGAAGAATACTTAAAATATTCTGGCCCCGTACAATAACGAATGAACAACTTTGGGCCAGGACATGTGTTCGGGACATAAACAATGAAATTCGAAGAAGAAAATTTGGTTGGATAGGTCATACTCTTCGTAAGCCACCTGAAGAAATATGCAACCACGCCCTTGTTTACAACCCACAAGGAAGCAGAAAACCAGGTCGACCAAAAAACACCTGGCGGCGATCTACTCTAAAAGAAATAAATTCCATGTCTCATAGTCTTGGTAGAACCTTCAATAACATCGGAGAGCTCAAAGTTACAGCCGCACATCGACAAAGATGGAGACAACTTATAGACAGCCTATGCCCAGTATAGAGGCAGCTCGTAATCAGAAGACGACAAGCAAGGCATTATATTATATATAAATCCATTTTCTTTAAAAAATTCATCAGAATAAAAAATCTATAAAAAAAATACAATTTTCTATAAGAAATAGGATATGTTTTGAATTTTTCTAAGGACGTTTTGAAAAAATATTGATGAAATTTAAAAAAAAATCCTATTTATATGAAAATATGCAAAAATATGCATTTATACCAAAATATGCAAAAATATGCAACTACAAATCAATGCCATTTTATTGCAAATTCTTTGATTCGGATAGATATTTAATTTATGCTATGTTTACAATGCTGAGTAAAAATATGCATTTTCATGAAAGTACTTGCCCTAGTTATAACTTTTGAATTTCCCATTACACATTTCATTACTTGGTAATGCAAGTTTTTGCTGGGATTTCATTATAATTTGGTTTGTGAGTGTTTTCTTCACTTATTAATGATCTAAAAAAATATATATTTAATCGGTCCATGTTTGGACTTGGTACCCATTTTCCGGCAAACTCTGGTGTAGGGTATTATATAGTCGGTCTTGACCGATTATAAATTTCTTACTTGTTTTAGTTTGCTTGTGTCAAACATATTGATTTAGATTTTCCAATTTTTATTTATTTAGTAGTTTGTGTTTTTACGCTATTCCTCTCACTTCCATAAATCTTATGTTTCACCACACATTTTTGTTTTACAATAGTTTTATTTTTAGTGAAGGTTAAGGTTAAGGAAAATTTTGAGTGGAGGGGGGAGAAGGGGACGCACAGTTAATGTGTGATGTGTAATAAATTGTCATAAGTTATGAAATATCAATTCGTACAGCAAACACTATGCCGGAAAAACTGTAAAACGATTTATTTTTTATTTTATTTTATAATTACAAATCATATACTTATTTTACCTAACCGAGAACTGGTAACAATGACCTTCGTCTCGTTGTAGCGAAACAGACCAAGGCCTCTGGTGGGAATCGAACCCACGACCCCTAGACTCATAGGCTAGCACGCTACCAACTAGCCTACTGGGGCGCCTCTGTAAAACGATTTTTTTTATAAAATTAACAAACTTTGGGCAAATTTTGTTTTGTTTTACAAATTTTTTAGTAGATTTTTTTTTGCTGAAATCAAAATTTTAACAAATTTTTTTGCTGAAATCAAGATTTTAACACATTTTTTTCTTTTCCATTTAAAACAAGTGAGAGTGTTATATTTGGATGTGGCGAAGCTTTTATACACTCCAATTGTAAAAAAAAATTGTCTGGAGGACTGCGGGATGTTAGGGACACCTTTCCTCTCGTGATAAATATTTACAAATTAACTTGTTCTGCTTTTTGCACTTAAGTAATAAAATTTAATCATTATTTAAAGTATTTTTTTATGTTCACGACCACTAAAAGGGGAGATACTCCGGGTCCAAGCGCAGGACTTTCAACTTCTTCTGTCATAAAATTAAAGTCGGTCAAGACCGACCATATAAGACCCAACACCAGTGTTTCCTGGAAAATGGGTCCTAATTTCAAACATGTATCCATCTTTTGTCAAATATTAAGTTCAAGTTCAAAAACACTCTCAAACCAAATTTTGAGTGAAATAGGCTTCTATTTGTTGCCAATAAACCGCAGCTCCAAAAATGGTCCGATTATAAACAGATCCGATTAGGTTATACCGCTCAACAAATCGAAGGTTTTTGACTCTGGTTTGAAGTTTTATAGAAACTTTTTAAAGACTTTGACTCGCTGATTCCAAATTTGTGCTCCAAGTTTTTCCATCACGTCTACAATTTTAATCATTCGCGGTTGAAAATGCTTAAAAACGCGATTTTTGCCTTTTTGGAAAGCCTGCACAGCAGCCATTTGGTGGAATAAAAATCTGGTATAAAACGTTAGAGTAGAATTTAACGATGATCTCAAAAATTTGATAAAAAAGGCTTCAACTAACAGTTGTTTAAGTAAATGAATAGAACAAATGCTTTCTTGTCGAAAAATAACGGCAAAATGGGGCCATACAAAAACATCTCATTACACGACTATAGGAGCAAGGCGCGGTTTTGTCACCACTACTCCGGCCTCTGGTGTTGGATATCATTTTAAAGGAACTGGGAACTTTAGGAACCACAACAATAGTATACGCTGATGATATTAGAGGGCTCATTAAGTGTTATGTGGAAGTGGGCTTAAAAAAATGGACTTAATATGTATTAACTCGCGGAAAATGGAAATGGTTCGTTTTACTAGAAAATACAAAATTCCCGAATTTAGAAAGGTCCGAGTGGGAGTAGTGAAAATTCCAATATCACCGCATGACAAATTTCTTGGTGTGTTTTTGGACAGTAAGCTTTTATGGAACAAGAATTCTGAAGAAAGAGTGAAAAAGGCAAATGACGCGTATTACGAGTGTAAAAAAATGTTCGGTAGTACCTGGGGTCTAGAGCCACTTACTGGATTTATACTTCAATCATAAGACTTAATTTACTCTATGGAGTTTTAGTCATTTATAAGGCACTCGAAAGTGATGTAACGCTTAAAATGTTTCAGAAGCTTTAACGGCATATTTGAGGAAGTATTACTGGCGCTTTGAGAACGACATTAGCCGACTCTATCGACGTTTAATTGTACTTGTTACCAATTGATCTCTTTGCAAAAGGCGAGGAGGCTTACAAAGCTTGCCTCATACTCAAAGAGTCAAATTGGTGCAAGTATCATAACTTTGGACACAGTTACATTGCACATATAGATCGTATTGACTCTGATTACATAGTGCCCAAACTATCGAGAATTTTGGTCGATCTCGCAGGGACCTCCTGCAAACGCAATAAATATCTTTACGGGTGGTTTGAAGCAATCGCATGGTGTGGGAGCTGGTTTCACGATATCGAAACTGAACCAACGCGTATCTTTTGAACTACCCGCAGATTCGAGTATCACGCTAAGCTGCTATATCAAAAGCCGTCGAATATATGGTAAGGAAAAAAGGAGCAGCCGTAAATTTCTACGTGGATAGTCAGGCTGCTCTAGAGGCTCTTTTGAGCTACCAAATTAAATCGAAAACGGTTTTAAGTGTTGCGAGAATTTAAAACAAATGTGCTTAAATAATAAAGTTACCGTAACCCTTTAACGACCACTATTTATTATTATTATTAGACCAAAGATCACAAAAATTTATAGAACAAAAAATCGCTCCGGTCGAAAATGTATGGTCGCCAAAGGGTTAATATGAGTACCAGGGCACGAAGGAACAAAAGGAAACGAGAAAGCAGATGAACTCGCGAAATATACGGCAAGGGAAAGGTCAGGCTGCTCTTAAAGCACTCATGAGCTACCAAATTTAATCGAAAACGGTTTTGAAGTGTTACGAGAATTTAAAACAACTGTGCTTTAATAATAAAGTTACCTTAACCCTTTACCGACCACTATAATTATTATTACGTCAAAGATCACAAAAATGTAAAGAAAATCAAAATCGCTCCGGCCGAAAATGTTTGGTCGTCAAAGGGTTAATATGGATACCAGGGCGCGAAGGAATAAAAGGAAACAAAAAAGCAGATGAACTCGCGAAACTTGGAGCATATGGCATAGGAAACGCCAAAATGCTTTCAATGCCACTCTATTACTACATTCTATTCTCATACTTTCACTCACGAGAATACCAAAGGGTTAATATGAGTACCAGGGCACGAAGGAACAAAAGGAAACGAGAAAGCAGATGAACTCGCGAAATATACGGCAAGGGAAAGGTCAGGCTGCTCTTAAAGCACTCATGAGCTACCAAATTTAATCGAAAACGGTTTTGAAGTGTTACGAGAATTTAAAACAACTGTGCTTAAATAATAAAGTTACCTTAACCCTTTACCGACCACTATAATTATTATTACGTCAAAGATCACAAAAATGTAAAGAAAATCAAAATCGCTCCGGCCGAAAATGTTTGGTCGTCAAAGGGTTAATATGGATACCAGGGCACGAAGGAATAAAAGGAAACGAAAAAGCAGATGAACTCGCGAAACTTGGAGCAGATGGCATAGGAAACGCCAAAATGCTTTCAACGCCACTCTATTACTACATTCTATTCTCATACTTTCACTCACGAGAATAGAATGTAGTTTGTTGACAGGTCTAATAACGGCACACTGTCTTGTCGGGAAACATATCAAAAACATGAATCTTATACGGACGCAAGCTGCTAAAGGTGTGAGACACCCGACGTTAAAAGAGACCATTGAACACGTCACATGTGTCACTGCCCTGCTTTTGCACGAACTCTACTATCAACTATAGGGAGTTCACAGTTTGACACTTTGGAGGAAATTACTAGTATTGAGCTTAAAAGTTTAATGCAATTCGCAATGAAGGTCAGTGTATCAAGTTTGCGTCTATAAACGGAACAAGTTTTGTGGTATCGGTCTATGCGGAGTACCGATCTGGCCTCCCAACCTATTTTAGATCAAAACAAACCTTAATTTTCTCTGCGATCGACGAAATTCTAAAAAAGTCATTATTCGTGCCACCTTAGTATTTACACTCAAAATAATCCTACAGTAAAAAATACAGTAAAAGTGTTATAACTTTAACTATACTACTTTTTTAGTAATTTACAGTATAAATTTAGCTTTACAGTATAAATTTAGTTATTTTTTTGAAATTGGAATACTTTGAACTTTACTGAATACTGATTTTTTACCGATTTTTTAATAATTTTTGTTAGTAATTTTAAAAAATTTGGAAAATTATTTTTGAGACCTAATATGGTAAAATTTACATTTTTGAAAAAAAAAAATTTTTTCAAACGCACATAGCAAATTTTCGTTGAAAAAAAATAAATGTTTATTTTTTTTTTAAAAATTTCCGAAATAGATCATTGCCAGCTATCAAGCTCAATAATTAAATATTTTTAAAACAATTTTTTTTGTTAAAAAATTTTTCAAAATCGATTTTGGATAGGTTTTCGCTTTTAAATTTGTTTACCGTTTTTTTATAACTGCGTTAGTAAAAATTGACTAACGCGTTGTAGGGCCCTTTAATACTAACAATTAGTAATAACTACCAACTTTTTAGTAAGGAATACTGTAGGATTTCTATTAGTGATATGTTTGATTTCCGAATAAGATTTTTTTTGTTTAATGTATTATTTTATTAAAATATTGCGTTATGAATACTAATAAACTAAGGATACATTAACTACTTTATGCAGACAACTGAATTTCAAACAAAAAGGTGTTTTCCTGTCGTTTGGTTGTTAATGACTCATTCTACTGTATTCAAAAGAACCAAGATACATTTTATTATGTTATTTATATATCCAAGAAGTCTTTATACAAGGAGGTACAAAAAATATATTTCTTTCACATATAAAGTTTTTTTCCTAATAGCTAAAAAAATATCACAACTTTTAGTAAAATTTTATTAAATTGTGAGCATGTCACAAATTTTAGTTGTCTTTCCGTTTGTGGATTAGTCTTTTTTGATTGCAGGTTTTTTTGTGTCTATTTTTTTTATTATTTTTTAGACTAACAATAAAAAAAAAACCTTAAGATGAAGTAAGTGTATCTCAATTACTGACAAATTCCAAAAAAAAAAAAAAAAATAAAAAATGGCGCCCAAGCTGGGGCATGATTTAAATCACAAAGCGGATCGAGGAAGAATCGCGACATACTTAGGCCAGCAACTTTAATGATTCAACAACTTATCCGAATACTTTGAGTACCAATAAGTCGGGCAGAGTGGATTTTTTGATCAAAGAGCAACAACTGGTAAAGTTATGTACTGAGATTCAGGAACGTTTTTCCAGGACTGTGATCACGTAAAACGATAGTTAACTATCGTCGACTTTTAAAGTCTTGTTGCTCTTAAACTAAACTAAATTTTTCCAAATTTTTTAATGTTACTGGATCAGACAACACTCTTTGATAATATAATAATAAAACACTTTCAAATTTTCCTACAAAACGATATGTATTTTTATGTCGTTTATCCATCGTCAATCGTTTTCGTTTTACATGATTAGGCCCCAGGTTTTTTTGGCTTATTTTTTTTATTATTTTTAACGCGAATAATCCAAAAATTCCTTAAGATAAAGTTAGTGTATCTCAATTATTGACAAATTCAAAAACCAGATTGAAATTAAAAAAATACAAAATGGCGCCCAAGCTGGGGCCCGATTCAAAATCACAAAGCGGAACGAGAAAGAGTCGGGACAAACTTAGGCCAGCAACTTAAATGATTCAAGAAGTTATCCGAATACTTTGAGCCCCAATTAATTGGGGCAGAATTGGTTTTTTAATCAAACAGGAACAACTGTTAAAGTTATGTCGAAATTAAAATTCGGGAACGTTTTTCCCAGAAAAACAATTAAAATTTGTCACCAGGAAAAATATATTAGAATCTTAAGATTTTTTTAAAAAATAATATATTTTTTAGAATCTGAGATTCTTTTTTTTTTTTTTAAAGTATTATAAGAAAATATTTCAGAAACTAAAAACATTTTTCTTTGAGTACAATTTCTGAATTTTCTTTGGTATTTTAGGTTAGGTTGTGAAGGATGACGCCGGTTTACACAAAAACCAACGTCCATATAGACCTTTGGTATTTTAGTCCATTTGTCTTCCAACAATTTTTTTCCACCTCCTTATGTATATAAACGCCTAGTATAACTTTTATTTGTTAATTTAATATTTATATTCAAAAGAACAGATACCTTTCATTATGTTATTTGTATAACCTGTATGTATTCATTTAATATTTATACAATCAATTCTTTTTGATCAACCCTTTTTTTCTAGTCGATACTATTTATTTAATAAAATACTTATTGTATTATATAATTTCCATTTATTTCAATTACAGGTTAGTACAATTAACTCCAAAGTTTATCATACCGCTACATTTTTGGGTCTATTACCAGCTCAACTAATTAATGTTTATTTGGGTTCAACCCTACGGTCAATGCATGAAGTTTTAAACAATCATGGGACAGCAGTGACGGGTTACATTAGTTTTGGTGTTGAGGTAAGTGTTAAAACATGTTTAATAACTAACCACTGCCAAATCCTAAGAGGACAGAAAGTCGTTTTTCCCTTTGGCAAACGGACGGATGGCCTATTAGTAGGAGTACTGACAGGGCACTGTATAATCGGCCAAATGGCCGTTCATATAGGAATTTCTAATAGGGAGAAGTGGAAGTGGAGGAGGAGGAGTCAGTAAAGCATTTGTTGTGTGAATGTCAGGGTCTGATGAAACGTCGTCTTAAGTATTTGGGGCAACGATTTTTTGATGACCTGGATTGCCTAAACAGTGTTGACGTCTCTAGCAGAATATCCTAGAGAATCGGGGTGGTTTGAGAAGTAGAATTTATATATCTGAGGGGATTAGGGAGACAAATTTAGGGGCATCACAATGGGACTTATGACCTCCGAGTGAATTCGCCAAAATGGCAGACGCCCATCCAACCTAACTGTAAACATATATTAACCACTGTACACAATTTTTTTTTCTAATTCAAACTATTTTTTTTTTCTACTCATAATTCATTGTAAGAAATAACCTAACAAATTGATTGTTAATAATTTATTAAGGCAATTGTTATAAAAAAATTCAAAACAATAAACTTGTTTATTATGTGTAATACATATACAAATAAAAAATGCAAATAAAATTATTATTTGCTGTTTTAACAATCAATAACATTGTGGTTCTTTATATGTTGTGATAAAAACGATGACATGTGTTTTGTTTTATATTTGAAAATTATTTATTTTTTAAAAAGGGGAGTAAAAAATGGGGAAGAGATAAAGTTTGTAAACACTTTGCCTATATTTTTATTTAATCCTAAATGTATGCTTTAGTTTAAAATTATTAAATATGTAGTGTCATTTGCTGCACAGTGGCATAAAAGTGCTAACGTTTTTTTTTTTTGAAAATTAAGTTTTATTTATCGTAACTAAAGAATTTGTTTGCTTCATAGGATGTCATTTCTTTACCCTCCCATCACAGATTAGGGCATACTTACTTTGTCATTCCATGTGTAAGGCATCGCAATATCGGTCTAGGACCCTTTAAATTTATTTTTATTATTGATCAGTGATCGCTTCTAATACATTCTAGCGGTGTCCATCTGCTTGGTCATAACTTGTTAAGTTTAAAAATTGACTAAATTGGGCCAGGGAGAACAAATTTCCCCCCTTCAAAGACCAACTTCTGAAAACTCAATTTTTAATATGTTTTTTTTTTTTTGTATTTTTGTTAAAAAATTAAACATTTTTATGCTAGAAGAAGTTCAAGGTCCTCCACTTGGTCCCAAAAGATTAAAAAATGTCGTTTTATGATCCCGCCCCCCATTAACATTTTTTTTTTTTTTTAAATTATAAAATTGTATTACTTTAGTACAAAAAACATAATAAACGAATTTGTTAACTTCTACCGCTAATAGAAGGAGTCCACTAAAGACCCCGGCCGAAGACTCCTCCCAAAAAAAACGCCTTTTCAATTTTATTTATATTTTTTAATTTGTTTACAAGCTGGAGGGTATAAAAGGTTCCGCACAGCCCAATTTAACACATCTTTAGTGTCCGACCGAATGCACCTTTTTTGGCTGAAGCCGAATATTCGGCCAAATTTTCACTATTCGGCCAAACCGAAGCCGAATATTAAAAAAAAATATTTATGTAGTAAAAACAAGAAAAACATAAAACTCGACTCGGCGGGATACTCAAATGCATGAGAATGTTGTCTAGAATGATATTTTTTTAAGCAAAAAATTTTTTTGGACATTTTTGTAAAAAAAATATATATTGGAGTGTAATTTTTTTCGACCGAAATTTTTTTTTGAATGTAAAAAATGTTTTTAGTTGCAAAAACACTTAGTAAAATATTTTTGTGGCTTACTAATGTGATTCAAAGTTAGTTTAGTGTGTTTTCAAACACGTTAGCACAAATATTATACAATTATTCGGTATTCGGCCTATTCGGCCAAAATTGTGGCCGAAGCCGAATAGTGGCCGAATAGTGCTTTTTGGCCGAAGCCGAATATTCGGTCGGACACTACACATCTTACTTGTGAATGAATTTTTCTATAAAAAAAATTTTAGAATCTGACAATTATTCTATACGAAAATGCCTCAGATTCTGTAAATTTTTCTATACGAAAAATGTGTCATTTTTTATACAAAAAACATTCTAGACGAAAAATGTTTAAGCTTTTGGATTGTTTACTATACTAAAAATGTCATAGATTCTGAGATTCTCTCAGAATTGTGAGAGTTTTTCTATACAAAAAAAGTCTCGATGATCTTATAATTTGAGAATTTTTCTAAACGAAGAAGTTCTCCGAATTAGAGAGTTTTTCTGCACGAAGAATTTCTCATAACTAAAGAGTTTTTTTTACAAGTTTTTTTTTTTTCAAATGTATTGGAATTTTAAAACTTTTCTCAAAATCTTCTTTTATCATGCGGTAAAAACGCAAAAAAGTTGAAAAAAATATTAGTTTTTATCGCCCTTTGTAAAATGTGTTCATTAGGGTTATGACTCATTTTTGACAAAATTTTTACCTATCACCACGTGAGAGGCAATACAAAATTAACATTAAAAATCGTTTTTGCGGGTCATTTTTTGCAAAAAAAACCTTCCGCACCAAACGCAATTTCTAAAAAGTCACAGATTTTTTTGTTTTAAGTCCTATTTTTTAAAAACAGGTAATTTTAACCCTTCTAATGAATGAATTATATAAAAAAAGATCTTGTGAATACTTACGAATAAAAATAAAGCCGCCCGGACTTTTACTTTTGGAGCTACATGCTGCCAAAGTTGACGTTATAAGTAGTTAACGTTATGCAGTTAAGGGTTAAACCGCAAAACTTTAATATTGAAGGAATCAAAAAAGTCCCTTCAAAAAGCTTTTGTCATTTGTGCATAAATAGTAGTGCCTACGGTCAGTACCGTAGTACCGGGAATACCGGTATTCCCGGTTCTCGGTATTACCGGGAAATGATACCGGTTTCCCGGTTCTTAATTTATTCCCGGTATTCCCGGGAATACCGGTATTCCCGGTTCCGGTTCTGACGGTATTCCCAGGACTACCGGTATGTATATTTTGTAAAATTTTGTATAATTAAGATTTTATCTTTGCTTTTACCAAAAATAATACAAAACATGTGAAAAATACCATTTCCATTAAATTTTTTGAATTTAAGAAAAAATGGTTACATGATTTTCAAATAATTTTACAAACACAACTAAATATTTCTGAAATACTGATTAAATAGTGTAATTTAAATATTTTGTGGTTTAGTATTTTTTGGTTTTTGAGAACCGGTACCAGGATCAGAACCGGGAATACCGGTATTCCCGGGAATATATCTAGAACCGGGAAACCGGTACCAGAACCGGGAATACCGGTATTCCCGGGAATACCGAGAACCGGGAAATGGGGGGCACTAGTAAATAGCTTTTCTTACGCATCGTTTGAATCTCATATTTTCTTAGTTTTAGTTAAACTAAGAAAATATAGACCAAATTTCATCTCGTTTGGTGCGGGAACTTTTTTGACGGAAGCGAAAAAGTAAAAATGCAATTCTTAATATTTTTTTATGTCCTTTTTGGCTAGGGCAGGTAAATTTTGATATTTGCAAAAAAATCCAAAAAGTCATAACCCTAGTGTTCATGTTCATGAACTGTTCAATTGTAATTCACAGATTTCAATTGTTATTCGATAAATATCAACTGAATTTCCATTGATCTTTTTCGAATTACAATTGGAATCTTTGAATTACAATTTATCTTATTCGAATTACAATTGATCTTTTTCAAATTGCAATTCATCTTTCTCGAATTACAATTGATATTTTTCGAATTAAAATTGATTCTTTTTGAATCACAATTGATCTTTTTTGAATTACGATTGTTCCTTTTCGAATTACAATTAATCTTTTTCGAATTTGAACTGATCTATTTGGAATAACAATTGATGTTTTTTCGAGTTACAATTGGAATTTACAAATTACAAATGGAATTTTCGAATTATAAATAAAATTTTCGAATTGCAAGTAGAATCTTTGAATTACAAATAGAATTTTCAAATAACAAATGAAATTTTCAATTTTAAAGTAAAATTTTTGAATTACATCTGTAAATGTTGCAGTAAACAAGTAATGTTGGTTAAATCTTCGTTAAAATTTCGTACGTTCGATTGGAATTTAAGTTGTTTTGGATTATGTTATTATTGTGTAGGGTATTTTTAAAGCCGACTGCTATGTAGATTTTAATTATTTTAAAATTGTTATTTTTCCATTGCAGCCAAAACATATGCTTTGATTTTTTTAATTTATAATGTTTTTCTATTGCATTTTTTTCACAACTAATTATTTTTTTTTATTTTTCTCTAATTACAGGTTATTTGTGGTGTGGCATTAATGTTTTGGGTGGTACAAAAAGCACGCAAAGAATTATCGGAAACTTTGCTCACTGACATAAGTAGTGATGGCAAATTAATCGATATACAAGTGTAGCAAGACTGCATTTTTTTAGATTTAATATTAGATTATAAAAAAAATTTATAAAATAATAAATATTTTTTTTATATTGTTGTTGTGTTTTTTTTTTTGTTTTTTTGTAAAAATATATTTTTTTGAAAGCATTTATTAAACATTTGTTTTTATGTTGCGATCATAAATGAAATTTATAAAGAAAAATATATAAAAAATGTTAAAAAAATTAAAAATGATAAAAATTAAAAATTTTGAAAGTTTATTTTAAGAAAATAAATTTAAAAAAAAAAAACTGTACATAATTTATAAAATTAATTTAAATTTGTATAAAAAACTAATTACAAAAAAATTAAAATTTACAACCTGATTCATAACAATAGAATAGAATTTTGAAATATTCCATATTTTTTTCTCAAAAAAAAAAAAATTTTTTTTCTCAAAAAAATTTTTTTTTTTCAATTTTGCAAACAAATTTTTTAACAATTGTTTTTAAATAAAGTTTTTTGCAACAATATTTTTTACATTGTGGAAGTATTCATACATTCGGCTAGTCCAAATTAAATTTTTGTACTTGTTTTATTTTGTGGCTGTCTCAAATATTTTTATGAATCAGGAGGTTAATTTTTTAAAAATTTATTAAGACTCCAAACATTTTTCTCTTCTTTTTTTAATAATTTTATATTTTGAGTTTTTTTATTATTTTTTTTATAATTTTTGTTTATTTTTTATTTTGTTTTTTGCTAACAAAATTAAAAAAAAAAAAAAACTTCTCTTAATTTATTAATTAACCAACCAAATTACAAAAAAAATCTGCTGTGCCTATAAAACACACAAAAAATTGCATTACTTTAAATCTAATTCTAAACAAAAATCTTATAAAAAATATATATAGCTTTTTATTTTTCTGATCTAAGCTTAACTTTTTAATATAAAAACAAATGTATAGTAAAAAAAAATATATAAATATAATAAATGTAATAAATTCTTATGGAATATTAAAATTGAATTCATATGGCGATGTTTTATTGATGTTATGGAATATTAAAAATAAATTCGTATGGCGCTGTTGTTTTTTATTTTGGTTCATATTGTCTCCAACTTCTTAGGTCTTTCAAATAATGTTTACTGAATATAGTTTCCAAAACATTTATGGTAAAATCCACATCGGTTTTATTGGCACACAATGGTGGTTTTAAGCACATTACCTATTTAAAAAGAAAATTTAAATTGAATGTATTATTACCTAAATAAGTTATTTTTTAAAAAAAACCTGCTGCGACTGGAAGCAATCTCTGAACAGTTGATTAAAATTTGCCAACTGGTCAAAAATCTGGTCTGCAAACTTTTTCGTCACGGCTTTTGAGATAAATTGCGATGTGATACAAAAGTTTGGATACCAGATTTCTGATCAGCCGAACAATTGGAATCAGGTGTATCAGGGTCGCTTCCCATTCGCATAAAAATTTTGTCGGTAGAATCTGTTAGGTTGTAAGTGGCTGCTGACGTTTTACGTCAACACACGTAGACTCTGAGGTCCATTGTGATAGAATCTGTTACAAAACACAATTTAAACAATGACATTTGCTTGTTGAATAGGCGTTTAGCGCCCATAAAAACGTCGCCTCTAGATTTGGCTTAAATCACTCTATTAACCGTATAAATGGCAAGTAAACGTGTTTTATATTCCCAAATCATTATTCCGAATTTAAAGAAAATCGGACCAGTTGTACTTGTAGCCCCCATACAAACCTCTCACCCGATATTCACAAAAATCTCTCAAAATTTATGAAAAAAACTTTTTTTTTTTTTAAATTTTGATTGTAGGTTTTAAGCGCGTAAATTTTTACCGATATTTAGTTAAATGTATCTATAACAAACAGCGTTACCATAATTTGAAACCAAAAAAAGCTAGATTTTTTTAAAAAACCGCTAAAAAAAGCTAAAAAATTTGAAAAAAAGCTAAAAAATAAAGCTAAATTTTTCTTTAAATTAATTTAAATTAGCTTTTCTTTGATTTTACAATTGAATCGCCAAATAGGGACCTGCATTCCTTCTATTGCGTATTTTGGACTAAAATTGTGCTTATTTATTAAACAAAATGTTAAAATATAACAAATCTTCAATAATTTGAAAAAAATTATATTTCCGAAAATTTCGAATGTAGGTACATTAGAGTGACTCAAAAAAAAAAGTTCATGATGTACCCAACTCAAAATTAACTTTGACAAGTTTTATGAAGATTCCCAAAATATTTAGGCTCTAGCGATAATCTCCCGTGAGCTAAACCGCGTCAAAAAATGGTCCAAAAATGGTATTTTTCATGAATAAAAAATTCAGTAAATTTTTTTTTGTCCAATGAATGACCAAATATAATAGATATTTAGGAATTCTTTGATTCTGCATTAAAACATTTTTAAAATCTAACCACAGACTCGAGATAACGAGATGTTTATGTCAGTTTTTTGATGCTTTTCAATTCGAATTTACTGAAAACTTAAATAACTTCGGTATTTTTTGTCCGATTTTCACTTCTAACACATCGTTAGAATGGTGTTGACCACCGCTTGAGATTTTAGTCAAAAATTAACCCTTAACTGCACTGTCTTACTTTTTTATAAAATTTATTTCAACATCATTAAAAAACCATTTTATAACCACAAAAAGCATATCTTTGTGCAGGAAACACGTTTAATTTATATATTTGGCCACAATTAATTTAACCCATGCATGATCAAAATATTTTGGCAAACATTTTTGAAAAAGTTTTTGTGGAAATTATTTAAAGCTAGTTGTAATACTTTAAAAAAATAAAATAAATAAGGTTTTTGTTTATCTAGACGTGCTTATTAATATTAAATAATTATTACGGGTCACACTTTCCCGGTAAAATTTTTTTTCGGAATTTGTATGTGCAAATTAATTTTTAAAATAAAATATAAACAAATTTTGTCTTAATCGGATATATTGGTGCAAAAAAACGCATCTAATATTTTAAATAAGCAAATGGGTCAAAAAAATATCAATTATAATATTTTTTTTAAGTATTACAAATGGACTTAAATTTTTTCCATATATTTTTTTTTAATTGGTCATGAATGGGTTAAATAAATATAAAGATCTATTTATTAGAGACGTTTTTTGCACGAATATATGGAATTAAGAGAAAATTGGTATATATTTTATTTCTAATATTTATTTGCACATAAAAATTTCGAAAAAAAATTTGACCGGGAAAGTGTTACACGTTATAATTATTTGATAATAATAAGCACGTCTAGATAAACAAAAACCTTATTTATTTTACTTTTTTAATGTATTACAATTACCTTTCAATAAATTCCACAAAAACTTTTTTAAAAATGTTTGCCAAAATATTTTGATCATGCATGGGTTAAATAAATTGTGGCCAAATATATTAATTAAACGTGTTTCCTTCACAAAGATATGCTTTTTGTGGTTATATAATGGTTTTTAATGATGTCGAAGTAAATTTTATAAAAAAGTAAGACAGTGCAGTTAAGGGTTAATTTTTGACTAAAATCCCAAGCGGTTGTCAACACCATTCTAACGATGTATTAGAAGTGAAAATCGGACAAAAAATACCAAAGTTATTTAAGTTTTCAGTAAAATCGAATTGAAAAGCATCAAAAAACTGACATAAACATCTCGTTATCTCGAGGCTGTGGTTAGATTTTTAAAATGTTTTAATGCAGAATAAAAGAATTCCTAAATATCTGTTATATTTGGTCATTTATTGGACAAAAAAAAATTTACTGAATTTTTTATTCATGAAAAATACCATTTTTGGACCCTTTTTTGACGCGGTTTAGCTCACGGGACATTATCGCTAGAGCTCAAATATTTTGGGAATCTTCATAAAACATGTCAAAGTTAATTTTGATGGGGGTACAACATTAACTTTTTTTTTGCCCATATAAGGTGAGTCGGTCTAAGGTACATATTAATAAAGATAAAAAATAATACAATCAAGAAAATCTTGAACGATGACAAATTCAAAGTGCATTTTAGAAATTTCAAAACGCTGTGTATAAATTTCAAAATAAATCAAAGAAATTTTAAATACAATTTGGATTTTTTTTTTTTGATTTTTAAATTTTTGAACTTTCTCCCAAAATGTATTTTAAATTGTTTAAACGGCATTTTCAAATAAAGTTCAGAAATTTATGAAAAATTATACGTACATTTTATTAATACATTCGCAGATTTCTGAATATTTATCAATACATCAAGACTATTTCCAAAAATTTTTCAGGAAATACAAACAATATTAAAAAAATTTACAAATACATTTGAGAAATCTGCATTTATATTTAAAAAACTTCCCATTTTATTTCACAAAAAACTAAATATGTTTTAGAAAAATTTTTATATGTTCCAAAATTTTATTTTCTTAAATATATGTATATTTAAGAACTTTTCAAATACATTTTGAAAATTTTAATTCAAGTTTTAAAAATGTTCAATAACTTATAAGAACTCTGAAAAAATTTCGATTAAAAAAAACTTCCTAAAACACAATTAGACAAACTTTGAAATATAAATAGTTAGATTTTTCTGAAATATAATTGTGTTTTTGAACACAACTAGAAATTTTTGAAGTAAATATTTATGTTTCTTCTCTTTTTACATTGATATTTAATGAAAAAAGTTTAAAAATAGTTTAAAAAAAGCCAAAAAATTTTCAAAATAAGCTAAAAAATCCGCTTAAAGCTAAATGGAAAATTTTCCCGCGAAAGATTTAAAAAAAAACTAAATCTAGCGGGAAAAAAGCTAAATTGGCAACGCTGATAACAACAAAAATAGGTCGATTTCGCTCAAATTTGATTTGTATGTGATTGTGATGAATAACAAATCTAACAAAAAATTGATCCAATCGGTCCGTATTTGGCCTTGAACTTCATCTAGCACTTTGCAAAGTCCTACACTTGGACCCAGTTGATTAGAAAATTTATTTTTTTTCTGCCCGCCCCTTTTGTGGGCGTTTTTTTTGTGGAATATGTTGTAGTTTTAAATGTTTTTTGACCTAGATTCTACCAAAAATTTTTGTAGTGTATATTTTTTCGCTTCCTTGACACAATTTTGAAAGTTACTACACCATTTCCAATTGTATTTTAAAATTGTCCAAATGTATTTTAAAATTGTCCAATTATATTTTAAAATTGTCCAAATGTATTTTAAAATCTCCAAATGTATTTTAAAATTGTCCAAATGTATTTAAAAATTTTCCAAATGTATTTTAAAATTGTCCAAATGTATTTTGAAATTGTCCAATTATATTTTAAAATTGCCCAAATGAATTTTAAAATTGTCCAAATATATTTTAAAATTGTCCAAATGTATTTTAAAATTGTGCAAATGTATTTTAAAATTGTCCAAATGTATTATAAAATTGTCCAAATATATTTTAAAATTGTCCAAATGTATTTTGAAATTGTCCAAATGTATTTTAAAATTTTCCAAATGTATTTTAAAATTCTCCAAATATATTTTACAATTGTCCAAATTAATTTTAAAACTGTCCAAATGTATTTTAAAATTGTCCAAATGTGTTTTAAAATTGTCCAAATGTATTTTAAAATTTTCCAAATGTATTTTAAAATTGTCGAAATGTATTTTAAAATTGTTCAAATGTATTTTAAAATTGTCCAAATTAATTTTAAAATTGTCCAAATGTATTTTAAAATTGTCCAAATATATTTTAAAATCGTCCAAATGTATTTTAAAATTGTCCAAATGTATTTTACAATTGTCCAAATGAATTTTAAAATCGTCCAAATATATTTTAAAATTGTCCAAATGTATTTTGAAATTGCCCAAATATACAATTTGTCCAAACTAATTTTAAAATTGTCCAAATGAATTTTAAAATTGTCCAAATGTATTTTAAAATTTTCCAAATGTATTTTAAAATTGTCCAAATGTATTTTAAAATTGTCCAAATATAGTTAAAAATTGCCCAATTTAATTTTAAAATTGTCCAAATATATTATAAAATAGTCCAAATTAATTTTAAAATTGTCCAAATGTGTATTAAAATTGTCCAAATATATTTTTGTCCAATTGTATTTTAAAATTGTCCAATTGTATTTTAAAATTGTCCAATTGTATTTTAAAATTGTCCAAATGTATTTTAAAATTATCCAAATGTATTTTAAAATTGTCCAAATATATTTTAAAATTGTCCAAATTAATTTTAAAATTGTCCAAATGTTTTTTAAATTTGCCCAAATATATTTTAAAATTGTCCAAATGTATTTAAAATTGTACAAATAGATTTTACAATTGTCCAATTTTTTTTTTTTAATTGTCCAAATGTATTTTAAAATTTTCCAAATGTATTTTAAATTTGTCCAAATGTATTTTAAAATTTTCCAAATATATTTTAAAATTATCCAAATGTATTTTAAAATTATCCAAATGTATTTTAAAATTGTCCAAATGTATTTTAAAATTGTCCAAACGTATTTTAAAATTGTCCAAATGTTTTTTAAAATTGTCCAAATATATTTTACAATTGTCCAAATTAATTTTAATTTAAATTTAAGGGGCCCCCGTAGGCTAGTTGGTAGCGTGCTAGCCTTTCAACGTGGGGGTCGTGGGTTCGATTCCCACCAGAGCCCTTGGTTTTTTCGCTACAACGAGACGACGGTCATTGTTACCAGTTCTCGGTTAGGTTGAATTTATTAAAAAAAATTAGTTGTAAATAAATAGAAAGAAAAAATAAAAAATAATTGATCATGTGATCAAAACTATTATTATTATTATTATTATTTGCTGTGTTTTTCAATAAGTGGAATTATTTTCGGATTAATCTTATTTAGTTTAAAATAAATATTTTAACATGCCAAAACAAATTTGAAATATTTTTTTCCGTAATCTACGATAAATTAGCAATTATAATCCGAAAAAATGATAAAAAAATTTGAAAAATGAAAAAAGTTATAAATAAATAAAAATTAATCCAAAGTGGACTTATTAAATCCTAAAATTTAATTGGATTAATTTTGATTTATTTATAACTTTTTTAATTTTCCAAATTTTTTTATCATGTTTTCGGATTATAATTGCTAATTTATCATAGATTACTGAAAAAAATATTCCAAATTTGGTTTGGCATGTTAAAATATTTATTTTAAACAAAATAAGATTATTCTGAAAATAAATCCACTTTTTGAAAAACACAGTTATTATTAATTTTAAAATTGTTCAAATGTATTTTAAAACGGTCCAAATATATTTTAAAATTGTCCAAATAAATTTTAAAATTGTCCAAATGTATTTTAAAATTGTCCAAATATATTTGAAATTGTCCAAATGTATTTTAGAATTGTCCAAATGTATTTTAAAATTGTCCAAATGTATTTTCAAAGTGTCCAAATATATTTTAAAATTGTCCAACTATATTACACAATTGTCCAAATTTATTTTAAAATCGTCCAAATGTATTTTAAAATTGTCCAAATATATTTTTAAATTGTCCAAATATATTTTAAAATTGTCCAAATGTATTTTAAAATTGTCAATGTGTATTTTAAAATTGTCCAAATGTAGTTTAAAATTGTCAAAATGTATTTTAAAACTGTCTAAATGTACTTTAAAATTGTCCAAATGTATTTTAAAATTGTCCAAATGTATTTAAAAATTGTCCAAATTAATTTTAAAATTGTCCAAATGTATTTTAAAATTGTCCAAATATATTTCACAATTGACCAAATTAATTTCAAAATTGTCCAAATGTATTTTAAAATTGTCGAAAAGTATTTTAAAATTGTCCAAATGTATTTTAAAATTGTCCAAATGTATTTTAAAATTGTCCAAATATATTTTAAAATTGTCCAAATGTATTTTTAAATTGTCCAAATGTAGTTTAAAATTGTCAAATTGTATTTTAAAACTGTCCAAATGAATTTTAAAATTGTCGAAATGTATTTTAAAAGTATCTAAATGTATTTTAAAACTGTCCAAATATGTAATGTATTTTAAAATTGTCCAATTGTATTTTAAACTGTCCAAATGTACTTTAAAATTGTCCAAATGTATTTTAAAATTTTCCAAATGATTTTAAAATTGTCCAAATGTGTTTTAAAATTGTCCAAATGTAGTTAAAAATTGTCCAAATATATTTTAAAATTGTCCAAATATATTTTAAAATTGTCCAAATATATTTTAAAATTGTCCAAATGTATTTTAAAATTGTCCAATTATATTTTAAAATTGTCCAAATAAATTTTAAAATTATCTAAATGTATTTTAAAACTGTCCAAATATATTTTAACATTGTCCAAATTAATTTTAAAATTGTCCAAATGTATTTTTAAATTGTCCAAATATATTTTACAATTGTCCAAATATATTTTAAAATTGTCCAAATGTAATTTAAAATTGTCCAAATGTATTTTAGAATTGTCCAAATATATTTTAAAATTGTCCAAATCAATTCTAAAATTGTCCAAATGTATTTTAAAATTGTCCAAATATATTTTACAATTGTCCAAATAAATTTTAAAATTTTTCAAATGTATTTTAAAACTGTCCAAATATATTTTAAAATTGTCCAAATGTATTTTAAAATTGTCCAAATGTATTTTAAAATTTTCCAAATGTATTTTAAAATTGTCGAAATATAGTTAAAAATTGTCCAATTTAATTTTAAAATTGTCCAAATGTTTTTTAAAATTGTCCAAATATATTTTAAAATTGTCCAAATATATTTTTAAATTGTCCAAATGTATTTTAAAAATGGCTAAATGTGTTTTAAAATTGTCCAAATAGATTTTACAATTATCCAAAATTATTTTAAAATTGTCCAAATGTATTTTAAAATTTTCCAAATGTGTTTTAAATTTGTCCAAATGTATTTTAAAATTTTCCAAATATATTTTAAAATTTTCCAAATGTATTTTAAAATTGTCCAAATGTATTTTAAAATTGTCCAAATGTATTTTAAAATTGTCCATATGTATTTTAAAAATTTCCCAAATGTATTTTAAAATTGTCCAAATGTAGTTTAAAATTTTCCAAATGTATTTTAAAATTGTCCGAATGTATTTTAAAATTGTCCAAATGTAGTTTAAAATTTTCCAAATGTGTTTTAAAATTGTCCAATTGTATTTTAAAATTGTCCAATTATATTTTAAAATTTTCCAAATTTTAAAATACAATTAGACAATTTTAAAATACATTTGGAAATTTTTAAAATACATATGGATAATTTTAAAATACATTTGAAAATTATTAAAATACATGGTAAATTTTAAAATACATTTGGACAATTTTAAAAATATATTTGAAAAATTTTAAAATACAATTGGACAATTTTAAAATACATCTTTAAAATATTAAACAATTTTAAAATACATTAAGATAATTTTAAAATACATTTGGACAATTTTAAAACACATTTGGAAAATTTTAACAAAATTTGGACAATTTTGAAATACATTTTAAAAATTTTAAACTACATTTGGACAATTTTAAAATACATTTGGACAATTTCAAAATACATTTGGACAATTTTAAAATATATTTGGACAATTTTAAAATACATTTGGACAATTTTAAAATACATTTGGACAATTTTAAAATTCATTTGGACAATTTTAAAATATATTTGGACAATTTTAAAATTCATTCGGAAAATTTTAAAATACAATTGGAAATGGTGTAGTGTAATTCTTTGATTTTGATAATTTTGTTTTTCTTACGAGGGGTATTTTTTCGTATAATATATTTTCGTATAAAAAAATCACAGATTCTGAAAAATTTTTTTATAGAAAAAGTCACAAATTCTGAGAAATTTTGCTTATATATGAGGCATTCCACACCAAATGTCCAGCTACAGAAAAACATGTGTCCCGTAAATTTCTGAATAGGTTGTTTGGATAGCCCTATATGTAACTAAGAAAATTGCGTTTTTGGTTTTTCAAATTTTCGAAAACTGGGCTTAGGAGGCGTGGTCAAATATTGGAAAAATGGTAAAATTTGTGGCGAGTTGCCTTGATTAAATATTTATCACATTAAAACGGAATGCACCACAATGCCAAAAATTTACGTTCTTATACAGTTTTGTATGGGCTATCGATTAAAATTTTTTTTTTTTGGAAAATTTTCAGAACCCGTTCTGAAATTTTCCATTTTTTAAAAAAGTCAATTTATCAAAAATCCGGCCACTTTTTTTTTTTCTTTTTTATTTATTTTTTTTAAAGTATAGATGTTTGTCCATCCACACAAAAAAAAATCAGAAACACGTTCATCTTTTTTTTCGAGAAAATCGCATTTGAACTTTAAATTTCATAACAATTTTGTTATTTGCTTGTATTTCTTTGTTTTAAAGTTGCGAATGAGTAATATTAATTGCATAAATATTCGGCTCTGTTGACACAAGAAAATACAAGCAAATTACTAAATTGTTATGAAATTTAAAGTTCAAATGCGATTTTCTCGAAAAAAAAGATGAACGTGTTTCTGATTTTTTTTTGTGTGGATGGACAAACATCTAAACTTTTAAAAAAATAAATAAAAAAGAAAAAAAAAGTGGCCGGATTTTTGATAAATTGACTTTTTTAAAAAATGGAAAATTTCAGAACGGGTTCTGAAAATTTTCCAAAAAAAAAAATTTTAATCGATAGCCCATACAAAACTATATAAGAACGTAAATTTTTGACATTGTGGTGCATTCCGTTTTAATGTGATAAATATTTAATCAAGGCAACTCGCAACAAATTTGACCATTTTTCCAATATTTGACCACGCCTCCTAAGCCCAGTTTTTGAAAAATTGAAAAACCAAAAACGCAATTTTCTAAGTTCCATATAGGGCTATCCATATCACCTATTCAGAAGTTTACGGTACACATGTTTTTTTTCGCTGGACATTTGGTGTGGAATGCCTCATATAAAGTCTGAGAATCTAAGTAATTTTTTTCTATAGAAAAAGTCACAAAATCTGAAACATATTTCTTATAGAAAATCTATAAAATTTTGAAAAGTTTGTTTATTGCTATTTATAGTTCAAAAAAACTTTATATAATATTCCGATTTTTGCATAATCCAATTTTTTTGTTTTTTTTTTAGTAATCTTTAAAATTTATTTATATAAAAAAATATTTGTTTTAACTTAAAATAATATGAATTAGATAAAATATAAATGCAATAAGTACAATGTCTTGTTTTTTTTTTTTCATTTAAGGATCTTGAATTCTACAAAGGTTAAAAATTAAAATCTATCACCTTTAAATAAAAAACTAGAAAGGGATAAAATTTATACTAAATTTCCAATTGGTAACCGAAATTTTAATGTTTCGATAAAAATTCCGAAATGGCTCTAGAGAAAACATCCACAGCAAATTTAACATCCGATTTATTAATACACATGGGAGGTTTAATACGGAAAATCTGAAAAAAGATATATGAAGGAAAGTATGTTTAGGAAAGGAATTGAAACGAAGGAACTCAAATACATATATTAAATGAAAGGTTAGTAAGTTAATAGTAAAATACAACATTAAAAGCGATTACATGAACGATAACACAAAAAAACGCAGATATATAGCCAAAGACAAACGATAAATAGATAAATTTACACCAGCCCTTAACGATAAAATATTTGAAAACATATGGAAATATAAATAGTTGTACTTACATTGCCGTTAAGACCTCCACGACCGAATAGCACACCCATATCTTTGCATAATTCCCATATTTCTAAAACATGGGGTACTCCTAAGGGTGTTTTGGTCTCACGATCTGTTACCAATTCAACACCAATCATAAGACCCTTGCCGCGTACATCCCCAATAATTTCATAACGTTCCTTAAGTTCGGCCAGACTCTTAAGGAAATATGTACCCACTTCCAGGGAGTTCTTTTGTAATTGTTCTTCTTCTATGACATCGAGTACAGCAATACCAACAGCACTGGCCATAGGATTGCCTCCGTAGGTATTAAAATGCAAAGCCATTCCTAAAGATTTGGCAATTTCAGGGGTGGTGACCACAGCTGCCATGGGAAAACCATTGCCAATACCTAAAGTTAAAAAAATACATAGTTAAAATTTTTTTCAATATTCAAGGCAAATGATTTTCTCACAAAAAGTCTCAGTTTTTTTAGAAATTTTTGTATATAGAAAAAGTCTTAGATTCTGAGACATTTTTTCTATATAGAAAAAGTCTCAGATTCTGAGACATTATTTCTAAAAAGTCTCAGATTCTGAGACATTTTTTCTATATAGAAAAAGTCTCAGATTCTAAGACATTTTTTTATATAGAAAAAGTCTCAGATTCTGAGACATTTTTTCTATATAGAAAAAGTCTCAGATTCTGAGACATTTTTTCTATATAGAAAAAGTCTCAGATTCTGATACATTTTTTCTATATAGAAAAAGTCTCAGATTCTGAGACATTTTTTCTATAGAAACAGTCTCAGATTCTGAGACATTTTTTCTATATGAGGTTTTTTTTCTATGAGACAAGTCTCAGATTCTGAGACATTTTTTCTAAAAATGTCTCAGAAAAAGTCTCGGATTCTGAGACATTTTTTCTATATAGAAAAAGTCTCAGATTCTGAGTCTCAGATTCTGAGACATTTTTTCTATATAAAAAAAAGTCTCAGATTCTGAGACATTTTTTCTATATAAAAAAAAGTCTCAGATTCTGAGACATTTTTTCTATATAAAAAAAGTCTCAGATTCTGAGACATTTTTTCTATATAAAAAAAGTCTCAGATTCTGAGACATTTTTTCTATATAAAAAAAGTCTCAGATTCTGAGACATTTTTTCTATATAAAAAAAGTCTCAGATTCTGAGACATTTTTTCTATATAAAAAAAGTCTCAGATTCTGAGAAATTTTTTTTATATAAAAAAAGTCTCAGATTCTGAGACATTTTTTCTATATAAAAAAAGTCTCAGATTCTGAGACATTTTTTCTATATAAAAAAAGTCTCAGATTCTGAGACATTTTTTCTATATAAAAAAAGTCTCAGATTCTGAAAAATGTCTCAGATTCTGAGACATTTTTTCTACATAAAAAAAGTCTCAGATTCTGAGACATTTTTTCTATATAAAAAAAGTCTCAGATTCTGAGACATTTTTTCTGTATAGAAAAAGTCTCAGATTCTGAGAAATTTTTCTATATAGAAAAAGTCTCAGGTTCTGCGACATTTTTTCTACATAAAAAAACTCAGATTCTTGGACACAGAAAAAGTCTTAGATTATGAAATATTTTTTCTATATAAAAGGTCTTAGATTGTGAAACATTTTTCTTTAGATTAATCTCTATTTCTAAAAAATGTTTCCTCAAGAAAAATCTCACATTCTGAGAAATTTGTCCTAAAGAAAAAAGTAGTTTTCCTACTTACCCTTAGCCATTGTCACAATATCGGGAACAATACCATGACTCTCAAAACCCCAGAAATGTTCACCAGTACGTCCGAATCCTGTCTGAACTTCATCACTTACAAATATACCACCATTAGCTCTAACCAATTCAGCTGCCTTCTTGATATAACCTTTTGGGAATTGCACAGTACCACCAACTCCCTGTATAGATTCAGCAAACATGGCGGCTACTTTGCCCCTAGGCAAAGAATATTTAAAAGTTTCTTCCAATTCATTGTAATACAAATCGGTAGCTTTGCAACCACCATCCAATGTACAATCACAATTTCTATCGGTTTGTATGGGGGAATCACGACAATTAGCACCACCCCATAAACCCTGATAAGGATCTGGATTCATAACATGATGTATGCCACTGGAAACACCAGCTAAGGGAAAACGCCAGGTGGAGTGGGCTGTTAAGCCCATGGTATAGGGTGACATACCATGATAGCAATTACGTAAAGTTAAGATATCATGATTGCCGGTATGTAAACGTGCCATTAACATGGCCAAATCATTAGCTTCCGAACCAGAGTTTACAAAGCATACAGCTTTTAAGTCACCGGGAAATTTAGCAGCTAATCTTTCAGCATATTCATGGATTTTAGGATGCATATAAATATTTGTAGTATGCCACAAAGTTTTAACTTGATCTTCCAAAGCTTTATTAACTTTTCTAAAATTAAAAAGAAAAAATTAATTAAATTATTAAAATTAGTATTTTTTAACAAATTTAGAATTTCATTTCCTACTTACGGATGACAATGACCCACTGATACGGTTACAATACCGCCAAACATATCCAAATATCTGGTACCATCATGATCAAACAACCATTGCATGTGACCACTGTGTATCAACAGTGGTTTCTTATAGTAAGCTTGTACATTTGGTGTCAAGTGATTTTTACGCAATTGTTTAATATTTTCATAACTGGGTCCTTTGTACTGGGGTGGTTCAAAATCACAATCGGGCATTTCATTTTGTACCAATGGCATGGCAGCTGGTGCTACCTTGGAATGTAAAGTTGAGGAAAAACGTTGTGTTTGTTGAGGGGCACATTTCGCAAAGCGTGAGGAGTAACCTGAAAATGGTGATTATTTTAAATAAGATTTGAATGAAAAATATACAAACACGAATTATTTTTATATAGAAAAATCAAAAAATATTAAAGAATATTTTTATTAAAATAATTTCCGGTTTCCTTAGTAATATGGTCTGTGGTTAGGTTAGGTTAGGTTAGGTTGTAAGTGGCTGCTGACGTTTTACGTCAACACACGTAGACTCTGAGGTCCATTGTGATACCACGGGATCGTAATAGGTTTCCCTACTAGTCCCTGTCGTTAAACCAGTTTGAGCTTCTTATGAAACTCCTTAGATGTTGAATTTTGACATCCGACAAATCTGAAAGATCGTACAGCTCCCTAGATCCCAGTGAAGCAAGTCGCTGACCAGAAAGTGCCGGGCAATGGCAAATAAAGTGTTCGATAGTTTCCAACTCCTCTTCATCCATGCAACTTCGGCAAAAGTCATTCGACGGCACATTTAACCGCTCTGCGTGCTTCCCTATAAGACAGTGTCCGGTAATTATAGAAACCACCGTTGAAATCTCTCCTCTTGGAAGCGATATCAGCTCGCTTGTGCGCCCCTGATTAAGAGAAGGCCAAATCAGTCGTGTTGTCTCACACGTCCATCCATTTGCCCATCTTTGATTAGTCTCCGTCGCAGAACAAAGCCGTAGGTTTTGCTTGCAAGTTTCTAGAGGCGTACCAACACATTCCAATTCTGTTGGAACCTGTAAGGTAGTTCCTAGTCTTGCAAGCTCATCGGCTTTGCAATTCCCTGGAATGTCTCTGTGCCCTGGGACCCATATGAGTCGTATGTTAAACTGCTTGGCCATCTCATTTAAAGACGTGCGGCAGTTAAGGGCAGATCTTGTTTTCAGAAACATTGAATCCAGGGACTTGACCGCGGCTTGACTGTCAGTATAGATGTTGACTGCGGTTGTAGACAAGACATTGCAGCTCAACCAGTCAGCCACTTCTTTTATTGCCAGCATCTCTGCCTGGTAAACACTGCAATGATCTGGCAATCTACGAGCCAGGCTCAACCCAAGCTCTTCCGAATAGACTCCAAAGCCCACTTGTTCGTGCAGCCTCGATCCATCTGTGTAAAAATTTATGGTAGCTCCACTACCCGGAGTATCCCCCATCCAAGACTCCCTGGATGGTATCATAGTGGTAAAGTGGCGCTCAAAGAGGCTCAAAGAGGGAGCACAGTCCACATTTTGTGGTATTGTTATCTTTTTCAAGATTGCGCTATGGCCACAATCACTGCTCCTCCATTGCAGCGTGCTATTAAGTCGAATTGCCGATGCAGCCGCATACTGCCTACCCAATATGTCCAAGGGTATCAGGTGAAGGAGGATTTCTAATGCAGCCGTAGGTGTAGTACGAAGAGCACCAGTGATGCACATTGACGCCATTCTCTGTACCTTCGTGATAAAGACAAAGTTCGCTTTTGTTTCCAAAGCAGGCCACCAGACAATGATTCCATACAGCAAAATTGGACGCACCACTGCTGTATAGATCCAATGAACGACTTGAGGGCTAAAACCCCATCGTTTTCCAATGGCCCTTTTACAGGAATACAAAGCAATCGTTGCTTTTCTCACCCGTTCCTCAATATTACGCCTGAAATTCAGCTTCCTATCTAGAAATACTCCAAGATACTTGGCTCCATCTGAGAAGGTGATTTCAGTACCGTCCAGAGAAATAGGATCAAAAGCAGGAATCTTATTTTTCCTTGTAAACAAAACAAGCTCTGTTTTACTAGGATTAACTCCTAGGCCACAGTCTCTTGCCCATTTAGACAGATCTTTCAGAGAACCCTGAAGAATGTCCCGCAATGTTGGCAGATGCTTCCCCTTTACCGCTATCGCGACATCGTCAGCATATGCGATAACATGACAACCACGTGCTTCTAGAGATAGTAGCATTGAATTCAGTGCCAGGTTCCAAAGAAGCGGCGAAAGAACACCTCCTTGTGGTGTGCCCCTATTGACAAATCGAGATATGACGGACGCTCCCAATTCAGACGTTATACGTCTATTGGCAAGTAGGTTTTCCACCATTAAAACGATTTCACGCTTTACTCCCAGACCAGACAATGCCAATATTATCGATTCTGGAATGACATTATTAAAAGCCCCCTCAATATCAAGAAAGGCCACCATAGTGTACTCCTTTACCGAAAGCGATCTCTCGATGGTACCAACGAGCTCATGAAGAGCTGTTTCCGTTGATCGTCCCTTGCTGTATGCATGTTGCTTTGTCGAAAGCAACCTCGGGTCAATCACTCTACGCAAATATGAGTCTATCATTCGTTCCATTGTCTTTAACAAAAAAGAAGACAGACTAATTGGTCTGAAATCCTTCGGAGCTGTGTGGGAACTTTTCCCAGCCTTCGGGATAAATACGACTCTGGTATCCCTCCATTTTAAAGGAATATACGACCAGTTGATGCATGCTGTGTATAGATTATACAGCAACGGGGCTATATAGTCCAACACTTGCTGCAACTCAGCCGGGATTATACCATCAGGTCCCGGAGATTTATAGGGCCTGAAGCTTTTTATCGCCCAGATTAATGTTGGCATATTTATTATTTCCGAAGCAATTTCAGATGCTTGGGCGTCAGAACGTTCCAAAGCTTGAAACGGCGTCATGGAATTGCCCGGAAAATGCGTGTTTAAAAGGAGATCCAGCGACTCTCCACTGGAGGAAGACCACACCCCATTAGGATCTTTCAGGTATCCTAGGGTGCAAGGAGAAGAAGCCAGAACCTTGCGCAGCCTGGATGCCTCAGAAACGTCCTCTATGCCTCCACAGAAGTCCTTCCAAGAATCACATTTGGCATTTCTGATCATCTTTTTATAACTCTTAAGTTGCAGCCTGTATGCAGACCAGTCCTCGTCCGCTCTTGAAAATTTAGCCTTATTAAAGAGCTTTCTGCAGGAATCTCTGCTCGTCTGCAACTCATTTGACCACCAAGGTGGCTTTTTTTTCCCTCTAGGCTTTGCAGAAGGGCAAGACGCATCCAGGCACCTATTACAAACATTTGTTATATGGTCAACCAGACAGTCAATTTCCGCTAAACTATGCGGTTCAGATAGGGGTACTTCATCCAAAAGCAAAGAAAAAGTCTCCCTATATTTCACCCAGTTTGTTCTTCTCAGATTTCTAGAGACTGTCTCAACCGGGGCACGCTCCCTGAGTAAAAACTCAATGTACCGATGATCTGAGAAAGAATGCTCTTCCAAAACTCTCCAGTCATCAATTCTATCAGACAATGTATCTGATACAAGTGTTACGTCAAGAACCTCTTGCCGCGTACTTGTAACGAAAGTTGGTTCACTACCCTTGTTACAAATATACAGGTTAGTGCTTAACAAAAACTCCAAAAGTGATTCGCCTCTATCATTTGTGTCTGTACTACCCCATATCGAATGATGTGCATTAGCATCACAGCACACTAGTAACTGGTGTCCCCTAGATTCAGACTCCCGAATCAGACCGCCAACCTTCTCCGGGGGTATTGGCCCCGGATTAGGAAAATACGCAGAGGCGAGCCAAATAGATTTCCCATGAAGCTCTAAGCTAGCCGCTGTAACATCCATATCACTAAAAGTTGATAAAAAGAATATATTTAAGCCATTTTTCGCCAAGATGCAGGCTCTTGGTGAGCCCTCACCTTTGGCAACCATCAACTTAAACCCATGGTCTGTGGTTTCCGCCGTAACGTATAAATAGGGACCTAATATTCAGAGTGTATACACTAAAACACGAATGTTTTTTTTTTAGTGTACGCGATCGAACTCATTTTACAGTTTATAATTACATGCGTGGGTACAAGGATGGGGGAATGGGAACATGTACCAGCTTCCAAACTTAAGCTCAAAATTACTTTAGCTATAACTGGTATGAATTTTGCTGCAATCGCACAGAGGGTTGAAATGTACCAAAAGTGAGGATTAATTCAAAAGCTGAACTTTATCCTACACATTCGTGTGTGGTACTGGGTGAAAGGTAATTAAATTCTACATCACTATTTGCCAAAAACTTTTGTTTTGAGTAAATTACTCTATCGACTGTGAGCTGTCAAAGTCAAATAATTTTTTAAAATTTTTCGTGCCGTGCCTACAACTGAAAATTGAGATATTTTGGGTGCTGATAATTCTTATTAACCGTTCTAAAAGTAATTTTATTAAAATGGAACCATCCCAGCAGAAATAAATCGAGATTTTGGCGACACAGCATCTGTTTATAGCATACCGTAGCGCATCCAAAGAGCGCTCTTAGGGATGCAGTAAAAGGAAGGGGAAAAAATTTAAATTTTTTTTTAAGATTTTTTATATAAAACTTATAATGTGTAATTATCTTTTGATAAAATTTCACACTTGCTTTCCTTTTTAATATTTTTAACACTTTTTGAATAAAAAAACATGAGTTTTAGACAAAGACACATGATTTGACTGCATCATTATTGCGCTGCAAAGAGCGCTTCAATCATAGCATCTTTGACCGCTGTTCCCAAAAAAAAATCCCATAAAAAATTTGAAAATGAAAATTTCCGATATTTTTTTGATGTTCACTTCCGATTTTTTTTTTTTTTCATTTTGTTTCACATAAATAAAGTTTTGTAAAGTAAAACGAATGAATTTTTTTGTTATATTTTTTTAAATTTTAGTTATTTGATTTCAACTTTGAATTTACTGCATCTTTATTCTGCTTAAATCAGCTCTACAAAGATACATGAATTCTCTGCATCTTTAATCTGCTTAAATCAGCGCTAAAAAGATACATGAATTTACAGCATCTTTATTCTGCTTAAATCAGCGCTCTAAAGACACGTGATTTCAGTGCATCTAAAGAGCGCTGTTTCTGTGTATCCAACTAGCGCTCTAAAGTGGGACATCGCCTTAGGGAATCATGCATGAATTCAGCGCAATTGGATGCGCTCCTTTACTCAAGTTCCCCTTCCAAAAGCTGCTGAACGTTCAGCAAAATTTCTGCTGGGATCAACTTCAGGTATTTGGCTACATAATTGCATTAATGTTTTTTAGATAAATGTTTTGCAAATATTTTTAATATTTTTTTAAAAAGTGCTCCATATTTGGGGTATTTTCGATATATACACAGAGTTGCAACAACCCACCAAAAACTACTGCTTCGCCGAAAGCAGGTTTGTAAGGGAATGTTGAGTTGACATTCCCTTACAAACCTGCTTACGTATGGCATGATATTTGGTCGCAATGTCCCACTTTAGAGCATTTCATCCGAGCGCTTATTTCAGCGCAATAAAAATGTAATGAAATCATACCTTCTTAGAAGCTTACTAGGTGCATTTTTGTAAGCATATTGGATGCTCAGAAATCATTGCTCCAATAAAGCACAAAAATAATGTGTTACCATCACTAAAGTCTTCATGCCTGAAAAGTTTGTATGATGGAAGTGCTCCTCGTAGGCACACAAATAACACTACAGTTTTAATGTTTGAATTGTGTGTAGTCGAAACTTTTGTTTTCACTTTTGCACATGCGTACACGTCCGTTCACAAAAACACAAAATATCAACTGAATTAACATTGTATTTTTTTATTGCGTCATCCAAATTTTCGTTTTGCTGTTTGATGCTCGTAAGCCGTCGTATAATTCATAGTTTTTTCTCTCTGCCTTACGGTAGTGCATACTAGATGCACTACTGTAAGCGAATGTATTTAAAAATGTCTGTTTACATTCGTAATTTATCAAAAAATTTATATTTCTATCTCTGCCTTACAGTAGTGCATCTAGTATGCACAACTGTAAGGCAGAAATATCTATGTGCTGAAGACGAAGCGCTTGTGTATGCCAGAAAAATTATGAACTGCTTCCACAATCTCGATTATTTTTTGCTGGTAAATTTCTTGTTGCGATCCAGCAAATTTTATTAAGTGATATTTTAATATAGTATTTTAGCTTATATATTCCATAGCAAACTTTTGCAGAGGCACCGCGTTTTTTTACTTATTAAAATTTTTGTGAAAGAACTCCAGTTGCTAAAAAAAGCTGAAAAACATATGAGAAAGGGCATTATGGGAGACCCCTTAGTAAGAGGAGATTCGGGGTGCGTGCGTTGAAAAAAAAAGTTGGGGATGAAAAAATAATGATAGTTGATCTCACATTTCACCCTCTAGGAGCCAGCATGGAGCGGCAGCAGCTGATTTCATTAAAAAAAAATGTGTATGGGGACCACCTTAAGGGTTAGATATACAGGGTAGGTATATTCTAAGAAAATGTTTGGGTTAAAAAATTATTGGGGGTCGGTCACATATTCGACATCTCTAGGGGCACCCTTGGGGCAGTTAGAGCTGTATGAGCAGATTTTATAAAAATGGCATTTTGTATGGGAGCCCCATTATCGAGTGGAGATACGGTATAAGTATGTTCCAAAAAAATGTTGGGGGGTAAAAATTAATGGGGGTTGGTCTTAGTGGATACCACTATAAGACGCACCATGGGATTGGTAGGAGTTAATTTCATAAAACAAATTTATAAAAAAATAAAAATAAATTTGGTGGGGACCACCTTAAGGGTTAATGATAGAGCGTAGGTATATTCTAAGAAAATGTTGGGGTTAAATAAATATTGGGGGTCGGTCACACATTTGCATTTCTAGGGGCACCCTTGGAGCAGTTAGAGCTGTAGGAGCAGATTTTATAAAAATGGCATTTTATATGGGAGCCCCATTATCGAGTGGAGATACGGTATAAGTATGTTCCAAAAAATGTTGGGGGGTAAAAATTAATGGGGGTCGGTCTTATTGACTAATACTCCAAGACGCACCCATAGAGTAAAGAATATATCAGAGATTTTGATAGGCCCCAAAACAATGTGTCACTTTATATAAATTGGTTCTCTTAATGTTTAAGAGAGTTTTTACATGCAATAGCATAGGCAACACTAAGAGAACCAACTTTTTGAGAGAGGAAATTAAATGGTAGCCAACCAACCTGACACCCACTGGACGCACCCTGCGAGCGGTAGGAGCTGATTTCATAAAATAAATTTAAAAAAAATAAAAAACAATTGTATGGGGACCACCTTAAGTGTTAAAGATAGAGGGTAGGTATATTCTAAGAAAATGTTGGGATTGAAAATATATTTGGGGTCGGTCACACATATGACATCTCTTGGGGCATTATTGGAGCAGATAGAGCGGTAGGAGCCAATTTTTATAAAAAGGTTATATCTTCTTTTTTAATAAAAAAATATTTTCTATATTTTTTTTTTCTGTAAAACATTTTTTTTTAGTAAATAATGTAGTTAGTCTAAAAAAATATAAATATTTATAATAAAGGGCTTTTTTGAATTAATCCCTAGTTTATATATGTTTCAACCCACTGTGAATCGGTCCAGTACTTATTTACTGAATAGCCAAATTATTAAAATAAACCACTGTACACCGTTGCGTATGATTGTTATTTAAAGACAATTATTAAAATAAACCACTGGACACCGTTGCGTATGATTGTTATTTAAAGGCTATTACAATATTAATCATACGCCACTAATACAGCTTTCAAGCATTTATTATTATAATTATAATAAAACTTCACTAACTTCAATTGCGTGTGAAAAAAAATCTAGCTCTGAACTAGAAAAAGCCTTGAGGGGTTTGTTATGGAATATGTCAACTTTAATTTGCTTTTGGTTTCATCCCATTCCGATTTTGGGTGTTGCACTGTGTTATCATACCATTCTTCCCATTATTTAGTCTAAATTTTTAATTTTAGTTTATTTTTCTAAATTTCCAAATGGGTCATTTAAATATGATAAGAAGAATTTATTTATAATGATAATAAAAGACTATTAATTATAAATAAAAACAAAACTGGCGATAAAAAAATAAATAACTAAAACTAACTACATATATTCTGTTTTCAACGGGACCACTAATGGCGTGTGCGGATTTTTATTTATTCTGGGTGTTATCGTTTAAACATTAGGGTGACTTCTTACCCCCTATGTACAAAATTTCCAAATTCTGATGCAATTTTCATAAGGTACTTACAGACGAAACAATATTATGCACAATATTTTTGACGTTTTCCCACAAATGGCATACAAAAAAATACTGTATAAAATATTGAACTGAAAAAAAAAACATAATATTGAATAATTTTTACATTTTAAAGTAATTCTCAGATTCGAAAAAATTTCAGAATTGTTTTGTTACTGTAGATAAATTAAATATCAAGCGATGTCATGCTTTTGCATGACATCTCAAATCTATTTTGTTTGACCATGCCTATTTTGCCCATTTTTCTGAAAAACAACTTTTGTACCACAATTTGTTAGTTCCATATAGGGCAATAGGCTCCGTAAGTATGACTTTGATCCAATTTTTTTTTTCGTGGTACGTTTGAAATGAAAATCTTCCTATGTGGGCTGACGATTTACGACAGTTCATTTTCTTTCTTTTTATCTTTATTTCTTTCCCTTCCTCTTTTCTTTTTTCATTTCATTTTTTCCTTTTCTTTGAAATCGTTTAAGAGGAGGGGGATATGTTATTCTCCCCCCCCCCCCCTCTAGATCCGCGCCTGATATAGTGCCACCCTAATGTACATAAGTATGTGTGTAAAAGATATGTGATAAATGTATGTATCTATGTTGATAAATATGTATATTCAGGTGTATTTATATGTGTGCTAATGATAAACAATCTTTAAGATAAACCACAGCCTTTTGCATAAATGAGGGGGGGTTGGTGGATATCGGGAAACATTTCCAGATAAGATAAAAAAGTATTTTTAAAGCACAGAATATTTGTTGCAACGTGCCTCATAATTTTTCAATCTCCTTCAAGCAAATTTCTAATTAAACCTGTGTTTCAAAAATATAAATAATTTGTTAACAATTTATACACGCAGAAAATTTTTTCCTAAAAACTGTTTGTGTTGTTGTTTTCCTCTACAATTTGAGTTGTTTTTGTATAAAATATGTCAAACAATTTTTATACACATTGGTTTCAAACAAAAATTGCGAACAATTCTACTTTGTAGTAACTGTTGTTTGTTGTTTTTAAATTATTAAAGAACAACTCAAAAAATACCACACTTCAGTAACAGTTGGTTAAAGTAGTTTTTCGATTTTTTCAATAAAGATTTGTTAAAAAGTACTTAATTGTAAGTACTATTTTTAAAATAATTATTTCAGAATAATTTTTAAAACTTATTCATTTAAATTAAAGACATTTTAGCAATTTTTTGACTGTGATTTCCTCGTAAATATACCCAGCAGAAATTTTGCTGAACGTTCAGCAGCTTTTGGAAGGGGAACTTGAGTAAAGGAGCGCATCCAATTGCGCTGAATTCATGCATGATTCCCTAAGGCGATGTCCCACTTTAGAGCGCTAGTTGGATACACAGAAACAGCGCTCTTTAGATGCACTGAAATCACGTGTCTTTAGAGCGCTGATTTAAGCAGAATAAAGATGCTGTAAATTCATGTATCTTTTTAGCGCTGATTTAAGCAGAGTAAAGATGCAGTGAATTCATGTATCTTTGTAGAGCTGATTTAAGCAGAATAAAGATGCTGTAAATTCAAAGTTGAAATCAAATAACTAAAATTTAAAAAAATATAACAAAAAAATTCATTCGTTTTACTTTACAAAACTTTATTTATGTGAAACAAAATGAAAAAAAAAATCGGAAGTGAACATTAAAAAAAATATCGGAAATTTTCATTTTCACATTTTTTATGGGATTTTTTTTGGGAACAGCGGTCAAAGATGCTATGATTGAAGCGCTCTTTGCAGCGCTGATTAATGCGCAATAATGATGCAGTCAAATCATGTGTCTTTGTCTAAAACTCATGTTTTTTTATTCAAAAAGTGTTAAAAATATTAAAAAGGAAAGCAAGTGTAAAATTTTATCAAAAAATAATTACACATTATAAGTTTTATATAAAAAATCTTAAAAAAAAATTAAAATTTTTTCCCCTTCCTTTTACTGCATCCCTAAGAGCGCTCTTTGGATGCGCTACGGTATGCTATAAACAGATGCTGTGTCGCCAAAATCTCGATTTATTTCTGCTGGGTATTGAACTCCATATTATGAAAACATTTTTTTACTACTTTAGTTTAAAATTTTTTCTGCTGTCTGCGATTGTCCTGAGTTTCTATATTTGCATACATTTAATATGTCCCCATTATTTTTTTAATTAAAACTTAACTCAAAGTGTTATGGTTTAGGCTTAAGTACTCACATTTAATGAAATTCATTATATTGCTTGAAATTAAACACTTCGAATCATATGAATAAGGAATCGACATTTTTTAAATCTTAATTTTACAATTTTGTTTGTTTTTTTTTAGGACGAACAGAAATATGAAGATAAAAAATAAATCAGGCAAACTCACGCCAAAAAGCGACTCACGCACACTCTTTCACTCAAAATCTTTCTCACGCAATTTTTGGTCCTACTCACACCTAATCACAATCACTTGAAAAATATTGAGTTTCAGCCACACTCACGCGTAATTTACGCACAAATCTGCTCATGTGCGCATCTCTATTTCCAAGTTGGAAATTCCAAACCACAGATTAAATGATAAAGTAAGCAAAAAAATTGCTAAAAATTAGTTAATGTACTAGTTTTCATGTAAAAAATTAGCAAATTCTTAGTAAAAATTTAAATTGTTCTTAATTCTTAAAAGAATACACTCAAAAAATTATGACGGTAGATTCCACTACAAAAGACAGTTAAAACTACTACAATTTACGGTAAAATCATTTTTTGTTGATTTACGGTAAAATCAACAAAAAATTGTCGTTGTTTTTAACTATTGATTAACAACTACAAAAATCGGTAAAAACTATTTCAAATTACAGTTGTTTTTACTGTAACTTAAATTATCTGAATTTTCGAAATGTCAAAAACGGTTTAAATTATTTGGAAATAATTCCTGCTGCATCTGACTCTGACACTTCCAACTCTTTCAACCATCGGCGTATACAGGGGGGGGCCCAACAACAACAACAAAAAAATATTTTTTTTATATGTATTGGAAAACACGAATCTCACGAAAAAAACAACAAAAATTTTTTTGTTGTTGTTGTTGGGCCCTGAAAAAACAGTCCTGCATACGCCGTTGCTTTCAACACATCCTTTTTCTAAAAATTTCTAAAAAATTATAAGTTTTTTTATAGACTAAAAACAACTACATAAAACAACTGTTTCTACAATGTAGTAATTTTTTGTATTTATTATTTAAACCGACTACAAAAAAAGTTGTTTGAGAAAACAACTGAAATTATAGTTGAAAACAACAACAACTACTGCTTACTACACAAATGACCGCCAGTAGTACACTCAAAATAATTACTATGTTAAGTTCTCTGTAAAATGACTGTAATCTTAATTCGACAGATATTTGACAAAGTTGTCTGTCGAAATACAGATTTTAAGAAAATACTTTGAATTTTCTTGTGACCGAAAAACAAAATTTTATATGTAATTTTACTTTGTAATCTCTATTTTACAGATAATAAACAGAGTTTTTTTTTGTTATAATACGGATTTCAGAAAAATACTTTGTTTTTTTCTCGTAACCAAAATATTAAATTTCAATCGTAATTTTACTTATTGCTCTGTAAAAATAAAAATCACTTCAAAAAACTTCTAAATATGACCGATAAACCCCTCTTTAAAAAGTGTCTTAAATTACAATAAAAACTGTTAAACTTTACGAGGATGAAGTGTGAAATTGGAGTTGTTAAAAAATCGTAATATTCACAAAAATAAAAAAAAAATACTTTTTTATTTTTGTGAATACAATTTGGAAGAATAAAAGCGGGAAAATTTAACAAAATTTTAATAAATGTTTTTTATGCAGAGAAGTTTTACTCATAAAATGGATTTAACTAAAACTTTGTAAATTTACAGAGTTTTTCTTTTGTAAAATTTTTAACTCATAAAATGCATTTAACAAAAATTTTGTAAATTTACAGAGTTTTTTTGGTAAAATTCTTTTCGGTTTAATTAATATTTTACAGATAATTCTATAAATTTACAGTTTTTTTTATCGAAATCATTTTACAGAGTTTTCTTCGTAAAATAACAAAAAATCTTGCTGGTTGGAAATTTATGGTATTTTCTGCTGGCTCAGCAGAGTATCTCTGTAATTTAACAGAGTGATTATTTTGAGTGTAACTGCAACAATTTTCTGAGTGTAGTGTCGCGAATTGTAGATTTTGGGGAAATTTGTGGGCATCCGCATTTTCGGGCCCTGTTGACTTAAGGAGTTAAAAAATTGTATTTGTCAGATTTTCACTTACAATTAGTTAGTGTAACCACTATTTGTTCATGGGATTCGCAGTGTATTCCTATAGTTATTGTTTTCATTCTGAGAATATGCAAATTTAATATTGTTTACATCAATTAACAAAACTTTTCGACGCCATAGTTGTTTATAAACACTCAATGTTTTAAAAATTCCCATTGTGTCCAACTATGGGCACAATAAACGAAATATAGAAAAGCTAACAAATATAGTTAAAAACCACTACTAAAAACCGAAATTTCGTGAAAAATAATCCCAAAATTGGGTGATCACTGATCAGTTTCCAATATGTTTCTGGATAATAAGTCAAAAAATTATTGCAGGTATTACAAGGCAGTTATTTGTGTAACAAGTAGTAGTTATTTTTAACTACAATTTAAGATGGTTTTGTATGAAAAATGTCAAACACCTCTTTTACAGTTGTTTCAATAAAAGTTTACAAAAAAATTACTACCTTGTTGTTGAGTTGAAGGTGGGTTGCACATGCCTAAGCAAGAAGAAATAGGCAATAACTACTACCTTGTAGTAACAGTTGCCTTATGTTGTTATTTTTTTTTATTATTTAAGAAAACAACTGTCAGAAATTCCACAATATAGTAACACTTGTCTTAAGCAGTTATTTCGGGCTTTTCAATAAACAACTGTATAAAAATACAATATTGCATTTTAAGTACATAGAAATTTAAAAAAAAAGGTCTGAACAGGACTTAATTAAAATGTCCTAAAAGTTTTTCAAAAAAAAAATTCAATTATTTAACATTTGTTAACTTTTTTTGAAAAAAAAACTCAGGAAATTTGTAGCAATTTGAATAGCAGTAAAAATAACTATTGATTAACAGTTTTTTTACAGATCTGTAGTTGTTTTGTCACTGTTTGTTTATTTATCGCTTTTGTTGTTGATTCTACTACATTTTTTCAGTTATTAATTATTTGTTAAAAACAATAACATTTTCAGTTAATTTTACCGAAAATGTTGTAAACGCCTTTTCAACAAATAAAATGTTAGTATTTAACTTTTTTTTTTAATTATTTAAACATGTTTTTAATTTTTTTTATAAAAAATTTAGGAAATTTTGTAGCAATTTGAATAGCAGTAAAAACAACTATATATTAACAGTTGTTTTTAAAGTATCTGTAGTTGTTTTGGCACAATTTGTTTATTTACCGTTTTTGTTTTTGATTCAACTACATTTGTCTGTTATTAATCAATTGTTAAAAACATTAACATTTTTAGTTGCTTTTATCGAAAATGTTGTAAACGCCTTTTCAACAAACAAATGTGGGTATTTTAGCTGTTTTGTAGTAGATTTTACCGTCAATTTTTTTAAGTGATGTTTAGGTCCGTCATTGTGATTCAAAGGCTATATAACTTAACTAGCATTATTTGTTTTGTCATCAAAATTGTTACACCATTATTAATATGTTAGCCATCTATGCATGATCTCTAATAAATAGACTGATTTTTTTATGGTTTCAATTTACATACATACGAGTTCTTTATTATATCAAAAAATTTGTCTATGCCGGCATATGAAATCAACACGTGAATTAAATAAACAATAATTGTTTAAATTATTTAAAATTTGTTTTTGAATTATGCAAAGAACTAGTAATTTGTTTAAAAGATAAAAAATGCTGTAGTATTTATAATTTATGCAAAATTATAAATATTTAAAGTTTTTATTAAAAAAGTCCGACTTTAGCGAAACAGTTTGGGGTAAATTAAACCATTGACTGGTTTTATATCAATTTTAGGTAAATTGGATCAAAATTTGTCACTGATTTCCGATTTTCCAAAGAAATGGTTCGGGCACTATTAAATTCTTAACTTAAAACTGAAAGTGATAGTTTTTTTAATAAAGATCTACAAAGAATTTTAAAAATTATTTAAAAAAAAAATATTTCTTAACATTCTTAAATTTTACTAGAATTTAAATTTAGTAACTGTCCAAAAAATTATAAATAAGGAAACAGTTTTTACGAAAAAAAAATATTTTTTTCTTTCCTACCCAAAATATTTCTGGACAACATTTTTATTGCAATTTTTCTGTAATTTTTTAAATTATTATTAAAAAATTTAACCAACAAATTGCTTAGTATTTTATTATCATTTAATTTTACACTTTTTAAATTTAATTGAATATTTTATTTGATTTATTTTTTTCTTATCAGAAAAACCAAACTGTTCCACACAAACTGAACTACGCAACTAAATAAAAAAATATCTAATAAATTCTCAATAAGAGCCGGACAAAAAATAGAAGGAAAAGTGATACTAACTACTAGCTCAGCTAATAGAGCGAGCAGAAAACATTTCTTTGGTACTATTTTTAGTACTTTTCTTTCAATATGTAAAGAACCAAAAACTTACGCGATTAAATTAACTTACAATGTTTTTTAAGGTAAAAAAATACTTTTTACTAATTTTTTTTTTGTTAATTATATTTTTTTATTTCAATAAACAATTTGCAAAATTTTTGGATAAAGAAAAAAATCTAATTTTGATATTTTAGAAAAATATATAAGTTATTAAACTTTTACTATATTTATATAATCTTTTGAAAATTTTATAGCAATTATTTTTTTTATAATATACTTTTAGTACTTTAAGTTTTAAAAAAATACTTTTTTTGTTGAAGCTTAAGTACCATCTCTTTTTTTGGGAAAATTTTTCAATTCAAAAAATGCTTTTAGTACTTTAAGTTTTGAAAAAGTACTTTTTTTGTTGAAGTCAAGGTACCATCTCTTTTTTTTGGAAAATTTTAGAGTGATTCTTTTTTATTAAAAAAAAACTATTTTTGAAGTTTTAAAAATAATACTTTTTGTACTTTAAGTTTTAAAAAGGTACTTTTTTTTACCTAAAGTACCATCCATCACTTTTTTCATTTTACTAAAAAGTCTTTAACACTCTCTCACCATCTAAAATCTGGAAATTAACTTGTTGTATTGGTGATATTTAAAGAGCAGTGGAGGTATATTTTTATACGTACAACAACTAGGAATTTTTATTTAATATTTTTTGGTTTTTTTGTACCTTTTTGAATGTTGTACAATAGGGTGGTGCAAATTTTCTTTTTTTCGAATTTCGAAAACGTTGGGCTATGGAAAGTTGCCTTTTAAGGTCGATAACACCGTCCGACACACTTTTGTACACATGGACCGGACCCGAAAATTCTGAAAGTAGGGCCAAAAAAAAAATACCCGTGTCTTCCAGTTTTCCTAGATCAATTCGCGTTTTCGCGAAAAACGCAAAAAAAAAAAAATTACATGTAAAAAAAATGTTCGCTTTTCAGAAAGTGGGGCTCAAAATAACATTCTTGTGTTTCCCGGTTTTTCTATATCAATTATATATTTTCGCGAAAATGAATTTTTTTTTTACACACTTGAAAAAATTTACTGCATTCCGAAAATAGGGCTTAAAATAAAATATTGTTCTAGTTTTTCCATATTAATTCACGAAAAATGCAATTTTGAAAAAATGTATTGCATTTTTTTTATAAATATAAAACATAAATATTAGAGATGGGCGCGTGAGTGATTTTTGACTCACACTCACTCACGCTCACGACAGGAATTTTTGAATCACGCACACTCACTCACGAGCATATTTTTCTACTCACACTCACTCACAATCACGTGAGTAAATTTAAAACAACTCACACTCACGTGCACTCACGCAAGCTTCACTCACATTGACTCACACTCACGAAAATTTCAAAAACTGTAATTTCAAAACTCATTCAAAAATTGTCAGCAAAATTTACAGTTCAGCGAAATTTTACATTTTTTTTTTTGCTTTTTTTGGGACAAAATCATAAATTAAGCCAAATTTAAAAAAATTTTTTTGTTGCTTTTTTGGTACAATAGGAAATATAAAGAGAAAATAATTCACGCAAACTCACGCAAAAAAAACGACTCACGCACACTCACTCACGCAAAAATCTTACTCACGCACACTCACTCACGCAATATTTTTCTCCACTCACACTCACTCACAATCACGTGAGTAAAATTGAAATCAGTCACAGTCACGCGTGATTCACGTGAATCACGCTCTAATCTGCTCATGTTCCCATCTCTAATAAATATACATGATTTACATTAGAATTACGGTCCTTATACAAAAATTGCTAAAAATAAAATTCTCGTGTCTCCCAATGTAGTATGTATAACCTGACCAACCATCCCGCTTTTGGCGGGATTATCCCGCTTTTTGATGTGTCATCCCGCCTTGAATTCCGATCCCGCTTTTTAAACAAAAGTCCCGCTTCATCCCGCTTTATCCCGCTTTTTGACTTTTGGAATAGCGAAGTACAATTTTAAGGTTATTTTAATAATATTTTGAGAAATATATTTTTGAGCATATTAACTATTTCTTACCGTATAAAGAAAATTTTAAGAAAAATTTTGTTTACTCAAAAAAACTGTTCACAACAGAACCCTACTGGACTGATTTAAATCAAAAATAAATTAAAATTAAATGTTTACATAAAATTTGTTCATTTCGAATATTCCGAAAAAAACTTTCAATAAAAAAGTATTAAACTTAAATACATTTTTCTTAATTCTCAGATTCTTAGAACTTTTTTGTATACAAAAATCCTCAGATGCTGAAACATTTTTCATAAAAGAAATATTTCAGATTCTAACAAATTATCGGTTTCTAAAAAAATTCTTCCTAAAAAAAATCTGATACCCTTTTCTAAAAATAAATTATTATATTTTATAGCGCCCTGAAAAAAATTGATTAGATCTGGTCTGATTTGTAAAAACCCGGCTAAAAATGAATTGTATATGGGCATATCTGAACACATTTGACCATACATCATTAATTCGGAAACATATATGATCATATATGATAATATATTAAAATTGGCGCTTATTCAACATATGACCATATATGGTAGAACATATGATAATATGCGATCATATATTGGCCCATCCTTAACATAAATTATCATATATGATCGTACATGCCTTTGTATACTTTATTTTTAGCCGGGAATCTAATGATTTCATTTGTATCTGATAAGATCTACTAGATACGAAATTTTTACGAACTGATCCGTAATTGAATCTAATCAGATCCTGAAATTGGAAAAATGTCGGATCAAAAAGACCTGATCAGATAAAATTATACTTTTTAGATCCAAACAGATTAAATCAGATCTAATCGATTATTTCAAGGGGCATTTTTCGATAGAAAATATTTGAGAAGGGAAATTTTTAAAGTTCTAATGTGTTCTAAGATAATTTCATATAGAAAAATTATTAGGTTTTAAGACATTTTTCTAAAGACAAATCTAAGAAGCAACTTTAAAAGAAAATTTTACAGACTCAAAGAAACACTTCCTTTATAAAATTTCTCAACAGAAATAATTTCAGATTCTAGTAGATTTTTCATACAAAAAAAAACTTAGATTCTGATATAATTTTTAGTGTCCGACCGAATACACCTTTTTTGGCCGAAGCCGAATATTCGGCCAAATTTTCACTGTTCGGCCAAACCGAAGCCGAATATTAAAAAAAAAAATATTTATGTAGTAAAAACAAAAAAAAAATTAAAGTCGACTCGGCGGGATACTCAAATGCATGAGAATGCTGTCTAGAATGATTTTATTTTAAGCAAAAAAATTTTTTGGACATTTTTGTAAAAAAATATATTTTAGAGTGTAAATTTTTAATATTTAATTGAAGAATAATAAATTTTTTTCGATCGAAAATTTTTTTGAATGTAAAAAATGTTTTTAGTTGCAAAAACACTTATAAAAATGTTTTTGTGGCTTACTAATGTGATTCAAAGTTAGTTTAGTATGTTTTTCAACACGTGAGCACAAATATTATACAATTATTCGGTATTCGGCCTATTCGGCCAAAATTGTGGCCGAAGCCGAATAGTGGCCGAATAGTGCTTTTTGGCCGAAGCCGAGGAGGAAGCCGAATATTCGGTCGGACACTAATAATTTTCTATAGAAAAATTCCAAAACATTTTCCTTTTTGGAAAAAGTCATAGATTTTGAAAAACTTTTCCTATAATAAAATTCTCTGATTCTAAAATATTAGTAGTATTTAAACAGAAAAAATCTATTTTTCCATATAATAAATTCTAAGATTCTGAAATATATTTTAGATTCTGAAACGTTTTCAGAAAAAAAAAATTAATTAACAGTTACCAATGGATTTTTTTATAGAAATATAAGATTCCTAAACATTTTTCCTGCAGAACAATTCTTAAAATTTTAGATAATTTTTCTTTTAAAATATTATTAAATTCTGAGTCAAATAAGTATCTAAATATTTTCTAAAGACAGTCTCGAGTTCTGAAACATTTTTTTTATAAAAAAATATATTGATTTACTTTCTCTTAGAAAATGATAAGAAAAGTTATCAGATTCAGTCTACGACTTTAATTTAATTTTAGTTTATCATATGCATTTTTTTGATTCTAAGGGCTAGTTACTTATCACAATATAATCAATGATTAGTGCTAATTATTGTTTCTAAACGTCAATTTTATATGAAATTGATCAATGATTAGTGTTAATCATTGATTAGCTTTTGATAAGTTACTAGCCCTAAAACTTTTAATCCCAACGTTAGTTAAAAAATTCCTTAGACTTGAGATTATGTTTGCTGACGTAATCTAAATAAAAATTTTGTAGTCAAAGTTCTTATGCATATTTTTACATAAAAAAAATTACAATCCCTTAAAAGTATTTCCAGAATTTTGTGCATTTTGGAGGGTATTCGTGGGTTCGTTCAAGTCGAATTTCACTTATTAAAAAAATCCCGCCTTTTAGATCAAAATCCCGCTTTTTCAACCTTTCGATCCCGCTTTTCAGTCAAAAGCAGTTGGTCAGGTTAAGTATGTATCTATTCGCGTTTTCGCGAAAATGCATTTTTTTGCACACTTAAAAAAAATTTACTACATTCGAAAAGTGGGACTAAAAATAAAATATTCACCTAATTTTTTTTAAATTAAAATTAAATTAGCTGGAAAAACTCTGATACATGGGAAATTTCTTTTTAACTCTACTTGAAATTTTGCGAGTGTGCTAAAAAGAACAAAATTTTTTTTTTTACAAATTTGCGAATTGATATGAAATAACTGAGACATAAATGCTTATGGCGTTTTCTTTTCTGAAGCAAAATGTTGCACCCTTAAATAGTATCATTTGTAAAATGTAGCCACAACCCTTTTAATGTGTTGCCAGTTTTGTGATTACAAAAAAACAAAAAATTGAGAAAATTTTTCTTTCAACCAAAATATTGGCAATCAGCTGTTTTTATAAGGCAATTTTACTACCCCGTCAATTTATGAAAGTGGGAAAAGTGTGACATTTTCAAACTTTATAAATGCAACATTTTTAGAAAAAAACATAATAAATTTTTTAAGTGTTGCCAGTTTTTTAGAAAAGAACAAAAAAAGTGCAATATTTTTTAAAGGGACGGTAAAATGTGACATTTTTTGCCAGAAAAGAAAACGCCATTAGATTTAAACCCAATTTTTTTTTTTTTAACAGTGCAAAAAACAAATTTTTAGCGTTTTTCGCGAATACGCGAATTGATCGCGAAACCTGAGAGACACGGGTGTTTTTTTTTTAACCCCACTTTCTGAATAGCATAATTTTTTTCTATTGTGAAAACTTTTTTTTTTTGTTGCATTTTTCGCGAAAACGCGAATTGATCTAGAGAAACTGGGAGACACGGGTATTTTATTTTTGGCCCAACTTTCCGAATTTTCGGGTCCGGTTCATGTGTACAGCTAAAAGTTGCAATTTGTTGGACGGTGTAATAACACACAAAAATATCGGATCTTTGAGTTCCTTTTTTGACTTAAAAATCGGAAAATTCCGAACAAATTGATTTTTTTTAAGATAAAAATATTTGTTAATATTCGGACATAACTGGAAAGAAAATATTTTTAATTATTTTATCATTAATAATTTTATCATCTTTGCCTTTAATGAAATTTTAATTTATTTTAAAAAAAAGTTATTTTTGAAGATTTTTTTTTTTTTTAATTTTGTAATGGCAAAAAAAAATTTTATCATAAAAACATTTTTTCAATAATTTCCAAATATGAACTAATGTTTTAAACTAATTTTTTTTTTTTATTTTGTTTGGAACTTTTCTATTTTTAATTAAAAAAGGAACCCCAAAAAATATTTTCCTACAGGTCCAAAATTTTGTTGTGTTAATATTGACCCTAAAAGGCAACTTTTCCTACCCCCCCGAACATTTTGAAATTAGAAAAATGCTAAATTTGCTCCACCCTATTGTACAATGACCGTATTTAAATTAAGTGTCTTGTTTATAGTATGTAGTTTTTGAATACGATCTTAAATACAGGGTCTAGTTCAAGCAGAGCTTCGAACGAATTAATTCTATTGAGAATTAATTCACCAAAAGTTTAATTCTGTTTTAATAAGTTTTGAATTATCATTCCTTACCAGCATTCAACACGAATTAATTCAAAGGCTTAATTCTCAAAGCTTAAATCAAATTGAATTAATTCCCAAGAGAATTAATTCCTTGCAAGCAATCATTCGATTGAATGATCAAAATTTTTCATCATTCAAATCTATTACAAATTGAATGATGATTTTTTTATTTCATTCCCTTTGTATTTTCAAAAATGTGTTGCTTGTGTGCATTTTAAGCATCTTCGTGTGTAAACGATCGGTTGTTGTTTTGTTGACGTCTCGTCTGCTGCTTCCCACACAAGCATAAATGTGTGTGTGAGTGTGTTGCGCTTCACTGTTTTAAATTGAATGATAAGAAAATTTCACCATTCAATTTGTAGTAGATTGATTTGGATAAAAAAATAGTTCATTCCTACAGAATGATCATTCTTAAGGAATGAATTCTTGAAGAATTAATTCAATGATTATGAAAGTTGAATGATTTTAGGGAATGCCAAATTCTATTTTTTTAATTCGAATTAGGAAATTGAATTAAAGAATTAATTCTTTCGAACCTTTGAGTTCAAGTGAGTATTTTTAAGTGTGTTTAAAGGCAATTTGAGATAAAAGTTTGTTTATACAAAAAATTGATAAATTTTTTCTGTGCACTTAAACAATTTGGTGAGTAAAATTAACTGAAGTCATCAGTTGAAACAAGTAAATATTAGAAGTTTTAGGGTTAACAACCCCAATTTTGTCAAAAATAAAAAGTTTTGTGGAAATACATCTATTTTGGGCTACATATGAGGCATTCCACACCAAATGTCCCGCTACAGAAAAAGATGCGTTCCGTGAATTTCAGAATAGGTTGTTTGCATAGCCCCATATGTAACTAAGAAAATTGCGTTTTTGGTTTTTCAATTTTTCAAAAACTGGGCCTAGTAGGAGTGGTCAAATATTGGAAAAATTGTCAAATTTGTGTCGAGTTGCCTTGTTTAAATATTTATCAAATTAAAGCGGAATGCACTATATTCTCAAAAATATACATTCTTGTATGGTTTTGTATGGGCTATCTATCGATTAATTTTTTTTTATGAATTTTGAATTTCATATCAATTTAGTAATTTGCTTGTATTTTCTTGTTTTAATATAGCGTATGAGTAATATTAATGCAAATATTTAATACTCATTCGCTACGTTGAAAGAAGAAAATACAAGCAAATTAAAAATTGTTATGAAATTTAATATTCAAATGCGATTTTCTCGAAAAAAAAAACGAAAAACACGTGTCTGAATTTTTTTATGTGGATAGACAAACATCTTAACTTTTAAAATTTAAAAAAAAAAACGAAAGTGGCCGGATTTTTGAGAAATTGATATTTTTAAAAATGGAAAATTTCAGAACGGGTTCTGAAAATTTTCCAAAAAAAAATTTAATCGATAGCCCATACAAAACTATACAAGAATGTACATTTTTGAGATTGTGGTGCATTCCGTTTTAATTTAATAAATATTTAAAAAAGGCAACTCGACACAAATTTTACAATTTTTCCAATATTTGACCACGCCTCCTTAGCCCAGTTTTTGAAAAATTGAAAAACAATAAACGCAGTTCTCTTAGTTCCATATAGAGCTAAAACACCTCAATTCAACCGAGGAGTTGACCGCACCCCCTCCAAATTTAATGAAATTTAGTACTGGGGTTTACTTTAATAAAAAAGAGATTTTGCCAATTTTTCAGGCTTCTGGTCATTCCAGTATTCGAGAAATTCGGTCTTGATAATTAACAAAATTGTATATATTTGACAAAAGTGTTCTGAGATAAATAAAGATAACTCGAAGAGTAATAACAATACAGGTCTCAGTCAGGTTGCGAATAATAGGTAATGAGACAGCCTTTACAATGACATTCCCCAAGATTTTTTTTTGAAAATGGTCAAAGTTCATTGGTTTTAACCTTAATTTTTGGAGAGCTATATCTCAAAAAACGATATTTTTAAAATTTTGTAAAAAATATATATTGTTAAGAATCACCTATACTACCTAAGTTTAAATTTTCAGGATGGAGTCTTCATTGAACTTTTTATATTAATAGAAACATTGTGACAGGAAAGAAATAGCGGTGTAATTTCCCTTAGAAAAAAAAAATATTTTTTTTCTTTGAAATTTTGGTACCAAAATTCATTTTTCTGAATGTTTTTGACGTGCTGAGTCCAAATATGACCTTTGAACTGGCCTTTCGCTATTACTTTTCAAGATAGATGCACCTAAATGTTCGAAAAAAACACAGCAAAAGCGTTTTAGCAATTTTCACACATTTATGTGCAGATATCTCGAAAACTAATAGCGATAGGCCAGTTCAAAGGTCATATTTGGACTCAACACGTCAAAAAGATTCAGAAAAACGAATTTTGGTACCAGAATTTCAAAGAGAAAAAAAATATTTTTTTTTTCTAAGGGAAATTACACCACTTTTTCTTTCCTGTCACAATGTTTCTATTAATATAAAAAGTTCCAATGAAGACTCCATCCTGAAAATTTAAACTTAAGTAGTATAGGTGATTCTTAACAACATATATTTTTTCCAAAATTTTAAAAATATCGTTTTTTGAGATATAGCTCCCCAAAAATTAAGGTTAAAACCAATGACCTTTGACCTTTTTCAAAAAAAATCTTGGGGAACGCCATTTTAAAGGCTGTCTCATTACCTATTATTTGCAACCTGACTGAGAGCTGTGTTGTTATTACTTTTCGAGCTATCTTTATTTATCTCAGAACACTTTTGTCAAATATATACGATTTTGCCAATTTTCAAGATCCCATATCTCGGTAAGGAAAACTACCAGAAGTCCAAAATTTTGGCACTATGATTTTTTTGTAAGGGCCCAACTATATTCCAAGTTTCATCAAATTCGAAAGGGGTGAGGTCAAATATGCTACTTTTTTCGGTTGAATTGAGGTGTTTTAACTCTATAGGGCTATCCATACAACCTATTCCGAAATTAACGGTACACATGTATTTTTTCGCTGGTCATTTGGTGTGGAATGTCTCATATGTTTATAAAAAAATCTAGGAGTTTTGGTGTTGTAATATCCCCACAGCTCAAACATTTTTGTAAAAAAAAATTAATACAAAAATATTTTTTTTGTCAAAAAAAAAAAAAAAATCAAAAAAAATATTTTTGTTAAAAAAAACTTTAAAAAAAATTGTCAAAAAAATATTTGCTTAAAAAAAAGAAAAAATATGTAAAAAAAAAATTTTGACAAAAAAAATTGTTGTAAAAATTCTCAAAACAAAAAAAAAATAAATTGGTAAAAAAAATTGGTAAAAAAATTAAAAAAAAAATATTCAGAAATCTTTATTGAAATTTAGAAAATTTTAAATGTTTTAATACAAAAAAATAAAATCTTTTTCTTAGAAATGTTTAAAAATAAAAGTTAAACGATAAAGAACATCTCCACTAAAAACACCCTGTGTTTTAAATACAAAATTTTCAGTTATAAAAATATGTTACAATTACCTAAAAATTATAAATAAAGAATTGATTTGCATACATTGAAAGTACGTCTCACAATGAAGGTATCCCGAGTGTGCAAGTCAAATACATGATAATTGTTTGTGTAGTAAGTAGTACACTCAAAATATAAACTCTTTAAAAAAATCGGTAATTCAACTTTCAGTTTGAAGCAGATTTTTATGCAGAAATGGATATTTTAACTAAATTCTCTGCCATTTTTTTTTTAAATAACAGAAATCAGCAGATTATTTTGCTAACTGTACAGAAATACTCAGTTATCCTGTTTTAAGTAAAAATAAAAAAAATTAATTTAAAAAAAAAATCACTTAAAAAAACTTGACATGAAAATACTTAGTAAATTTTATTTAAAAAATTACAATTAGATATTTAATTATCTGAAATCAGCACATTTTTTTTTCTAAAATCAGCAGGTTTTTTAGCTGACATCAGCAGATTTTTCTGCTGCCCTGACAGATTTTCTCAAAATGGGTGTATTTTCAGCAGATTTTTCTTCTGATTCGAACAAGGTTTTATTTTGAGTGTGGTGTAGTTTTCGAATACAATTTCAATTGTTTTTGTATGAAAAATATCAAACTTTGTTTTTTACTGTTGTTGTTGTTTCAAAAAATAATTACAAAAAATACTACATTGTACTGACAGCTGTATTATGTAGTTGTTTTTTTTTTTGTTTACTTCAAAACAACCAAAATTTTTTCCAACAAAAAAATATTTTATCAATCATTTTATCATTTTAAAACTTTTTTTTTTAATAAAAAAAATGTGCTTGAGGTATTTTGTTTGTAAACAGTTTTTATTTTATTTCTCCGATATTTCGAAATTTATCGAATTTCATATCAGGGACACTTGTAATAATAACAAAACAAAATAAATTGTCGTCTGGTATTGCACTGTAGCTTAAAGTTTATTTTGTTTCAGTAGTTATTACAAGCGTCCCTGATGATGAAATTCGAAAAATAAAAATTATTTACAAAAACTGACCTCGAGCTTAATTATTTTATTTACATTACAAATACAAAGGTCGAATAAACACAAAATTAAAAAAAAAAAATCAGGCAATTTGAGCAGCAGTAACAACAACTGTAAAAAAAACACCCAAAATTAAATATTTTCAATTGGTTTTACTGTAGTAAGTGTCTTTTCAACGAACCAGTGTAGTTGTTTTAACTGTGTTTTAAAGTAAATTCTACCGACATAAAAAATAATCTATAGTGTAATAAAATAATCTACCAAAAAGTTACCTTGGTCACTCCGGGCTCCCAAATACTTAAAAGCTACACTCAGAAAATTATGTAAGTTACTACATGTTAGTTGTTTGTACATTTTACGGTAGTTAGTTGTTTTCAACTACAAAGTCAGTTGTTTTTGTATGCAAAATATCAAACAACTATTTCTGTTAGTTATTTTAAGTCGTTTTTTTTTTTAACTACTAACAAAAAAGTACTGTAATGTAGTAACAGTCATTTAAAGTAGTTAATTTTATTTTTTTATCGCTGAAAAATTTTCAAAGTTTTTTTTCCAAAAAATAAAAATAAATTTTCGTTTTTTTATTTTTCACAACTTTTTTTTTTTAAACAAAAAAAAAAATTTGGTCTTCAATTTTTTTTCTGGAAAATTTTTTGAAAAAAAAAATTATATATTGATTATTTTATTTTTACTACATGTTAGTTGTTTTGATTACAAATGTAAGTAGTTTTTACTACATAATTCAGTTGTTTTTTGTCAGTTAAAATAACTAACATTGTAAGTTGATTTAACTGAAAAAGTAGTTGACGCCAAAACAACTTACAAAGTAGTTATTTTAACTGACATTTTCAGTTGATTTTACTAACATAATTTTTTAAGTGTAGATCTGACCGAACCAAATAAATTTAAGAATTTAATTTGAACTTTTTCAAACTTCTTGACGTTTGACAGCGTATGGAGTTTAGTCTGCTGATTCCGAATCTGTTATCCAATTTTCTCCATCAGCTCGCGTTCGCGAGCAAATCGCTGTTAAAGAGTCAAAAAAGTGCGTTTTTTAACAATTTGGCTTGGATATAGTTTCCAAAATTAATTTTAGAGCATCACTTTTAAACACGAACTTAACTATATTGGATGCGAGGATTCCAAAACTGGTATTAAGTTTTTTCTGACAGCTTTAGTTTTCAAGTTATTAAAAAGGGCATAAATCAGACAAAATTATAGAGGGCATACATTTTTTAATTTTATTTTAGCGATATCTCAAAAACTGAAGATGACTCAACAAAAGTAAGAGCATTTTTAAAATTAGCATATCCAACATACCTAAAATCGCTATTCACTTTTTGGATGTAAGGCTAGTGTTGGTAAATATGGACTCACAAACATGTCAAAAATATCCTATTTTCAAAGTTTCCTCTGGCTATATCTCGAAAACTAGAGCTGACCAAAAAAAACGGTAGCCAGATTTGAAATCAGCGTACCCCAATTACCCAAAATTAACTATCAGAACCCGGGAAGCAAAAAAAGTGTTGCCCTGTGTTATTTGCTAGTAATAAAATCTGTGTATGAGCACTAGGGCGTTTCATCAAAAACTTTTTTTTGGATTTTTGCAACTCTTGAAGCGGAATATGAATTCTTATGGCCTAAAAGATTTTTGAGATTTTTGGAATGTCGGGATCAACTCGCTCAAATCGATTTTATCAAAAAAATGAGGTTATGAAACATAATTTTCTTTATTTTTTGTTCTCTGGTGCCTTTTTTTAACAAAACCGGATATAATACTTCTAAATGTTGCTAGCCTCCTAAAAAAAAATATTCGCGGTCAAAATAATAAGTTCAAGGGTCACTAAGATGACCTTTAAAGTAAAAATTCAGAATTTCCCGTGTTCCAACTTTAATAAATTGAGAAATATGCAATAAATGAACGAAATGATGAATCCGTTAGATAGGTCTTTCTAATACCTTTAATTTAAAACCAAAATGACATTTGTCACTTTAGTAGAAATATTAAAAACTAAGATAAACTCATTTTTTCCCCCATTTTACAGAAAATCGAAGGGAATCCATTAGTAGTTTTTTTGTAAAGTTGAAATAATAAACTTAAAAGAAGTTTTTTTGATTGCAATTAGTGTTTCCAAACCGGAAACCCGGGTTTTTGTCAAACCGGTTTTTTTGACAAAAAAACGGTTTTTAGGTTAACCGGCTTGGAAACACTAACTACAATCTATAAAAAGTCTTTAAAAGTTATTATTTTAACTTTACAAAAAAAAACTACCTAATGCACCAGTTCAATTTTCGATAAAATGGGGGAGAAAATGAGTTTTTCCCAGTTTTTTTATTTTTTTTTAACATTTCTACAAAAGTGACAATAGTCAGATTGGTTTTAAATGAAAGGTGTTTTAAAGACCTATCTAACGGATTCAACATGACGTTCAAACATAGCTTATTTCTCGGATTATTGAGGTTAAAACACGGGAAATTCTGAATTTTTACTTTTAAGGTCATCTTAGTGACCCTTGAACTTATAATTTTGACCGCGAATATTTTTTTTAGGAGGCTAGCAACATTTAGAAGTAATGTATCCAGTTTTGCAAAAAAAGGCACCAGGGGAAAAAAATAAAATAAAATGATGTTTCATAACCTCATTTTTTGGATAAAATCGATTTGAGCGAGTTGATCCCGACCTTCCAAAAATCTGAAAAAAATCTCAAAAATCTTTAAGGCCATAAGATTTCATATCCCGCTTCAAGAGTTGCAAAAATCCAAAAAAAAAGTTTTTGATGAAACGCCCTAATGAGCACAGTGCATCCTTTTTATCATTTCGCAAAGTTGGGATTATTTCCCAGTTCAACCAAGAGGAATGTGTAGGCAGTATGTACCAATGAAGAAACTAGTTGCTATTTAAATTTATTTTTAGATTAAATATTCTACAAATGCGTAAAAACTTGTTATGTATTAACATACACTCAAATAATTTTGTTTTTAGTAAAACGAAGTATCATCTTACGAAAGCTGTTCGAAATATTCTCAGCCTAACAATGGAAAACAAGAGCTAGATTTAAAAAAATATTTTATTCTTCAAAATAATCTCCTGGAACTATAATACACTAACACTAAGTCCAACATTTTTCTATCAATTCTATCCCTTGATAACAAAATTTTCCTGAAGCTCCTTAAAATAATCGTTTCCAGCTGCCATTGCATTCATTCGAGGTGAAACGTTTGCCAGCAACATTTTTTTAGATTTGGGAACAGGTAGAAGTCAGAGAGAGCTAAATCAGGAGAAAAAGGTGGGTGATCGAGCAATTCGTACTTCAATTCGTTGATATTTGCCATTTTTAAGACAATCTTGTGGGATGGTGCGTTGTCTTGATGAAAAGTATTTCTTTTTGTGTTCTAAAACAGTTAGTTTTTCTCGAATTTTCAAATTTAATTGATCCAAAAGATTACAATAATATTCCAAATTTATTGTTTTCAAAAATAGTCGATCACTAAAATACCTTTGTAATCCCAGAAAACCGTTGATATGACCTTACCAGCCGATTGAACTGTTAATGCCTCTTTTTTTTGGTGCACTTCCACTAGCTTCAGTCCACTGTTTGGATTGTTCTTTTACGAATCGTCGTTAATTTCAATTTAACTCCCCCCGGATACACCTAACATAATTATGTAGACATAAAACAACAAATACGGATTTGTTATTGTTTTGTATGTGTTTGTTGCTTTATGTCTACATAATTATGTTAAGTGTGTGTCACCCTCCTGCTACACCTTCCATAACTATGTAAACATAAAGCAACAAACACACACAAAACCATAGAGTATACTCTATGCACAAAACAATAAAAACATTTTTAGGAGGGAGGGTCAGAGACTTAAAAAATTTTGAAATTTTTTCGGGACTCGTAAAATTTTGATATGTTCCATTGCCTCTGGTCACAGGATAAGTCCCGTTTCCCCCAATCATGAAATATTTCGGATCGAGAGAAAATTTTAAATAATACTCAGTTTTATTTTTAATTTTTTGTGTATTTTTTTAAGTTTTTTTGTTTTAATTTTTTATTGACAAACTACAAAATAAAGCCCTTTTTAGTGAATATTTTTTTATTTTTTTTATAAAAATTAAAATATGTAATTTTTAGCAAAACAAGAAAAAAATCATTATAAATTTTGTTTGTTTTTTAAAATAAGCAATGAAACGGAGAATAAGGATCACAGGGAAAAATTGTATAATTAAGTTAAAGGATTGTGATAAAATTACAAAGAAATTTGTTTAGTTATGAACAATATTTTGAAATTATTAAATTTAATCAACTCAATGTGACAGTTGAACCATCTACAATGTAAGTTGTTTTAAGGGTCAACTACATTTTCAGTTAAAACAACTAACAAATTTAAAAACAACTTATAAATCCAGCTGATTTTACTTACATTATTTTTGAGTGTAATAAATCCGTATTTATCTCACTTGTATATAAAGGAATCGTTATTCAACTCGTAAAGTAAGCAAGTAATAAGTAAGATCTTACCTAATAACACAGTGATACAAAATCGAACTTTCGGAATCGGAATGGGATGAAACCAAAAAATGAAAGTTGACATTTTACATAACCAAACCCCCAAGGTTTTTTTTTAGTTCAGCGCTAGATTTTTTTAAACGCATTTAATAAGTTAGTGATTTTAAAGCATTTACAGTTTTTATGTACTAAACATGTCCCACTTTAGGGGCCCCTGGTAGTGCCCTTATTGGACTTGTAGGGTCCAGCGTCCAAACTTCAGCTTGAAATTAACTACTTACTGAATAACCAAATTATTAAAAATTAACCACTGTGCACCGTTGCGTATGATTGCTATTTAAAGACAATTACAATATTAAGCATACGCCACTTATATAGTTTTCAAATGCTTGTAAAAAAAATCTAGGGGCATGTCACAGACTCAATTCCGTTCGGATTTGGAAAAAGTGGTTTGCTCGTAAAACGCAAAACGTATACAATTTTTTCGGAATGAAATCACTTTTAAAAATCAAATTGGAATTGAATTGCATAAAAGTGGTTACATTCAGAAAAAAATATTCGCTTTGCGTTTTACGACTAAACCACTTTTTCCAAATCCGAACGGAAGTGAGTCTGTGACATGCCCCCTAGCGCTGAACTAAAAAAAGCTTTGAGGGTTTTGTTATGGAATGTGTCAACTTCCATTTGCTTTTGGTTTCATCCCATTCCAATTTTGGTTGTTGCACTGTGTAATCAAAAATAAATTCGAGTAATCACTCAAAAAGTCCAAAGGTTCCTGGGACCAGTTCGTAAGCTGTTTTACGAAAGAACTGTCTAATTTTTAATTTTAATCTTCATGGAAAACCCTCTTAGAAACTCACTGTTTTTATATTTTTTTAAATGCATCACCAAATGGCATTAAACAAATTTCTTTGTATTTAAAATTGTCTGTTTAAAATGTTTAAATTGAATTTTTTTTTTATAAAATTTTATTTTTTTTTAAATTAAAAAAAAAATAATTATATTTTTTTAATGTTTAACATTTGTTTTGTAATAACTTGGTGTTTTTCATTTGTTTTTTTTTTTTTAATTATTGGTGATTTTTATTTTATTGTTTTATAACAAATTATTTAATTTTATGTATATTTTAGCAAAGCTTTGATTATTTTTGTATTAAAAATATAATAGTCAACAAAATTTCAAGGAATTGAATATATTTTTTTAATTTTTAAAATTTAAAAATTTTACAGAAATTCGAATAATTACAATAATACGGATTTGAAGTTTAAAAAAATTTAATTAAAATTAAGATTTTTTAATTCATATTGAGAAAAGTGTATTAAAAATTGGAAGGTACAAAAAATATTAAAGTTAATAATTTTAAGGCTGGATTACTCAATGCTCCGTTAAACTTTATACTTTTTCATACAAATTTTTACATAAGGCTCCGTTAAATCGGCAGTTAGCAGCTAACTTTTCATTGAGTAATCCGCCCTAAATCAAATTTGAACAAGTGAGAGTTAAATTCGGATGTGCCGAATCTTTTTGATACCATGCAAGATGATAAATAAAATTTCCCGGGGTGTTTTTTTTTTGGGGGGGGGGGGGGGGGGGGGCTGAGGAAGATATTTGCACTCAAAAAATTATGTTAGTAAAATCAACTGAAAATGTCAGTTAAAATAACTACTTTGTAAGTTATTTTGGGGTCAACTACTTTTTCAGTTAAATCAACTAACAATGTTAGTTATTTTAACTGACAAAAAACAACTGACTTATGTAGTAAAAACTACTTACATTTGTAGTCAAAACAACTAAAATGTAGTGAAAATAAAATAATCAATACCCTAGTAAAAATATTATGCTAATTTTACTGAATAGATCTAATTTGATCCGTAAAATGGTTGTATCAAATAATATCTAATTGTATTACTTTAGATCAAAAAATATAAAAATTGATACAATTTGATCCTGAATTTGGTCAAATCTAATTAGATCAAATTGATCTTATAATATCAATTTTTATATAATTTGATGAGCAAAACCAAAATACGAATCTAATCATATATGGAGCAATATCTAACCATATAAAGTGGATCAACCGTATCAAAGTGATAGATACAATTTTATATAAATTTATACGGAAGCATATTAACTCATATAAGATTGTATCAAATTATATATGATTAGACCAGAAAATTTTTACTCGGGTATATATTTTTTTTTTCAAAAAAAAAAAAAAAAATTGAAGACCAAATTTTTTCCATTTTTTTTTGTTGTGAAAAATAAAAATTGTGAAAATATAAGAAAAAAAACGAAAATTGATTTTTATTTTTTGGAAAAAAAACTTTGAAAATTTTTCAGAGATAAAAAAAATAAAATTAACTACTTTAAATAACTGTTACTACATTACAGTACTTTTTTGTTAGTAGTTTAAAAAAACGACTTAAAATAACTATCAGAAATAGTTGTTTGATATTTTTCATACAAAAACTACTGACTTTGTAGTTGAAAACAACTAACTACTGTAAAATATACAAACAACTAACATGTAGTAACTTACATAATTTTCTGAGTGTGGGTGTGAAAGCACCTTCCCGTCATGAAAAATATTTACTAATTCTTTTTTTATGCTTTTTGCAAAACAATTTAATCGTTATTTTAATTATTTTTATATCCCCGCCTACAAAAGGGCGGGGAAAAGAAAGCATTTTCTAATCCCATGGGTGCAAGTTCATGACTTTGAATCGGTTCTAGAATTAAAATGTTTCATTTGTTTAACAAAAATATAAAAAATTAACAAGTGAGAGTGCTAAATTCGGCTCTGCCGAATCTTTTATACCCTCAAACATATTAAAAAAATTAAGGGGCGTTGGTTCAGAAAATTAAGTAAGTTACTACATGTTAGTTGTTTGTATATTTTACAGTAGTTGTTTTATTTTTTTTTTTTTTTTTTTTTTTTTATTTACTATCATCGTTACACTTAAAATATCACAAAAATATTTACATATTTACATATTTTGAGAATTTACTTAATAGTATTGCAACAAATTAAAACTTATATATAATTATTAATAACAGATCAGAAAATGGAAAAGATTGCAATTTAAGGTAAAAAGATAGGAAAAACCTTAGATAGGAAAAACCTTGTACAGTAGTTGTTTTCAACTACAAAGTCAGTTATTTTTGTATGAAAAATATCAAACAACTATTTCTGTTAGTTATTTTAAGTCGTTTTTTTGAATAACTAACAAAAAAGTACTGTAATGTAGTAACAGTTATTTAAAGTAGTTAATTTTATTTTTTTGACCTCTGAAAAATTTTCAAAGTTTTTTAAAAACAAGTGAGAGTGTTAAATTCGGCTGTGCCGAATATTTAATACCCTTTAACATGTTAAAATATATATAAAAAAATTCAGAGGCGTTTTTTTTTTTGGTGGGCGCTATGTGGGGGTGGTTGGGGTTACCTTCCCCATCGCGATAAATGTTAACTAATTTATTTGTTATGCTTTTTTAACTTTAGTAATACCATTTACTCATAATTTTTATGATTTTTTTAAATCCACGCCCACAAAAGGGGGCAGACCAAAAAGAACTTAATTTTGTAGCCGCCGGGGTCTAAGTGCAGGATTTGAACACCTTCTGACATAAAAATATTTCATTTGTTTAACAAAAATGCAAAAAAAGCTGTAAAATAGTGAGTTTTCTGAGACTTTTTTTAAGTTCTTTAAGGGGGAACTTTTTTCCCCCTGATCCGATTTTACCCATTTCTGAACTTAACCGGCCTATGGCCAAGAGACACATGCGTGCCAATTTTCAGGAGTCTAGCTCTCTTATTTTGGACTGAATCGTGTTTTATACAGACGGACGGACGGACATTCATAGAATGACTTAAAATCGATCATAGATCAATAATATATATACTTTATGGGGTCCCCGGCCGATATTTTTATGCGTTACAAACGGAATGACAAAGTGAGTATACCCCCATACTGTGGTTGGAGGGTATAAAAAAAATTTCGTTTTTTTTATTTTCACAACTTTAAAAAAAAAAAAATTTCGTCTTCAATTTTTTTTTTTTTTTTAATTTTTTGAAAAAAAAAAATTATTTATTGTTTATTTTATTTTTACTACATATAAGTTGTTTTGACTACAAATGTTAGTAATTTTTACTACATAAGTCAGTTGTTTTTTGTCAGTTAAAATAACTAACATTGTCAGTTGATTTAACTGAAAAAGTAGTTGACCCCAAAACAACTTACACAGTAGTTATTATAACTGACATTTTCAGTTGATTTTACTAACATAATTTTTGGAGTGCTTATTAATTTTTTATGTATTTTGCACTACAGTAATACAATTTTATCATTATTTTAATGATTATTTACATCCACGTCCAGAAAAGGGGGCGGCCCAAAAAAACGACATTTTCTAGTCCCCCGGGTCCAAGTGCAGAACTATTTACTTGTTCAAGCATGAAAATGCTTAATTTGCTTAACAAAAAAAAATCTGTTAAAAATTCCGTTTTTCTGAGGTTGCCGATTTTTCCCATTTACAAACTTAGCCTGCCTATGACCATGAGACATATTCGGGCCAAATTTCAGAAGGCTAGCTCTTTTATTTTGGACTGTATCGTGTTGACAAAGGGATGGGCATTTATAAAGCATCTTAAAATCAATCATGGATCAATAATAATATACTTTATCGGGGACCCCAACCGATATTTCGATGCATTGCAAACGGAATGACAAAGTTAGTATACTGTGGCTGGAGGGTATAATAAAGATACAGAAGTGGTAACGCTTCATGGAGTTCAAATAGGTTCTTCGAAAAAATCGAATGTGTCGTTTTACAAATGTATGGCCACCGATAACAGTATATTTTAATGGAAATTAGTGTTTTAGAAGGCTTGCTGTCCACAATATAAATTAGAAATGTGTTAATATCTTTAAAAACCTTAAACTAATTTACAAAAAAACAATAGGATCAGTTCAACTGATTATTCTGTTGTGTTCGCATGCAGTGGGTTTGAGAATATGGAAAAAATGTTAGCAAAACAAGTTGAAAAGTTAAATCCGAATCCATGAATACTCCATAATGCCTCCACAATGCCCTTTTTAAGTGATGGAAGAATTTTCTGACGTGAAAAAAAATTAACAATTTTGATTACAAAAATTTTATTTTGAGTAAAAAACTTTTTTTGTAATTTTTGTAAATTTTTTTTGAGTGTAAAATTTTTTTCGAGTGTATTTTTTGCTTGTTTTTGTTTTGTGTAAAAATATTTTTGAGTGACAACAACAAATGTTTGTCAATTACCATTGGTAAACAAGTTTTAAACGCATTGGTAACTTACCAACAAGTTTTAAAAGCATTGGTAATTTACCAACAAGTTTAAAAAGCATTGGTAAGTTACCAATGCTTTTAAAACTTGTTTAACGGGTTTTCAGCATGTGAATTTAAGGTGACACCAAATACATGCAAAACGCTTATAACTTTTGAACCTCTGGACCGATTTAGCTGAAATTCAATACCAACCAGAACGACAAAGATATGTGTAAAGTTTCAGCAGTCTCAGAATTGTCTTTCGAATGTTCGAGTGTTTTTTATCTCGTAAGTTCGCAAAAAATATCCTTGCAAAAATTCATTATTTTACTCATAACTTTTGAACTACTGGACAGATTTTGCTGAATTGCAATAACAACCTGACCAGGTAAATGACCAACATGTATGCCAAACTTCAGCCGTCTCAGTAAGTCTTTCAAAAGTTAGCGTGTTTTCAACGGACAGACAGACCGACATCGCTAGATCGACTTAAAATCGATCAAGGATCATGAATATGTATAATTTATGGGGGTCCTAGATCAATATTTCGATGTGTTACAAACGGAATGACAAACTTCCTCTATCACTAAAGTGGAGGGTATAAAAAAATTTTGAAAAAAAAGATTGTGAAAAAAATTCGTCGCCAAAAAAACATTTTTGGGAATAAAAGGTTTAGAGTGGATTACTCAATGAAAAGTTAGCTGCTAACTGGCGATTTAACGGAGCCTTCCCAATAAGCAATTTAAAATTCAAGTGCAAATCAAGTATAAAACAATTGTAAATCAAGCCCTAAATTCCAGGCCCTGCTTGATTTATACTTGAATTACACTTGAATTCAATAGCATACTCCAGCAAAACGGACACTGGAATTCCAGCCCTGTTTTTACAGCCTTATCACTGGTTTTACAGTGTAAAAACAGCGCTTGAATTCAAGTATCCGTTTTGCTCGATAATGCTATTGAATTCAAGTATAATTCAAGCATAGACTGGAAAGTAGGGCTTGATTTACACTTGATTTATACTTCAATTACAGGAATTTTTCAAGTGGTTTATTGGGCTTATGGGTGAAAAAAATTCTTGGAAAATGAAAACTCTCTTTCATAAATATTGCATATCAAAAGTTTTGAATATAAGTCCTCAAAATGTTTTCTCAATATTTTTATATGATTTCTCTCAAAATTTCGTTTAAAAAATATTGAAAAAATTGGATCGATATTTTCAAATTTCAAATGCAATTTTTGAATTTAAAGTGAAAAAAATGTTAAAAAATGTACTTGTATTTTTCGAATTTTGAATGGAGTTTTAGAATTTCAATTAGAATTTTCGAATTTCAAATGGAATCTTCGAATTTTAAAAAGAATCTTCGAATTTGCAATAGAATCTTCGGAGTCTACAATAAAATCTTCGAACTTACACCTAAAAATAGTGTAGAAAAAAAAAAATTCCCAAAAACTATGAATTTTTGTATAAAAAATCTAATAATAAAAATTAAAATTTTCTGTGATCAGTCTAAATTTAAAATTTGTCAATCAAAATCTTTTCTAAATTAAAACAAAAAAAAAACTCTTAATACCAAACAAACTTTTCTCAATTTTAATTAATCTTTTAATATTTTTTGTAAATCTGTTAATTTTAATTGAAACTGGTGTATATCGAACGTGTAGAAATTTTTAAAACTTCGAAATCTTAGGAAAATTTTAAATTTGCTAAAATTTTCAAATTTATTTTCTTAAATTTTGTTGACTGATTTTTTGTTTTTATTTTTTTTTTATATAAATTCTGTATAATTTAAGTGCTGAGTTGTTGTTTTATTTTTTATTTTATTGTATTTTAATTTATTATTATTTTATATATAAATATATTTTAATAAAATCATAATTTACCATACACAACATAAAGAGGAACCAAAAAATAATTACACAAACAATAATTGTGGTTTTTAAGGTTTTAGGAAATATATAAATAATAGACAATGAAACAAAAGAAATAAAAAACAAACTTGTTAAAAGCTTAATTATTTTTGTTTTGAATAGGGAACATGATATTTTTAAAATATATGCTTATAGTTTTGTATTTAAGATATTTTTGTTTTCATTTTCATTTCTTTTTTTAATAGTGAAATAGTTAAATGTTTAATTTGTTTTTTACTGATTTATTTTTAAGTTTAATAGTTTTTTATATATTTTTTTTTAATTTCTTTTTATGTGTTTTTTTCCACCTTTCTGTTTGTTTAAAATTAGAAAACAACAAATATAAAATTTACAAAGCCGGCCCACCGGGATATTCATCATAATCATCACATTCATCTAAAAAATCTGAAAATAAATCAGGACTTGCATCGTAATCGACGTGTGTTTCAGATTTTTCAATATTTGCAGCCATTTGACGTAAATTATCAACACCAGCAAGAAGTTGTCTAAAAAAATAAGAAAGGTAAGAGTGTAAGGAAAAAAGTTAACAATTTTTGAATGCATACGAATCTGAAAATTTTTTATAAGAAATTTGTTATTGCAATGGGATTTTTTTTCTGTCTCTGGCCATAGACATTAATCTGAGACTTCCTATACGAAAAATTTGTCAGATTCTAAGACTTTTTCTATACGAAAAATGTCTCAGAATCTGTCTTAGCATCTAAGACTTTTTCTATACGAAACATATCTCAGAACCTGAGACTTTGTCTATACGAAACATGTTTTAGAATCTTAAAAATGTCCCAGAATCTAAGACCTTGCATACGATAACTGTCTCAAAATCTGAGACTTTTTATTTTAAACTTCTATGATTTTTAGACTTTTAAAATCTCAGAATCTAAAACTTTTTCTGTACGAAAAATATTTCACAATCTGAAACTTTTTATGTAGGAAAAATTTCTATGAAATTGAGAATTTTGATATAGGACAAATTTCTCCTAAGAAAATGTGAAATTTTCTTTAAAAACAAATTAAAAAAAATGTAGCTCCTTTTTTGATACGCGAATTTATTGGCATTTCGGGGCCCAGTGTGGCCTAATGGTTAAAACGATACTGCCCTCACGGCCAAAATATTACACAAACTTTTTATCTATTACATATAAACTTGTTGATGCTTTGAGAATTTCGGTTTTGCATTTGAGCAATATCGGTTTAGCGAAAATTTTGGTAAATTCCACATAACCTAAAAATACAAAATACTTTAATATGGCTACAAGTGGGCACATGTGAACGGAATTTGATACAGAATGGTATTTAAACAAGTACAACATTTTTTTTTTACAGAAAAAACTTTTTTTGTACTATTTTTTTTTTTTAAAGAAAAAACTTTTTTAGTAAAATTATTTTTTTTTACTAAAAAAAAAATTTCACTACAAAAAAATCTCTTTTTTGAGATTTTACCTCAGTGTAAATGTGCACTTAAGTAAAATGTCGCAGAATCTGACACTTTTTCACTAAAAAATTTTTCCAATATAAAAATTATTCCGACAATGTTTCTATAAGTGAAATGTTCTAAAATTTTTCTATAAGAAGTCTTTCAATTCTATTTTAAGAAAATTTGAAAACTTCTCTTTAAGAAAAAGTCCTGAATCTTAAAACCTCATACTTTATGTACAAATAAATAAATAAAAAATGTCTCGGAATCTGTAAAAAAGTCAAAATGATTCTTTAACAAGCATTTCTCAGAATCCAAGAATTTGTATAAAAAGAACTCCTCGGAACGTAAAATATTATTTTATAACTTAAATCTTTGAAAATTTTTCTATAGAAAAATTGTTTTAGAATATTCATAAAGACAAGACTGACTCGAAGTTAATTTTATCAAAACTGTCAGTTCAATTTAAATATCGCTGGCCCCCAAGAACGCCCATGTGCTGTTTTAAAAAATTTTAAAAAAATCTTGCACATAGGCCTTTTTGAAGGCCAGTAGATATAATTTTCGCATAATTTTTTTAACTTACTTAAGGTTTTGTTCTGCATTTGATGCTGCCCTTCGCAAATCTCTTGATATCTGTTGTTGTCTGGACGGTCTAATACCCAAAGATGCTGCACCTACACTGCCACTTACACTACTTATAGCTCCACCCACATCCCCACCAGTTCCACTCGCCGCTGCTGTTGAACGTGTTGTACTAGAAACTGCAGCAGTGGCATAAGAACGATCACAAGTTTGTACGCTACATCCACCCACAGCACCCTCTTCTCGCATTAATTCCTTTTCACGCCTTAACATTTCTACTTCAGCCGTTAACTGTTGTACTTGCTGTTTAAGTTTACCCACTAGAGTTTGTACAGCAGACGAACGTTTTTTATTGGAATCTAAAGTTTCTTCGGTCTCTGCTTTATGTTGTCTTTGTTGTTCAAACAACTGCCGCTCCAAACTATTAGCTCTTAATGTCTGCTCATTAAGAGCAGCTCGCGTTTCATTTAATTCTCTTTGAAGACGATCATTATCTGAACGTAATCTGGAGAGCTGATTATTTATAGAAGATTCTTCGGGAGAACCTATAGAATTGGAAGGTAGACCAGCGGCAACATCAGCTAAGCGCTGAGAAGAATGTATAATAGGACCGTCAGATAGAAAATCTGGTAACATTTTAGAGCCCACAGATGAGGATGATGGCTCGGGAAGACCCATATTGAAATCGCCTATATCTGCTGGACCTGGTAACGGAGCATTATCTAAATGTATTGCTCGATTAGCAGAATTATGAGAAGCTTGACCAATACCACCTGATGCCTGACCACCACCAGCCCCGGCTAAATCTTCCAAAAATGCTTGTGTTGGCGACGAAGGTGGTGAATTAACATGCATGTCATTAGCATACCAAGAATCCATCCAATGATCTTGTACAAAATCTGGCAATGCAGCCGCTGCAGCTGCTGCACCCGGTAAAGCATTTGCTGGTTGAAAATCTGTGGGTCTCGTAGAAATAATATTTTTTCTGCTATTTCCTGCTGTATGGCTGGAACCGGATGCCCCTCCACTAGAGCCAGCACCAATCGAATTAGATTTTAAAGGCAAATCTAACTTCAATTTGGCAGCCGTTGTAGAATTTGGATTTGTATTTAAAGCTAAACGAGTTGGCACAACACGTCTACGAGGCGAGGTTTGGGGTCTGGGCATATCATAATTAGAATAAGAACGGGGTACATATTGATTGCCACGATCATAATCTGTTGAATTTGTTGTCATTGTAGAAGCATTTGAGGGGAGATTCCATTCTACAAAAAAGGGATAATAAAAAAGTTAACAAAATTTTTTTTTGATTTTTCATCAGAACGTTGCAGGGAGATATTCTAAGGAGCAATATTCATTTTACCTAAAACCAGGAGATAAGGCCCTGGATTTTTTAGAAGCCCAAATTCATTTTTAAGAGGACATCCTTAAAAAACTATATTTTTATTGGTTGATTTTTTATGTTAATTTAAAAAAGACCAACATTTAAACTAGTGCCCATCATTTCCCGGTTCACGGTATTCCCAGTTCTGGAACCGGTTTCCCGGTTCTAGATATATTCCCGGGAATACTGTTATTTCCGGTTCTGATCCTGGTACCGGTTCTCAAAAAACAAAAAAATACTATACCATAAAATATTAAATCTACACCATTTAATGTTTAAAAAATTATTTAAAAATCATGTAACAATTTTTTCTTAAATTCATAAAAAAATGAAAATGGTGTTTTTCACATGTTTTGTATTTTTTTTTTTTTTTTTGGTAAAAGCGAAGAAAAAAATTTAATTATAAACATTTTTACAACAACTGCATACCGGTAGTCCCGGGAATACTGTCAGAACCGGAACCGGGAATGCCAGTATTCCCGGGACTACTGTACTGACCGCAGGCACTAATTTAAACCAAAATATAACTGTTTTACTAAACTTTTGTTTACAAACAAGTCTGTTTTTAGTTTAGCTAAACCAAGTTTTACTAAGATTCCACAAACTTCACCTTAAGGTGCGGACTGTAAAATTCAGACTTAGTTAAGATATCTTTTTGTATAATTTACCTTGAAAACGATCACGTTCCCTTTCATCCGGATACAAACGAAACTCGGAAGATGAAGAACTACCGGCCGAAGCTTCTGCCGGTGGTAAATCCGCAGTTGTAGATGAACCGGCATATTCTGCCAAACTCGCCTGCGAGTCAAATGAAGAAAAACGTGGTGATCTTTTCATTTTAGTGGCCGCTGAAGATTGTGTATCATTTGAACCACCCACTGTTAGTGATGAAATGGAAGTAGAGGACACAGAATTCGATTGTGGTACTTTGGGTCGGGCACCCGTTGAAGTTTGTAAAGACCGTGAGGATGTTGTAGCATTTGACGATGAAGAAGTTGTTGACGTACTATTGGCAGGTGGATCCAAAGATGTAACTGTTGTAGATGGTGCAGTGGGTACACTGCTACTACTGAGAAAATGTTTAAAAGAAAATGAGGAATTATGTGTGGGTGCTGCTGGCTGTTGGACGTTGTGTGTATTGTTGTAAGAACTTTCACCTCCAGAATTTTGATTGCTGGATTCCATAGAGGATTGTGTTGCAAAACCACTTTCATTTAAGCCCACTGGTCCTAAGGTGGCCCTAATATTTGTGTAATCACCATAACCTCCTAATGGTTGCTGTGACTGATTGGATGGCCGGTGTCCATTTAAGCATAAATCAGCTACTAAATCATTTAATTTACCTTTTGAGGCTGTTGGCAAATCATCACTATCATCTGTCACCTCTTTAACTACTTCCAAATCATCTAAAATTGCTTTTTCTGTTTCGACCTGTGCCTCATTGGTTTTTGTTGTTGTTTGGTGGTTTTGCTGCTGCTGATCATTTTCATTAACCATATTTATAGTTGCTGTTGTTAACAATTTCTTGTAAACGTTTTTAAATGTTTGATAATTTAGAATTTTGAGTTTTTCCTGTTTTTTTTTCTATTCCAGTTACGAGTTTCCTCTTCTTGTTCTTCTTTTCCACAATTAGTTTCTATTCAATTTCTTTTGTTTTAATGTTGTTTTTCCGTTCTTTTTATTGTGTTCTTAATTTTAATATTTTAGTTGCGTTTAGTTAAGTATTATTTTATAAATTAATTTAATAAAAACTATTAAACTTTTCCTTTTTTTTAGCTTTTTACGTTTTTTTTTTCTTCTGTGACTGACAATGACACTTTTTGTTGTTGTAGTTTTTGTTTTTGACATTAACATGAAAAAGGGATGTCTGGGTTTACACAAGAAAAAGTTATACCAGATTGTTGTCTGGGGAAAAAGATTGTTGTCTGGGGAAAAAGAGAAAAGAGGGAAAATGGACAGTGTGTTTTAAAAAATTTAAATATAAAGTAGAGATGGGCGCGTGAGTTACTTTTGACTCACACTGGCTCACGACAGAATTTTTTGAATCACGCACACCCACTCGCAAGCATAATTTTTCTACTCACAATGTCAATTCTACGACATTCTAACTATGTCCGCCTGCCTGTTTGTCTGTCTGTCTGTTAAAATATCGATTACGGAAAAAATATTATTCACATAGAACTGAAACTTAACATATTTACCTGTTGATGCCTCGAACAGTTTGGTATTTCATTTCAGCAATATCGGTTTAGCAGTTCAAAAGTTATGAACGAAAAGGTAAGGACATCCCTACATAACCTAAAAGTACAAAATGCTTTAATTCGTCTGCTAGTTGACATATCGCTCATTTACCTGTATATAACACCCAAAAAAAAAATATATAGAGTTTTGCTGTCTCCTGCTGCATTCTAAAAAAAAATAAAGTAATCTGTCACCCAAAATATTTTACTGAAATCACCAACTTTGCGATAATTTCTGTAGACTGGCAGCCCTGATCCCAAAAAAAAAGTTCAATAAACTTGGCTGCACTTTTAAATAAACAAAATCAGCTGTAGAAAAACATTGATTTTTTTTTCAGAATTTTCCATAATTATTAAAAAAACAACATGGAATTCTTAACAGATATTGATCATTATACTCCTACCATAGAACAACTAAAACCCTATCATCAGATAAAATGTTCTCAAACGGATTGCAATAGCATCTTTACAAATCAAGCCAACTACGAAATGCACCTTGAAAAGCATCACCGTCTAGCGCCGGCTGAAAAATCTTCCAATTGCAGATTATTCTATTGTCCGGAACAAAATTGTGTTTATCAATTTGGTAAATTAAAGGGTAAACATTTCAAAAATTTCAAATATTTGAGGCAACATTATCAAAAAGTACATATGGTCAAGGAGTACGTATGTGAAGAATGTAAAAAGGCTTTTACAACTGATGGTCAATTAAGCAAACATCAAAGGGAAACATGTGGTAAAAAGTTTGTTTGTAACGATTGTAATTGGTCTTATGATTCCATAGAAGCTTTGCTAACCCATGGTAAACGAAAGGGTCATAATGTTAAAGAAGTTATTGCCCGCAATAGAGCTGAAGGCAAGATAGCTATAAAACAATTAAAACCGACAATACCAACAAAAATGGAAGAAATGCAAACTGAGAGTGTGAAACAACAGGCGGTTAAGGAAATACAAGGTAATATAATAATAGATGTATGTAAAAAATATTTTTGGAATTTTTAACAAAATAGATCATGTTTTCTTTGGAAAAGCCTAGTTTTTGTCCACCAACGGTTTTTGTATACTATCCGTATGTAACGAATCGAAATATCGGTCTAGAACCCCAAAAATATATATGTTATTCATCCTTGATCGTATCTAAGAAATTTTAGCGATGTTTGTCCGTCTGTTGAAAGCAAACAGTAGTCCAAAATAAAAGAGCTTCCCTCCCGATGTTTGGCACGGATATGTTTTTGAGCACAGGCTGGTTAAGTTCGTAAAGGCGCAAAGTCGGACCAGGGGGAAAAAGATTTTCTTAGAAAAAATCAACCAATTTTTTGTACTTTTTGTAAACAAATAGAACGGCGTCTCTCAAGGTGACATAGCATATTCTCTACGGACATAATCCCCATTTTCGTTACGGGGATTATAACGAAATTTGTTTTTTGGTCATAAATAACATAATTGTAGTGGGGACTATGACCAAACATAATTTAGACATAATCCAAATAAAAAATAGACATAGGTTAGGATGTAAGTGGCTGCTGACGTTTTACGTCAACACACATAGACTCTGAGGTCCATTGTGATACCACGGGACAGTAATAGGTTTCCCTACTAGATGGGAATATGTTTCCCTACTAAAAATGGACATACTTTAAAGATTTATGGGGATAATGACCACGTAACAAATGGCCATAATCCCTATTTCACACTAGGCCCACTATACTAGTTGGTCATAATCCTAAAAATTGCATTTGTTTTGTGTCTGCAAAGTTTTTATGCTTAGCCGGCCTTCTCGCGGGCTTAGGGATTACAGACTCTATGCATTAATCCCACCCTCTCCGCATAAGACAGGGATTATGACCGAAATTGCTTTGGACTTAGTCCCCATAATATGAATGGGGGTTATGACCAAAAAAATTACCGGTTGTAATCCCAACAGGGATCGGACATAATCCCTATTGGGATTATGACAGTTTTCCTTATGGGAATAATGTCCGTGGGGATTATGCCCTTTCAACGTCTCTCAACGCCTAACCCCTGCTTTCCTTAATAAAACGCTTGTTGAAATTATTTTATTTTTAAGTTTTTTTACATTTTGGGTATAAAAGATTCGGCACAGCCAAATTTAACACTTTCACTTATATTAGTTACAAACTACTAAAAACTTGTGTATATTCCACCTACTGTCACTGCTGTTTTGTAAAGCAGGCCTTTGGTTCGGAGTATTTTCAATATCCAACCCCTTGTGCACGTTTTTTTTTTCACCACAAAAAAGATTATACCAACCACAGTATGGGCCCCATATGGCCCCCATACTATGGGGGTATACTCACTTTGTCATTCCGTGTGTAACGCATCGAAATATTGGTCTAGGACCCCATAAAGTATATATTTTATTGATCAGTGATCGATTCTAAGACATTCTAGCGATGTCCGTCCGTCCGTCCGTCCGTCCGTCCGTCCGTCCGTCTGTCCGTCTGTAGAAGACACGATACAGTCCAAAATAAAAGAGCTAGACTTCCGAATTTTGGCACAAATATGTCTTATATTCCTAGGCAGGTTAAGTTCGGAAATGGGTAAAATCGGACCAAGGGGAAAAAAGTTCCCCCTTGGAGAACTAAACCAACCTAAGAAAAAACGCAATTTTTTCGGGGTTTTTTGTACTTTTGCTAAGCAAATGCAACATTCTGATCTCAGATGAAGTTCAAAATCGGAAGGGGAAGGTGCTCAATAACGTCTCCCACCAACCCCCCCTCAAAAAAAAAAGACGCCCCTGGATTTTTTTTATATTGTTTTTTTAACATTTTGGAGGGTATAAAAGATTCGGCACAGCCGAATGTAACACTCTTACTTGTTTTTTTATCAGATTGGTTATTATCAGTTATAGTCATTAAACAAATTTAAGCAACCTTATTTTAAATTTAACTATTTTCTCTTTACAGTCGATTTCTGCCCAAAACTTGTATGTGCTACGAGTGTTCAAACTGATTTTCTATCCGATTTAAATGATTCTTCTTGCAATCATGACTTTTCTAATGCTTTAGATGAAATTCATTCTTTACTCAAAGACATTGAAACACAAACAGAACCGTTTCTATCATCAGCATCCACTGAAAATCACAACTATTTGGACCAAATGTTAGCGCAGTCTTCCCATATGTATACCCAGACATGTGATGATTTCCTAACCGAATTGGGTTTATCAGATATACAAACACAAACGAATTGGCCCTCTCCTCATCACCATAATGATTCGGGTAATGTACAATTTACTTCTACCGCCACCTCTACTAATCCTTGTATACATGATGAATTGCTAGTTTCTACCGAAACACAAACGAGTTTTACTCAGTGTTTATTAAATTCGTGTACCGATACTGGTACCAGCACACCACCGGTAACATTTGGTAGTCTTTATCATACGCAACATACTCAAACGTGTGATCCTCTATTAGAAAGTTTTGATTTTGGTGGTCAGGCTTCTGATTTAATTGATGGTTTTCAGTCGACGTATACACAAACATGATGGTACGATTGGGATTTTGCTGGAAGTTTAGATAGAGGTGGGAGCGTTAGCAATGAAGGAGGAGTAAAAAAGCAAGATCTGTCCAATGAAGAAAAGATGTAAAAAGTAATGAAAAGAAGATTTTAAATAGATTATAAACTAAGAAAAGCAGAATTTAGTGTGAATCTCAACTACTATTAGTATTTATTTGTAAATAAATTAATTTAAATTTTTAAAAATTATTATTAAGTTAGTTAACATAAATGTAACAATAAATGGAACCTCTTCGCGGTTAAAAACCAGGTTTTGACCCTATTAATGCAAATTTTATTTCAGCATTCGATTCTACAGCAAAAATTATTGTTACGACATTTTTCGCAAGATTGCAAAAGGTTCCAATGAGTGGCGATATATCGCAGAAAAAATTGATGATTTCTAAAAAAACTAAACTAAACACAGGGCCGTATTAAGGGCAAGGCGGTGCCTTTGGGCACACAAGAATTTTCCTATAGAAAAAATACTCCGATTCAGAAACTTTTTTTATAGGAAAAATATGTCAGAACATGAGAATTTTTCTATACGAAAAATATCTCAGAATCTGAGACCTTTTTCATACGAAAAATGCGTTAGAATGCAAAACTTTTTCTATACGAAAAATGTCTCAGAATCTTTGACTTTTTCTGTACGAAAAATGTCTCAGAATCTGTGACTTTTATATGCAAAAAATGTCTCAAAATCTGTGGCTATTCTATACAAAAAATGTCTGAGAATTTTTCTAAACGAAAAATGTTTTTAAATTTGAGACCTTTTCTAAGACTTGACATTTAAATTTTTTTTTTCAGAAATCTCAGAATGTGAGACTTTTTCTATGAGGAAAAGGTCTCAGAATCTGAAACTTTTTCTATCGGAAAAAAGGACTCAGAATCGAAGATTTTTCCTATGTGCTCAGAGTCTGACAATTTTTCTATAAAAAATATCACATAGTCTGAGACTTTTCTACAGGAAAAATGTCTCAGAATCTGAGGCCTTTTCTGAGAAAAAATGTCTCAAAATCTAAAACTTTTTCTATTGGAAAAATGTAAAAGAACCTGAGATTTTTTCTATACGAAAAAGTTTTAGAATCTGGGACTTCTTCCACATAAAAATAATCTCAAAATTTGAGACCTTTTCTATACGAAAAATATTGCAGAATCTAAGACCTTTTCTATACGAAAAATATTGCAGAATCTAAGACCTTTTCTCTACTAAAAATGTTCTGAATTTGAGATTTTTTATACTAAAAACCGGGTTTTAACCGCGGAGAGGCACGGTAAGAGTCATGATTTAAAGGAATATGAATTTAAAGTTTACTCCAATGTATAAACTTTGTATTCCTAGTTATTTTTCCCCCATCTATGGTTAACCGGTCTGTGGTTGACAGACATTCATAAGATTTTTCTGTAAATGAAAGTAGAAATATATTTAAGTTTAACGGTTAAAAAAACTTTATTAAAATCATTCACAATAGTTATCTAGTGATGTCTAGTTTATAAACTGAACAATGCTGACAAGTTTGGCTAATTTAAAATATAAAACCTGGCATCTCTTTTCTACAACACATCAAATTTCAATTACAACCAAGGCTTTGGCTACAACCTAGGTTGTTTCCACCATAGACTATGACAGTAAATAAAAATATAAATTAATCCATTAATAAAAAAAATAATTAAAATGTGTATTATTTTACAAAGAGAATCGATTCTTTAAAAAAAAAAGAAAACCCGATATTGCTAAATTATTTCGCTTTTCATACAAAATCTACACAAACATCCAAAGCTTAAGCCTTTATTGTGATTACAATACCAAAAAACAGAATTCAAAACGAAGACGCAATGAAAATTAGTAGAAATTTTTTTTCGGTGTTAAAACAAACAACAATTGCATAGACTCATAAAAAATATATACAAATTTCACTCAAAAGAAAGTTAATAAATTTAATATAAACAAAAACGTTGATAAAATAAATAATTAAGCAAAATAATACATAAACAAACAAGAACCACTACGAAATAAATTGCCAAAAGTTTTACAATTTGTTTCTTCCTTGAATTAAAGGGGGAGTGAAATAAGAAAATTATGAAAAATGATGATGAGAAAACCAGGAGGAGGACAAAATAAAACAAAAATATAATATTTGACAAACAAGAAGAAAGTGGAAAATTCTGCGTAGAAAGAAGATGAAAAAATCATACACAAACCGGTCAGAAAAAAATATATATTTTTTTCCGTTTATTAAAACAAAAAATGATGATTTGAGAAATTTGTTTTTGGTTTAAAAAAAAGAGTTTAACGAAACAAAATCATATTAAAATTATAACAAAAAATTGCTGACCATATGTTTTTAACATAAAAACAAATTACAAAGAAAATTTTACAATATTTTGTTGTAAAAAAAGTGGAAAAAACTACGTACAATATTGTGAAAACGGGTGAGGCCAGTTAAGTGTTTTACAGACACTGGTGGCCAGGTAAGCTGCGCTAAATTTCAGTGTTTGATGTTGAAAGTAAAGTTTATATTTTTTATGCGCAATTTTTTTTTGTTGCTTTTAATGCCAGTGGATTTATGTGATTTTAATGCTGATTAGCAAGAAAAGTTAATACAAAATTTATATATTCGCTAAAAAAAGTGCCAAATCTGTAATAAAAAAAATTAAATTTTATTGCAAAAACATAACCATAAACCTTATTTAGGGAAGTGCTATTTTTGCTTAACAATGACCTCAAATATGTAACTCGGCTTACTTTATTTTGGTTTAAACGTAAACTCAACTTTATCTTTAAAAAGAATTTGCAAATGAAAATAAGGTAAGAATTCTTTAGAATATCTATTATTCATTAACAAACCACCCTCACTAGCGGGGTTAGAAAAAACATTTAAACATCTGTTTAAATTTTAATTAAAAACTCATCTAATGCAGAGGTTAACAATAAAAGGCCCTTAAAAAGAAAAAAGACGAAATTATTTCCAGCATGTCTTAGAATTTAAACTTTTTCTATATAGAAAAAATGTCTAAGAATCTGAGACTTTTTCTATATAGGAAAAATGTCTCAGAATCTGAGACTTTTTCTATATAGGAAAAATGTCTCAGAATCTGAGACTTTTTCTATATAGAAAAAATGTCTCAGAATCTGAGACTTTTTCTATATAGATAAAATGTCTCAGAATCTGAGACTTTTTCTATATAGATAAAATGTCTCAGAATCTGAGACTTTTTCTATATAGATAAAATGTCTCAGAATCTGAGACTTTTTCTATATAGATAAAATGTCTCAGAATCTGAGACTTTTTCTATATAGATAAAATGTCTCAGAATCTGAGACTTTTTCTATATAGATAAAATGTCTCAGAATCTGAGACTTTTTCTATATAGATAAAATGTCTCAGAATCTGAGACTTTTTCTATATAGATAAAATGTCTCAGAATCTGAGACTTTTTCTATATAGAAAAAATGTCTCAGAATCTGAGACTTTTTCTATATAGAAAAAATGTCTCAGAATCTGAGACTTTTTCTATATAGAAAAAATGTCTCAGAATCTGAGACTTTTTCTATATAGAAAATATGTCTCAGAATCTGAGACTTTTTCTATATAGAAAAAATATCTCAGAATCTGAGACTTTTTCTATATAGGAAAAATGTCTCAGAATCTGAGACTTTTTCTATATAGGAAAAATGTCTCAGAATCTGAGACTTTTTCAATATAGAAAAAATGTCTCAGAATCCGAGAGTTTTTCTATATAGGAAAAATGTCTCAGAATCTGAAACTTTTTCTATATAGGAAAATTGTCTCAGAATCTGACACTTTTTCTATACAGAAAAAATGTCTCAGAATCTGAGACTTTTTCTATATAGGAAAAATGTCTCAGAATCTGAGACTTTTTCTATATAGGAAAAATTTCTCAGAATCTGAGACTTTTTCTATATCGTCCATTCCACCAGACATTTGATAATTTTAGGAATTTTTTGACCGAGGGTCTTCCGATTTTTGTTATTTTTTTCATACAGATACTCTATGGAGCCAATTTCAAATTTCATCCATCAGATCGAAAATATTTGAAAAACTCGCCATTTTATTCACGATTTTCGTTTTTAAAAAAGTCAAAAAAATGCAAAATCTGTGTAACTTTGAGCAGCTGTATCTTCTAAACTACATATCGCATTTTAACAATCCATAGCGCATACGAATGGTATGTAAGTCTATTTTGATATCTTATAAACTAAAAAAATATCGGTGGCTTAAAAGTGCATTTTATATGCAAATGCAGTTTTGAAGTGCATTTTGCGAAACTTTCACCCCTTTTAATTTTTTTTTAATTAGCATATTTGGAAAATTTAGGATTTTTGCTACAAAAAAATGTTTTCATTACAATGGACCGAGAATGTATGATATTTTTAATATTTTTTTTTTTAAATACTTCCTTAAGTTTCCCTTATAAAAATTTTTATTTTTTAAATTATACCAAATTCATGCCAAAAGACATGTTTTTAAACCGATATATTTTCAAAAGTACTAACCGCATCTCATTGTTTTTATGCACATTAGAAAGGTATTTTTGTCTATTTTTTGCATTTAATGACCGCAAATATGTCGATGTTTCAAAAATGCATTTTAAATGCAAATGCAGTTTTGAAGTGCATTATTCGAAACTTTTACCCCTATGAATTTTTTTTTAGTTATCATATTCGAAAAGCTTACAATTTTTACTACAAAATAATGTCCTCCTAATAATGGACCCACTGTGTGTGATATTTTTTAGAATTTTTTAAAAAATCATGCAATTTCAAATTTTTTTGGTTTTATTTAAAATATTAAATTTTTTTTAAGGAAATTTTAAAAATAGCACACACAGTGGGTCCATTATTAGCAGTACATTATTTTGTAGTAAAAATTGTCAACTTTTCGAATATGATAACTAAAAAAAATTCAAAGGGGTAAAAGTTTTGAAAAATGCACTTCAAAACTGCATTTGCATTTAAAATGCATTTTTGTAACATCGACATATTTGCGGTGATTAAATGCAAAAAATAGACAAAAATACCCTTCTAATGTGCATAAAAACAATGAGATACGGTTAGTACTTTTGAAAATATAACGGTTTAAAAACATGTCTTTTTACATGATTTTGGTTTAATTTAAAATATAAAGTTTTTTATAAGGGAAACTTAAGGAAGTATTTTTAAAAAAAAAATATTAAAAATATCACACATTCTCGGTCCATTGTAATGAAAACATTTTTTTATAGCAAAAATCCTAAATTTTCCAAATATGCTAATTAAAAAAAAATTAAAAGGGGTAAAAGTTTCGCAAAATGCACTTCAAAACTGCATTTGCATATAAAATGCACTTTTAAACCACCAATATTTTTTCAGTTTATTAGATATTAAAATAGACTTACATACCATTCGTATGCGCTATAGATTGTTAAAATGCGATAAGTAGTTTAGAAAATTCAGCTGCTCAAAGTTACACAGATTTTGCATTTTTTTGACTTTTTTAAAAACGAAAATCGTGAATAAAACAGCGAGTTTTTTAAATATTTTCGATCTGATGAATGAAATTTGAAATTGGCTCCATAGAGTATCTGTATGAAAAATATAACAAAAATCGGAAGACCCTCGGTCAGATTTTTTAAAATGACTCATGGAATGAACGATATAGAAAAAATGTCTCAGAATCTGAGACTTTTTGTGTATAGAAAAAATGTCTCAGAATCTGAGACTTTTTGTATATAGAAAAAATGTCTCAGAATCTGAGACTTTTTCTATATAGAAAAAATGTCTCAGAATCTGAGACTTTTTCTATATAGAAAAAATGTCTCAGAATCTGAGACTTTCTATATAGAAAAAATGTCTCAGAATCTGAGACTTTTTCTATATAGAAAAAATGTCTCAGAATCTGAGACTTTTTCTATATAGAAAAAATGTCTCAGAATCTGAGACTTTTTCTATATTGGAAAATTGTCTCAGAATCTGTGACTTTTTCTATTTAGGAAAAATGTCTCAGAATCTGAGACTTTTTCTATATAGGAAAATTGTCTCAGAATCTGAGACTTTTTCTATATAGGAAAAATGTCTCAGAATCTGAGACTTTTTCTATATAGGAAAAATGTCTCAGAATCTGAGACTTTTTCTATATAGGAAAAATGTCTCAGAATCTGAGACTTTTTCTATATAGGAAAAATGTCTCAGAATCTGAGACTTTTTCTATATAGGAAAAATGTCTCAGAATCTGAGACTTTTTCTATATAGGAAAAATGTCTCAGAATCTGAGACTTTTTCTATATAGGAAAAATGTCTCAGAATCTGAGACTTTTTCTATATAGGAAAAATGTCTCAGAATCTGAGACTTTTTCTATATAGGAAAAATGTCTCAGAATCTGAGACTTTTTCTATATAATCAAAATTTCTCGGGATCAATAGGGAATCTCGTTTACAAAATGATAATATTACTCGCTGGAACATTTTTCAAATGTAAAAAGAACTTATTTCGACTTTGATGAAGAACGAAAAAACTAAAACAAATGAGGTTACGATATAGTTTTTTCTTAATTTATCTGTTTTAATTAAAGATATTTTATTAAAATATATTGATATTTCCCATTTCTCTAATAAATCCCAAACATATGTATGTCAGTGGCGCGTGTCACCCATTAATTGTTAATTAAAGAAAGTATACACTTTAATTATTTGTTTGTAGTAGGTACATTAGAAGTATTCACAGTCTTACTGTCAGACCTGGACATGTAGCAAAAGAGTACATCTCTCAAAAAATACATAGTGGTATTCATAGTCTTGCCAGCCCTGGCACTGGTGGTAAAAGAGCACTTTTTTAATTACTTTTCAAAATGCATGTATTTTTTGAAAGAAGTACTCTTTTGATACAATGCCAGGGCTGGCGATAAGACTCTGAATACCTCTCATGTATTTTGGAAGGTAAATTGAATTTACTAAATTCAAAAAGTGCTCCTTTACATCCAGTACCAGGGCTGGCAAGCAGGACTCTGAATAACCCCATGTATTTTGAAAGGTATTTTTGAAAAGTGTTCATTTGCTACCAGTGCAAGGACTAGCAAGTAAGACTGTGAATACCACCATTGTTTTTATATTTTAGTTTTTCTCTGTTAACGATCTCTAGTATCTTTTCAGCAGCATTTTTGTTTATATTGATAAGGGTGCGCCAAAAATGTCAACTTTCGATTTTATACCGTCACTCCCCCTAGAAATATTCGTTTTGGTATCAAAATACACTATGCAAAAAATTATGGCGATCGCTTGAGGGGAAAGGGTGCCTCAAACGCCTTGAAAATAGAGAAATATGTCAAATTTTACCATTAGATAAAAAAAAAAATTTTTTTTTGTTGTTTCTCAATTTCGCCAAAAAAAAATTTTTTGTATTAGGTTTAATAAGAACTACTTACAAAAAAATTATAAGCTCTCCACTACATCGCTTACCCATTTTAACTTGCGATACAAAAAAGGGCAGTTATTTTTAGGGGTACCCAAAAGTAACATTTTTACATTTTTGAAAATTTTATTAAAAAAAAATTTTAAAAATTAAAATCGCTCTCCACCAGTTTTTTATATATATTATAAAGATAAAAAATGTGAAATATTATAAATATCCGTTCGGCAGTTTTTCTTTTATAGCGACTTGAAGTTAGCGGATTTCAAGGAAAATTGATTTTTTGCTGTATTTTCTTATTAAACCTAATACAAAAATTTTTTTTTTGGCGAAATTGAATAACAACAAAAAAAAATTTTTTTTTTTTATCTAATGGTCAAATTTGACATATTTCTCCATTTTCAAGGCGTTTGAGGCACCCTTTCCCCTCAAGCAATCGCCATAATTTTTTGCATAGTGTATTTTGATATAAAAACGAATATTTTTGGGGGAAGTGCTGATCTCTAGCATAATTTTTTTTTTACCCATACAACTTTGGCGCACCCTAATATTGATATACAATTTGTGTATTTTCGTTCATACACTCACTGTAATTGTTTATATTATAATTCACTCGTTTGTTCATTGTTTTGTTTACCTTATGAATCTACTTTGATATACTGACCGACCACATCATCATCATCCGCAAACACCAGCAACCCAACATCATTTAGTTAATTCTACATAGTGGAAAAGAATATGTATTAACATGTCAGAAATGTACTTAATAATTTTGTACGTTTAACTTTTTAAATATGGTACTTGTGTGTTAGATAAAAGAGATATAAAAGAATTAATTCATTAATTTTGTAATTTTAATATTTTTAATAGAACTATTTTAACTTAATTAAGCCTGTTAATGCAATATCCAGTTATCACGAAGTTATTGTAACCTTCAGTTAATCGCTTACTTATTTAACATCCATAACCTTCAGTAAACCTAAATTATTTTTAGGTTAATTTATTTACGTTATTGACAGTAAAATGTTTAAGTTCCAATGTTTTTCGGCTGCCTTGTTATTTTTTTTTTTAAACTTTTTTATCCTTTTATGGATTTTGTCTGAATTTAATGTATTTAAGTATTTCTTTATTGTTTAAAGTTTTCTGATTTTTCAAAGTCCTACACTTTAACCAGTGGATTACAAAATTTTAGATTTTTCCCCACCCCCTTTTGTAGGCTTAGATATTAAAAATATTTTAAATAATTATAAAATTGTATTAGTTGTATAAGTTAAAAAAGTATAATAAAAGAAAGGAATAAATAAAAATGTGTCCCTAACGACCAAGCCGACTCCACCCCAAAAACTCCGTGCAAAATTTTATTTTCCACATATTGAAGAGTACAAAAGATTAATACTTGTTTTTAATTTTTGGATTTTTTCATGTCAATTTTTTTAATTTTTCCTTATTTTCAAAATTTTTTTTACATTTTCCTGATTTGTTCTATCATAAGTTTTTTAAATATCAGCAGGACAAATCAGTATAGTGTCAGTTCTGACTTATTCCAATGACACTAAAAAATAGATTTTTCGGACTTCAGCAGCGTTTTTTCCAAGAAAGATCGAGCAATACTATGTCTGCTCTGCTTTATTAATAATTTTATTCTACTAGGAAGATTCAAATTGTATAATGCATTCTTTCAATTCTCTATTTTGTATAGTACATGTTACTTTGATTTTACTTTTAAGTATTTTTTCTACATTAAATGTTTTTTGTTTTTATTTAACAATTGTTTGTTAGGTCAACAAGAATGCCTGTCTGTCTGGCTGACTGACTGGTTGGCTGTTTGGCTATTTGACTCCCTGCCTTCTTGCCACCCCATGATGTATTTGCTTATAATGGCTTTTAGTTGGTTGTCTATAATTGTTAGTACATATTAAATTCGTATGTTCATATACGTCTTTGAGTGCATTCCTTTCACTGCACACATTTATATATATTTGTTAAATATTTTTTTTTTCTTCTGTTTAATTACATGCTGTGTCTTCATTAAATATCAGACATGGGCGTTAATGATTACGTTGTGTAATTGATTACAGTTTCAATTACAATTACATGAAAGGTCGGTCATACATTTGGCTCCCCTAGGGGCACTTTAGGGTAAGTTACAGACATGGGCGTTAATGATTACATTATGTAATTGATAACAGTTTCAATTACAATTAGATGTAATTAGTAATTGAAAATTTTCAATTTTACTTGTAATTGTAATTGTAATTGAAAAAACTCAATTACTAATTACATGTAATTGTAATTGAAACTGTAATCAATTACACAATTGTAATCATAAACGCCCATGTCTGTTAAATATACAGTATAAACTAGATAATCCAGATTTCTCTTGATAAGGATTATTTGGTTATCCGAGATGTATTTGTAAAAATTGGATTAAATGTTAGGTTAGGTTGTAAGTGGCTGCTGACGTTTTACATCAGCACACATAGACTCTGAAGTCTGTTGTGATATCACGAGACTGTAATAGATTCCCCAACGAGTTCCTGTCGTTAAACCAATTTGAGCTTCTCGTAAAACTCCTAAGATATTGAATTTTTACATTCGACAAATCAGAAAGATCGTGCAGCTCCTTAGATCCCAGAGAAGTTGCTGCATCGTTCCAGCCCTTTTGCTTTTAAAAAACACCCTATAATGATATTGCTATTTAAAAAGAGTTTTAAAGTGTGAACCCCCTTAATAAATCTGAAAACTTTTTTATTGTTCTTGAGTTCTTCAATTAATTATTCGTATTAGCGAGTTCATACTGTGTATATATATATTTTAATAAATATTTTACATTGGAAAAACGTTATTGTGGCCTTTTGTTGTTAATTAAGCAGGTTTTTACTTTCAAAAATATTTAATTTTTCTTTAGTTGAAACATTTTCTGAGTTTAATTGTTTTTGTGCACACATCAACACCTCGTTGTACAGCTCCTCGTTGTACGGCATTACCATTTTGAGAAACAAGATAAAAATTTATGGGCAACAAAGTCCATACTTTGTCTTTTTAAACACTACTTGACCCTGAGAGCACTTTAAGATGTGAAATTTTAAATGCAACAGGAATATTAAATGAGCCACTATACCATAAAAATGTGGGCGGTATTTAAAGTGGCGTGGCACTTGTTGTCAAAATTAAGTATAAGTAAAGTAGTTATAATAAGTAGAGACAGTAATTTGTTAGAAGTTAAAAAAAAAATGACCCGAGTAAAAAAAAATTGTATGGTAAAACATGTTATCTTATAAAATTATATATAATTTATTGGATCTGATTTTGCTAAATTTCATCCGAAAATTGGCCGCGCCAAACTTATCTCATAACATCTTATAATATATGAAGTTACAGTTTAATATTTGATTGTATGTGATTTCATCCGGAAATTGGCCGCGCCAAAGTTATCCCAAATTATCTGTTATCATGATTTTGTATTAAATATGATATGATATGATGTAATTTCATCCGGAAATTGGCCGCGCCAAAGTTATCTTAAAATATCCAATATCATGATTTTATATTAAATTGGATATTATATAATGTAATTTCATCCGAAATTTGGCCGCGCCAAAGTTATCTTATAATATCTGATATCTTGATTTTATAAAAAAATTATTGGATACATTTTTATCCAAAAAATGTTTCTGTTTTTAGATTTATTTTTAGATATAATAATGTCAAACTGAAAATAAATAAAAAAAAAAAAACTTCGAACGGACGGGGATTAAGTAGAACCACAAGTCTTCCGTTTTGTAATCGCAATCTCTACCCTCTAGACCAGCGGACGTTGTTAGCAAATAACAACTTTAAAAGACTTAGTTTTAAATAAATTGATCGTATCTAATTATATCAAATTGATCTAACATATAGTAATATATGATTACATCCAATTAAACATGTTATTCACTTGTACACAATTTTAAAAAAGACTTAGAAAATTTTTGATAAAATTTGCAAAAAAAAAAAAAATTGGAATGACGTACAGCGCTATTAGGGGCTTCCATGGTAAGCTTAAAGCGGTATGCCTTATTTCCAAGTTATAGGCTTCCAAAGTGAAATAAGACTTTGGCTTATAAGTTTGAAATTTTTCATTGAATCAGGAAATCAGAATAAGATTTGAGATCGGGTTCCAAAAATCATTGATAATTTGATAATTTAAAGCAAATATAGCTATTATTATAACTATATAAATGCAATATAAATTTTTAAAAATGATTGCAAAAATTCAAAAAGTAAAATTTTTTAAGTTCTAAAAAAACAAATGCAATAAAAAAGTGTTTTCTATTTAAAAAAAAATAAAAAAATATATTTTTTTCTGGAATTGAACTCGGGTTCCCTAAAATGATAGATAATTTTATAATAAATTAAATATAGTTATATATAACTATATAAAAGCAATATATTTTTTTAAAAATGATTGTAAAAATTCAAAAAAGGAAAAATTTTTAGTTCTAAAAAAAAATAAATGCAATAAAAAAGTGTTTTCTATTTAAAAAAAAATAAAAAAAAAAATATTTTTTTTCTGGAATCGAACTCGGGTTCCCAAAAATTAAAGATAATTTCATAATAAATCAAATATAGTTATATATAACTATATAAAAGAAAAATAATTTTTTAAAAATGATTGCAAAAATTCCAAAAATGAAAATTTTTTAGTTCTAAAAAAATTAAACGCAATAAAAAAGTGTTTTCTATTTAAAAAAATTAAAAAAAAAACTTTTTTTTCTCGAATCCGGGAATCGAACTCGGGTTCCCAAAAATCATATGTAATCTTATATGATACAATAAAAAGTTTTGTATAACCATATATGTTGACACACAAAAATAAATTTTGAAATACTGGCATATATAATTATATATGGCTAGTTGTTTGGTCAAAAAAATATTTTTTTTATACATGATTATATCAAAATATATATTCCATTACATATGCGAACATTTATAAATATATATTGAGTTTCGACGAAATTTGCGTATATATAGTACCATACAAACACAGATATGTTATCGTTTAAGACACATATAATTATATCTATTATTTTTGTTGAAAATTTTTTTAGTATGGAGCCATATATAGTTTTAAATGGTATTATATTAGTCATATATAATTATACATAAATTGATACTGTATTTTTTGTTTAGTAAAGTCCTATACATAATTAGATATAAAGTCACGTATAATAATGTATGAAATCGGATTAAGTTTTATGTGCAACGTATGATTACATCTACCATTTATATTAATATATTATGAACAATATAATTAGATATGATTTTATATGACATCATTTAAAAAAATTGGAAAATTTCAAAGTGAGATATAATTTTATACTTTGACTCATATAGTTGTACATGGTTTTATGAAAACATATAAAATAATATACATTTATATAAATTCCTTTTTACTCGGGGAAAATAAATATTTTATTAAAATATTTTAGTCATTTTTATACAAAAAAAATTTTGAGTGTAAATTTCTTTTTGAGTAAATTTTTTTTGGTGTACATTTTTTTGTTATGTGTAAAAAATACTCTGTAAAATTTTTTGTGGCTCACCAATGTCTTTCAAAGCATGTTAGGTGTTTTTTTTTTTGAACACGTGAATTTAAGATGAAAACAATCTGAAATTCACGATTTTGTTCATAACTTTAGAACTTCTAAACCGATTTAACTGAAATTTACAAACAACCTGGCCAGAAAAATTACAAAAATATATGCTAAGCTTACCCGAGTAAAAATTTTTATATGGTGCAATATATAATGATATATAACACAATATATATTTATACGCAATTTAATCCGAATAATGGTGGATGTTTTTGCATTAAAAAAGATCAACGTGTATAAAATATGATTCGATTTCATCCGAGTTTTGATCAGACATTACCATATTTCAGTGGATCCAATTAGATCTAATTGTATAAAAACATATAAAATCTTGGTGTGTTTTTGGTTTGGGTGAGATACACCACAGGTCAACGATACATTCACCAAACATATAATTTTCTAAACAAGAAAATTGTTTGGGTACGCTTTGAACCAGATAGGTGATATACATAACCCTAACAAGAAAATGTTTAGGAACATTTAAAAAGTTTCTTATTCTTTGCCTTAAAAACTTAGAACATTTTTGGTTAATTGGAAACATTTAATGTTATATATGAAACAGAAGAAAATATATATTATTTTATATTAAATTATACAGAAAAACAAATTTTGTATTGACCCTCATATTATTTCATACAGTTATATCAATCGTACACCTTTTAATCCGAATCACGATTAAATTATATATTACTACATATGACTGCATTAAAAAAATTTAGAAAGTATCTCACGGATGTATAATCATATATAATTTATTATGTTTGTATCAAGTTATATATTGTAATATATATTTATATTACAATATATATTAAACAGAAAAATATTAAAAAATTTATTATAATGCTTTTAGGAACAAATTTGGAAAAGTCCCGAAAAAAAGTGGTGTATTGAACCGAAACGGGTATTTATCCGGAGTTTAAGGGTGATGTATCCGGAGTTTAAGATACTTCCTCATGAAAGAAACAGGTGTTTTTATATAAAATGTGTCAAGTTTGTAATATGTAGGCCATTGTGTACAAGTGACATATCACGAGAACTATGGAGGACCGGCCACTTATCCTGCAGGGAAATAAAAAAATATTCCAATTGTTATGAAAATTAATAAATTTTAATAAAAAGTTTATACTTTGAACGGATTTAAATAGAAAAACATTGGCAAAGCGCTTGGAAAGCACTTTTTTGAATTCATACTACCTTCTACACAAAAAATAAAGTGCTTTGCCGAGACTTTTTCTTTGGAACGGTTGGCAGTTTCTGCCTGGGTATTTTTACAAATGCATTTGGATTATCGATAGAAGTCAGCGGTACTTAAATATTCGCAATTTTTATACCCTCCACTTAGTGAACGAGGGTATATATAAGTTTGTCATTCCGTTTGTAACTCATCGAAATATCGGACTGGGACCCCATAAAGTATATATATTCATGAACCCCGATCGATTTTAAGATATTCTAGCGATGTCCGTCTATCTGTCTGTCTCTGGAAATGGTTATCACGGCCAAAATATTACACGGAGATGACTGAAACTTAACATATTTATTGGAAGTTCTCCCGAGAAGTTTGGTATTGCATTTGAGCGATATCGGTTCAGCAGTTTAAAAGTTATAAACGAAAATGTAAGGATACCTCAAAAATTTTAGTACATTCAACATAACCTAAAAATTTAATATGCTTTAATTCAGCTGCTGGTTGACAAATGTAAACATTATTGAACACCAAATGGTATTTAAACAAGTACGATCATATTTTTTGACAAAAAAGGAAAAATCGGGGTTTTTTTTACCAAATTTTTTTTTTGCGGAAATTTTTTTTCAAAAAAATTTTGTTTTTTAAATAAATTTTTTTGCAATAATCTTTTTGAAATTGTGGAGGATATCAATACATTCGGCAATGCCGAATTTATTTTTTTTACTTATTTTTATTTTTTTTGTATAATAATCCAAATTTGAATACTTTTACAAAATTAAAAAAAAAAAAATTAAATAAATTATTCTGAAATTTTTTTCCATATGGTCTGTTTTAAATCCGTTTTCTGTTTTTATTTGCAGTTATATTCATTAAAATTAATTTTAAAAAACACAACCATTCCGATGTTTTTGAAATATTTTTATTACATGGACCATCGATAAAGTGTTATACTTAAGTATTTTTTGCCAATGTCGAATAACGGCATAAATAGCGCTACAAATGGGCGCCCTAGTGCCAATAATACCCATGCAACAACAGCAACCTCTTCTACATCAGCAGCACTACACAACAAGAATATTAGCACAACAAATATCACCAGTAACGCTACTATTAACACCGCATTAACCAATACTAAAACGTCAATTAGTTTTAAAACTACAACAACAATACTGCCAGATAAACAACAACAACAACCAAAATCAAATAACAACGAACATGTAAATACAACAAAACAACATACACCCATAGTAAATGTAAATACAACAAAATTACAAACTCATCGTCGTGATAGTTCTAGTGTTAGTGGACACCATAATACCCATACGGGTATAAATTTACCACAAAGCCTAAAAGATGCCACAAAATATAGATATATTAAGCCACAGACAAAATTTCATAAAGATGGAGATCCTGCAGGAGCACAGACAGGAGGAAAAGATGAAGTTGATAGGATAGAAAAAGCAAATATCAATGATGATTTAATTCAAGCTAATTCAGATCATTGTTTAGTATACTATGATGGACAACTGGTGGCCGGTAGCTTAGATGCTTTAATTGAACATATGGTACCAACTTCCGAATATTATCCAGAGAGAACATACACATTTTCATTTCTCTTAAGTGTGAGGCTATTTATAAGACCCCATGAATTGCTGGCCAAAATATCACAAACATGGGAAAGACAACAACATCAGTTGCAACTACATCAGCAGCTGCAGCAGTCTGGTACTGCTCAAGATCAAGTAGATGATGCTGGACATTTTACAAATCTCTCTGCAACCCCCGGTCTAACCAATTCACCATTGTTGCAAAGAAAACCAGGACAAATACCAACGCAAACCCAAAAATCTGCTCAAAATTGTATACGCCTATTGGCTGAATGGATTGAAACATTTCCGTATGATTTTCGAGATGAACGTTTGATGCAACAAGTGCGTATATTAACAAGAAAATGTGTTTACATTGATAATACATTGGGTAAACAAGTATCCAGGATTTTACAGATGTTGGTACAACGTTTGACTGCTTTGGAAAAATATGAAGAATTTTTACAATCTTTACTACAAAATGATCTCAATACTATAATACAACCCCACTATAGTACTTCAGCCTCGGCCTCTTATTCCTCTTCATCCTCCTCAGCCTCTTCCACAAATGCTGCTCATAGTTCTTTAACCAAATCGGCTGTTCAAGCATTAAATAGTCATCATGATCATGCCTCCTCTAATCAGAAAAATCATTATTTATTAAATGCTCAATTTTCTTCTCATAATACAACCACAACACCTGCTTCTTCTTCGTATTCAACGTCTACTGCAACGGCGGGTCATTCATCGGATTCTCCTAATAGTCATGATGTTTTTGGTATAATGGATTTATGTCCTAGTTGTGCTCAATTAGCTCATCAATTGACAGCTATAGAATTAGAACGTTTGTCACATATTGGTCCTGAGGAATTTGTGCAAGCATTTGCTAAAGAATATCAAAGTTCTAAAAATACTACTTCAACATCTTCATCATCTTCCTCCTCTACTACATCGTCAACAGCAGCAGGTAGTGGAACTGGAACGTCACAACAACAATCTGGGCAAACTTCATTAAATGATATGAAAAAGACCAGAAATTTGGAATCATATGTGGAGTGGTTTAATCGTTTAAGTTATTTGACAGCTTCGGAAATTGTTAAGGTAAGTTTTTTTTTAATTTGGTTTAAAATTGTATACTTACCATTTTCCTTTAGAGCTTTTTTAAGTTTATAGCATTGTGAAAGCATAAGGGATTTATTTAGGCTTACTTTGATATCAATCGTGGCTTTATTAATAGTTTATAAAAATAACTAGAGTCCGACCGAATATTCGGTTTCGGTCTCGGTTTCGGCCGAATAATGGGGTTTCGGCCTCTATTCGGTATTCGGCAAAATTTTGGCCGAATATTAGCCGAAACCGAAACTTTTTGGTATTTAAAAAAATATGTAAAAAAGTCGGTGAATTTTTTGATTTCGTATTTCATTACACTTGTTTCAGTTCAATTTAAGAAAATGTTACAAGTTTATGCAATAAATGTAAAACTGTTTCAGCTCAAAAATTATTTTCTCCTAATCTGCAAATGAAATATAAAATTTTTTTGTAAGTTTTTTAAAAAACATTTTTTTTTCTCAAAAATACAACAATTCCTATGGTTAAAAAGCATTATATGCTGTATATTATTCTTCAACAACTTTTTAATAATTTTATTCACGCCAGGCGAAAATTTTTTTAAAGTTTCGGTTTCGGTTTTTCGGCCGAATATTCGGTTCGGTTTCGGTTCGGCCTCGAAAACTGGTTTCGGTCGGACTCTAAAAATATCCATTGTAGCTTGCGTAAATATCGTATTAATCGATTTAATTAAATGGGTTTAAATTATATAAAAGAACGATCTTTATTGTTTCAAATATAAAATTGGAATAATAATTTTTGAACAAAATTCAAACAAAATTCAAAAATGATTTATAAACAAAATCAAAGAAAATTAAATACAAAATTTCAAAGTACATTTTAAATACTAGAAAATATACATGTTTAAGAACACCCTACAATACTCCCCCTCCGTGAAATTTTACACTCATTAAATTAAAAGTTACTCTTTTTTTAGTGTTGTGTAAAATGTTTTGAGTGTCAGTGTTTTCCATGAATGCTGGTTTAAGTCTATCGATAGAAATGGTCTTAACTACCCCATTTACATCCAGTTTAAAGGATTTCTTATCCTTTTCTATTACCCTATATGGACCTTCAAACGGTTGTTGCAATGCTTTCTTTTTTTCAAGTCGAATAAACGCATACTTGCAAGTAGAAAGAGTTTTAGGAACATAAACTTCCGATTTAGGGTTTTTATGATGTGACAAATTAGATCGAACATTTTGGAAATGTTCTTTTAATTTACTTAAGAAATCAGATGACTGATCTATTCCGTTCGGTATCAAAATTTCCCCAGGTAAACGTATATTCTGACCATAAGTCATCTCAGCAGGAGTGGATTGCAAATCTTCTTTGAAAACTGATCTGAGACCAAGTAATGCCACCGGAAGAATATCATACCAATTATCAGAACGTTCACTTGCCATTATTGCTGCTTTTAACTGTCGGTGGAATCTTTCTATCATGCCGTTGGCTTGTGGATGATATGACGTTGTCGTAATCTTGTGACTACCTAGTAGTTTTGTCAATTCTGAAAAAATGTTTGATGTAAACTGGGTGCCCTGATCGCTTGTTATTTTAAGTGGCACTCCAAAGCGACTAATATAATTAGTAAAAAACGTTTGAGCAATAGTCAACGCTGATATGTCTTTAAGCGGGTATGCTTCGGGCCAGCGTGAAAATCTATCAATTATTGTTAAAATATAACGGTGATTACGCGAAGGGGGTAGCGGACCCACGATATCAAGATGGATATGTTCAAATCGACCCTTCGGAATAGAAATTTTTAACACCGGAGATTTAGTATGTCGATTAACTTTAGACCGTTGGCAACTTAAACATTCTTTGGACCATTTATTAAGTTCTCTACTCATATTTGGCCAATAATAACGACAAGTAATTAAACGACGTGTTGCCCTTACACCCGGGTGAGAAATCGCATGTAATTTCTCAAATACAATTTTACGAAGCTTATCTGGAATATATGGTCTCGGCGAATTTCCCGAAACTTCACACCACAAATCAACATCTAAAACAGCAACTTTAATTAATTTTAAATTCAGGTGTCTGTTTTTGTCCTCTAAAATGTCTTTAAGTTCAATATCCTTTTGTTGTTCAGTACATAATAATTTTAAATTAAGGTCTGTAGTTTGCATAGCATTTACTTCAAAGGCTCTAGAAAGTGTGTCAGCTACTACATTTTAATCGCCCCGTATATGTCTAATATCACTGGTAAATTGGGAGATGTATTCAAGGTGTCTAGTTTGTCTTGGACTTCTATCAGTTTTGGAGTTCAATGCAAAAGTCAGAGGTTTGTGATCTGTATAAACTATGAAATTTCTTCCTTCTAACATGTGCCGAAAATGTTTGATATTTAAATAAATGGCTAAAAGTTCGCGATCAAAAGCACTGTATTTTACCTCAGAAGGTGATAACTTTTTTGAGAAAAACGCTATGGGTTCAGAAACATTATCACAAACTTGTTGTAAAACTCCTCCAATTGCTATGCTTGAAGCATCCACCGTTAACGTCAAATTTGCTTCATTATTAAAATGATTTAATAAAATACTTGATGCAAATTGGTCTTTAATTCGCATAAACGCGTTGCTACTTTCGTTGTTCCAATCTAAAATTTTCTTCTTACTTTTTAAAGCTTGCGTAATCATTACGTGAATAGGGCTAGATAATTCAGCTAATTTAGGTATGTACCTATGATAGTAGTTTACCATCCCTATGAACTTTTGCATCTGTTTAACTGATACTGGTTGTTCAAAGTTACGAATTGCTAACACTTTGTCTTCAGATGGTTGAATACCTTTTGAAGAGATATTATGACTAAGAAAGTCAATGTTTGAAACGCCAAATGTGCACTTTCCAGGTTTAATGTTAAGCCCGTAATCTTCTAGACGTTTAAAAACAATTTTTAAATGTTCAAAATGTTCTTCTTCGCTTTTACTGGCGATAAGAACATCGTCAATATATACAAACACGAAATCTAAACCATCAAATACTTCATTAATGAACCTCTGAAAGGTTTGTGCTGAATTTCGTAAACCAAATGGCATACGATTAAATTCGAACATGCCGAATGGCGTAGTGATCGCTGTCTTATAAATATCTTCTTCCGCCATTGGTATTTGGTGATACGCGCGAACCAAATCCAGTTTTGAAAATATACTTTTGTGTCCAATATTTATATTTAAATCATGAATATGTGGTAAAGGATAACGATCGGGTACTGTTACAAAATTCAAACGTCTAAAGTCGCCGCAAGGACGCCAATCATTTGGGTCTTTCTTTTGAACTAAATGTAGTGCTGAAGCTACACAGGAGCTTGAAGGTCTACATATACCGGATTTCACAAGAAATTCAAATTCAGTTTTTGCTACTTTGTTTTTGATAGGATCTAATCGTCTTGGTTTAGTGAATGGTAAAGGTCCCTTTGTATTTATTCTATGTACTGTTGAATGTTTAACTTCTTTCGTGTAGTCAGGTTCCGAAATTAGTGAAGGATATTGTTTTAATAATTCTGTATACTGATTGTTTACGGAAAATATTTTGGGGAGAGAAATTTTGCAATACCCAGCAGAAATAAATCGAGATTTTGGCGACACAGCATCTGTTTATAGCATACCGTAGCGCATCCAAAGAGCGCTCTTAGGGATGCAGTAAAAGGAAGGGGAAAAAATTTTAATTTTTTTTTAAGATTTTTTATATAAAACTTATAATGTGTAATTATTTTTTGATAAAATTTTACACTTGCTTTCCTTTTTAATATTTTTAACACTTTTTGAATAAAAAAACATAAGTTTTAGACAAAGACACATGATTTGACTGCATCATTATTGCGCATTAATCAGCGCTGCAAAGAGCGCTTCAATCATAGCATCTTTGACCGCTGTTCCCAAAAAAAATCCCATAAAAAATGTGAAAATGAAAATTTCCGATATTTTTTTGATGTTCACTTCCGATTTTTTTTTTTTTTCATTTTGTTTCACATAAATAAAGTTTTGTAAAGTAAAACGAATGAATTTTTTTGTTATATTTTTTTAAATTTTAGTTATTTGATTTCAACTTTGAATTTACAGCATCTTTATTCTGCTTAAATCAGCTCTACAAAGATACATGAATTCACTGCATCTTTAATCTGCTTAAATCAGCGCTAAAAAGATACATGAATTTACAGCATCTTTATTCTGCTTAAATCAGCGCTCTAAAGACACGTGATTTCAGTGCATCTAAAGAGCGCTGTTTCTGTGTATCCAACTAGCGCTCTAAAGTGGGACATCGCCTTAGGGAATCATGCATGAATTCAGCGCAATTGGATGCGCTCCTTTACTCAAGTTCCCCTTCCAAAAGCTGCTGAACGTTCAGCAAAATTTCTGCTGGGTAGTGTGAAAACGCATTAATTGATAATTTAGTAAGAGGATCAATTAACGATCGATTTTTGATATCAATAAGTAATCCGTACTTGTGTAGAAAATCAGCCCCGATAATAGGTTTCTCTATATTCGCGATTACAAAAACAAACGGAAATTCGCGTCTCAATCCTAAATCCACGTTTAACATTTTTTTACCAAAAGTTTTAATAGTCGAACCATTTGCAGCCGTTAAAATAATATCTGAAACTTTGTTGTGATTTTTGAATTTAGAGGATGGTAATACAGAAATATCTGCACCACTATCTATTAAAAATTTTAATTTATTAGTTTTGTCGTATATAAATAGGCGACGAGTTGAAAGATTCAAATGCCCATTGTCTGTCGCCTCAACAATGGGAGATTTTAGTTTGTCGAGTGTTCATTTCTTTTAGAAAAAGAACAAGGCTGTTCACATCGTCTCGCATCATTACCGAATCTAAAATGATATCTACAAAGCCAGTTCTCATTATTTGTTCTACCACGAGATCGAGATCTACTTCTACTAAATCGTCTGTATTGAGGTTGATGCTGTCGTTCCTCAAATTGTCTCTTCATAGATGCAACATCTAATGAAAGATTATTAAAACTATTACATATGTTTGTTGTAGCCTGTACTAGATTTTCAACAATCTTTTCAAGATTCGAATAATTAGATCGTTCCGATATTGTAGTAGATTCCCTAACACAAGCTACCTCACTATTATTTAAAATATCCCAAATACTGTCAGCTAATCGCATTAAATCGTTTATATTTTGTAAATTCGAGCTCGTCAAGGCAATATTTAAACTTTTCGGTAGCTTCCTAAGCCAAAGTCTTTTTAAAACGTCAGAACTAAAGTTAGCACCTGCAAGCAATGACAAGGAACGATAAAATTCCGATGGCCTACGATCCCCGATCTCAGAATCAGATAAAATTTGATCCAATTTTTTACTCTCGCTCATTGAGTGACGCTCAATTAATAATTTCTTTAAATTTTCATAGCGATTACCTTGTGGAGGATTTTGAATGACGTCAAGTACAGTCATAATAACTTCCTGTGGTAGTGCGGTCACAATGTACTCGTATTTAGTTCTATCCTGTGTAATAGATTTTGTTGCAAATTGCATTTCTGCGTGAACAAACCACGCTTCTGGACAACTTGTCCAAAATATGGGAAGTTTAATGGAAGTAGCGCATATTTCAGTATTAGTAGATTGAGTATTAGAAAGAGAATAATTATTTTGTGACTGTGGTACAGGTTGCGTATTGGTATTTTGTAAATTATTTTCTGAAGTATTCAGTGATAAGTGTAAATTGTTCGGTGGAGTTTGATTTGATGTTCCTGAGCGAGTTGGTGAGTGGATCATTTTGTTTCCGGAGAAAAAGTTCACACACCAATATAAAATAAATAACACAAAATTAACAAGCAACAAGTAACAAAGAACAGATAAAACAAAAAGTTATGTAAATAAAAAAATTATGTAGTTGTACTATATTTTTAACGAATTCAAACTAATTAAAATTGTGATACTTATGACAGTTGTTATCTTTGCAGTGCCTTAATTGTACTCGACGATCATCAACGAAAGGATAATGTTAATTGTCGTATCTTTCAGATTCTTGAATTATTTAAAATAACAGTTCAAAATGCATCTGACATTTGTCAAACAGCTAGTTAGTACCACCAATCAGCATGGAAAATATTCACAGTAAAATTATGAAAATCAAAAACAAGTCTCCTTTTATTTTATAAAGATGAAATATCAATCTCGCCGATCTCTTCAGGTTCTTATAATAATTGATTTATGATTCAAGAAATGTTTCTTCAAATTGTTGCATTTGTAATGAGAATATTAGCACAATTTATTTTGCCATACAATTTTTTAAAGTTGTTTTATTTATTTGAGCAGATCGCCAATTGTAGCTTGCGTAAATATCGTATTAATCGATTTAATTAAATGGGTTTAAATTATATAAAAGAACGATCTTTATTGTTTCAAATATAAAATTGGAATAATAATTTTTGAACAAAATTCAAACAAAATTCAAAAATGATTTATAAACAAAATCAAAGAAAATTAAATACAAAATTTCAAAGTACATTTTAAATACTAGAAAATATACATGTTTAAGAACACCCTACATCCATATTATAAAAATTGAATTTAAAAGCTTTTTATGAAAGCTTTTTTTTATTTTTGTTGTTCTTTTATTTATATTATGGTTTTAGATTGGGGTTTATTTAAGCTTTATTAAATCCATATTCTTCTGGATTATAAAATTCTTCGAATTAAAAAAATTTTGAAAGCATAAGGATGAATAGGATTAAATTTTAAAATGATATAGATGAAGCTTAAATTTTTTTTAACTAAAATTTTGGATTTTTTTTTGTAAGACAAAACTTTAATTTTTAAGCTTTATAGAAAGCTTTGGTGGCATATTCAAGCATTTTTTAATGTTTATTCTTCTGGGAGCTTTTTCACGTTTTTTTACATCAAATCGCTTTTATCGCAGGGAAAACTTTCAAAATGTGCATATGACGTTAAAAACTAAATATCTTCAATAATGGAAAGCTTCATTATATAATTCTTGGTTTAAATCCCCATAAGTCAATTTTAAACTTTAACTCCAACAAATTCCCTATGACATTTTTATTTCCAGTATCCGAAAAAGAAACAACGTGTCCGTATTATTGAATATTGGATTGAAACAGCCAGAGAATGTTTTAATATTGGCAATTTTAATAGTCTTATGGCAATAATAGCTGGTCTAAATTTAGCGCCCATTTCAAGACTTAAAAAGACGGTAAGTTCAATAACAAATGAAAAATTGTCTAACGTAAGCTGGATTTGTTTGCTTACGCGTATAAATTATCCCATAGAAATTTTCAGTATATAATTTTTATACGTCAAATTTGTATAGGACACGTAAGCAATAAAACCCAGCTGTAGATTAACTTTTATTGTATTTTAATTTCTATTGTAGTGGTCTAAAATACAATCAGCCAAGTTTTCTGTTTTGGAACATCAAATGGATCCTACATCAAATTTCAATAGTTATCGTTCAACATTAAAGGCAGCCATGTGGCGTTCCGAGGGAGCCACAGAAGAACGTGAACGTATTATCATTCCATTTTTTAGTTTATTTGTTAAGGATTTATATTTTCTCAATGAAGGATGTTCAAATAGGTAAGTGAAATAAAAAATCGAGAAACTACAAAAATGGATCAAATATCTTAAAATTTCAAAAGTGTCATATAGTCAGAGACTTATATAAGAAAAATGTCTCAGAATCTATTACATTTTCTATAAAGGAAAAATATCTCAGAAAAATTTCTTTTTCTATATAGGAAACATGTCTCAGAATCTGAGACTTTTTCTATATAGCAAACGAGTCTAATGACAAATCGATTGTGCACAAACTAAAATATTAATACACATTCGCCTCTATTCACAATGAGAATTAGAAAGACGAAGAAATTGTACCATACTAATAAGGCAACAATTGTCAATATGTTGCCTTATTAGTATGGTACAATTTCTTCGTCTTTATAATTCTCATTGTGAATAGAGGCGAATATGTATTAATATTTTAGTTTGTGCACAAACGATTTGTCATTAGACTCGTTTGCTACTTTGTAGTAAATCGTTTCTATTTTTTGCTAAATAATCGTGACAATGGAATTTGACAAATTCCGAAACACGTGTCGATTAAGTCTTGCAAAAATGACCAACATAAATAAATTTAAATTAAAATTATGCTATGAGAATATCATGGTTTTAATTAGTAAAGAAAATAATGACCTCGAGCCAGAATAAACATCCTCAAAATATAATATTTTAAAGGTCAAATAAAACAATTTTTATTTTTTAATAAAAATTAATCAAAATTTTTATATAATTTCATATAAACTAGTGCCCCCCATTTCCCGGCTCTCGGTATTCCCGGGAATACCGGTATTCTCGGTTCTGGTACCGGTTTCCCGGTTCTTGATATATTCCCGGGAACACCGGTATTCCCGGTTCTGATCCTGGTACCGGTTCTCAAAAACCAAAAAAATACTATACAATAAAATATTTAAATCCTTATATATATATAAAAATGACATGTTAGTTTGTTTGTTTGTTTGTGTCGCTTTCAGAAGAAAACTACTGAACCGATTAAAATGAAATTTAGCATGTAGATAGAGAATTTTCTGGAATGAAAAATGCAACCAATGGCATCTCGATTGGATGCCCCGCCCCCTTTTACGCACAATTTTTGTGAATTTCAGATTTTTCAATATATTTGGTTGTTTGTTACTGTATTTGGATGTTTGTTACAGATTAGCATGAAAATTGGCATATTAATATGGTGTTTTTTGAAAGAGAATCCCGCGTTTTGGAAGCCACGTCTCCTTTTACGCCCACTTTTTGTAAATATAATATCCTCACAAAGGGGCGTGGCATCCTTTGGTTTTTCTTTCTATCTGGTTCACAACCACGGATAAACGACTAAACTGATTTACATGAAATTTTAACCACAGATAGTACTAACTGAGGCGGGAACTATAGGTCAAAAGAGAGACCGATCGGCCAAGTGGGCGTAAAATGCCACGCCCCTTTGTATTACATTGAACGTTATTTCTGCCTTTTCAGCAATTACGTTTAAACGGCTGAACCAATTTTAAAGAAATTTTCACCACATATAGTACTAATACAAACGGGAAATATAGTTCATAATAGGACGGGAACAGACGAAGGGGTGGAAATGCCACGCCCATTTGTATTACATGGAAAGTTATTTCTACCTGTTCCGTAATCACGCTTAAACGTCTGAGCCGGTTTTAATGAAAATTTCACCCCACATAGTACTAACCAAGGCGGGCACTATAGGGTATATTAGGAGGGCGTTCTGACGGATGGGCGTATTAGTCCACTCCCCTTTGTTCTACATTGGAAGTTATTTCTGCATATTCCGTAATCTCTCTTAAACGTCTGAACAGATTTTATTGAAATTTTTAACACAGATAGTACTAACCGAAGCGGGAACAATATGCCATTTCAGCACGTGATTGGGCAAATGCGTTGGACTAATTCAAAATTACTATTGCTGCTATAATAAAGCGCGTTTGGACAAAGAGGCATTAGTTGCAACGCTTCTTTGTACAATACTAAAAGTTGTTTCTGTCAGTTCCGCAATGACACATCAACGGCTGAACCAATTAACACAAAATTTTTGCAACAAATAGTAAACGAGGGAACTATAGGACAGAAAATGAGCGATCAGACAAAGAGGCATTAAATGACACCCGTGTTAAACTTATTGCACGTTCTTTTCGCCTTTTTCACAATAACGCTTTTTCGGCTAAACTGGTTTAGAAGAAATTTCCACACACAGATAGTACTAACCGAGGCGGGAACTATAGGCCGTAAATGAGTGCGATTTGACAAAGAGGAGTAAAATCCCACGCTCTTTTGTATTACATTGAAAGTTATTTCTGCCTGTTCCATAATCATGCTTAAACGCCTTAACCGATTTTAATGGAATATTCATCACATATAGTACTTCCGAAGCGGGAACTATAAACCATAATAGATCGCGAGGCGTAAGTTGCCACGCTTCTTTGCACCACACCAAAAGTTTTTTTTGTCTGTTCCGTAATAACGCTTAAGCGCCTAAACTGATTTAAACAAAACAACCACAACATATAGTACTAACCGAGGCGGTAACAGTATGCAATATTAGTGCGTGATTGGGCAAAGGCGTTGTAGAATGCTGCACCCCCTTGCACTATTTGAAAATTATTTTTGACAGTTCCGCAATCACGAAAAAATGGCTGAGCCGATTTTTAAAACTGACTAACCGATGCGGGGTCATATCAGCATGCGATTGAACAAAGGGACGTAAATTACCACACGCCTCTGTTATATATTGAAAGTTATTTCTGCCTATTGGGTAATCACGCTTAAAAGTCGAGTACTAACCGAGGCGGGAACAATGGGCCATATCAGCGCGCTATCCTACAGAGGTGTTATAAAATGATGCGAAATTTAAGTTTTCACCAGATGTAGTACTAACCGAGGATGGAACCATAGGGCATTACTAACTATCATTCATTGTATAATATTTTTTCAACCCGGGCAACGCCGGGTGCAAAACAGCTAGTTACACCATAAAATATTTAAATTACACTATTTAATCAGTATTTAAAAAATAAAATAAAATTATTTGAAAATCATGTAACTGTTTTTTCTTAACTTCAAAAAATTAAATGAAAATGGTATTTTTCACATGTTTTGTATTTTTTTGGTAAAAGCAAAGAAAAAAATTGAATTTTACAAAATATACATACCGGTAGTCCCGGGAATACCGTCAGATCCGGAACCGGGAATACCGGTATTCCCGGGAATACCGGGAATGAGTTAAGAACCGGGAAACCGGTACCATTTCCCGGTAATACCGAGAACCGGGAATACCGGTATTCCCGGTACTACAGTACTGACCGTAGGCACTAATATAAACAGTAATTATTGGATATATTGGGATAAGTTATCATGCCTTAATATATTTTATTTTTAATATTTTATTAACATTTTTCAGACTACCCAACAATCATATCAATTTTGAAAAATGTTCTCAACTGGCCAAACAAGTTATGGAATTTAATGAATGGAAAAAAGTTACATGTCCATTTGAAAAATTGCCAAATGTTATAGCATTTCTACAAAATAGTCCGGTATTAAATGAAAATACTTTATCAATGGCATCATTTGAATGTGAACCACCGGAAAATACTGAAGAAAAAGATCGTTATAAAACGGTTAAAGCCGAAACAAAACAACAATTATTACAACAATTACAAGAACAGCATCAACATTAAAGCGAAAACTAAAAGGAAGTTTAAAATGCATACAGAAGTTTTGAAAACTTTAATAGATTTTTTTTATATTGTTTCAACTACACTCAAACAAGCTTGCCATGATTTATTATTTATATTATTTCAACACAACAATTTTAAGATATTAACAAAAAGGTAATATATAGATTTTATATATATATTTTTTTTTTTAATTTTAAGCTAAACTTTTTTCTAAGCCAACAAACAATAACTTGAAAAGTTATTGTAAGATATTTTAAATATAGTCTATGCTTAATTTTTAAGAAAACACACAATTACAAAAATGCCAACAATATGAAAAAAAAAAGATTTTGATAATTCTTTTTTTTATTATTTTAATATTTAACGAAAAAGTTGCCAGTAAATAGTTTTTTTAGTTATTTTTGTACTTAATGCATTTACAAATTATTATTTGTTTTTTTTAATAATATACAATTTTTAACAAATTTTTAAACAAAAAAAAAAGGAAAAACAAATAATCTCAATAACTTTTATTAATCTTTTTTGATTAAAAAATTGAATTAGCTGCTTAATGCTTGAAGCATTTTAATTTTTATAATTTATAATTGTAACAAATTAATAATTTTAATTTTAAATAACACAAATTTTAAATGAAAGAGTTAAAACAACACATCAATTCTAACTTAAGGTTGAACTTACCCCCTCTTTATTTTATAAAATACAGTACTGGGTTTAACTGTAACAAAAAATTTCGGTATCATTTCCTAATTACAGAAATCTGAATCATACCTGTTTCTTGAGTAATTTGTCAAATTTACATGATTTTCCCAATTTTCAAGACAACATACTTTGGCTACTACAACATTAACAGATCTCAAAAAAATAAATAAATAGGAATAAGAATTAATTAAAAGATTTCATTTGTAATTCAAAAATGTCGTTTTTAATTCAAAGATTCGTCTTTAAATTCGAAAGTTCAATTTGTAATTCGAAAAAGATCAATTGAAATTAAAAAAAAAAAGATCAATTGTAATTTGAAAACGATCAATTTTAATTCGAAAAAATCAATTTCAATTCGGAAAAGATCAATTGTAATTCGAAAAAGATCAACTGTTATTCGAAGAAGATGAATTGTTATTCGAAAAAGATTAATAGTAATTCGTGATCTTTTTTAAATAAGAATTCATCTTTTTCGAATTACAATTGGTCTTTTTCGAATAACAATTGATATTTTTCAAATTACAATTAATATTTTTCGAATTACAATTGATCTTTTCCGAATTCAATTGATCTTTTTCGAAAAACAATTCGTTGACTGGCGTTATAGAAGGCCTATGTGTAGTTTTAAAACATCTCGAAAAGGCTTCGTGGGCGTAGCCTTTTTTTTGACATAGTTAACAAAATTAACAAAAAAAAAATCTTGCGCATAGGCCTTCTTAAAGGCCAGTCAACGAATTGATCTTATTCGAATAACATGTAAATAGTGTAAAATATCCAGAAGACGCAAAAATTGTCAGTCTTTTTTTTTTGCTGAAGTTAAACCCCATACTGAATTTAATGAAATTTGTAAGGATGAGTTCAAAATTTATACGTTTTTTTGGTAGATTTGATATGTTTTTACTTAAATGTAATTTTTTGTTTAAAAACAAACTGTAAGTGGTATTTGAAATGAGTTAATTTATATATCATACTTAAAACTTGACACTTATGTCAAAAAAAAGCTACTTATATCACATTTTTCCCAAATCGAACTCTCTACTTTAAATTTCAATTGATGGAATTTAATGTTTCAAATACAAATAACGGTTTTTTAAAATCTCGAATAATTAGTTAAATAGGAAAACTAAAATCATAGAGAAAACAAAAGTAGTGATGAATTTTAATTTGAGAAAATTAACTCGAGAGATTAATCACAGTTGGAGCGGGAAGCGTTTTTCCGTAACTGTCCTGAATAGAATAGAATTCAGTTGCGCTGGAAAACGCGGCGGAATTTTGTTTACATATACAATGTATGAATGTTTTCCAGCTCCAATTGTGATTAATCTCTTAGTCCACACTTGGAAAAACTGATCCATATCTTTCAAAAACTTTTCCCGGGACTTTCATAATTCCAAAAAAAAAAATAATTTTTCTATATTTTTCTATGAGAATAATAAAATAAAAAAATGTAAATTTCATTAAAAATTATATTTATACATAAACAAATTTTTTGAACTGTAACTTTTCAGTATTTATCTTATATGGAATAGAGTGGTCCTTATTTAACATAACATCGATTTTCACTGCTACCAACCCACGGCACAGACTAATACAGACTCGACAGTTATGACAGGTGTCAAAAAAGTAATTTTGAGTCAAGTAGTAACTGTCAAACTTTTCTGATTGAAGGAATTAAAAACAAACCCCTCCTGAAAAAAACTAAGAAAAATATAATAATTATCAATGTCAAACAAAAACTTATCAATGATTAGAGGTCATAAACTTATAATTTCTAATTCTTAACTAGAAACTTATAAAATACTTTTTTTGGTGTGCGGTATCATATTTATCTTATTAAAATGACTACATATTAAATCAATTTTTATTTCGACGATCGAATTGTAAGTTGATCATCGCTTACCATTTGGTTATAAGCTTCTACATTAGTTGCAAAGGGAGGGTTAGGTTGATATTCGAAAGTTTCAAAAATCGAAAAATCGTGTATATTAGCCACAGGAAATTTTCCATCACGTACAACATTTATAAAATGAAGCTCCCAATGCTTTTGAAAAAAAAGCTAGAAAAATGTTTTTTGATATTGGTGCGATTGTCTAGGCCTTTGTCAAAATAAAATTCAAAATCGTTTGTATTAAGTCTACGCGTTAAAATACCCTCAATACTATTTTGGTTTAAATAAAGAAGAAATCGTTCTAAGGCTGAATTGTTGTGAAGCTAATCACAAATAAAATGAATTTCTTTACTTGGTTTATCGTATATCTCAATACTACTTAATAGAGTTTGCAAATAATCGAGATATTTCATAATCGCGATTACGATTAAAAAATTAAAAGCTTTCGAACTTTTCCAGAAAATTTTTTTTCGAGATTTTGGCACTACAGTCTCTTTTTTCAGTATATCATTGCGCTCGAGCGCCCTTGAGAATTTTTTGTTAAGATTTTTTTAAAACTTATAATTAAAATTCTTTGTTGTTAAAATTTCAAACATACTTTAATTTTTGACATCTTCAACACTTTTTTAATAATCAAAAAAATTTTTGGAGAAAAATACTAGATTTTCTTACATCTTTATTGCGCTTAAATAAACTCTATAAAGAGGGCTGTAATCAGCGCTGAAAAGATACATGATTTTACTGGGTCTTAATATCTTTTTATCTTTGCTACACTCATAAAAATTTGTTAGTATTCCTTACAAAAAAGTCTGTTACCATTACTAATAAAGTTTTCAATTTGTGCCCGATAACTTTTTCAGTTACCATTACAAACTTTGGTTTTCAAAAATTAGTAATCTTGAAAATACTAAAAAAATTAGTATTACTAAATTGTTTTGTACAATTTTTGTAAAATGGATTTTAAAACGCGTTTGTAAATAATATTAACTTTTTTTGTAAAAAAATTGTAAATTGTGTATTTTTTAATTTTTTGTGTTTGTATACATCATGTAAATTGCGTATTGCGCTTGTTGTCGCCAATAACTATTTCCATGCAAGTCAGTTTTTGTTAGAATTTTCGATCTAAAAAAGAGAAAATATTGAACACATTTTTTTAATACAAAATATACATACTACCATATAAAATTAATTCTTTGAAGATCAATGTTGAATAAATTGGTGTACGGTAAACTAAAATAAAAAAATATCAACATAATATTTTAAATAGATCACATAAATATACAATTGTTACCTGTTGTCATCATTTCCTATTTTGCTTTATTATTCTAAAAATAAAAAACGAGTTACATAATTTTAAACAAAAAATACTTAAAGATTTGGTTACGTGCTATGGTTTTTTTGTTGTAATATTTTTTTTTGTACATTTTTGTATTCATTTTACCCGTCGCGCGATGTTCACCGATCGAATGTTATTTTGTGACTAAAATATTCAAAGAAAGGCATAAAGTAAGTTACACAAAAATCAACCCTTTATGTGCGTGAGAAAAAAATATTCGTGGATAGCATAAACAAAAAAATTCTGCAAGTAAAGAAGAAAGAAAAAAAAACTGATGTTTTATGGAAATTTTCCATTTGAAAAGGTCGGCATTGTTTTTTAAATTTTGCATGTCTTCTCTTGTCTCTATTTTTGTTTTTAAATTGAAAAAAAAAAAAAAACTAATGAAGCGTAAATGAATATTAAAAATAATAAACATATTCATACTCATCAAAGCGCAGTTTTATCGTTAAAAAATAACTAATAATATATTTTTTTTATTTATTTTTTTTAATTTCCAAATATTTTAATAAAATAAAATATTTTTAATTATAGTGTATAGGTTTTCTAGAGAAAAAAAAAACGAAATTTACTAACTAATATTGTAAAATTTACAAAATAATTATCAAAAGTTAGTACGATAATTTTTAAAAAAATCAACTGAAAAAATTATTAAAAAACCAGTATAAAATTAATAGTTTGTAAAGCGAGTTTACTAACAAGAATTACTAAAAATTGATTTTTTAGTAGAATTTAGTAAAAAAGTGGTAAAGTTGAGTTACAAACCACTTTACAAATTTTTTTACTAACGTATTTTTTTGAGTGTACTAAAAAGTACTCTAAACTGTGACTGATTTGGATTTGCTCTTTGGATCATGATTCCTTTCCAAAAGCTGCTTCCTGTTTACCAAAATTTCTGCGGGGTCGTGTCAGAATACCTGCCCATGGCCAGTTATCTGTTGTAAGGAAATTTATTTAAAAAATTTACAAGGCATCATTATTCAACCAGCGGTCAAAGTATGAAAAAATTAAGTTTTTTGACAACATTTCATGTCCAAATTTTTTGACCAAAGCCTTTTGGGTATATTTTAAAAACCAAATTCTTTAAAATTAACTCAGATCAGAATTTAAATTTTACTTTAAATTTGAATGACTTTTACGAGAAAAGAAAAGAAAAATCTCAAACAATTTAAATGAATCATATGCCAACCCATAAAAACTTTCCAGTCTAGTTAACATTCCAGAATCAATGATTTTGTTTGAAATTGTCCCGAAAGTAATCGTTTTTAACACTAATTTAGTATTTTTGACAAATAATTTTAGTTTCTATTCAAAATGGGTTTCAAAAAATTTTGGAACTGATTTAAATTCGTTATAAAAACAATGTATTTCATAGAAAATTTTTAATCGTAATCGCATGATTTTTTTTGTCGATTACGATTACGATTGATGGGCGCGATTAATCGCGATTACGATTACGATTTTAATCGTTTTGCAAACTCTACTACTTAAAAAGTTCGATCCATAGTAATATCTAAACTTTTAGAAAAATTTCGGTAGTTGCAGTGCAGGTCGCAAACAAATTGGCAGCGGTCAAACCGATACTAATTAATTTTCTAATTGTCTCAAAACCATTTTCACCAATTATACCCCCTAACATAAGTACCATTACGTTATTGGTTAAATAAGAATTCCGGTTCTCATTTCCATAATCAACCAAGCCCACGATTTTGTCTTCCTCTTTTTCTAAATCTAAAAATATTTTTAAAGGCATTTCATCGCAAGCTATATTGACAAATTGTTGTTCCTTTGTCAAAAGTTTAACAATAACTGTAAACGTTTCGATATTGGCTTTAAAATTTTCTGGGTTTTTGGGAATTTTTGAATTTTTATAGAGGATCTGACTCCTCACTAGATGTAACAGTGTTTAAAATCTGAGTATTATCCTCATTTAATAAATTTTGATGTCACTGTCACAGCATTTTTCTCATCTGCTACTATGTCACTATCAAAGGAACTTGCTATCACAATCTGAGTATCATAATTAGGGCAACAGAAAACTAGCATTTATAAATTTATTTTGAGCCCTAAAACTATGCTATACAAAAAAAGTGTATCATAAAATTAAATAAACGAAAGCAAATGTTTTTAGTAGAAGTAACACATCCTAAAATTATTATTATTTATTAATTTTAATCAAATTTCAATAAAAATATGTTTTATTTCTGACTACTGTTTCAAAAATGTTGTTGCATAGTTTTAGGCCTCAAAATAAATTCATAACTGCTAGTTTTCTGTTGCCTTAATCATAATTTATTAAATCTGATGTCAATGTCACAGCATTTTCCTCATCTGTAACAATCACAATCTGAGTATCATAATTTAATAAATCTGATGTCACTATCACAGCATTTTTTTCATCTGTAACTATTTTACTATCAAAGGAACTTTCTGTCACAGGATTTACACAAAGATTTGAGTCAACACAATCTACGGTTTCTGAACGAGGATTCAAAGAATTTGATGTTGTGACGTTACAATTTCCTGGGTTTTTGGGAAGCTCTATGAATTTCTATAGAGGTTCTTGACAACTTCACTAGATGTAACAGTGTTAAAAATCTGAGTATTATCACCATTTAATAAATTTGATGTCACTGTCACAGCATTTTCCTCGTCTGCAACTATGTCACTATCAAAGGAACTTGCTGTCACAATCTGAGTATCATAATTTAATAAATCTGATGTCACTATCACAGCATTTTTTTCATCTGTAACTATTTTACTATCAAAGGAACTATCTGTCTCACGATTTAAACAAAGATTTGAATCAACACAATCAATTGTGGGGACGTAAACGCTTCGATATTGACGTTACGATTTTCTGGGTTTTCTGACTCTTCACTAGATGTAACAGTGTTTAAAATCTGAGTATTATCATCATTTAATAAATTTGATGTCACTGTCACAGCATTTTCCTCATCTTCAAGTATGTCACTATCAAATGAACTTGCTGTCACAATATATATATGCTTGAACCATTTTTTACATTCTTTCACTTTAAAAAATTATTTTTTAAGTAATCATATTTTTTTGCCATCAATCGTTTTTCCAAATCGTTACAAATAATTTTAATATAATGGCATTTACAATATTGTAGAACCATGAAATCTATTTTCTCTTTATCAGTTTAGAGAAAGTCGTAACAGGCCTGTATATAGTTACTTAAAGTCCAATTATTATTTAGGTATTTTATGACTGCACCGATAAGTACTGTTAAGGCCCCGGCTATGGCTGTCGTCATTTCGCACAGCGCAGTCGTTGTGCTGTGCCCAGAACGCAAGACATGTTGGTGGTCTGCCATAAGGAGATTTACCCTAAGCGAAGGGAGAATGGCAGATTTCAGGACTATAACCACTGGAGACAGTAGGGTTATAGGTCTGTAGGAGCTCCCAAAGTTAATGGGTTTCCTAGGTTCCAGAAATGAAATATTTTTTTTTTTTTACAAATAATCTTTCCTTCTACATATCTAGAATCTCCAAGTAGTTGACACATAATATAAATATTTCTGAAATGTGTTTGATCATAATCATTGCAAGACCTTCGGGACCTTTAGGCGTGGAGGCTTTCGCTTTCCTGGTAGCTTTACAGAAATCTTCCGCTGCGATCTCTACATTTTCTGTCAGAGGTAGAGATCTACCTCCCCTATTCCAATAAAATTGTTACCTATAATAAATGATAAAATTATAACAAGCCACATTTTCCACATAAGTAACTTACAGTTCGCAAATTTTGTAAAACATTCTTCATGTCAAAGTTCTTGCCAAATGGTATACATATATGTAAATAAAAACATTTTTATCAATATGCATAAATTTTAAAAACACAAGAAATCAAAACCCAAAATTCTATAACAAATTGTCATGATGACATTTTTTTTTAGAATTGGGGGCTAATCCTTTTGGGCCTGGTTGGATGCTCTACAAACTGTCGGTTTAAGGCAGCACAGTGCCGTAACCACAGATCTTTGCAGAGTTTTCTTAAACGTGTTTCCGCCGCATTTTATCTTCGGAAGGCTTTTCGTCAATCTGCGACATGCATCGATCGCCTTGATCATAGCGATGCGTTCACTCAGAATGCAGCAGTTTTTCGCATCAACCAAGATCTTTCTGATGTTACTTTTCATCTGAAGTTGTCGAGTGAAATATCAGATGCCTATATTGTGTTTCCGTCATCTTTACAAAAGTTTACAAAAGTCCGTTCTTTAGCAGATATGAAGTAAGGACTTTTTGCGATTTTAACGGTGATCGGGATGTGATCAGAGTTGAAGGCGATGTCGGGCAGGTGGTAAAGGCTACAGGGTCAGAGCTGACTATTGTTAATGACTATGTTTTTTTTATAGAGCGTTATATACAAAAATGTGCGTATAGTTTGCTCTTTCTAACAGAAAAGGTAGAACTAAATAAAAAAAAAAAAACTAAACATATGGTTCAATACTACTTTTTGACATCATTCAAAGATGTTACGTCTGTTTAGTATAATAGAGGCGAAGGTGAAAGAAAAAACAATATTACTTTATTTTTCTAATTTCTCACATAATACATGTTTACAAATCCTACTTTGACAACAAATACAAGCATAAAAGTTGTACTTTGACAATTGTATTTTTGACACCTTCGCCTATATTTATACTCTATGTTTGTTAAGTTCTTGTTTTTCATTTTTTTTTACAAAGTTTTTGAAAAATTTAAAATTATATATTTTAAAAACATGTTAATTTATTACGTTTAATTTGACCTGTTAATTTAAAATTTTCAACGCATACATATTTGTAGCGATTTTGTAGTAGCGAAAATCGATAAAAGTTGTAAATATGGACTGCCCCAATATGTAGTATAATATATAAAAATGTATTTATAATAAATATAAAGAAAAATAAAAACCTCTATCTATGTCTTAACATAATACAAATTTTTTTAGATAAATTTAACACACATAAATACACAATTTTATGTTGTTTTTCTTTGTCTTTAGTTTTTAATATAATTTTATACAATATAAATTGTATTAAAATTAAAAAAAATAATAATCTAACTCTGTAATACATAATATATATTTTCTATTTATACATACTTATACATAAATTATATATATATATATATATTTTAATCTTGAACACAAAACATTAAAGGCTAAATAAACACAATAAGGCATTTGTAAATTTGTAAAACAATTATCAAAAAAATTTTGATATTGTATTCAATGTAAAACACCTTACTGTGTTTCATCTTAAAAATTATTTAAAATTTTATAAAAAAAAATCATTGTAACATTTTTATATATATTTATAAAATTTAATTTTTAAGCAAATTAAACAAAAGAAAACAAATAAGCAACAAAAATATTCAGTTCTTAACATTAAATTACATATTTAATTTAAAAATTTTCTGTGTGGTAGCTATATTTTATAATTGAAGTTTTTCTTCAATACAATATATATTTTTTTAATTTTACATTTAAATTTAATTTATCATCTAAAAAAAAAAAAAGAATGAAACAAAAATATTTAAAAAAAACTCAAAATCGTATTAATCAGTTTATATTATAACAAAATAAAATATAAAAAAAAATAATAAACATAAATAATAAAAAAAAACTCCATAAAAAATTGCTTTCGAAAAGTTTAAAATCTAAAATTTAAAGTGTTTTATTTAAAATTTCTAAAGTTTTTTTTTTGCTCTTGATATATCAAAATTTGGCAACTTAAATATATTTCCTACAGAAAAAGTCTTAGATGCTGAGACATTTTTCCAATATAAAAAATGTCTCAGATTCTGAGTCATTTTTCCTCACAGATTCTGAGACATTTTTCCTCTCAGATTCTGAGACATTTTTCCTAAGTAAACAAGGTCTCATATTCTAAGCCATTTTTCCTATATAAGTCTCAGATTCTGTGACATTTTTCTATATCGAAAAAGTCTTTGATTCAGAGACATTTTTTCTATATAGAAAAAGTTTCAGATTCTGAGACATTTTTTCTATAGTCTCAGATTCTGATACATTTTTTCTATATAGAAAAAGTCTCAGATTCTGACACATTTTTTCTATAGTCTTAGATTCTGAGACATTTTTTCTATTTAGAAAAAGTTTCAGATTCTGAGACATTTTTTCTATATAGAAAAAGTCTCAGATTCTGAGACATTTTTTCTATATCGTTCATTCCACCAGACATTTGGTGATTTTAGGCATTTTTTGACCGAGGGTCTTCGGATTTTTGTTATTTTTTTCATACAGATACTCTATGGAGCCAATTTCAAATTTCATCCATCAGATCGAAAATATTCGAAAAACTCGCGATTTTATTCACGATTTTCGTTTTTAAAAAAGTCAAAAAAATGCAAAATCTGTGTAACTTTGAGCAGCCGTATTTTCTAAACTACTTATTGCATTTTAACAATCTATAGCGCATACGAATGGTATGTAAGTCTATTTTAATATATAATAAACTGAAAAAATATCCGTGATTTAAAAGTGCATTTTATATGCAAATGCAGTTTTGAAGTGCATTTTGCGAAACTTTTACCCCCTTTAATTTTTTTTTAATTAGCATTTTTGGAAAATTTAGAATTTTTGCTATAAAAAAATGTTTTCAATACAATGGACCGAGAATGTATGCTATTTTTAATATTTTTTTTTAAAAAATACTTCCTTAAGTTTCCCTTATAAAAATTTTTATTTTTTAAATTATACCAAAACCATGTAAAAAGACATGTTTTTAAAACGTTATATTTTCGGAAGTACTTATCGTATCTTATTGTTTTTATGCACATTAGAAAGGTATTTTTTGTTAATTTTTTGCATTTAATGACCGAAAAAATGTTGGTGTTTCAAAAATGCATTTTAAATGCAAATGCAGTTTTGAAGTGCACTTTTCAAAACTTTTACCCCTTTGAATTTTTTTTAAATTATCATATTCGAAAAGTTTACAATTTTTACTACAAAATAAAGTCCTCCCAATAATGGACCCACTGTGTGTGCTATTTTTAAAGAAATTTTAAAAATTTCCTTGAAACAAATTTTAATATTTTAAATTAAACCAAAGAAAAAAATCTGAAATTACATTTTTTTAAAAAATTCTAAAAAATAGCACACACTGTGGGTCCATTATTAGGAGGACATTATTTTGTAGTAAAAATTGTAAACTTTTCGAATATGATAATTAAAAAAAAAATCAAAGGGGTGAAAGTTTTGAAAAATGCACTTCAAAACTGCATTTGCATTTAAAATGCGTTTTCGAAATACCAAAATTTTTGCGGTCATTATATGCAAAAAATAGACAAAAATACCTTTCTTATGTGCATAAAAGCATTAATATACGGTTAGTACTTTTGAAAATATAACGGTTTTAAAAACATGTCTTTTTACATGAATTTGGTATAATTTAAAAAATACAAATTTTTGTAAGGGAAACTTAAGGAAGTATTTTTTAAAAAAAATATTAAAAATAGCAAACATTCTCGGTCCATTGTAATGAAAACACTTCTTTGTAGAAAAAATTCTAAATTTTCCAAATATGCTAATTAAAAAAAAATTAAAAGGGGTTAAAGTCTCGCAAAATGCACTTCAAAACTGCAGTTGCATAAAAAATGCACTTTTAAACCACCGATATTTTTTCAGTATATTAGATTTTAAAATAGACTTACATACTATTCGTATGCGCTATAGATTGTTAAAATGCGATTAATAGTTTAGGAAATACAGCTGCTGAAAGTTACACAGATTTTGCATTTTTTTTACTTTTTTAAAAACGAAAATCGTGAATAAAATCGCGAGTTTTTCGAATATTTTCGATCTGATGGATGAAATTTGAAATTGGCTCCATAGAGTATCTGTATGAAAAAAATAACAAAAATCCGAAGACCCTAGGTCAGATTTTTTAAAATGTCTCATGGAATGAACGATATAGAAAAAGTCTCAGATTCTGAGACATTTTTTCTATATAGAAAAAGTCTCAGATTCTGAGACATTTTTTCTATATAGAAAAAGTCTCAGATTCTGAGACATTTTTTCTATATAGAAAAAGTCTCAGATTCTGAGACATTTTTTCTATATAGAAAAAGTCTCAGATTCTGAGACATTTTTTCTATATAGAAAAAGTCTCAGATTCTGAGACATTTTTTCTATACAGAAAAAGTCTCAGATTCTGAGACATTTTTTCTATGTAGAAAAAGTCTCAGATTCTGAGACATTTTTTCTATATAGAAAAAGTCTCAGATTCTGAGACATTTTTTCTATATAGAAAAAGTCTCAGATTCTGAGACATTTTTCTATATAGAAAAAGTCTCAGATTCTGAACATTTTTCTATATAGAAAAAGTCTCAGATTCTGAGACATTTCTTCTATATAGAAAAAGTCTCAGATTCTGAGACATTTTTTTCTATATAGAAAAAGTCTCAGATTCTGAGACATTTTTTCTATATAGAAAAAGTCTCAGATTCTGAGACATTTTTTCTATATAGAAAAGTCTCAGATTCTGAGACATTTTTTCTATATAGAAAAAGTCTCAGATTCTGAGACATTTTTTTTATATAGAAAAAGTCTCAGATTCTGAGACATTTTTTCTATATAGAAAAAGTCTCAGATTCTGAGACATTTTTTCTATATAGAAAAAGTCTCAGATTCTGAGACATTTTTTCTATATAGAAAAAGTCTCAGATTCTGAGACATTTTTTCTATATAGAAAAAGTCTCAGATTCTGAGACATTTTTTCTATATAGAAAAAGTCTCAGATTCTGAGACATTTTTTCTATATAGAAAAAGTCTCAGATTCTGAGACATTTTTTCTATATAGAAAAAGTCTCAGATTCTGAGACATTTTTTCTATATAGAAAAAGTCTCAGATTCTGAGACATTTTTTCTATATAGAAAAAGTCTCAGATTCTGAGGCATTTTTTCTATATAGAAAAAGTCTCAGATTCTGAACATTTTTTCTATATAGAAAAAGTCTCAGATTCTGAGGCATTTTTTCTATATAGAAAAAGTCTCAGATTCTGAACATTTTTTCTATATAGAAAAAGTCTCAGATTCTGAGACATTTCTTCTATATAGAAAAAGTCTCAGATTCTGAGACATTTTTTTCTATATAGAAAAAGTCTCAGATTCTGAGACATTTTTTCTATATAGAAAAAGTCTCAGATTCTGAGACATTTTTTCTATATAGAAAAAGTCTCAGATTCTGAGACATTTTTTCTATATAGAAAAAGTATCAGATTCTGAGACATTTTTTCTATATAGAAAAAGTATCAGATTCTGAGACATTTTTTCTATATAGAAAAAAAGTCTCAGATTCTTAGACATTTTTTCTATATAGAAAAAGTCTCAGATTCTGAGACATTTTTTCTATATAGAAAAAGTCTCAGATTCTGAGACATTTTTTCTATATAGAAAAAGTCTCAGATTCTGAGACATTTTTTCTATATAGAAAAAGTCTCAGATTCTGAGACATTTTTTCTATATAGAAAAAGTCTCAGATTCTGAGACATTTTTTCTATATAGAAAAAGTCTCAGATTCTGAGACATTTTTTCTATATAGAAAAAGTCTCAGATTCTGAGACATTTTTTCTATATAGAAAAAGTCTCAGATTCTGAAACATTTTTTCTATATAGAAAAAGTCTCAGATTCTGAGACATTTTTTCTATATAGAAAAAAAGTCTCAGATTCTTAGACATTTTTTTATTATATAGAAAAAAAGTCTCAGATTCTTAGACATTTTTTCTATATAGAAAAAGTCTCAGATTCTGAGACATTTTTTCTATATAGAAAAAGGCTCAGAATCTGAGACTTTTTCTATATAGAAAAAGTCTCAGATTCTGAGACATTTTTTCTATATAGAAAAAGTCTCAGATTCTGAGACATTTTTTCTATATAGAAAAAGTCTCAGATTCTGAGACATTTTTTCTATATAGAAAAAGTCTCAGATTCTGAGACATTTTTTCTATATAGAAAAAGTCTCAGATTCTGAGACATTTTTTCTATATAGAAAAAGTCTTAGATTCTGAGACATTTTTTCTATATAGAAAAAGTCTCAGATTGTGAGACATTTTTTCTACATAGAAAAAGTTTCAGATTCTGAGACATTTTTTCTATATAGAGACATTTTTTCTATATAGAAAAAGTCTCAGATTCTGAGACATTTTTTCTATATAGAAAAAGTCTCAGATTCTGAGACATTTTTTCTATATAGAAAAAGTCTCAGATTCTGAGACATTTTTTCTATATAGAAAAAGTCTCAGATTCTGAGACATTTTTTCTATATAGAAAAAGTCTCAGATTCTGAGACATTTTTTTTATATAGAAAAAGTCTCAGATTCTGAGACATTTTTTTTTTATATAGAAAAAGTCTCAGATTCTGAGAAATTTTTTCTATATAGAAAAAGTCTCAGATTCTGAGACATTTTTTCTATATAGAAAAAGTCTCAGATTCTGAGACATTTTTTCTATATAGAAAAAGTCTCAGATTCTGTGACATTTTTTCTATATAGAAAAAGTCTCAGATTCTGTGACATTTTTTCTATATAGAAAAAGTCTCAGATTCTGTGACATTTTTTCTATATAGAAAAAGTCTCAGATTCTGTGAAATTTTTTCTATATAGAAAAAGTCTCAGATTCCGTGACATTTTTTCTATATAGAAAAAGTCTCAGATTCTGAGACATTTTTTCTATATAGAAAAAGTCTCAGATTCTGAGACATTTTTTCTATATAGAAAAAGTCTCAGATTCAGAGACATTTTTTCTATATAGAAAAAGTCACAGATTCTGAGACATTTTTTCTATATAGAAAAAGTCTCAGATTCTGAGACATTTTTTCTATATAGAAAAAGTCTCAGATTCTGAGACATTTTTTCTATATAGAAAAAGTCTCAGATTCTGAGACATTTTTTCTATATAGAAAAAGTCTCAGATTCTGAGACATTTTTTCTATATAGAAAAAGTCTCAGATTCTGAGACATTTTTTCTATATAGAAAAAGTCTCAGATTCTGAGACATTTTTTCTATATAGAAAAAGTCTCAGATTCTGAGACATTTTTTCTATATAGAAAAGGTCTCAGATTCTGAGACATTTTTTCTATATAGAAAAAGTCTCAGATTCTGAGACATTTTTTCTTTATAGAAAAAGTCTCAGATTCTGAGACATTTTTTCTATATAGAAAAAGTCTCAGACTCTGAGACATTTTTTCTATATAGAAAAAGTCTTAGATTCTGAGACATTTTTTCTATACAGAAAAAGTCTCAGATTCTGAGACATTTTTTCTATATAGAAAAAGCCTCAGATTCTGAGACATTTTTTCTATACAGAAAAAGTCTCAGATTCTGAGACATTTTTTCTATATAGAAAAAGTCTATACAGAAAAAGTCTCAGATTCTGAGACATTTTTTCTATATAGAAAAAGTCTATACAGAAAAAGTCTCAGATTCTGAGACATTTTTTCTATATAGAAAAAGTCTCAGATTCTGAGACATTTTTTCTATATTGAAAAAGTCTCAGATTCTGAGACATTTTTTCTATATAGAAAAAGTCTCAGATTCTGAGACATTTTTTCTATATAGAAAAAGTCTCAGATTCTGAGACATTTTTTCTATATAGAAAAAGTCTCAGATTCTGAGACATTTTTTCTATAAAGAAAAAGTCTCAGATTCTGAGACATTTTTTCTATATAGAAAAAGACATTTTTTCTATATAGAAAAAGTCTCAGATTCTGAAACATTTTTTCTATATACAAAAAGTCTCAGATTTTGAAACTTTTTTTCTATATAGAGAAGTCTCAGATTCTGAGACATTTTTCATATTTAAGATATTTGAGTATATGGGAGGTGGGCGTGGCACTTGTCCAATATTTTTGTAATGTGGCAAAGTGATTGCTAATTACTAAAGCTATCTGTCAGTAAAATTGTGTACTTTTACGATTATAATTTCCGACTTTTTCCAAATTTAAAACTTTTTCGTTCTGTTCCTGCACTTATTGTTAGAGTAGGAACAAGCCCGGCACGACTTTTTCCATACAATTTGAAAGATAAAACGGTGGCCGAGGCCGGTGTGGAACAAAACTTGTTCTATTTCTTAAAGGTTGTGAAACTCATTCTAATTGGAAACCGTCCCCCGTGAAGTGCTTGTTCTGTTCCTGTACTAAAACCGGTGGCCGGCGGCGATGTGAAATAAAACTTGTTCTATTTCTTAAGCTGCCCATTCACTTGCAATATTATTGTTCAACTTTTCAAATTGTACAATAATATCGCTTGTGTGTATGTAATATTTACGGTTGTGCAATATATTGGAGAATATCAAAACACTTTTCATATTTATTGTACAAACAAGAATACTGCAATATATTTTATCAGTGTGTTGTCTATATTGTACAACTTTTATTATGTTATGTTTATGTTTATATCTTGTACAATATATTGGGTTTAAGTATTGAGCAATTTTATTTGCTGTGTAGGGTAAAACGACAATAATATTGTAAAATATTTTTTTTTTAAGTTGAGCAATTTTATTGCAAGTGAATGGGCAGCTTTAAAGGTGGTGGAAGTTATTATAATTTGAAACCATCCCCCGTGTCGGGATTGTTCTGTTCCTGCTCTTAAAAAATAATAGCCCTGTTTTTTGCAGACCGGATTAAGATTTGGATTAACTTTATTTAGTTAAAAAATGGGTCAAATCAAATCCAGAATTTTTTTTTTTTAATTTTTTCTGAAATAACAGACAATTAGTAAATATAAACAGAAAAACAAATTAAGCTTTGTCCAAAATGCAAAGAATGAAAAATAAATTTAGTTAAATCCATGGATTAACTCAACGGTTCCCAACCTTTGATTCCCGCCCCACTGGGGGGCAATTCGAAGTCTTCAGGGGGGCAACGGGCAAATTTTCAAGAAATATTTTTTTAGTTAAGTTATTTAGTTGATTGTTGAAAATTTTTTCTAAAAACCTCGTTTAACGATGATTTTAACATAAAGTTTGCTTAACCACAAGTAAATTTTGAATTTAAAAACAAATTTGAAAATTTTACAAATTTTTCTTCAGTGTTGGGGGGACATTGTAGTTTTTTTAACTCAAAAGTGGGGCATGGCGCAAAAAAGGTTGGGAACCATTGGATTAACTCAAATTTATTTATACCATTTTACATTTTTTTTCCTGTTTATATTAACTAATTGGATGTAAATTCAGAAAAAAAATATAAAAAAAAATTTCTGGACTTGATTTGAACCATTTTTTAACTAAATAGAGTTAATCCTAATCCTAATCCGGTCTGCAAAAAACAGGGCTAATATCTTTTTCATATTTACTTGATAAAAATTTAAAATAAGTAGTTCCTAACCCTGCTTTTGTTAATTATGATTACTAAACACATCTTCCAATTGGATATTTCTCCACTTACCAACACTGTTTTAGTAGCCCTTTAATCTATTATTATTTTTATGACAACTGAACAACAACAAACATAAACAAGAAATGCAGTTCTTTTGCATGATGCAAACAAAAACAAAAAAGCGACCGAATAGGATTTTGCGCAGAAGGGATACAAATAATAAAAGAAAAATACATATAAAAAATAGACAAAAATTTGACAGTTAAAAGAAAAAAGTTTGCAGTTTTACAGTTATCGTGGAGAAATAAAGACCGAAAACGCGGAAGTGTTGTAAAAATCTAATAAGATTTAATACAAAGGAAATAAAAAACCAAATAATTTTCTAATAAGAAAATTTCTAATAAAACCAACAAAAAAATTTAATAAAACGGAAATGGAAAGTGAAAATTATTAATCGTTATAACAATAAAATAAAACCACTTTTAAAAAGGAAGAAAGTGAACTCAACATTTTTGGAGAAGAAAAAAAAACTTTCTTCCTTTTTTTCTTTTCTTATAAGAAGGTGGTGTGCTTTATAAAAGAAAACGGTATAATTGAAGTGTTTAGTGTTTGGTGTATGAAGAGTGTATTTGGTATTCCAACTTCTTGATTATTCAATGAAGCAACGTGTTGTAATCAAGAAAAAGGCTTTTGTAGTAAAGTAAAGCCTTTTATGGAAAAATTAACTTTATACTTGAAATAAAGGTCTTTTAATTGTTTAAACAATTGTTAAGTGTGTGTAAATTTAACGAATTGTTTTCTAAAGAAAATTTCGATAAATATAAAAACCTGTTGGCAAAAAAAATGTGTCTATAGAAAAATAAAACAACAATAAAAAAACTGCAGTGCAAAATAATAAATGCTTCTATGAATGGAACAATAAAAAAGAAACAACAAAAAAAAAATCGATTGTTCTCATTTTTTTAAAAACAGAATTAATAAATAACAAAGTAAACCAAAAATAAAAGGAATTTATTAAACAAATAGTATAAAATTTCATAAAAAGTCAATTTAAATTTAATACCGGTACTTAAAAATTAAAAATTTTACAGTTTTATTAGAAAAAAAAATTATTAACCCTTTCGTTTTGCTTTGTCTCTTCCACACGAATGTGACTCATTACAGTAAAAACAACAAAAAAAACCCTTAAAAAGCAACAAAAACAAAACTTAACAGTTGCATTTTGTACAATTTTGTTTTTTCTTATTAGATACAAAAAACCGTTAATCTGAACAACCTCTTCAATCGCGTCGCGTGTGTGTTTCTATGTGTGTAATTAAGTAAAACTCGTGTTGTTTTTTTGTTTTAATTACTATTTCCTCGAATGTGTTGCATTAAACCATGAAAAATCATAAGAAATATTCTAAATTGCCCCAAGATTTAGATTTAAGTTTTCAAGAACAATTGGATGTGGATACAGCTGTTACCGATGATTTCAATTTAAGTGGTTCCGGTTTAGATGAAGACGACGATAATATATTAGACGATCAAGAAGAAGACGAAGACGACGAAGAGGAAGACGAAATTGTTATTGCATCGGCAGCAGCAGCTGCTTCAGGACTTATCGGTGCGGGTGGTGGGGTACGTTTGGCCAACGCTACGGCAGCGGCCAGGAAACAACAGCTCAATCGAAAGGTTTTATCCGGTTTAGGAAGAGATAGTGTTATAGAGGTAAGTTAGAAGTTATTTTAAATTATTCTTAATTTTAACAATCCTAAAAATGTTTGATAATCTGAGATTTTTTCAATAACGGAAAAATGTCTAAAAAGTCTCAGAATCTGAGACTTTTTTTATATAGAAAAAATGTCTCAGAATCTGAGACTTTTTCTATATAGAAAAAATGTCCTAGAATCTGAGACTTTTTCTACAGAGAAAAAAATGTCTCAGAATCTGAGACTATTTCTATACAGAAAAAATGTCTCAGAATCTGAGACTTTTTCTATATAGAAACAAGTAAAAAAGTTAACTTCGGCCTTGTCGAATGTAGTGATACCCTCCACAATTTCAAAAAGATTATTGCAAAATCTTTATTTTAAAGGAAATTAATTTTGAAATTTTTTTTTTTTTTAAAAAAAAAATTTCCGCGAAAAAAAATTTGTTAAAAAAAATCCGCGATTTTTTTCTTTTTTTGAAAAAAATATGTTCGTACTTGTTTAAATACCATTTGGTGTTCAATTATGTTCACATATGTCAACCAGAAGCCGAATTAAAGCATTTTGTATTTTAGGTTATGTTGAATGTACTGAAATTTTTGAGGTGTGCTTACATTTTCGTTCATAACTTTTGAACCGCTAAACCGATATCGCTCAAATGCAATACCAAACTTCTCGGGAGAACTTCCAATAAATAGGTTAAGTTTCAGTCATCTCTGTGCAATATTTTGTCCGCGACAGCATTTTCCACAGACAGACAGACGGACATTCGGACAGACGGACATCGCTAGAATGTCTTAATATCGATGGGGCACCATGAATATATATACTTTATGGGGTCCCAGATCGATATTTCGATGAGTTACAAATGGAATGACAAACTTATATATACCTTCTATCACTAAGTGGAGGGTATAAAAATGTCTCAAAATCTGATACTTTTTTTATATAGAAAAAATGTCTCAGAATCTGAGACTTTTTTTATACAGAAAAAATGTCTCAGAATCTGAGACTTTTTTTAAATAGAAAAAATGTCTCAGAATCTGAGACTTTTTCTATATAGAAAAAATGTCTCAGAATCTGAGACTTTTTCTATATAGAAAAAATGTCTCAGAATCTGAGACTTTTTCTATATAGAAAAAATGTCTCAGAATCTGAGACTTTTTCTATATAGAAAAAATGTCTCAGAATCTGAGACTTTTTCTATGTAGAAAAAAAGTCTCAGAATCTGAGACTTTTTCTATATAGAAAAAATGTCTCAGAATCTGAGACTTTTTCTATATAGAAAAAATGTCTCAGAATCTGAGACTTTTTCTATATAGAAAAAATGTCTCAGAATCTGAGACTTTTTCTATATAGAAAAAATTTCTCAGAATCTGAGACTTTTTTTATATAGAAAAAATGTCTCAGAATCTGAGACTTTTTCTATATAGAAAAAATGTCTCAGAATCTGAGACTTTTTCTATATAGAAAAAATGTCTCAGAATCTGAGACTTTTTCTATATAGAAAAAATGTCTCAGAATCTGAGACTTTTTCTATATAGAAAAAATGTCTCAGAATCTGAGACTTTTTCTATATAGAAAAAATGTCTCAGAATCTGAGACTTTTTCTATATAGAAAAAATGTCTCAGAATCTGAGACTTTTTCTATATAGAAAAAATGTCTCAGAATCTGAGACTTTTTCTATATAGAAAAAATGTCTCAGAATCTGAGACTTTTTTTATATAGAAAAAATGTCTCAGAATCTGAGACTTTTTTTATATAGAAAAAATGTCTCAGAAATGTCAGAGAATCTGAGACTTTTTTTATATAGAAAAAATGTCTCAGAATCTGAGACTTTTTTTATATAGAAAAAATGTCTCAGAAATGTCAGAGAATCTGAGACTTTTTTTATATAGAAAAAATGTCTCAGAATCTGAGACTTTTTTTATATAGAAAAAATGTCTCAGAATCTGAGACTTTTTTTATATAGAAAAAATGTCTCAGAATCTGAGACTTTTTTTATATAGAAAAAATGTCTCAGAATCTGAGACTTTTTTTATATAGAAAAAATGTCTCAGAATCTGAGACTTTTTTTATATAGAAAAAATGTCTCAGAATCTGAGACTTTTTTTATATAGAAAAAATGTCTCAGAATCTGAGACTTTTTTTATATAGAAAAAATGTCTCAGAATCTGAGACTTTTTTTATATAGAAAAAATGTCTCAGAATCTGAGACTTTTTTTATATAAAAAAAATGTCTAAGAATCTGAGACTTTTTTTATATAGAAAAAATGTCTCAGAATCTGAGACTTTTTTTATATAGAAAAAATGTCTCAGAATCTGAGACTTTTTTTATATAGAAAAAATGTCTCAGAATCTGAGACTTTTTTTATATAGAAAAAATGTCTCAGAATCTGAGACTTTTTTTATATAGAAAAAATGTCTCAGAATCTGAGACTTTTTTTATATAGAAAAAATGTCTCAGAATCTGAGACTTTTTTTATATAGAAAAAATGTCTCAGAATCTGAGACTTTTTTTATATAGAAAAAATGTCTCAGAATCTGAGACTTTTTTTATATAGAAAAAATGTCTCAGAATCTGAGACTTTTTTTATATAGAAAAAATGTCTCAGAATCTGAGACTTTTTTTATATAGAAAAAATGTCTCAGAATCTAAGACTTTTTTTATATAGAAAAAATGTCTCAGAATCTGAGACTTTTTTTATATAGAAAAAATGTCTCAGAATCTGAGACTTTTTTTATATAGAAAAAATGTCTCAGAATCTGAGACTTTTTTTATATAGAAAAAATGTCTCAGAATCTGAAACTTTTTTTATATAGAAAAAATGTCTCAGAATCTGAGACTTTTTTTATATAGAAAAAATGTCTCAGAATCTAAGGCTTTTTTTATATAAAAAAATTGTCTCAGAATCTGAGACTTTTTCTATATAGAAAAAATGTCTCAGAATCTTAGACTTTTTCTATATAGAAAAAATGTCTCAGAATATGAGACTTTTTTATACCCTCCAACTACAGTATGGGGGTATACTCACTTTGTCATTCCGTGTGTAACGCATCGAAATATCGGTCGGGGACCCCATAAAGTATATATATTATTGATCAGTGATCGATTCTAAGACATTTTAACGATGTCCGTCCGTCCGTCCGTCCGTCCGTCTGTCCGTCCGTCCGTCCGTCCGTCTGTCCGTCCGTCTGTAGTTAACACGATGCAGTCCAAAATAAAATAGCTAGACCCTTCAAGTTTGGCACAGATATGTCTTATGTTCCTAGGCAGGTTAAGTTCGGAAATTGGCCAAATCGGACCAGGGGGAAAAAAGTTCCCCCTTGAAGAACTAAACCAACCTCAAAAAAATACACTTTTTTACATGTTTTTTTTTTGTATTTTTGTTAATTAAATGAAACATTTGGTATATTTATCGCGATGGGAAGGTGCTCTCAACGTCCCCCACTGACCCTATCAACCCCCCCCCCCCAAAAAAAAAGGAACGCCCCTGACAAGTTTTTGTTTTTATTTTTTTTTACATTTTGGAGGGTATAATAGATTCGGCACAGCCGAATTTAACACTATCACTTGTTTATATTAAAAAAATGTCTCAGAATCTGAGACTTTTTTTATATAGAAAAAATGTCTTAGAATCTGAGACTTTTTTATATAGAAAAAATGTCTCAGAATCTGAGACTTTTTTTATATAGAAAAAATGTTTCAGAATCTGAGACTTTTTTTATATAGAAAAAATGTATCACAATCTAAAACTTTTTTTTTTTAGAAAAAATGTCTCAGAATCTGAGATTTTTTTTTATATAGAAAAAATGCCTTAGAATCTGAGACTTTTTTTATATAGAAAAAATGTCTCAGAATCTGAGACTTTTTTTATATAGAAAAAATGTCTCAGAATCTGAGACTTTTTTTATATAGAAAAAATGTCTCAGAATCTGAGACTTTTTTTATATAGAAAAAATGTCTCAGAATCTGAGACTTTTTTAATATAGAAAAAATGTCTCAGAATCTGAGACTTTTTTAATATAGAAAAAATGTCTCAGAATCTGAGACTTTTTTTATATAGAAAAAATGTCTCAGAATCTGAGACTTTTTTTATATAGAAAAAATGTCTCAGAATCTGAGACTTTTTTTATATAGAAAAAATGTCTCAGAATCTGAGACTTTTTTTATATAGAAAAATGTCTCAGAATCTGAGACTTTTTTTATATAGAAAAAATGTCTCAGAATCTGAGACTTTTTTTATATAGAAAAAATGTCTCAGAATCTGAGACTTTTTTTATATAGAAAAAATGTCTCAGAATCTGAGACTTTTTTTATATAGAAAAAATGTCTCAGAATCTGAGACTTTTTTTATATAGAAAAAATGTCTCAGAATCTGAGACTTTTTTTATATAGAAAAAATGTCTCAGAATCTGAGACTTTTTTTATATAGAAAAAATGTCTCAGAATCTGAGACTTTTTTTATATAGAAAAAATGTCTCAGAATCTGAGACTTTTTTTATATAGAAAAAATGTCTCAGAATCTGAGACTTTTTTTATATAGAAAAAATGTCTCAGAATCTGAGACTTTTTTTATATAGAAAAAATGTCTCAGAATCTGAGACTTTTTTTATATAGAAAAAATGTCTCAGAATCTGAGACTTTTTTTATATAGAAAAAATGTCTCAGAATCTGAGACTTTTTTTATATAGAAAAAATGTCTCAGAATCTGAGACTTTTTTTATATAGAAAAAATGTCTCAGAATCTGAGACTTTTTTTATATAGAAAAAATGTCTCAGAATCTGAGACTTTTTTTATATAGAAAAAATGTCTCAGAATCTGAGACTTTTTTTATATAGAAAAAATGTCTCAGAATCTGAGACTTTTTTTATATAGAAAAAATGTCTCAGAATCTGAGACTTTTTCTATATAGAAAAAATGTCTCAGAATCTGAGACTTTTTCTATATAGAAAAAATGTCTCAGAATCTGAGACTTTTTTTATATAGAAAAAATGTTTCAGAATCTGAGACTTTTTTTATATAGAAAAAATGTCTCAGAATCTGAGACTTTTTTTATATAGAAAAAATGTCTCAGAATCTGAGACTTTTTTTATATAGAAAAAATGTCTCAGAATCTGAGACTTTTTTTATATAGAAAAAATGTCTCAGAATCTGAGACTTTTTTTATATAGAAAAAATGTCTCAGAATCTGAGACTTTTTTTATATAGAAAAAATGTCTCAGAATCTGAGACTTTTTTTATATAGAAAAAATGTCTCAGAATCTGAGACTTTTTTTATATAGAAAAAATGTCTCAGAATCTGAGACTTTTTTTATATAGAAAAAATGTCTCAGAATCTAAGACTTTTTTTATATAGAAAAAATGTCTCAGAATCTGAGACTTTTTTTATATAGAAAAAATGTCTCAGAATCTGAGACTTTTTTTATATATAGAAAAAATGTCTCAGAATCTGAGACTTTTTTTATATATAGAAAAAATGTCTCAGAATCTGAGACTTTTTTTATATAGAAAAAATGTCTCAGAATCTGAGACTTTTTTTATATATAGAAAAAATGTCTCAGAATCTGAGACTTTTTTTATATAGAAAAAATGTCTCAGAATATGAGACTTTTTTTATATAGAAAAAATGTCTCAGAATCTGAGACTTTTTTTATATAGAAAAAATGTCTCAGAATCTGAGACTTTTTTTATATAGAAAAAATGTCTCAGAATCTGAGACTTTTTTTATATAGAAAAAATGTCTCAGAATCTGAGACTTTTTTTTATATAGAAAAAATGTCTCAGAATCTGAGACTTTTTTTATATAGAAAAAATGTCTCAGAATCTGAGACTTTTTTTATATAGAAAAAATGTCTCAGAATCTGAGACTTTTTTTATATAGAAAAAATGTCTCAGAATCTGAGACTTTTTTTATATAGAAAAAATGTCTCAGAATCTGAGACTTTTTTTATATAGAAAAAATGTCTCAGAATCTGAGACTTTTTTTATATAGAAAAAATGTCTCAGAATCTGAGACTTTTTTTATATAGAAAAAATGTCTCAGAATCTGAGACTTTTTTTATATAGAAAAAATGTCTCAGAATCTGAGACTTTTTTTATATAGAAAAAATGTCTCAGAATCTGAGACTTTTTTTATATAGAAAAAATGTCTCAGAATCTGAGACTTTTTTTATATAGAAAAAATGTCTCAGAATCTGAGACTTTTTTTATATAGAAAAAATGTCTCAGAATCTGAGACTTTTTTTATATAGAAAAAATGTCTCAGAATCTGAGACTTTTTTTATATAGAAAAAATGTCTCAGAATCTGAGACTTTTTTTATATAGAAAAAATGTCTCAGAATCTGAGACTTTTTTATATAGAAAAAATGTCTCAGAATCTGAGACTTTTTTTATATAGAAAAAATGTCTCAGAATCTGAGACTTTTTTTATATAGAATCTGAGACTTTTTTTATTTTTATTTTTTTTTATATAGAAAAAATGTCTCAGAATCTGAAACTTTTTTTATATAGAAAAAATGTCTCAGAATCTGAGACGTTTTTTTGTATAGAAAAAATGTCTCAGAATCTGAGACTTTTTTTATATAGAAAAATGTCTCAGAATCTGAGACTTTTTTATATATAAAAAATGTCTCAGAATCTGAGACTTTTTTTATATAGAAAAAATGTCTAAGAATCTGAGACTTTTTCTATATAGAAATAATGTCTCCGAATCTGAGACTTTTTTTATATAGAAAAAATGTCTCAGAATCTGAGACTTTTTTATATAGAAAAAATGTCTCAGAATCTGAGACTTTTTTTATATAGAAAAAATGTCTCAGAATCTAAGACTTTTTCTATTTAGAAAAAGTCTTTCAGAATCTGAATCATTTGAAACATTTTATCGAATTTCAAGAAAATTTATTTTATTTTTAATTAAAAACTTATATTCCCAAAAAAAAAATTTAATTCATCTGCTACAAAAAGAGAAACACATTAATATAAATTAATAATATCGTCATAATGACAACCTATAATCCTCTTAAAAATGTTTTTGCTTGTCTCTCATTCAGTCTGGCGAAAAATTATAATATTCCTTTTTATCGACAAATAGTAAAAATAGTTAATAAGCTTTCTATAGTTTGACATAACGGAAAAATCCTTTATAAATATCCTTAGGCCACAACAAACTACTACTACTACTTCTACTACCAACCATTACAAAACCAATCAAAAGCAATCATGTGCTAGAAATGTTGTTTTATAAACTAAAAATGTTTAATATTTTCTTTCCGTTACAACTTTTTTCCAGCCCCAGACCATTTTATATGCAGAATTTAAAGGAATTAATTGTTTTGAATGTAAATTTTTTGATTTTTTTTTTCAAAATATTTTTAGATTTTAAAATATTGATTTGAAACTAGACAAATATTGTTATTTAAGTAAACCGATCGTATTAACATCTGTTTTTCTGTCTATTAAGCGATGCCCGTCCTTCTATCAATATTAAATGCGTAAAAAAAAAATACAAAAATGTAATTTTTAATCGCCATGATCCAAAAACAGATCGATAAACTTCTTCTGGCATAAAAAAATTGCTGATCCGATTTTTCCATTTACAAACTTAAGTAGCCTACTATCATAAGACCCCTGTAGGTAAGTTGGTAGCGTGCTGGCATATGAAACTGGGGGTCCTGGGTTCGATTCCCACTAATATCCTTAGCCGATTTCGCTACAACGAGACGACAGTCATTGTTACCTGTTATCAGTTAGGATGCAATTATTAAAAAAAATTAATTTGTGGTTAAATAAACAAAAATAAATAGAAACTTTTCATCATGGGATCAAAATTATTATTATATAAAAGACAAATTTGTGCCAAATTTCAAAGGCTTATAGTCCGGGAGCCAGCGTAATTTTGATTCGACCATTTTATAACAGCTGATTTTTTATAAATATTATAGACTTTGGAGTGTTCATTCTCAAATCGGCCGCTATCCCAAAGCCGGGGAATATGAGTACTAGGACCTTCCCAACTTGCAAAATTTTATTGTAGATAAATAACGCAAAAAAATATTCCAAAATCGACCGTTAATTGCATTCCTTTAAGACTCTGTATAAATATTAGTTGTTTGTATACATAGAGTTTCCGTTTTATTTTTCTGTTGTTTATAATCATCATCATCATTTCAATCGATTTTATGGTTGATATTCAATTGATTTTGTATAGAATTTTTAATGGGTTGTTGATTAGGGTGGATCGAATTTGGCTTTTGGGCGAATATCGTTCCGGCTCACCGACAGATGTGTTGGAATAGACCTAAAAACAATGTGGTTAAATTTTCATGCAGATCGGTGGTCATCTTCCGCTGCCGAAATGACGTTGAAAATCCGCGATTTCTTAAAAAATAGTATTTATTTCAAAAAATTGCCAAAATTACAAAAATCACTTAATCTTCTTTTTTATTTCAGTCAATCTTTTCAATTCGATCATATTTTCTTAGAAAAAAATTTCAGCTTAATAGGACATTGTTAACTCCTCTAAAACGGTTGCCGAAAATGACCCATTCATTTTGCCCTAAACTCAAAACCCCAAATTTAAAAAAGATTTTTTTTTTGATTTTAAGTTGCACAATCTAAAGTTTTTATTGCATTTATTTCAAGTATATATAAGTTCGTTTGACAAAATTTTTTTTTGAAAAAATACGAGATTCTTAAACAGCGCGTGTAACGGTCTGTTTCCAGGACATTTTGGGAAAATTGCACTTTTTTTTAAAACTCAACATTTTAAGTTAAAAACTTTTCATTTTACACTAGATTTATTATAAATTATAAAACTTAATATAGAAATGTTGGATTTTAAGAAATTCTTTAACCCTAAACAGCTTTGGGTCCTAAATGACCCATGATGAACAAATGCATCTAGCAATAAACCGATTTTGGCGGGCGACTAACCATTGGGAACATATTTTTTCCATTAAAAATGGGAGCGTGAGTAAAGATGGGAGCGTGAGTGGAGATGAGAGCGTGAGTGAATTTGAGCAACTCACGCTCACGAAGAAAAAAAATTTCGCGCAGGAAATATTTTAAGTTTGCATACATTTTACGCAGGATCACGTGATTGCAACATATTTAACTCATTCACGCTATAATCACGCTTACGAAAACTCAACATAACAATATTTTGACGTGTTTAATTTTTCTGTCACCATAAAAAATCATGCAATCTCTCGAAATTTCACTAACGCTTACGAGTGAATCACGTGAAATTTGTGTCACGTGTGCATTTGTACAAATTATATTTTTAATGCAAAATAAAAAAGTGATCCATATATTTTTTTTCAACAAGTTTAAATATTATTTCCCATTTAAATGCTCCCACCCCGAAAGCATTATCCCCTTAAATGCCAGAATATAGCAAGTAAATAGTCTATTGAATTTATTCAGCAATATTCTTATTTAAATGTGCATTTAAGCGGGATACTATTTGAATGATATTTGAACTTTTTTGTTTCATTTGCATTAAAAATATTATTTTTAAAATTGCACTGTTAAGCGTGAGTAAAATTTCGTGATTTTGCATGATTTTTATGGTGACGGAAAAATGAACATGTCAAAATTCAGCTTGAGTGAGATTAACATGTGACACTCATGTAATCCTGCGTAAAATGTATGCAAAATTAAAAAATTTCTTGCGTGAGAAATTTTTTTTTTTCTTCGTAAGCGTGAGGTGGTCGAATTCACTCACGCTCCCATCCTTACTCACGCTCCCATTTTTAATTGAAAAATATGTTTCCAATGGTTTGTCGACCGCCAAAAGCAGTTTATTGCTAGATGCATGTTCATCATGGGTCATTTAGGGCCCAAAGCTGTTTAGGGTTAAAGAGTTTCTTAAAATCCAACATTTCTATATTAAGTTTTATAATTTATAATAAATCTGGTGTAAAATGAAAAGTTTTTAACTAAAAATGTTGAGTTTTAAAAAAAAAGTGCAATTTTCCCAAAATGTCCTGGAAACAGACCGTTACACGCGCTGTTTAAGAATCTCGTATTTTTTCAAAAAAATTTTTTGTCAAACGAACTTATATGTACTTGAAATAAATGCAATAAAAACTTTAGATTGTGAAACTTAAAATCAAAAAAAAAATTCTTTTTTAAATTTGGTGGTTTTGAGTTTAGGGCAAAATGAATTGGTCATTTTCGGCTACCGTTTTAGAGGGGTTAGCAATGTCCTATTAAGCTGAAATTTTTTTCTAAAAAAATATGATCGAATTGAAAAGATTGACTGAAATAAAAAAGAAGATTAAGTGATTTTTGTAATTTTGGCAATTTTTTGAAATAAATACTATTTTTTAAGAAATCGCGGATTTTCAACGTCATTTCGGCAGCGGAAGATGACCACCGATCTGCATGAAAATTTAACCACATTGTTTTTAGGTCTATTCCAACACATCTGTCGGTGAGCCGGAACGAAATTCGCCAAAAAGCCAAATTCGATCCACCCTATTGTTGATGTCAAACACGATTTAAACATACACACTCTTACAAAGGCATACAATCATACCGGCATTAAAACGCACACACACAAACAAAAGTTTTGATTGTAAAAGTATTGTAAGCTGCTCGGTTTTTACGTAAAATTTATCAAACTCCATAAAAAATAAGTAAAAATGTTTTACTCGGCTCTATTGAATAAAATATACCCTTCCTAATGTTTTTTAAACCTTTAACCACAGTATGGCGGATCCAGGGGAGGGGAAATTTTGAGACCTTTTTCATATAGAAAAAGTCTTAGATTCTCCCTAAGTAGGCTTCCATTCAAAATTACATTTTTATAAAAATTCCTCCAACTGTTATTTGTATGGGAGCCTACTTAGGGAGTGGAGATAGGACGTAGGTATGTTTAAAAAAAAAGGTTGTAGGGTAAAAATAAATGGGTGTCGGTTTCACTAATGACCCCTCTCGGACCGCCTTAACAATTGGAGATAGAGGGTAGGTGTGTTCAGAGAAAATGTTTGGACTAAAAAAATATTGTGGGTCGGTCATACATTTTGTTGCTCTAAGGGCACTATTAGGGCAGTTAGAGCGGTTGGAGCAAATTTTAAAAAATGTCGTTTTGTGTGGGAGCCCCCTTAGAAATTGGAGATAGGGTATTAGTTTGTTCCATAGAAATGTTAAGACGTTAAAATTAATGGGGGTCGGTCTTATAAATGACTCCTATATGACGCACATTGGAGCAGTAGAACTGATTTTAAGATAGGAAAATTACAATAATTTTTTTTCAAAAAATTTTAAAAAATGGTAATAATCGTTATCCCACGTTCCTCCTGGGCAAAAAAGTTTAGAGTGGATAGAAGTTTTACACAAAAAAATTTCAAAAAAATCGAAGAGTACAAACATTTTCAAAAATGAGATTTAAATTTTAAAACTTAAAAATCGCATACTAGCGCGCTTTTAAGAATTTTTTTGGATTTTTTTTTCTTAAAAGTACGTAAAAAACAAAATTTTTGAAGAAAAAAAAATTGAAATTTGGATCATTTTTGAAGAAGTTATGAGTAAAAGAAGTTTGAGTAAAGGAACAAACTACCAATTTTTAAAAGTTCGATATCTTTTGAAAGGGTCATCAAAAAAATCTGAAAATTTATCACGTAGGAGTTTTCGAAGGGTACTAAAAACTGTAAACAAATTGGGAAAATCTAAATTTTTTTTTCAAAGTGTCCGATTTGACACTGAATGCCCCATATACTTTATGGGGTTTCCGACCGATATTTCGGTGCGTTACAAACGGAATGACAAAGTGAGTATACCCCCATACTGTGGTTGGAGTCCCAGATTCTGAGACCTTTTTTATATAGAAAAAGTCTCAGATTCGTATAGAAAAATTCTCAGATTCTGAGACATTTTTCGTATAGAAAAATTATCAGATTCTAAGACATTTTTCCTGTAGAAAAAGAAATTTGAGAAACATTTGAGAAATATTCTCAAATTCCGGAACCATTTTCGTATAGAAAAAGTCTCAGATTTTAAAACTTTTTTTCTATACAAAAGTCTCAGATTGTGAGACCTTTTTCCTATAGTAAAATTCTCAGATTCTGAGACCTTTTTCCTGTAGAACAATTCTCAGATTCTGACCTTTTTCCAAAAGAAAAAGTCTAAGATTAAGAATATTTCTTTCTGAGACCTTTTTTTTTATAAAATAAGGCTCAGATTTTGAGATCTTTTTCCTTTAGAAAAAGTCTCAGATTCTGAGACCTTTTTTCTATTAAAAAAAGTCTAAGATTCTGAGACCATTTTCCAAAAAAAAAAAAATCTCAGTTTCTGAGACCTTTTTCTTACAGAAAAACTCTCAGATTTTGAGATCTTTTCTCTATAGAAAATGTCTCAGATTCTGAGACCTTTTTTCTATAGAAATAGTCTCAGATTCTGAGACATTTTTCTTATAGAAAAAGTCTCAGACACTGAGACCTATTTCCTATAAAAAATGTCTCAGATTCTAAACTTTTTTTCTAAAGAAAAAGTCTCGGATTCTGAGACTTTTTTCCTATAGAAAAATTCTCAGATTCTGACACCTTTTTTCTATAGAAAAAGTCTCAGATTCTGAGACCTTTTTTCTACAGAAAAAGTCTCAGATTCTGAAACCTATTTCCTATAGACCCTTGAGACCTTTTTCCCATAGAAAAAGTCTCAGATTCTGATACCTATTTCCTATAGAAAGTCTCAGATTCTGAGACCTTTTTCCCATAGAAAAAGTCTGAGATTCTGAGACCTTTTTCCTATAGAAAAAGTCTCAGATTCTGTGACCTTTTTCCTATAGAAAAAGTCTCAGATGCTGAGACCATTTTCCTATAGAAAAAGTCTTAGATTCTGAGACCTTTTTAATATAGAAAAAGTCTCAGGGTCTGAGACATTTTTCGTATAGAAAAATTCTCAGATTCTGAGACATTTTTTCTGTAGAAAAAGAAATTTGAGAAATATTCTCAAATTCCGGAACCTTTTTCGTATTTTCTATACGAAAAGTCTCAGATTTTAAAATTTTTTTCTATACAAAAGTCTCAGATTCGGAGACCTTTTTCCTATATTCAAATTCTCAGATTCTGAAACCTTTTTCCTGTAGAAAAATTCTCAGATTCTGACCGTTTTCCGAAAGAAAAAGTCTAAGATTATATTTTTTTCTGAGACATTTTTTCTATAGAAAAAGTCTCAGATTTTGAGATCTTTTTCCTTTAGAAAAAGTCTTAGATTCTGAGACCTTTTTTCTATTAAAAAAAGTCTAAGATTCTGAGACCATTTTCCAAAAAAAAATCTCAGTTTCTGAGACCTTTTTCTTACAGAAAAAATCTCAGATTTTGAGATCTTTTTCCTATAGAAAATGTCTCAGATTCTGAGACCTTTTTCCTATAGAAATAGTCTCAGATTTGGAGACCTTTTTCCTCTAGAAATAGTCTCAGATTCGGAGACCTTTTTCCTATAGAAATAGTCTCAGATTCTGAGACATTTTTCCTATAGAAAAAGTCTCAGACACTGAGACCTATTTCCTATAGAAAAAGTCTCAGATTCTAAACTTTTTTTCTAAAGAAAGAGTCTCAGATTCTGAGAACTTTTTCCTATAGAAAAATTTTCAGATTCTAATACCTTTTTCCTATATAAAAAGTCTCAGATTCTGAGACCTTTTTCCCATAGAAAAAGTCTCAGATTTTGAACCCTTTTACCTATAGAAGAAGTTTTAGATTTTTCCTATAGAAAAAGTCTGATTCTGCGACCTTTTTCCTATAGAAAAAGTCTCGGAATTTGTAAACATTTATGGCGCAGAAGAAAAGTTCTCCCAAAAGCCCCTAAAAAGCTAAAAAAATAGATTTTTAACAAACGGTATGATAAAATTTATATAATCCCTATTCACTTTAGTGAAAGTTTTAACATAAAGGGGGCATTTTATAGTTCGGTCATATTGATCTCCAATAAAAAAAACTTGTGACCTGATATACTTTTTTTACTTTTGTAAAAAATTCCTTTTGCTTATTTTATATTGTAAATTTTGTTTTGTAGTTATAAAATCGTTTTTACTTGATTTGTTTTCAAACAAACTTTTCAATTTACATCATCTAACAAAAAAATTATGCACTATGACACAGAAAGTACAGGGTGCGCCATATTTTATGTCGGTATGTGAATATTGAATAAGTTACAAACAAATCAACCGATTTCCAGACATAATGTAATTTTAATTTAATTTGGGCCTAGTTAATGTTTTGACCAATTTTTATATAAAACATAAATTAAATAGCCTCCCCTATTTCTCATTAAAATTTTGTTTGTAGGTTTTTCATGTGGAGTTTCGTAATATCCAAATAAAATTTGGACTTATTGTTTGTTAGTCCCCTTAAACAAGTGCCATCCGATATTCACTTAAATCTGTATATTGGCAAGAAATGTAAGCCAATTTCACTTAAATTTGGTTTGCATGCATTTTTTTCTTAGTAAAAGATCTAACCAAATAAAGATCCAATCGGTCCAAGCTTGGACTGGGGACCCATTTTCCGGCAAACACTGGTGTAGGGTATTATATGGTCGGCAAAATAAAAAAAAAATCAGTATTTCACTTGTTTTAAATTTCAATTAAAAATATTTTGGTTAGCCCATTGTGCAACATTTATTTTCACAAGAATTTAAGTGTATATTTGTGTGTACTATACTATATTTATGTAAGTACAATTGTAAATGTTGTCAATAATCCAAAGGATTTACTATTTATATCGTAACTACAACTATATACATTACATCGTACTTTGTACACTCACAAATTATTGTTGGTAAAATCAACTAAAATTTTTAGTTAAAAAAACCAAAAAATATGTTTTTAAAATCCACCACATTTTTAGTAAAAACAATTAAAATTTTAGTTAAATTTAACAACCATTTGTGTAGTTACTAGAGTTAGGCACGTAAGTGATTTTTGACTAACTCACGCTCACGACAGGAATTTTTGAATCACGCAAACTCACTCACGAGCATATTTTTTCTACTCACACTCACAACCACGCGAGTAAATTTAACACAACTTACACTCACACCAGCTTCACTTACACTCACGAAACTGTTATTCATACAAAAAAAAATCAAAAACTAAAATTTCAAAAATCTTCTAAAATTTAATGCAAAATTTGCAAAAGTACACTTTTTTACCCCTTAGAAACGGAATTTTCAAAAAGTACTTTTTCCGGAATGTTATTTTCACCAAAGGATCCTTTATTCCAAATTTCAAAATTTTAGAAACAATATTTCAGGAAATATAAAAAGTACCAAACACAGACTTTTTACCCCGCTTAGAAACGGAATTTCTAAAAAATTATTTTTTTAGAATGTTTCGAACATTCAAAATATCAAGTGTCTTCAAGAAATATTAAAAATACCAAAAGTACACTTTTTTACCCCTTAGAAACGGAATTTACAAAAAGTACTTTTTCGGGAATGTTTTTTTCACCAACGGATCCTACATTCCAAATTTCAAGTTTCTAGAAGCAATATTTCAGGAAATATAAAAAGTACCAAATACTGAACGAAATTTCTAAAAAGTACCTTTTCCAGATAGCTTTTTTTTCATTGAAGGATAATAAATACATTCAAAATTTCATGTTTCTAGGTCCATTATTGCAAGAAATATAAAAACTACCAAAAGTACACTTTTTTACCCCTTTTACCCCCCTAAGGATTTGAATTTTCAATAAGTACTTTTTCAGAATGTTTTTTTTTTCACCGAAGGATTCTACATTTCATTCTCAAGGTTTCTTGGACCATTACTTTAGGAAATATAAAAAGTACCAAAAGCTTACTTTTTTAACCCTTTAACCGCCCTAAGAAATGAAATTTCGAAAAAGTACTTTTTCCAGATTTTTTATTTTTTTTTGCCAAAGGATCCTACATTCCAAATTTCAAGTAAATAAAACAAAGCATCAAAAGTACAATTTTTTACCCCTTTTACCCCTTAGAATCAACATTGGTAAAAAACAGCCTTAGTGTCTCTATTTTCTTGGAGGTAAAACAACATTCCAAATTTCTAGGACCATTATTTTTGAAAATATAAAAAGTATATTTTCATACACGTAGAACACGTGTATGAAAATTATTCATACACGTGTTGCTAAAGAAGAATCTGCATTTGGACTTTCAAACTCAAAATGGCGTTTTTTTTTAAATAACCGATTCACTTAAAACTTTACGCACAGATTCTTCTTAAGCGACCACAAAAACCCGTGTATTAAAAGTTTTAAGCGAATCCGTAATGTTTTTAAAAAAATTGGACGCCATGGCGCGCCATATTGAAATTCAAAAACCGCCACTCGGCATTAAAAAGTAAATATTTTTAAGTAATTTCGAATTTTTTGAAAAAAAAAATTTTAAACCCATACCAATTTTGGAGAGAGCGGTGGCCCGGTTGACGAAGAACCCCCCATATATTTTTTGTAAAAAACCATAAATGCTGAAAAAGCGTGCCAAAACAGGACAAAATGACAAAATTAACAAAACAAAATTGAACGACCGTACTGAAAAATCAAAATTAAGTAATGGCCAATTGAGCTGAATAAACGAAAATACCTAAAAGAGCTGAAATGAACGAACTAGATAAACCGCTCATTTAAGTGAATAGTTCAATTGAACTAAATCGTCTGTGAACGACACAACTCTACTGCATTGTGTTTACTTCGATTCCAAGACATTCATAGAAAGTCCTAGAATCAATTATGGATTTATGGGTTGGAGGCTATAAAATTCTGTAGCGCTAAATCAGTATTAACTTTCTTTGAATTTAGTTCATTTTCCCATTTTTTAGTTCATTTGTTAAGTCTAGTAGCCGTTAAACTTTTCTGAGTGTAGTTGTACTCGAATGCGGTCGATAAGCTTAATGAAATCCATAGACACAGAAACAAACTAACACTCACACAAGTATTTTATACACATTTATACATCACTATATATATGAAAGGATTTTCGTATTTTTCTATTTGTGTGTGTGTGTATTTTATTTAAACTTTTTAAATATTGAGAAAAATACTACGTGTCGTTTTGTAATAACATTTTATTTTGTTTTTTCAATACATTATTTTTTATTTTGCGGTCATTTTTTTAATTTTTTTTCATTTCAACTTAATACTCGTACTCTTGATATAAATAGCGATAAAGTTAAACTAACTAAACGAACAAACTATAAAATATGTAGTGGAAAACCGAAACAAAAAACTATTTAAAATCCCTTTACCAACATTTAAACTATTAATTGAAATCGATTTTTTCTTTATAATAGATTTAAACAATTTTTTTCTGAGTTTATTCAAAACTTTTATAAATGTTGACAGTTTTATAAAGTTCATTTCTGTTAGTTAAATAATGTATTTTGACAAGAGAATCCGGCTGTGATAGGGCCATTGTCCTGGATATCGATCTCATAACACCAAAGATCATGTCTCGGGGAAGGACCAATTTACGTAAGGTTATGGTTCAGATGATCCTTCCAATGTTATTTCAAAAGGAGCTGCTTAACCAGCATGAGGCTGTGTTCCTAAACCGAAAGTATCTTCATCTCCTCAGTAGATGGTGTTTCGAGGTTAGGGCGCTACGGTTCTTAGGGCTGAATTTTGATAACTCTAAAGCTTCTTCCATGTTCCTCGCACTGAAGAAATTCATGAGATCATGGAGATATGCATGTAGCTTATCAATGTTATGGTCCCGTGCCATTAAGGTGCTGTCGTCGGCATAGGATATTAATTCCACCTTTTGGGGTGGTGCCGGGAGTTAAGAAAGTTAGAAGAAGTTAAACAAGATCGAGAAGAGAGAGAGAACGCCACATTGGGGCACTAATTGTTTAACTCTACGGGGTTTTGACTTTTTATTTCTAAACTCCAAAAAACAACGACCACACATATAGTTTACCACCCACGTCTTTATGGTGTTGGGAAGACTGGAGTTGGCGATGTCTCCGAAGAATGTGGTGTGACTGATCTTGTCAAAGGCTTTTGACAGGTCTAGCGCAACCATCACTGTGAGCTCACTTGGCTTACTTTGATTAAGTCCATGGCTTATATGTAAGGTGCTTTTGGAATCCGTGCTGCTGCTGAGTGGTGCTGTGTGATGCTGGGGAGGAGAAACACCTCAAGTGTCTTCGCAAATGGTGACATCAAGGACTTCGGCCTGTACGATTCTTCTTGGTACGCAATTTTCTCGGGTTTTAAAACCCATTTTCCAGATTTGGGTATAACCAGAGTGGATAGCGACAAGTTGAGAACTTTGGTCATGTCTTCGAAACCCGGCACGTTCAAGTGCTTAAGCATCAGCATCGAAATTCCGTCGGGGCTTAATGCTTTGGGCGGTTTCGAGTTTTTGATGGCATTTGCAACTTCACTAAAACTGGTGGTCCGTAAATAACTGGAAGGTTGTGTACTTTCCCCACAACACTTCGTTTCGCCTTTTCTCTCTCGGGGTGCTGTATGAACTGGCGGCCGAAACATACCGCGCACCGCTTACGGTCCAATAACGTGTTGTTGCAGAAGTTTATTGCAACCCTGTCATCTACCTTCGTGAGATGCGAGAGAGCTTTGACTGTCGACCACAGTTAAATAGCTCCGGAGATGAGGTTGCAGTTCTTCAGGTGATCTTTGCACTTATTCCTTTTGTACTCGTAGTCTTATTTTCTATGAAAATCATAAACTATTTTTATGCTTGTGATAAACCCTAGTGAAATTTGATACGCCAAATATTCGTAAAACATTCCGGAATGTGTGCTGCTGCTGGATGATACTGTGTTAGACTGGGGAGGAGAAGTAGCTCAAGTGTCTTCGCGAATCGTGACAAAATCTTCTCTTCTATTCGACTCACGGCATCTCCAAGAGCTTAAGCATCACCATGGAAATTCCGTCGGGTCCTAATGCTTTGGATGGTTTCACGTTTTTGATAGCATCTGCAACTTTACTAAAACTGGTGGTCCGTCAATGACTGGAAGATGTACTTTCCTCACAACACTTCTTTTCGCCTCATCTCTCTCGGGGTGCTCTATGAACTGGCGCTCGACTGGCGCTCGATAGAGCAACGTGTTGTTGCCGAAGGTTATTGTAACCCTGTCAACTACCTGGTTTGGAGAAGTAGCTCAAGTGTCTTCGCGAATTGTGACAAAACAGGGACCAATCTACCTATTTTCCAGACTTCGGGTATAACCAGAGTGGGCATCGAAAAGTTGAGGGCTTTGGTCATGAGCTCGACTCCTGGCAAAAACTTCACTCGACAGAAAACTGCACTCGACAGAAAACATTCGCCTTCTTTTCGCCTCATCTCTCTCGAAGTGCTCTATGAATTGGCCGCCGAAACATGCCAATCACCGCTTAGGATCCAATAATGTGTTGTAGCCGAAGGCTATTGCAACCCTGTTATCTACCTTCGTGAGATGCGGGAGAGCTTTGACTGTTGAACACAGTTTACTAGCTTTGAAGCTAAGGTTGCAGTTCTTAGGGTGATCTATTCACTTGTTCCTTTTTTATTCGTTGACCAATTTGCTGATCTCCAGATTTAGTTGGCCGAGTCTGGGATCGGTGGAGCTGGTCTTACGAATATCATTACGCTCATATGCGAGTCCCGCCGCCTCTGCTAGGAATTTTGTTCTGACTATTGGTATTCGATCACGAGGAATTAAGCGAGAGGCTGCTGTAGTGACGATTTTTTGGAACAACTTTTTCGCGAAACGCACGTCGGAGCGGGTGGTTAGGTCACTGACGTGGCGGTTAGTATACACTCTGAAGCCGACCCAGTCTGCCTTTTTATGATTTATAAAGGTTCGTCGTTCAGTAAGTACTAAATCAGAAGGTGGTCTGAATTAAGTGATGCCAATGCTCGCCATGTTGCATTATTCATCAGATCTCCGCTTGCAATGGTGATGTCTGACGAGCTAGCGCATGTTCCCACAATCCTGGTGGGCATATCTTCGTTCAAAGTGCAAAAGGTCGTGTCATCTATTTTTTCCGCCAGTGACGCTTCTCTCTGGACGTCCCCGAGAATCGAGTGCCAGTGATAATGATGAGTATTGAAATCTCCCATAACCATGCGGTTATCACCCTCAAGCAAACAGCTAATATCAGGGTGATAACTGAGTGTACAACTATTCACTGGCGGGATGTAGATGTTGCACAGCTCGATCTCTGCAACTATTGAGCAGACATCAATACACTGGTATTGCAGTTACTTTGACTAATCGGTCAGACGAGATCACTCTGTATTGCACTGTGTGATGGGTTATGAACGCGATACCCCTCCTCCTCTTGTGCCTTCCGAGCTCAGAATGTTGTAACAATTACAACTCTGGAGGCTGGAGTTGCTGTTGTACCCCTAGAGGAGTCAAATATATGACTGACCCCCAATATTTTTTCAACCCCAAAATTTTTTCGGAGCATATGTACCTATCCTCAATCTTCAACCCTGAAGGTAGTTTTCATACATTTCTTAACTTTTTATATATTTTTGCTTAGGAAAACACCTTCTAAGACCGACTGCTCTCTCAAAATTTTACATTTTCTAGAGAATATAATGAACTTTCATTTAATTTTTTTTATACCCTCCACTTAGTGATAGAGGGTATATATAAGTTTGTCATTCCGTTTGTAACTCATCGAAATATCGGTCTGGGACCCCATAATGTATATATATTCATGATGCCCGATCGATTTTAAGACATTCTAGAGATGTCCGTCTGTCCGTCTGTCTGTCTGTGGAAAATGCTGTCGCGGACAAAATATAGCACAGAGATGACTGAAACTAAACATATTTATTGGAAATTCTCCCGAGAAGTTTGGTATTGCATTTGAGCGATATCGGTTCAGCGGTTCAAAAGTTATGAACGAAAATGTAAGCACACCTCAAAAATTTCAGTACATTCAACATAACCAAAAAATACAAAATGCTTTAATTCGGCTTCTGGTTGACATATGTGAACATTAAAGGTGTCCTAACGACTAAGGTAATTTTTCAAAATCACTTTTTAATACGTGGTAGGGTCCTAAATTGTAGTTTTGTATCTAAAAATGAGTGAGCCAAAATTTGGAGACAATCGGATAAAAATAACTCGTGCCGAAAATGGATTGAAGTTTTGGGACACTCTTATCTGATGAAAAAACACGTTTTTTCTAGTTTTTTGAAAAATATTGGTATATGTTATTTTTTGTTAATTTTTTTGTTAAGTAATATGAAAATGGTAATAAATTACCTTTCCAAAAAGCGTAAAGAAATTCAAATCCGATGAAAAATAAGCATTTTACGCATACATGCCCCAGACCATTGTATGGTTTTTAAAGCCAAAATTTGAAAATTTTCAAAATTTTTAGGCAAAAAAATAAAAAAAAATAAATTTTACTTTATAATTATATTAAATACATGTTATAGATAAAAACCAGTGTTGGCTACCGTTACCCTTTCAATACCGTTACCGATTAAAAACCCTTTAATTTTGACTACCGTTACCGTTACCAATACCGAAATAAAAATATTTAAATACCGTTACCGATAAAAAACCATTACCTTTATTCGGATTTTCACCGGTATTATATCGGTTTTATTTCGGTTGTCATAAAATACGAATAAAAACAAAGTAAAATATTTTTAATCTACTATTCGCATTGTTATATGGACAAAAAACAATTATGAAATCGGCCCAACTAATGTCACATTCGCAATTAACTAAATCTTGACAAAGAATATGTGAAAATCGGTCCAAGCAATGATCTCATTCTCAATTCAAGAAAAGTGAGTGCCGCGTAATGTAAAAATTTTTTAGTAGGATGATGAAAGAAGAGACAAGCCTGAATTGTATTTTAAAAATAACAGATTTTTTTTGTACTTTTACTGACTCTGGTTGCTAACTTCAAAATATTTTTTGTTCAAAACTTATTATTTTGTAATTTTACAAACACTTTTTGATGTCAATTTTTTATAATTTTTCTCTAATTTAAATTAAAAAATTTTTAATTTTATTGAAAAACAAACGGCATAACAGAAAAAATAATTGCCGCTTTAAAAAAATCGAAAATTTTCTTTCTGTAAAATTATTGAGTTGCTAATTTGTTTTGCTCTGTTTTAACCCTGCACTCATAGAAATCCTACAGTATTCCTTACTAAAAAGTTGGTAGTTATTACTAATTGTTAGTATTAAAGGGCCCTACAACGCGTTAGTCAATTTTTACTAACGCAGTTATAAAAAAACGGTAAACAAATTTAAAAGCGAAAACCTATCCAAAATCGATTTTGAAAAATTTTTTAATAAAATTTTTTTTTTCAAAAGTATATAATTATTGAGCTTGATGGCTGGCAAAGATCTATTTCGGAAATTTAAAAAAAAAATATACATTTATTTTTTTCAACGAAAATTTGCTACGTGCGTTTGAAAAAAAAAAAAAATGCTCAAAAATGTAAATTTTACCAAATTAGGTGTCAAAAATAATTTTACAAATTTTTTAAAATTACTAACAAAAATTATTAAAAAATCGGTAAAAAATCAGTATTCAGTAAAGTTCAAAGTATTCCAATTTCAAAAAAATAACTAAATTTATACTGTAAAGCTAAATTTATACTGTAAATTACTAAAAAAGTAGTATAGTTAAAGTTATAACACTTTTACTGTATTTTTTACTGTAGGATTATTTTGGGTGTGCCATTTTTGATAACTCATAGCGGATGAACCCGATGTGATAGCGACTTCAAAATAAGTCAAGGGTAAATCTTAAACATTGCTCTTAAGGATGCTGAACTCATTTGGACAGTCGCCTTAACACTTAGGGCACCAACTGTCAATCAATGATGTCTTAGTTCCAAAAACCATTTTTTCTGCTCCAAATCATATAAAAAAAAAATTTTATGCGAATGGAACGTCATCTTATGCACATGATTGCAATTATTTTTTTGGTCACAAATCCGATTTCCAATCTTATCCATTACATCAGGTTTTTGAGAAATTTTAGACACAAAAAACCGCGTCTTCGGAATTTTTTGACAACTCATAGCAGATGAACTCGATGTGCTGACGACTTAAAAATAAGTCAACGGTAAATCATAAAGATTGCTCGTTAAGATGTTTAACTCATTTGTCAATAGCTTTAACCGCTGGAGCACTAATTGTAAGGTATTTTCCCCGAAATTTTTTTTAATACTGGGTAATAAGGCGTCATTGAAAGACAACTGACCAAATGAGTTCTGAATCTTAAAGAGCTTCACCCTCGATTTTTTTGAAGCCGTCATCACAGCGGGTTCATCCGCTATGACTTTCCAAAAATGACCCAAAAGGCAATTTTTTTTTAACTTTGACCTCAAATTTCTAAAAAAAACCTAAAGTGATGGAAAAGTTTGGAGAATGGATTTTTGACCAGCAAAACCATTGTTATTAAGTGTATAAGGCCGCGTCCCAGTCGCATTTTCGATGTTTAGTAGTGTAATTAATAGTTAGTATAGTTAAAAATGCACTTAATTTAACAGTTTTTTTAATTTTATTAAATACATTTTTGATTTTTACGTGTTTTTAACAAATTTGTGACTTTTTAACACTGGGTAAATTTTTTCATAATACCGGTACGTACCGGTATCGATGTTTCGGTAACGGTTTATCGTTACCGAAATAATCGAAAATACCGTTACCTTTACCGTTACCGATATAAAAAATATGTAATACCAATACCGTTACCAATACCGTTATTCGTTTCGGTTGCCAACCCTGATAAAAACTATCAGATATGGTAGTCTAACTTTTTTTTCATTTGGCGTGGGTAGTGATATAATTTCCGCGGATTCCAAAGAAAATTAGTTTTTCTAAAATAATTTAGCAAATATGGGAAACAATTTTCTGTATTGTATTATACGAAGTGAAATACATAAATTCTGAAAATTTTTTGAGAATTCGGGCATCTTTAACCCCATTTCGTCGAGGTGAAATGACAAATTTGAGACGTTATACATTTCTATAATACAAAATATCTGCATATATCCGATTTCTCAAAAGTTACAGAATTTACGTTTTACACTTCGATCCGCACAATAGAGCACAAATTTTCAAAAATTTGCTTAATTATATTAGAAAAACGCATTTTATTTGGATTCCGCGGAAATTTTATCACTACCCGCGCCAAATAAAAAAAAAGCTTAACTACCATATCTGCTATTTTTAATCTTAAACATGTTTTCAATTTGATCATAAAGTAAAATTAAATTTTTACTATTTTTTTGCCTAAAAATTTTGAAAATTTTGAAATTCTGGCTTTAAAAACCATACAATGGTCTGGGGCATGTATGCGTAAAATGCTTATTTTTCATTCGATTTTAATTTTATTAGTCGTTTTGAAAAGGTAATTTAGTACCATTTTCATATTATTTCACAAAAAATTTAACAAAAAATATCAAATACCAATGTTTTTCCAAAAACTAGAAAAAACGAGTTTTTCGTTCTTATAAGAATGTCCCAAAACTTCAATCCATTTTCGGCACGAGTTATTTTTAGCCGATTGTCCCCAAATTTTGGCTCACTCATTTTTAGATACTAAAGAACAATATAGGACCCTACCAGGTATAAAAAGGTGATTTTCGTTTTTAAGGACACCTCTAGTGAACATAATTGAACACCAAATGGTATTTAAAGAACTACGAACATATTTTTTGACAAAAAAAAAATAAAAAAATCGCGGATTTTTTTTTTACCAAAAATTTTTTTCGCGGAAATTTAAAAAAAAAAAAATGTTCAAAAGTAATTTCTCTTTAAATAAAGTTTTTTGCAATAATCTTTTTGAAATTGTGGACATTCGGCAAGACCGAATTTAACTTTTTTACTTGTTTTTAAATAAAAATGGCGTGTTTTTTGTTACATCCATTTTTAGGTAAAATTTGGAAAATTCCGACATAGTTCTGAATATTTTCCAAAAAAAAAATTTTAGAATTGTTAAGTTACTGTAGAAAAAAATTAAATATAAAGTGATGCCATGCAAAAATTGCTAAATTTTATAATGTCTGACCACGCTTATCTCACCTATTTTTTCCAAAAAACCTAAATTTTAGAATTGTTAAGTTACTGTAGAAAAAAATTAAATAGAAAATGATGTCATGCAAAAATTGCTAAATTTTACAATGTTTGACCACGCCTATCTCGCCCTTTTTCCCGAAAAACTAAAACTTTTGTTCCATGATTTGTTAGTTCCATATATGGTAATAACATCCTTACGTATCACTTTGATCTAACATATTTTTTTCGTGGTACATTTGAAATAAACAGCTTCATATGTATAACAAAATTCTAAAGCATACTTTTAGGCTATCAAATATTTCCTCATATTTAACATTCTTATAGGCGGTATGTGTGTTTTGTTAATATAAGGCATACATTTAAGAGGGGTATACACTTTGTTAACATAAAAGCATAATTTGTGTAGGAGTTTTAATTTTGTTTATTTTAATTAGGTTTTCATTTCATTTCGTTTCTTTTTTTTTTTTGGTTCCTGGTTTGTTGAATGAAGTTAAATTTAATGGAGACCCTAATTTACATTTTTTTTTTTCAAAATTATTAATTGTTAAATTGATAACATAATTGAATAAATATATAAACAACAAATATTTGTTTATATAAAAAAATTATATACACATACAACAAAGGACATACCCTTAACAAATCGCTAGAAAATTAAGAAAAATTATAAAATGAAAACAAACCTAACAAAATGCTAATTGCAGAAAAGGTTGGGCTTTGTGTAAACTTTTGTTCATAAATTGGTTCATTTTAATAATTATATATTTTCTTTTTATTTCTTTTTTTTCTTTACATCTTTAGAAATTTTCTTTTTTTTCTATTTCTTTTTAATAACTTTTTAAGGGTCTTAGGGTTAATAATATGAAAATTATTTAATCTTCTTACAAACCAGCGAGCTAGCGAATGAAGGAACGTTTTACCATGACAAGAAATGTTTTCTTTTTTTTAATTTTTTTAATGCCAAGATACCACTATAAACATCAATGTCCTTAAAATTGTCCCTTTCATTATAAAGTTTTAAGAGAAATACACATTTGGTTATTTTTTTCTTTATAAAATACACTTAAAAAAATTTTAATCTTTTTAATGTTTATTTTTGTGAATCCCCCTAACGATAACGGGAACCAGACTAGCAGGCGCGGATCCACGCGGGTGGAAAAAGGAAATCCCCCCCAAAACCGAATTCGAAGGAAAAAAAGGAAAAAAGAAAAAAGAAAGGAAAGGAAATGAAAGAATAGGAAAAGAGAGGAAAAAAGGAGAGATAAAAGAATCGAAGAGTGAAAAAGAAAATGCATTACTCTGATAAGTTTTTTCTATGAAAAATATCTAAGAATCTTAAAATTTTTCTAAAGGAAAAATGTCTGGTAATGTTAGAATATTTCTATAAGAAAAAAATTGAGAATTTTTCTATAGGAAAAACTGGGATACAAATTCTACAGAAATAATTTGCGAATTTTTCTATAGGAAAACCTAAGAATTTTTCTATAGAAGACATTTTTTTATAGAAATTTTTCTATGAAAAATTTCTCAGAAGCTTAAAATTTTTCTAAAGGAATAATGTATGGCAATGTTATAATTTTTCTATATGAAAAAAGTCTCGGAATTTTAAAATTTTTCTTTACAAAAAATAGGAGAATTTTTCTAGTCGAAAAAGTTTTTAATTTTTCTAGACGAAAAATTTGGTAATTTTTCTAATCAAAAAATTTTTCTAAACGAAAAATTTGGGAATTTTTCTAGACGAGAAATTATAGGAATAATTTGTGAATTTTTCTTAGAACTTTTTCGGAAAAAATCTGAGAATTTTTCTACAGGAAAAATCTGAGAATTTTTCTATAGGCAAAATCTGACAATTTTTTTACAGGAAAAATCTGAGAATTTTTCTACAGGAAAAATCTGAGAATTTTTCTATAGGCAAAATCTGACAATTTTTTTACAGAAAAAATCTGACAAATTTTCGTAAGAAAAATCTAACAATTTTTCTATAGAATAAATCTGATAATTTTTTTATAGGAAAAATCTGAGAATTTTTATTAGAAAATCTTTCGAAAAAATCTGAAAAGAAAATGGGTAAAAATTAAATTATGTGAACATTTTTTTTCCATCAAATTACCAAGAATCTCAGAATTTTTCTATAGGAAAAATGTTTTTAAATCTTTGAATTTTTTTATAGGAAAAAAGTCTTGGAATCATTAAATTTTTCTATAAGAAAAATACGAAAATTTTTCTATAGAAAAAATATAATAGAATCGGAATTTTTTCTAAAGGAAAAATCTCACAGAATAGGAAAAATGTATCGGAATCTAAGACCTTTTCTATTTTTTCTATAGGAAAAATGTCTAAGATTCTGAGATAATGTCTCAGAATCTGATATTATTTCTATTTGAAAGATACCTCGGAATCTAAGGCTTTTTAAAATGAATTCTGGACCTTTCTAAAGAAAAAATTCTAAAATCCTAAAAAAATCTCAGACTTTTCAATAGAAAAAATGTCTCAAAATTTGTGAGTTCTTATTTAGAAAAAAAAAAAAATCTTGATTCTGGACTTTTTCTGTATGAAAAAATACTCAGAATCTGAAACTTTGAAACTGAAAAAATGCCTCAGACTTCTGAGGAGACTTTAAGGAAAATATCCGAGAACATGTTTTAAATTCTGAGATTTTTTCTATTTGAAAAATGTTTCAGAATCTAAGACTTTTTCTGTAGGAAAACGTGCTAGACTTACAGTGGGCGACAATACATTGGAAACTTTTTTATAGTAGATGAAATTTGTTAAAGACAAAGTTAACAATACTAAACGTTATAATTATCAAACAAGTATTATAAAAAAATGATATGTAGGTAATTTATCAAGCTTTAATTTAAGCTTAATAGCGTCCAGATTGGGAAAATATTGAATGTGTTATGAGGGTCGATGTGGAAAATTTATAGACATTTTTCAGAACATTTTAAAAAAATATTTCCGAGTCGATTTTTTCCAAGTTAAGACATTAGAAATTTAAAAAAAAGTCCAATAGTTTTTATTCAGTGATCAAATAATTTTTCCAACAACCCAAACAAACAGTGGAATTTTTTAAGTACAGTAGCAAAAATCCACATTTTTTGACCTTCAATTCTTTTGACCACCAATTTTTTCTAAACAAAGAAAAGATGTTATTGTTTAATAATTTTAGTACACTTAAGTATATGCTAAGGATATATTAAGATAATTTTAATTTTTCTTTGTTAACCAAAAATTGGTGGTCAAAAGAATTGGAGGTCAAAAAATGTGGATTTTTGCTACTGAACTTAAAAAATTCCACTGTTTGTTTGGGTTGTTGGAAAAAATATTTGATCACTGAATAAAAACTACTGAACCTTTTTTTAAATTTCTAATGTTTTAACTTGGAAAAAATCTACTCAGAAATATTTTTTAAAAATGTTCTGAAAAATGTCTATAAATTTTTTCATTTTCCACATCGACCCTCGTAACACATTCATTATTTTCCCAATCTGGACGCCATTAAGCTTAAATTAAAGCTAGATAAATTACCTACATAACATTTTTTTATAATACTTGTTTGATAATTATAACGTTTAGTATTGTTAATTTTGTCTTTAACAAATTGCATCTACTATAAAAAGTTTCCAATGTATTGTCGCCCACTGTATAATCCGACACTTTTTCTATAAGAAAATGTCTCAGAATACTAAATTTTTTTGTAGGAAAAATTTCTTAGATTCTCAGACTTTTCAATAAGAAATATGTTTCAAAAAATGTTTGAGCATCTTAGACTTTTTTTTAAAAAAAGTGTCTCAAAAAACTTTTCTTTATTTTTTAGAAAAATTTCTCAGAATCTTGGCAATTGTGTCAAAAAATTTTATAGAGCATTAAAGTCTTTAATTTTTCTAATCTGAGGTGCTTTCTAAAGAATAGTTTTTCAAAACCTGAAAATTTTGGTTTAGAACGAACATTTCGGTATCTTAAAATTAGACTTTTTCTATAGAAAAGTAGAATAGAAACAAGTCAGAGTGTTAAATTTGGCTATGCCGAATCTTTTATACCCTCCAACATGCAAAAAAAATAAAAAATTGCAGGAGCGTTTTCTTTTTTTTTTTTTGGGGGGGGGGGGGGGGGTCGTAAGGCGCCATTGGGGGAAAATTTTCCCTCGAAAAACATGTTTAAAAATTCATTCTTATGCATTTTGCACTTAAGAAATACAAGTTTATCATTAAACAACATTTTCTAATCCCTCGGGTCCAAATTTAGGACTTTGAACTTTTTGTAGCATACAAATGTTGCACTTGTTAATCAAAAACACAAAAAATCATGTAAAAATACGGTGTTTTTCAGAGGTTGGTTTAGTTCTTCAAGGTGAAACTTTTTTCCCCCTAGTCCGATTTTGCTGATTTACGAACTTATCCTGCCTAGGAACATATTGACCGATACACACGGAATGACAAAATGAGTATACCCCCATACTGTAGTTGGAGGGTATAAAAAATATTTCAGAACCAAAGTCACTACATCTGATAATTTTTCTATACGAACAATTTTTCTATACGAAGAATTTTTCTAAATATAGACATGTCTGAAATGTGATGTATTTTCTATTGGAAAAATGTTTCAGAATTTAAATATTTTGCTGTCAGGAAAATGCTTTAGAATCTGAGAATTCCTTGAGGAGGCATTTTTCAAAATATCAAAAATTTTCTTATAGAAAAAATCCAAATAAACTGGAGGAAAAACTGAAAAATCTTAACAAATAATTCAAAGGCGACCTGAGATTCCCTGAAAAAAAATTTGAGTAAAGAAAAAAATTCCCCCCCCCCCCCCCCCAAACCCAAGAGCTGGATCCGCGTTTGCGGACTAGTGACTAGAACCATCCCTTTACTAAAAAAAATACAGAATATCTAAAATTTGGGGGGAAAAATTGCATCCCTTTTCAAAGCATACCTTAAGGATAACACTGTGCGAAAAAAAGTCGTTATATACGAACCTGATGATATACGTCTGAATGTAGAGATCAAATGGAGTAAAACTGCATTTAATGTTTTTCATTTCGTGATCCCGTTTCCTTTTAAAAGGTCTTCAAAGTTTAAAAGGATTTAATTTTGTAAAATATTTTTAAAATATTTGTACTTGTCCTAGGATGCCACTAGAGATGGCAACTGAAAGGGAAGGATCTCCCCTAATTTTTATACCCTCCACTCTAGTGATAGAGGGTGTATATAAGTTTTTCATTCTGTTTGTAACACCTCGAAATATTGGGATAGGACCCCATAAAGTATGTATATTAGAGTGTCCCTTATTTTGGAAATGTTGGAAATCTTGAGACGGTACCCGCTCATTTTTTTCCTTTTGACTTAAAAATAACTCAGGAAAAATTTTACGCCCCTAGGACCACGCCTTCCCTACGCGACGGGGCCTTAAAGAGCGGGGCCTTAAAAATCATTTTTCCATACAAACCAAAAAATTTTTTTTTTGATTTTTAATTTTTTTGTTATTATTTATTATATTACTTGGTTTGCTTATTCACGACAAAAAATTTGATATTGGTGGGATAAGTCTTTCAGCGCTAAAAAATTTTTCGCAAAAAAAAATTTTGAGCCGCCGGGGTCCTACAGTAAAAAATTTTTAAAAAATATTTTTTTTTAGTTTTGACCAGCAACGGGTTTAGCTGCTATGTTGCTTTAAATGATATATATTCATAAAAAAATATTTTTTGTATCTGTGACATCTTTATCGTGTTCTAAAAAAGGGTAAAAAATGCATTGTTGATTTATTTCGATACACGATAAAGATGTCACAAATATGAAAAATATTTTTTTTGGAATATATATCATTAAAAACAACATAACAACTAAAACCGTTACTTTTCAAAACTAAAAAAAAATATTTTTTAAAAATTTTTTACCGTAGGATCCCTACGGCTCAAAATTTTTTTTTCGAAAAAGATAAAGATGTCACAGATATGAATAATTTTTTTTTTGGAATATATATCATTTAAAGCAACATAGCAGCTAAAACCGTTGCTGGTCAAAACTAAAAAAAAATATTTTTTAAAAATTTTTTACTGTAGGACCCCGGCGGCTCAAAATTTTTTTTTTGCTAAAAATTTTTTAGCGCTGAAAGACTTATCCCACCAAAATCAAATTTTTTGTCGTGAATAAGCAAACCAAGTAATATAATAAATAATAACAAAAAAATTAAAAATAAAAAAAAAATTTTTTTGGTTTGTATGGAAAAATGATTTTTAAGGCCCCGCTCTTTAAGGCCCCGTCGCGTAGGGAAGGCGTGGTCCTAGGGGCGTAAAATTTTTCCTGAGTTATTTTTAAGTCAAAAGGAAAAAAATGAGCGGGTACCGTCTCAACATTTCGAACATTTCCAAAATAAGGGACACTCTAATGTATATTCATGATCCTCGATCGATTTTAAGACGATCTAGCGATGTCCGTCTGTCTGTTGAAAACACGCTAACTTTTGAAAGACTTTACGGAGGCACCTGATGTTTGGCATATATGTTGAGCATTTGCTCAGGTTGGTATTGCAATCTAGCGAAATCGGTCCAGTGGTTTAAAAGCTATGAGCAAAATACTGAATTTCGGCAAGGGGTATTCGTGAATTTTGAAAACCCGTTAAATATGTTTTAAATTCATTGGTAAGTCACAAAAATATTTTACAACGTATTTTTGTCACTCAAAAATATTTTTACACTAAAAGAAAAAAAAAATACATTCAAAAAAATTTTACACTCAAAAAAAAATTTTACACTCAAAAAAATTTAATAAATTATAATTTTTTTTTTCAAAAATTACTAAAAAAAAGTTGTTTTACACAAAATAAATTATTTCTAATCAAAAATGTTATTTTTTTACGTTAGAAAATTTACCATCACTTAAAAAGGGCATTGTGGAGGGTATTCATAGATTCGGCCAAGTCGAATTTAACTTCTCTACTTGTTTTATTCTTTTATTTTGATATATAAGAAAATGGAGGTAAGTTACGTCCTTTCAAAACTTTATCCTTCAATATCATTCACAATTTTTAACAAAATATTTTGATATAGTTTTCAAAAGACATTATGCACATTAGTTTTCCTCATATGACAAAATAAAAAATAAATGGGATAATTAGGGGAAATCCTCCTCTTTTATTTACCATCACTAGCGGCATTCTACTACAACTACAAATGTTTTAAAAATATTTACAAAATGTTATCCTTTAAGACTTTGGAGTCCTTTTAAAAGAAAACATGATCACAAAATAAAAATCTGTAAATGCAGTTTTTTATTTTTTTTTATTTATTTATTTATTAAGTCTATGGAATTTTATATCCTTACAGACCATTTAGATAACAATAATAATTACAATAATAATAAGAATAAAATGTACATATAAAAAACAAAGGTATGACAGATTAATAAACGTTATAGAAAAATACAAGAAAAAACAAATAAAATTTAATTATTAAGATACAGGATTACATCTCTTTTTATAAGATCTAAACTTTTATCAAAATCGATGACATTATAAAGTTGATTAAATTGAATACAAATTCGACGAAAAGGATCCGAGTTGGCATAATTAGTACGAAAATATTTAACAATAAGAAATTGATAATGTCTTGATAAACGATTAGGAGTATTAATATTAACTTTGCTTAAAAGAAATTCTGAATATAGATTGCCATTAATTAAATTGAATAAAAAAGATACATTAAGCATTTTTCTTCGACTTTGAAGAGTAGGAAGCTTTATAAGTGCTAGACGACTACGATATGGTGGTAGATGGACATTAGGATCCCATCCCAGTCCACGAAGACAAAATATAAGGAATTGTTTTTGAACAGACTCGATGGAGTTGGAATGTACATTGTAATACGGATCCCATACAACAGAGCCATATTCGAGGATTGGCCTGACAAGTGTAGTAAAGAGCTGCTTCGTTGTGTAAGGGTCTGAGAATTCCTTCGACCAACGTTTGATGAATCCAAGCACGCCTGTTGCTTTATTAATTGTTTTAGAAATATGGTTACGGAAATCTAAACGTTTGTCCAATAAAATTCCCAGATCGCTGAACGTTTCCACCAGTTCCAGATGTTTATTGTTTATCATATAAGAGCCAATTATTGGAAGTGATCTTGAAAAAATCATGTATTTGCATTTTTTTTATTAAGGTCCATCAAATTAATTTTGCACCAGGTTGCCAAATTATTTATATCGATCTGTAGTAAGGATTGATCAACAGGATTAGCAAAGGAGTGTAATATCTTAACGTCATCAGCATACATCAAGGATTTGGAATATTGAATGGTGGATGGAAGATCATTAATAAAAAGTGTAAATAATAGTGGTCCTAAATGACTTCCTTGAGGAACACCGGATGAAACAGTTATTACATTTGAAAGTACCGTACGGAATTTTACACATTGTTTTCTGCCTTTAAGATAGGAACAAATCCACTTCAAAAGTGGCATACTGAATCCCATCTGGTCTAGCTTGAACAGTAGAAGGTCATGGTTCACTCTGTCGAAAGCTTTACTGAAATCAGTATAGACTGCATCTGTTTGTTTTTTGTTTATAAAACCATCGTTGACAAAAGTTGTAAGTTCGAGTAAATTTGTTACTGTTGAACAGGATTTACGAAAACCATGTTGCTCTGGAGAAAGAATAGTGGATATTTGATGAGACAATGTTTCAGTGATTAGTTTTTCAAATAATTTTGGAATAGAACTTAATTTAGCTATCCCTCTATAATTCGAGATAACAGATTTACTTCCAGACTTGAATATTGGAGTTATGAAGGACTGTTTCCAAATATCGGGGAAATATGCCAGCTTTAGAGATAAGTTATAAAGAAAAGTTAATGGAATACATAGAAGGTTTGCACATCGTCTTAAGACACAATTTGGGACTCCATCTGGTCCCGCAGCGTAGCACCATTTCAGTTTTACCAAGTTATCCAGAACTGTTTGTTCCTGTATAAACGGAATACTTATAAGTGATGACTCAGGAATAGGATATGGATATTGCGTTTTTACTCCATTTGATCTATACATTCAGACTTATATCATCTGGTTCACGTTTAAAATTGGCTGTCGGACGGTGTAACAATACCAAATACAATTCTTAATTAAAATATGTAAAAAAAAAAAAAATAATTTTAACCTAACCGTCTCGTTGTAGCGAAATCGACCAAGGGTTTTGGTGGGAATCGAACCCACGACCTCCTGTTTCATAGGCTAGCACGAATACATAAAATATGTATTCAATAACTCAAAAAGATAAGAAAAAGAAAACTCATAAAGATCTTATAAACCCACAATTCTTTCAGTGTACTTAAAAGACAAACAAAAAAATCCTGAAAAACTGCAAGTACTAAAAACCATAGAGAAAGTATAAAACACCATAATGGAAATAATGTTGTACCAAAAGTCATTTTTCAAATTGTTAAACAAACCATTAATCACAGTGTTTTGTTAAAGTCATCTATGGATGGTTCTTCTTGTCGTCTTCGTTGTCGTTCTCGTCGTTCTCATCGTCCATAACGTCTTAGATCTATGGCATCATTTTATTGCAAACGTTTTTCTAAAGTCAACTTTTTTTAAAGCAAAACGACTAAAACGACAACTAAAAGAATGTTTATGTTAGTTTTTCCAGAACATGCATTTAATTTTAAAGTACAAGGAGTGTTTTTCTTCTTTTCGTAACTGTCAAAATTCATATGGATCAACACATATTAAACTGGGGGGATTTTTTTTTTATGAGTTATAGCTGAATGACATCTGGGAAAAAGTGTGAAAACAAAATATAACTTGTCAAAAGCAATTTTACATTAGTTTTTCTTACAATATACATAAATAGAATTTGTAAGTGTAGTTGAAAACAGAAATTATGGAACAAATTCCAAAGCATGAAAAGATGAAAATATTAAGGTCATATATAGGACAATCAACTAGAATTTAAGGAAAAATTTTTAGAGAATGTTGTCAGATGTTGAGACATTTTTTCTATATAGAAAAAGTTTTAGATTCTGAGACATTTTTTCTATATAGAAAAAGTCTTAGATTCTGAGATATTTTTTCTACATTGAAAAAGTCTCAGATTCTGAGACATTTTTTTCTATATAGAAAAAGTCTCAGATTCTGAGACATTTTTTCTATATAGAAAAAGTCTCAGATTCTGAGACATTTTTTCTATATAGAAATAGTCTCAGATTCTGAGACATTTTTTCTATATAGAAATAGTCTCAGATTCTGGGACATTTTTTCTATATAGAAAAAGTCTCAGATTCTGAGAAATTTTTTCTTTAAAAAAATTTCTCAGATTCTGAGACATTTTTTCAATATAGAAAAAGTCTCAGATTCTGAGACATTTTTTCAATATAGAAAAAGTCTCAGATTCTGAGACATTTTTTCTATATAGAAAAAGTCTCAGATTCTGAGACATTTTTTCTATAAAGAAAAAGTCTCATATTCTATATAGAAAAAGTCTTAGATTCTGAGACATTTATTCTATATAGAAAGTCTCAGATTCTGAGACATTTTTTCTATATAGAAAAAGTCTCAGATTCTGAGACATTTTTTCTATATAGATAAAGTCTTAGATTCTGAGGCATTTTTATACCCTCCAACTACAGTATGGGGGTATACTCACTTTGTCATTCCGTGTGTAACGCATCGAAATATCGGTCGGGGACCCCATAAAGTATATATATTATTGATCAGTGATCGATTCTAAGACATTCTAGCGATGTCCGTCCGTCCGTCCGTCCGTCCGTCCGTCTGTCCGTCCGTCCGTCCGTCCGTCCGTCTGTAGTTAACACGATGCAGTCCAAAATAAAAGAGCTAGACACCTCAAGTTTGGCACAAATATGTCTTGTGTTCCTAGGCAGGTTAAGTTCGGAAATTGGCCAAATCGGACCAGGGGGAAAAAAGTTCCCCCCTGAAGAACTAAACCAACCTCTAAAAAAATACACTTTTTTAAATGTTTTTTTGTATTTTTGTAAATGAAACATTTGGTATATTTATCACGATGGGAAGGTGGTCTCAACGTCCCCCACTGACCTTATCAACCCCCCCCCCCCAAAAAAAATATACGCCCCTGACAAATTTTTGTTTTAATTTTTTTTTTTACATTTTGGAGGGTATAAAAGATTCGGCACAGCCGAATTTAACACTCTCACTTGTTTCTATATAGAAAAAGTCTCAGATTCTGAGACATTTTTCCTAAATTTGAATCAATTTTAAATAAGGTCCCAGCTTGGGCGCCAAAATATTGTTCTGTAATATTTAAAAAAATAGTTCTTCCTATACAAAAAAAGGGTGTCCTTCTCTAATACATTGTTCCTATATAGGAACAGTTTCAGATTCTGAGTCATTTTTTCCATAAAAAGTCTCAAATTCTGAGACATTTTTCTAAATTGAAAAAGTTGCAGATTCTGAGATATTTTTTCTATATACAAAAATTCTAAGATTCTGAGACATTTTTCCAATATACCATAAATTCTAAGTCTCAGATTCTGAGACATTTTTTCTATATAGAAAAAGTCTTAGATTCTAAAACATTTTTCCTAAATTTGAATCAATTTTAAATAAGGCCCCAGCTTGGGCGCCAAAATATTGTTCTGTAATATTTAAAAAAATAGTTCTTTCTATACAAAAAAAGTTGTCCGACTCTAATACATTGTTCCTATATAGGAACAGTTTCAGATTCTGAGACATTTGTCCTATAAAAAGTCTCAAATTCTGAGACATTTTTCTAAATTGAAAAAGTTGCAGATTCTGAGACATTTTTTCTATATACAAAAATTCTAAGATTCTGAGACATTTTTCCAATATACCAAAAATTCTAAGTCTCAGATTCTGAGACATTTTTTCTATATAGAAAAAGTCTTAGATTCTGAGACATTTTTCCTAAATTTGAATCAATTTTAAAAAAGGCCCCATCTTGGGCGCCAAAATATTGTTCCGTAATATTTAAAAAAATAGTTCTTCCTATACAAAAAAAAGGTGTCCTACTCTAATACATTGTTTCTATATAGGAACAGTTTCAGATTCTGAGTCATTTTTTCCATAAAAAGTCTGAAATTCTGAGACATTTTTCTGAATTGAAAAAGTTGCAGATTCTGAGACTTTTTTCTAAATACAAAAATTCTAAGATTCTGATACATTTTTCCAATATACCAAAAATTCTAAGTCTCAGATTCTAAGACATTTTTCCTAAATTTGAATCAATTTTAAATAAGGCCCCATCTTGGGCGCCAAAATATTGTTCTGAAATATATAAAAAAAAATAATTCTTCCTATACAAAAAAAGGTGTCCGACTCTAATACATTGTTCCTATATAGGAACAGTTTCAGATTTTGAGACATTTTTCCTATAAAAAGTATCAAATTCTGAGACATTTTTCTAAATTGAAAAAGTTGCAGATTCTGAGACATTTTTTATATATACAAAAATTTTAAGATTCTGAGACATTTTTCCAATATACCAAAAATTCTATGATTCTTAGACATTTTTCCTATACAGAAGAATTTTCATATTCTGAGATATGTTTCCTATATAGAAAAGTTTCAGATTCTGAGACATTAGATTTTTTGCCTATATAGAAAAAGTGTTAGATTTTGACACATTTTGCCGATATAAAAAAGTCTCAAATTCTGAAAAATTTTTTATATAGAGACATTTTTCCTTTAGACATTTTTCATATAGAAAACATTTCCGATTATGGTACTTCTGGGAAACCTTTCCCTTCATGAAGTTAACTGTTTTCCCCTCACTTAATCAAAAAGCCCCTAAAAATATGCTTGATTTTTTTTAAAAGATTAGACCTTTTTAATATGCTTTAAAATGCATACATACGTTTTATTTATTTACATTGTAGAAGCCTAAAAGTATACACCACAAATTTAAACTCATTTACATGTTTATACACACGTACAAACACACTTACACACTATCAAACGCAATCATCCTACGAACACATACAAAATAAGCTCATTCATGCCAACATTGTGATAAAATGTAAATTAAGATGAAGAAACAGAAAAAGACCCTGCTTCAGGTTTTTTTCTTCTTTCACTTATTCCTTTCTAAATGTTTGTAATTTTTATGTTTAGTCATAAAAAAAATAAAAATCAGCTAACAGCAACAAGCTAAATATGTACAACAACACCATTAACTAAGCAACAAAAAAAAAAAATATATATAAAAAACACTAACAATATGTTCTTTTTTCCCCAACACATACAAAGATTTTGTGTTTTTTTGCCATTGGGGAACTCTTAACACATTGACAACATTAAAAAAAAAAAACCTAAAAATACATTCACAGTTGGAATCTATAGGGTCCTTCATATATATTTGTTTAAATACAGCAACAACAAAAGCCTCAAAAAAAGAAAACTTAACTTTGATTTGTTTTCCTTCATATTTTATTTACAAAAAAAAAAAAATGTTGTGGCTGTTTTTACTCGTTTTCAGTTTTTTTCAGTTTTTCTTCATTTTTTTATACCCTCCACTCTAGTGATAGAGGGTATATATAAGTTTGTCATTCCGTTTGTAACACCTCGAAATATTGGTCTAGGACCCCATAAAGTATATATATTCATGATCCTCGATCGATTTTAAGACGATCTAGCGATGTCCGTCCGTCCGTCCGTCCGTCCGTCCGTCCGTCTGTCCGTCTGTCTGTCTGTCTGTCTGTTGAAAACACGCTAACTTTTGAAAGACTTTACGGAGGCTCCTGAAGTTTGGCATATATGTTGGACATTTACCTGGTCAGGTTGGTATTGCAATCCAGCGAAATCGGTCCAGTGGTTCAAAAGTTATAAGCAAGTGAGTGAATTTCGGCAAGGGATTTTCTGGAATTTACGAGATAAAACACACTGTAACTTTCGAACGGCAATTTTAAGGGTGCTGAAGTGTGGCATATATATTTACCGTTCCTCTGGTCCGGTTCGTTTTAAATTTCAGCCAAATCGGTCAAGCGGTTCAAAAGTTATTAGCAAAACGGCAAATTTCAGATTAGTTCACCTTAAATTCACGTGTTGAAAACCCGTTAAACATGTTTTAAAAACATTTGTAAGTCAGAAAAATATTTTAAAAGGTATTTTTGTCACACAAAAATATTTTTACACTAAACCAAAAAAAAAATACACTTAAAAAAAAGTTTACACTCAAAAAAAAATTTACACTCAAAAAAAAATTGGTAAATTATTTTTTTCAAAAATTAAAAAAAAAAGTTTTTTTACACTAAAACAAAAAAAAATACACTCAAAAAAAATTTTACACTCAAAAAAAAAAATTAGTATTTTTTTTTTTCAAAAATTAATAAAAAAAAAGTTTTTTTACAGAAAATAAAATATTTCTAACCAAAAAAAAGTTTACACTTAAAAAAAATTTTACACTCAAAAAAAAAAATGGTAAATTATTTTTTTTTATTTTTCAAAAATAAACAAAAAAAGTTTTTTACACTAAAACAAAAAAAAAAAAAATACACTCAAAAAAATTTTACACTCAAAAAAAAAATTTGTAATTTTTTTTTTTTTTCAAAAATTAATAAAAAAAAGTTTTTTTACAGAAAGTAAAATATTTCTAACCAAAAATGTTATTTTTTTCACGTTAGAAAATTTACTATCACTTAAAAAGGGCATTGTGGAGGGTATTCATAGATTCGGCCAAGTCGAATTTAACTTTTCTACTTGTTTTATAATTATATTGTATTTCAGCAGTAGTTGTTGTCAGTGTATGTGTGTTGATTTAATTTGTTTAAATGTGTTGTCTTTTTTTTTTAAATGTTTTAAATCAAAATTATACCGCAGGGTGTGTTCTGATATAAATAATAAATGTTTTTCTTTTTGGGGTACATAATCATTAATGTTATGAAAAACTTTAAAATTTTACATACAAAAATCAACAAAATATTTCAGAATCTAAGAACTTTTAAATACCGATAACTGTTTAAGAATCTAAGAATTTTGTTTGAATGAGAAAATTTATTTAGAATCTGTGAATATTTTTATAGAGAATATAAGTCAGCATCTGAGAATATTTCTATAGTGGAAATGTTTCAGAATCTGAGGCTTTTTCTAAAATTAAAAATGTCTTATTTTATAAAAAGAAAAATGTCTCGAAATTTGATACGTTTTAAAGAAAAAAAAATCTCAAAATCTAAGACATTTCCTGTATCGAAAATTTTTAACATTTTATAGCGAAAATGTTACAAAATCTACTTCATTTCTATGAGAAAATGTCTCGGAATCCGATAACTTTCCCTTTCACACTCTGATTTTTTTTGGAAATGGAAAATTTTCTTTACTGATAAATGTCTCTGATTCTTAATATTTTTGCAATACGTTTAAATGTTTTGCAAAAAAAAAATTAATAAATCAATTTTAAATAAAGCCCCCGCTTGGGCGCCAAAGTATATGCTCGGTAATATTTAAAAAAAATAATCATTTGTCACAATGATAATTAACATTTTTTTAGAAGAAAAATTAATCAGAATCTAGAATTCAGTATTCGAAAATCTCTTTGAATTTTATACTTTTTATATTAAAAATTTCTCAGAATCTGAAACCTTTCCTACATCGAAAACATTCCTGCCGGAATCAAAAATTTTATTTATTACAAATATTGTAATGCCCCCACTTGTGCGCCAAAGTATATGCTCTGTAATATTTAAAAAAAATAATCATTTGTCACAATGATAATTAAAATTTTTTTAGAAGAAAAATTAATCAGAATTTAGAATTCAGTATTCGAAAATCTCTTGGGATTTTATACTTTTTATATTAAAAATTTCTCAGAATCTGAAACCTTTCCTACATCGAAAATATTCCTGCCAAAATCTGAAAAGGTATTGCACAAAAAAAAATTATTCAATTTTAAATACTACCCCTGTTTGGGCGCCAAAATATTTCTTTTGTAATATTTTTGAAAACGAAAACGATTTTTCACAACGATAAATAATAATAATAATAAAACTCGGAATAATAAGAAAATATTTTAAAACCGAAGATTTTTTAAATACCACCAAAGAGTTTTGTAGAATCCTAAGATTTTTTTATGAGAAAAATTACTCGGAATCTAGAATTCAGTATTTGAAAATTTTTCTTTTGAGGGGGGCTGAGGGGATACCTTGCTCCCTCTCGATAAATTTTTACTAATTCATTTATTATGCCTTTTGCACTACAGTAATACAATTTTATCATCATTTCTTTTACATCCACGCCCACAAAAAATCAACGTTTTTTAACCCTCTGGGTCCAACTACAGAACTTCTTCTTTCATAAAAATGCTTCATTTACTTAACAAAAATCTAAAAAAACTTTTTAAAAAAACTAAGTTTTTCAGAGGATAGTTTAGTTCTTCAAGGGGAAACTTTTTTCCTCCTAATCCGATTTTGCCCGTTTACGAACTTAACCTACCTATGACTATAAGACATATTTCTGCCAAACTTAAGGATCCTAGCTCTTTTATTTTGGACTGCATTGTGTTATCTACAGACAGACGGACGGACATTCATAGAATGTCTTAGAATAGATCATGGATCAATTATATGGGGTCTCCGACCGATATTTCGATGCGTTACAAATGGAATGACAAAGTGAGTATACCCCCACACAGTTGGAGGGTATAACATATCATTTGTTACAACGAAAAAGAATTATATACAATAAGAAGTACTTAATAAGAAAACATTTAAAATTCGTAGTTTTTTTTTTGAATTTGAAACACTTTCTGCATCGAAAATTTTCCTGCCGGAATCTGAAAATGTTTTGCACCAAAATTTTTTTATTAATATATTTTAAATAACGCCCCTGCTTGGGCGCCAAAATATTGTTCCGTAATATTTAAAAAAAATCATTTGTTACAACAAAAAAAATTGGAAAATTTAAGAATTTTTCTACAAAGCAAACATGTCTTAGAATTTGTGCTTTATTTGATAACAACAAGTTGAAAAGTTAAATTCGACTTGGCCGAATCTATGAATACCCTCCACAATGCCCTTTTTAAGTGATAGTAAATTTTCTAACGTGAAAAAATAAAATTTTTGATTAGAAATATTTTATTTTGTGTAAAAACACTTTTTTAAACTAATTTTTGACAAAAAAAAAAAAATAATTTACTAAATTTTTTTTTGAGTGTAAATTTTTTTTGGAGTGTAAAATTTTTTTTGATTGTAAAATTTTTTTCGAGTGTATTTTTTTTTTTTTTAGTGTAAAAATATTTTTGAAGGACAAAAATACGTTGTAAAATATTTTTGTGACTACAATGTTTTTTAAACATGTTTAACGGGTTTTCAACAAGTGAATTTAAGGTGGAGCTAATCTGAAATTCATGGTTTTGCTAATAACTTTTGAACCACTGCACTATAGGAAATTTTACCCTTTTTTTGGCCAAAATTATTTACAGCCAAACGGCTGGACCGATTTGACTGATTTTTTTTATTTGACTTTTGGAAGACTCTTTAGAGGGAGGGAGTGACTCTTAAAGGTTTTCGTACACTCAAAAAAAAAAATTAGTAAAGTTACCTAAAAAATTACCTAGTAATTAGTTCCAAACAGGGTTCCCGGGTTATAAGTTGCCGCATCTAAGATTTTTTAGATCCTTGATAGATTATATGGTTTTCTAAACTGTTTTTACAATATTTTTTTTTTTGAGTGTACACTAACTTTCGAAGATAACATTAGAAATTTATTTTAACAATGTTAAGAAGTGTCAAACAAATCTACTTTTTAATAAGGATTTTATTCAAAAATTTTATTTTTGAGTTCCAAGTCGTCAACTACATTTCAAAATGCCACTACGGGCAGCCGTAGATGATGCAAGTGCTAGGGGCTCAACTTCCCTATTTAGATCTTTAGAGATTTCTGCTGTAACTCGTATTTTTGTTCTCGCAGATTTTGACAAAAAAGTTAATTGCGGTCGCCCAGGTTTCGATTTAGTGGAGGCAGGCTGCGTTTCAAGTTTTTTTTAGCCAAGTATTGCCTTTAAGCCAAACAGCATGCTGTCTTTCAAAAATTTTCAAACTCCTACAACTTTTAATCCTTTTCATATTTATATTTGAACAAAATATTCTTAATTCCTCCTTTATATATTGTTTAAAGTTTTCGAAACATTCACTCTCAGCAATGTATGAAAAGAAATGGTCAGAAATAGCGGCTCCTTATCCACCTCTGCTTTATTTCTCTCGCCATGTATTAAATAACTCTGAATTTGGCACTCAGTAGTCACCTGGAAAAATGGGTATAAAAAAAAAGTTTGCACATATCCGACCTTGAAATTTTATAAATTCGGAAGGTAATTGATTGTCCTAGAGAACTTTTATGGTTTTTTAGCTAACATATGCTATCATTTTTTTTAAAGTCAAAATAAAATTCCAATTCATACTTCAATAAGTTCATCTTAAGGTCACTTCAATTTTTCCAATAAAATCGATCTAATAGATGAGTTCACCAACATTTCACTATTTATCATTAAAGTACTCACCTTTGACATTATTTTCCATTTTTTAGTTTTTAAAAACTATAAATTCTTAATATAAAAACTTTTGTTAGAAGCTATCACAAAATTCGCTGCTCTCAATCGTTATTTTATAACTAAGTAAGAAATTGCAAGAAAAACTACTGATAAAGTGACAGTACATCAATTCTGTCGAAAAATTGAGAAAGAATTGTTTACTTTGTTAAGTTTTTTTTATATTAATGTGAAAAAAAATAATGTTTGCAAAAATTTTAATTTTGACTTTTGGCCAAAAAATGGGTAAAATTTCCTATAGTGCACTGGACCGATTTGGCTGAAATTCAAAATGAACCAGGCCAGGGGAACGACAAAAATATATGCCGGGCTTCAGCATCCTCAGAACTGCCTTTTGAAAGTTAGCTTGATTTTTATCTAGTAAATTCACGAAAAACCCTTGCCAAAATTCAGTCATTTGCTCATAACTTTTGAACCACTTGACCGATTTCGCTGGATTGCAATACCAACCTGACCAGGTGAATGCCCAATATATATGCCAAACTTCAGGAGCCTCCGTAAAGTCTTTCAAAAGTTAGCGTGTTTTCAACAGACAGACAGACAGACAGACAGACAGACGGACGGACGGACGGACGGACGGACATCGCTAGATCGTCTTAAAATCGATCGAGGATCATGAATATATATACTTTATGGGGTCCTACACCAATATTTCGAGGTGTTACAAACGGAATGACAAACTTATATATACCCTCTATCACTAGAGTGGAGGGTATAAAAATTTGTCCAAGAATTTTATACTTTTTATAGTAAAAATATCTCAGAATTTGAAACATTTTCTACATAGAAAATTTTCCAAATAATAATAATCAATTTTTAAAAAGGCCCCTGCTTGGGCGCCGAAATATTGTTCCGTAATATTAAAAAAAAAATTCATTTGTCGCAACGATAAAAAATTGTAAAAATACATAGTGATATAATGAGCACCTTACAAGGAAAGGTATCCCATAGCTTACACTCCGATTGTCCTGCACTTTTAATATGTCATAGAGGAACAAAATCTAAGATTTACCGTTTTTTTATCGGCTATCGTGAAGGCTAAAGGGGGGAAATGGGAGGGTGAAAAACGGAATTTTTTTCGTTTTTTCGACTGTTTTCGTATTTGTTCCAAATTAACTATATGAACATTATATATGTATGAAAAGGTTTTTTAATGCCTATCCAATGGTGTGTCGGACTTGGCAAAATTATTATTTTTTAAGTTGGTTTTTTTTTCAAAAATGTGTAAACGTTGAGCTACTTTATATGGAGAAGTATATACGTACGACCCCCAAATTCATACATAATAATCTATATTAAGTTTAAGCCGACACGTGTTTTTGCTTTTGGCGAAATTCCTGTTAGTTCGGCTTTTATTCAGATTTTCATAAGGTGGCAACCCTTTTTTAAACCACCAGGATAGCCGATAAAAAGTAGCAGGTTAAACTTAGTTTTTGGTACTTATTAACATATATAAATTGCAGAGCAATCGGAGTGTAAGCTACGGGATACCTTCCTTGTTAGAGATTTCTCTGAAAACACTTCAATTTAGTGCAATTTTTTTCTGTGTAATTTTAATCTGCATATTTTATCAAACTCTGTACAAAAATAAAGCTCATTTATGAGTAAGTCCCGCAATTCTAGTTATTTATTTATTTTACAAATGAAACTTTTTGGCTTTGTAAATCTACTCCAATGCACTGCAATCGTACAATGAATTTCCATTAAAACGCCCAAACAAGAGTAAAGTTTATTTGTTTTTGAAAATAAAAAAAACTATACATATACGAGAAATAAATGTTTTAAATTATTTTGCTAAAAGTTGGAGGTAGTTAAGAAAGTTTTAATTTTATTTAGATAAGCTAAAAATGCACTAAAAGAAAAAATCGTCGAAAATTATTATATTGATGAAAAGTTACATCAAGATGAGTAAATGTTTTATGAATGTTCTACCAATGAAACGTGTCTTCAATACGATTGAAAAAACATTGATGATTAATGAAAATTAGTGAAAATTAATAAAATTGATAAATCGTTTCGTCATATTTATGAAAATGTTTCATAATATTAATGAAAATGTTTCATTATATTGATAAAAATGTTTCATCATATTGATACAAATGTTTCATCAGTTTTTATGAAATATTTTCTTATACATTTCTTGTTAATGAAAATATTTTATCATGATGAGGATGTTTTTTTTAAAAGGTTTATTTTAGCTCGAGGTCAGTATTTCCTTTACAAATTAAAACTATGATATTCTCATAGAATAATTTTCAAGAAAATTATTTTTCTGTTTTAAATTTATTTATGTTGGTCGTTTTTGCAAGACTTAGTCGACACGTGTTTTGCAATTTATCAGATTCCATTGTCAAGACTATTTAGAAAATATTAAATCCCTGTACTACAAGTAGCAAAGGGAATTTAAATGACAAATCTCTAATGTTCAAACAAAAATATTAATACATATTCGACTCTACTGCCATTGGGAATTTAAAAAAATTAGTGAACATGTTTCATCATATTAATGAAAATGTTTCATCATATTGATAAAAATGTTTCATCAGTTTGTATGACATATTTTCTTATAAATGAAAATATTTGATCATATCAATGATTTTTTTTTCTGAGTAGGTTTATTTAAGCTCGAGGTCATTATTTCCTTTACAAATTAAAACTATGATATTCGCATTAACTAATAATCAGGAAAAAAAATTCCGTTTTAAATTTATTTATGTTGGTCTTTTTTGCCAAACTTAGTAGATACTTATTTCGGAATTTATCAGATTCCATTGTCGAGAGTATTTAGCAAATAAAAAACCCTATACTACAAGTAGCAAAGGAAATTTAAATGACAAATCATTTATGATCAAGCTAAAATAATAATACATATTCGACTCTACTGCCATTAGGAATAAAAAAAAATTATGAAAATATTCATGATATTTAAAAAAAATGTTTCATCATATTGATGAAAATGTTTCATCAGTTTTTATGAAATTTTTTCTTATAAATGAAAATATTTTATCATATTGAGGATTTTTTTTGTTTGAGTAGGTTTATTCTAGCTCGAGGTCATTATTTTCTTTACCTAATTAAAACTATGATAGTCTCATAGAATAATTTTCATGATAACTATTTTTCTGTTTTAAATTTATGTATGTTGGTTATTTTTAAGACTTAGTCGGCACGTGTTTCGCAATTTGTCAGATTGCAGTGTCAAGACTATTTAGCAAATATAAAAACCCTATGCTACAAGTAGCAAAGAGAATTTAAATTACAAATCATTTCTGATCAAACTCTACTGCATTTCTAAATTACCGATTTGTCATTTACATTCTCTTTGCTTCTTGTAGTATAGGGGTTTTTTATTTGCTAAATAGTCTTGACAATGGAATCTGACAAATTCCGAAATACGTGTCTACTAACAAGGGAAGTTTGGAAAACCTATCTACGTGTGCTAAGAACGTGCCCAAACATGCACAACTTTTCGTCATATTGAGTAAAATACCAAAATTTTACGACATTTTTGTTAATAAGTCGAAAATTATTAACTTCTTGGGCCCGTTGGTAGCACCACGAGATAGGTATTTTTAATACCTTTAAATTGATACCACACATGCCTATATTAATTTTGTTTAAATAGGCGTAAATCGTAAAAAACTGAAAAAGGTCAATTTCCCCCATACAAATCGACCCCCGATAAAAATGAGTTTGGGCCGCTAAAAAAAAATACGTGTCGAATTAATTTTCGTTCTTAACAACATATCCAAATTTCATGAAGATCGGAGGGTGACACCAGAGAGACTTTCGTTGTAAGTCTTTCAAAAATTACCAAATATTTCATAAAAACTGATAAACCGTTTTCATCAATATGATGAAACACTTTTATTAATATGATGAAACATTTTCATTAATATGAAGAAACGTTTTCATCAATATCTGATTTATTTTTATTAAAAAATAAAAATAGTACTATTCGACCTTTAAATATTATATTTTGAGTCAGTTTATTCTAGCTCGAGGTCATTATTTTTTTTACTAATTAAAACTATGATATTCTCATAAAATAATTTTCAAGAATTTTTTTTTTCTGTTTTAAATTTATTTTTATTGGTAATTTTTGAGAGACTAAGTCTACACGTATTTTGCAATTTGTCAGATTCCATTGTCAAGACTATTTAGCAAATATAAACCCCCTATACTACAAGTAGCAAAGGGAACAAAATTGTTAGCACTCCAAGGTGGAATACCCCATTTATGGCATTACACTTGAAAAAAGCCTATATATTTGAGCATTTGCAACAACAGCTTGCATATAGCATTATCGAATGGGTAATCAGATGTACATATATCTGTTTTTATTACCATTTTGTTGGTTATTTGACGGTCGTGATCTTACCAAGAGATTGTAAAATTTCCTTCTTCTTATTCTGTATGAGGGTAGAATTGGATATGTTTTAATATTTTTATTTGAACATTAGCGATTTGTCATTTAAATTCTCTTTGCTACTTGCTAAATAGTCTTGGCAATGGAATCTGACAAATTGCAAAACACGTGTCGACTAAGTCTGGCAAAACGACCAACATAAATGAATTTAAAACAGAAAAATAGTTTTCTTAAAAAATATTCTTTGAGAATATCATAGTTTTAATTAGTAAAGGAAATAATGACCTCGAGCTAGAATAAACCTACTCAAAATATAATATTTTAAAGGTCGAATAAAACAATTTTTATTTTTTAATAAAAATTAATCAGAATATGATGAAACAATAATAATAAAAATGTTTCATCATATTAATGAAACAGTTTCATCATATTAATGAAGTTTCATCATATTGATGAAAACGTTTCATCAGTTTTTATGAAATATTTTCTTATATAATTATAAATTTTGTGTGTTTGTTGTTCTAATTGTCAGCGTATTGCGGAAAATTAATTAAAAACCTTCTGAAAATTTTGGGAAAATTTTGCTTAAATTAAAATTTTCTCAAGCCACCATAAATGTTTCTCAAAATGTATTTCTTATCTTATTCAATACGTAAAATGTTAAAAAGAATAAGTGCATAACAGTTCAGCTACAATAGGGGATGAGTACTTTGAACTACATTCAACATCTCTTTATATACACAATTTTACTCGTATTTTTTAGCATTAATAGCATAAACATAAGATAAGGTCAATTTTCGAATTATGTACAATATTTTTGCATAACCTCCAAACATGTTCACACTTTATAATACCATCATCTTTTTATATACTACACGTACTTTTTTAAAATATGAATACATAGTACGCCATACAAAAGGATACAAAATATGCTGGTTCTCCACTATGTTAATCTTATAGAACACATCTTTTTATGCAAAATCCAAAAATATAGAAAAAAATATATAAAACAGAACATATTAAAAAGTAAAACAGACCACAATACCATAATCCTTGCTAATGTTTTACATAGTTTTCAGCTTTTTATATCAATCCCTTCCAAACCCCAAGTATGTTTTTTTTTTCTGTTTAATCTGGAGTAAAAGAGACAAGGGGGAAATAGGAGGATAGTTTTGAAATTCAAAAGATTTTGGGGGGAAAATTGTTTTGGAGTTTTTAAAATTTTTCAATAATAAATACTTAAGTAAATTGGTTAAATTCGGCTTTTCTAAAAATGAACGAAATCGAAAACGGTCTTGTCCGAAAATGTGTGATTTGGCATAAAATGACCCATATACATATTATTGATCCTAGATTAATTCTAAGACTTTCTATAAATGCCCGTCCGTCCGTCTGTTTGTCTCTAACACGATGGATTCTAAAATAGAAGAGCTAGTCTCCTGAAGTTTGGCATGAACATATCTTATGGTCTCGGGTAGGTCAAGTTCGAAAATGGTCCAAATCGGACCAGGGGAGAACAATTTTCCCTTAAAGAACTAAACAAACCTCTGAAAAATGTAATTTTTTATAATTTTTTTTTTGTTGTATTTTTTTTAACCGGAAGTTCAAAGTCCTGCACTTGGAACCAGGGTATTAGAAAATGACATTTTTTGACCCGCCCTCTTTTGTGGGCGTAGATATTAGAAAATAACTAAAATAATAATAAAATTGTATTCATTTACCGCGAGTGAAAAGGGGTCCCCCAAATACCCCTTGAACCCTTTTTTTATCTGACCAAAGACCCCTTTTTTATTAAAAATAAAAATATATTTATCTTTCGATACATCATATTTATTAATTTTGATGATATAAAAAGTTTTTAAAATTGGTCGCCATTTGAAATTCTCGAAAAATGGCGGGTTTTTCCTACGTTCAAGAAATTAAAAAAAAATCGAAATTTCTTTTCCTTGCCACTTAAAGACACTTAAGACAAACTTTCATTTAAATAGTCAAATCTGATAATTTTACCCCGTGGCACTCTGCATTTAAAGTTTTTTATTTTTATATTTTGAGTAGGTTTATTTTAGCTCGAGGTTATTATTTTCCTTACTAATTAAAACTGTGATATTCTCATTGAAAAATTTTCAAGAAAATCTAATTACCAATAAGAGTAGAGTCGAATATGTATTAATATTTTAGTTTGATCATTAACGATTTGTCATTTAAATCTCTTTGCTACTTGTAGTATAGGGTTTTTATATTTGCTAAATAATCTTGACAATGGAATCTGACAAATTCGGAAATACGTGTCGATTACGTTTTGCAAAAATTACCAAAATAAATAAATTTAAAACAGAAAAATAATTTTCTGGAAAATTATTTTATAAGAATATCATAGTTTTAATTAGTAAAGGAAATAATGACCTCGAGCTTAAATAAACCTACTCAAAATATAATAATTTAAAGGTCGAATAAAACAATTTTTATTTAAAAAAATAAAAATAAATTAATCAGGGTTTTTGATTTTTAGAAAATTTTTACCAAAAATTTTGATTTTTAACAAAACTTTAAAAACATAAATTTAAAGAAAAAAATAAATTTATCTGTTTTAAATTTCAACTGCATTCCAATTTCTATTGATCTTTTTCCAAATTCAGTTGATTTTTATGTTATGCAATTGATATTTTTCAAATTTTAATTGATCATTAACAAATTTCCATTAAGCTTTTACAAATTTCAATTAATCTTTTACAAATTTTAAAAGTAATTTTTTAAAAGTAATTAATCTTTTACAATTTTCAAAAGTAATTTTCGAATGTCAATAAACATTTATGAAATTTAAATGGAATATTACAATAACAGGATAGAATTCTCAAATTTCAATAAGAATTGACGTTTTACCTACAGAAATTTTAATTAGTAAATAATAATGACCTCGAGCAAGAATAAACCTACACAAAATATAATTTTTTAAAGGTCGAACAAAACTATTTTCTTTTTTTTAATAAAAATTAATCAGAGTTTCTTATTTTTGGAAAATTTTTACCAAAAATTTTGATTTTTAACAAAAATTTTTGATTTTTAACAAAAATTTTGATTAAAAAAAAAATTGACCTTTTTTAAATTTCAATTGCAATTTTCAAATTTCTATTGATATTTTTCAAAATTTAGTTGATTTTTATGTTATCCAATTGATTTTTTTAAATTTTAATTGATCCTTAACAAATTTCAATTAATCTTTTACAAATTTCAATTAATCTTTTACAAATTTCAAAAGTAATTTTTGGATTTCAATAAAAATTTATGAAATTTAAATGGAATATTACACCGTCCAACAAATTGCAACTTTTGGCTGTACACTTGAACCGGACCCGAAAATTCGGAAAGTTGGGCCAAAAATAAAATACCCGTGTCTCCCAGTTTCTCTAGATCAATTCGCGTTTTCGCGAAAAATGCAACAAAAAAAAAGTTTTCACAATGGAAAAAAATTATGCTATTCAGAAAGTGGGGTTTAAAAAAAAACACCCGTGTCTCTCAGGTTTTCGCGATCAATTCGCGTATTCGCGAAAAACGCTAAAAAAATTTTTTTTTAGCACTGTTAAAAAAATAAATTTGGTTTAAATCTAAGCATTTATGTCTCAGTTATTTCATATCAATTCGCAAATTTGTAAAAAAAAATATTTTGTTCTTTTTAGCACACTCGCAAAATTTCAAGTAGAGTTAAAAAGAAAATTTCCCATATATCAGAGTTTTTCCAGCTAATTTAATTTTAATTTAAAAAAAATTAGGTGAATATTTTATTTTTAGTCCCACTTTTCGAATGTAGTAAATTTTTTTTAAGTGTGCAAAAAAATGGATTTTCGCGAAAGCGCGAATTTTATTTTTAGCAATTTTTGTATAAGGACCGTAATTCTACTGTAAGGCCGCTGTTCCAAAAAAAGTAATTCACATAAAAAATGTGAAAATGAAAATTTCCGAATTTTTTTGGTGTTCTAGATTTCACATCCGAATTTCTTTTTCGTTTTATTTCACATAAATAAAATTTGGTGAAAGTAAAACGAATGCACTTTTTTCCTTATAATTTTTTTAATTTTAATTATTCGATTTTAACTTCGAATGACAACGTGATCAACAAAACACTAAACTTGATTTCATGTGATTCGGAAATTTTCATGTGAATTGAAAAGTTGTGAAAGACAGAACAGAGGCCTAAATCATGTATATTTATTAGAGATGGGCACATGAGCAGATTAGAGCGTGATTCACGTGAATCACGCGTGAGTGTGACTGATTTCGATTTTACTCACGTGATTGTGAGTGAGTGTGAGTGGAGAAAAAATTGCGTGAGTGAGTGTGCGTGAGTAAGATTTTTGCGTGAGTTTGCATGAATTATTTTCTCTTTATATTTCGTATTGTACCAAAAAAGCAACAAAAAAAATTTAAAATTTGGCTTAATTTATGATTTTGTCCCAAAAAAAAGCAAAAAAAATGTAAAATTTAGCTGAACTGTAAATTTTGCTGAAAATTTTTGAAATTATAGTTTTTGAAATTTTCGTGAGTGTGAGTCAACGTGAGTGTGAAGCTTGCGTGAGTGCACGTGAGTGTGAGTTGTTTTAAATTTACTCACGTTATTGTGAGTGAGCGTGAGTAGAAAAAATATGCTCGTGAGTGAGTGTGCGTGATTCAAAAATTCCTGTCGTGAGCGTGAGTGTGAGTCAAAAATCACTCACATCTCTAATAAATATGTTTTATATTTATAAAAAATAATGCAATACATTTTTTTCAAAATTGCATTTTTCGTGAATTAATATGGAAAAACTAGAACGATATTTTATTTTAAGCCCTATTTTCGGAATGCAGTAAATTTTTTCAAGTGTGTAAAAATAAAAATGCATTTTCGCGAAAACGCGAATTGATATAGAAAAATCGGAAAACACAAGAATGTTATTTTGAGCCCCACTTTCTGAAAAGCGAACAATTTTTTACTTGTATTTTTTTTTTTTTTGCGTTTTTCGCGAAAACGCGAAATGATCTAGAAAAACTGGGAGACACGGGTATTTTTTTTTTGGCCCTACTTTCAGAATTTTCGGGTCCGGTCCATGTGTACAAAAGTGTGTCGGACGGTGTTACAATAACAGAATAGAATTCTCAAATTTTAATAACAATTTACGTTTTACCTACAGAAGTTTTAATTAGCAAAGGAAATAATGACCTCGAGCTTAAATAAACTTACTCAAAATATAATATTTTAAAGGTCGAATAAAACAATTTTTATTTTTTAATAAAAATTAATCAGAGTTTTTTTATTTTTGGAAAATTTTTAACAAAAATTTTGATTTTTAACAAAAATTTTGATTTTTAACAAAAATTTTGATTTTTAACAAAAATTTTGATTTTTAACAAAAATTAATTTTGATTTTAAACAAAAATTAATTTTGATTAAAAAAAATAAATTTATTTTTTCAAATTTCAATTGCAATCTTCAAATTTCTTTTGATCTTTTTCAAAATTCAGTCGAATTTTATGTTATCCAATTGATTTTTTTTAAATTTAAATTGATCATTAACAAATTTCAATTAATCTTTTACAAATTTCAATTAATCTTTTACAAATTTCAAAAGTAATTTTTGGATTTCAATAAAAATTTATGAAATTTAAATGGAATATTACAAAAACAGAATAGAATTCCCAAATTTCAATAATAATTTACGTTTTATTTGCAGAAGTTTTAATTAGAAAAGGAAATAATGACCTCGAGCTAGAATAAACCTACTCAAAATATAATTTTTTAAAGGTCGAACAAACTATTTTCTTGTTTTTAATAAAAATTAATCAGAGATATTTATTTTTGAAAAATTTTTAACAAAAATTTTGATTTAACAAAAATTTTGATTTCAAAAATTAAATTGATCTTTTTTCAAATTTCAATTGCAATCTTCAAATTTCTTTTGATGTTTTTCAAAATTTAGTTGATTTTTATGTTATCCAATTGATTTTTTTAAAATTTTAATTGATCCTTAACAAATTATCTTTTACAAATTTCAATTAATCTTTTACAAATTTCAATTAATCTTTTACAAATTTCCATTAATCTTTTACAAATTTCTAAAAGAATTTTCGGATTTCAATAAAAAAATATGAATTTTAAAAGGAATTTTCCAACAACAGGATAAAATTCTCAAATTTTAGTTAGAATTTACGTATTACCAACAGAATCTATGAATTTCAATTAATCTTTTACGTATTACTTCTAGAAATGGTGCAGAATCTTTAAAAAATTTTAGAAACTCTATAATTATCCAACCACCTACTTCAAAAAAGTAGCATCTAAAATATATTTGTAAATAAAATAAGTTTAGTTATTCAAAACTTGTAGTTGGAATATTTTTTAGCTTCCAAAACAAAATATGAAAAATAAGGTTTTATGGTCAAATAATGCATATATCTTCTTTGCAGACAATTTTTTTTGCATATTTATTTTGGCTTTATGGCAAAGGCTAATGTCATGTTATGCTTTTGGTGGTTTCATTTTAAAAATATTTTTCCTAAAACTAAATTTACAAAATTGTTTTTAAACTATTTTATTACAAAATTTGAGAAAATAAGTATGCTCTTAACAGATTTACAATTTAAATTTATAAAATTCTTAATTTATGAAATTCAAAAATACACAGAAAAAAAAAATATTAGTAATGGTTGAAAAAGTTTGCAATTTATGGCTTTTTTAAAAAGATACTGATTTTTCAGAGAATAAACAGAATCAAGGCAAAAATCGAAAAGGTAGGCTAAATATATTTGCTAAAATAACAAAATATGCACTTAAAAAATTAAAAATATGCACTAAAAGCATAAAACTCTTGTTTTCGTACGAAAAACTTTAAAAAATAAATTTTAAAAATTTAAAACAATTTTTGAAACAATTCAATTCAACAAATTTCAATTTCTGTTTTTGCAAATTTATGACAAAATATGCAAAAATATATACTTAAAAGCTAAAAATATGCATTTTCACAAAAAAATATGCAATAAAAAAATGAATTTTCACAAAAATATGCATTTTCACAAAAATACGCATTTTTAAGAAAATATGCAAAATCAAATCGATGCCATTTTAACTAAAATTTTTTGATTCGCAAAGATAATTGATCGATATCTTTTTCAGACTCTCAACAAAAAATATGCATTTGCATGAATATCGCAGCCCAAGTTATTTGTATTTTTAAAAACCTCTTACAAACATATTTTTAAAATTACTACATACTACTTATAACTCCTTTTATCATTAAATTATAATACCACTTTGTTCACTTTGCATAAATTTTTTCTTTAAATAAAATTTTTTGAAAAACTATCATTATTTATCATATCATTATGTGTGTACTACACAAATAAGTGCAATTTGATTATGTGTGTACTCCACATATAAATGCACCTATGACTCGTTTTTCCTTTAGAAAAAGTTTCAGATTCTAAGAAATTTTTTTATATTTTTTTTTCACTTTGTCATTCCATGTTTTACGCATCGAAATATCGGTCTAAGGCGCCATAAAGTATAAAAGGTACTTTTTATAAAAGGTACTTTTTATAAAAGGTACTTTTTATAAAAGGTACTTTTTATAAAAGGTACTTTTTATAAAAGGTACTTTTTATAAAAGGTACTTTTTATAAAAGGTACTTTTTATAAAAGGTACTTTTTATAAAAGGTACTTTTTATAAAAGGTACTTTTTATAAAAGGTACTTTTTATAAAAGGTACTTTTTATAAAAGGTACTTTTTATAAAAGGTACTTTTTATAAAAGGTACTTTTTATAAAAGGTAGTTTTTATAAAAGGTACTTTTTATAAAAGGTACTTTTTATAAAAGGTACTTTTTATAAAAGGTACTTTTTATAAAAGGAACTTTTTATAAAAGGTACTTTTTATAAAAGGTACTTTTTACAAAAGGTAGTTTTAATAAAAGGTTCTTTTAATAAAAGGTACTTTTCATAAAAGGTACTTTTAATAAAAGGTACTTTTTATAAAAGGTACTTTTTATAAAAGGTACTTTTTATAAAAGGTACTTTTTATAAATGGTACTTTTTATAAAAGGTACTTTTTATAAAATGAACTTTTTATAAAAGGTACTTTTAATAAAAGGTACTTTCCATAAAAGGTATTTTTTATAAAAGGCACTTTTTATAAAAGGTACTTTTTATAAAAGGTACTTTTTATAAAAGGTACTTTTTATAAAAGGTACTTCTTATAAAGGGTACTTTTTATAAATGGTACTTTTTATAAAAGGTACTTTTATAAAAGGTACTTTTTATAAAAAGGAACTTTTTATAAAAAACAAGTAAAAAAGTTAAATTCGGCCTTGCCGAATGTAGTGATACCCTCCACAATTTCAGAAAGATTATTGCAAAAAACTTTATTTAAAAGGAAATTACTTTTGAAAAAAAATTTTTTTTTTTTGAAAAAAAAAAATTTCCGCGAAAAAAAATTTTGGAAAAAAAAGTCCGCGATTTTTTTTTTATGTCAAAAAATCTGTTCGTACCTGTTTAAATACCATTTGGTGTTCAATTGTGTTCACATATGTCAACCAGAAGCCGAATTAAAGCATTTTGTATTTTTAGGTTATGTTGAATGTACCGAAATTTTTGAGGTGTGCTTACATTTTCGTTCATAACTTTTGAACCGCTGAACCGATATCGCTCAAATGCAACACCAAACTTCTCGGGAGAACTTTCAATAAATATGTTAAGTTTCAGTCATCTCTGTGCAATATTTTGTCCGCGACAGCATTTTCCACAGACAGACAGACAGACGGACAGACGGACATCGCTAGAATGTCTTAAAATCGATCGGGCATCATGAATATATATACTTTATGGGGTCCCAGATCGATATTTCGATGAGTTACAAACGGAATGACAAACTTATATATACCCTCTATCACTAAGTGGAGGGTATAAAAATGTTATAAAAGTTGCATTTTATTAAAGTTATTTTTTTAAAAGTTTCTTTATAAAAAGTACCTTTTATAAAAAGAACCTTTTATAAAAAGTACCTTTTATAAGATGTACCTTTTATAAAAAGTACCTTTTATAAAAAGTACCTTTTATAAAAAGTACCTTTTATAAAAAGTTACTTTTATAAAAGGTACCTTTAATAAAAAGTAGCTTTTATAAAAAGTAGCTTTTATAAAAAGTACGTTTTATAAAAAGTACCTTTTATAAAAAGTACCTTTTATAAAAAGTACCTTTTATAAAAAGTACCTTTTATAAAAAGTACCTTTTATAAAAAGTACCTTTTATAAAAAGTACCTTTTATAAAAAGTACCTTTTCATACTGAAAAATTGCCAAATTGCCAGATTCGAATTTTGAAATATTATAATTTTGAAAAGGTTTATTCAAGCTCGAGGTCATTATATCCTTTACTAGTTAAAACTATAAAATAATTTTCAAGAAAATAATTTTTCTGTTTTAAATTTATTTATGTTGGTCATTTTTGCCAGACTTAATTGACACGCATTTTGCAATTTGTCAGATTCCAGTGTCAAAACTATTTAGCAAATATAAAAAGCCTGTAGTATAGCAAAGGGAATTTAAATGACAAAATCGATAATGTTAATTTTATGAAATAATCTTTAGCCTTTATGAAATGATCTTTAGCTATTAAAGAATATTTAAATCGTTAAACTACGTAGAAGTGTTTATAGTTTTAAAACATGCAATATGGAAATTGTTTTTTCATATACTTGATCCTGTATTGTTATGTGTCTGCACGTTTTTACCCAACTTTATGCTACTTATTTATGCTGCCATCGCAAAACGGAATCTTCTCTAGTATATAAAAGTAACGTTAATGTAAGCATTTTCAGAACAAAAAAAAAACTTTAAATATAAATTGTACTTAAAAAAACGGTAATGTACTTAAGATACAGCCAGTAATAGAAAATATAGTAAAGAGTTATAAAAATAGTTCTTTATGCAATTTTGTGCCACAAATTTATTTAACCCACAATTTTGACACATAAAGAGGAAAGATTTGTTAGTCGAAAATTTTGCTGGGAAACTTTATAAAACTATTGAACAACTCATAAGCAACCTAAAAGAAAGAACTGGTTTTTTCAAGCTTTACCAAACATATTTATGTATCAAAAACATAGGAAAATTTTATAAAGACGATTACAAACTTTCATATACATACACAAAAAACTATAAACTAAACGAGAATTCAAAAACTATGAGAGTGTAAAAAAAATTAAAAAAACTATTAAATTTTTATTAAATTTTTTACTTAAATTGTTTTTAAAATTTTTAAGTAAATTTTTAATTGCATCAATTAAAAAATTATTAAATTTTTGTTTTTAAATTTAAACAAGTGATTACTCAAATTTATTTCCTCCATATTTTTTTCTGTGTATTTTTCGATAGGAATTAGCGATTTTTGCTTATAATTTTTCTATATGAAAAATCTGTCAATTTTTTAAAAGGAAAATTTCATAATTTTTTGATAGGGAAAATCACAGAGTTTTCTGTAGGGAAAATATTATAATGTTTCGTTAAAAAAAAAAATCTAAAAAAAAACAAAATAGAAAAAGAAAAGGAAAAATTGATTGAGAAATGTCCAAAAATCATAAAATTTTTCTATAGGAAAAATGTTTTTGAATCTTAGAGTTTTTTATAACAAAATTGTCACGGAATCTTTAAATTTCTGTTTAGGAAAAATAAACGAATTTTTTTCAGAAAAAATTTTTCAATTTTTCTATAAAAAAATGTATTAGAATCTGAAAAAAATCACAGGTTCTGTGTAATTTTCCCTATAGAAAAACTGTCTCGGAAACTATTCTCTTTTATACCCCCCACTCTAGTGATAGAGGGTATATATCAGATTGTCACCTCGAAATATTGGTTTAGGACCCTATTAAGTATATCGTCACCTAAAATGCAAAATGCCCTATCTAACATTTTACAAATTTTACAGGAGAAGCAAAAAACGTGTTTATATAAAAACTATAAAAGTTTTCATTACAAATTTCCTAAATATTAGTAAAAACACACAAACAAATTCATTTCTGTTAAAAAAAATTATAAATTTTTAATATTTGAAAAGTTATGTTAGTAACGCCCTTTTGTCTTGAAATTTTCTGAAACACAAAAAGCCCTAACTGCACTAAAGATGTTTAAAACACTAAGCAGATGTGTTACAAAATGTTAGAACATGCTAACAAAATTTTATACTGAATGTTGTTTTATCATATAGAACTCTAACAAAATGTGGGCGGTATTGGAAAAAGAGGCGTGGCACCTGCTATATAACCTAACACTGCAAAATGTCTTATTTTGGATTCTGTTAAACACATGCTAACTTAATTCGATACAAAATGTCAATTTACCATTTTAAAGCTCCATGTCAAATGAGGGTGGAACAGGACAAAGGGTATGGCCCGAAATAACCTAATGCATCAAAATGCTTTAACCTTTTAACGACCACAGGCAACTATACTTCCCAAATTATTTTTTGCGATTTTTTTTTGTTCAACTAAAAGATAGGATAAATGTGCTAAAAGATGAATTATAGAAGAGTTTTAGAGAAACAAAAGTTTTGATTTCATTAAGTCTCTAAATGGGTCCACTTACTCACTGTAAGTTCTCAAAGTTTGCGAAGTAATAAATATATAAGGGACTTATATTACCTTGAAAGGCGAAATAATGGTAAAGAAGGGGTTTCAGAAATCCAAATTCTTGTAGAATAACTATTATTAAGTTGCATTTCTTAAAGATCACGGCGAGTACCAAAATAGCCTTGCCCAGAACAGCGTTATAAGGGGGAAGGAGGGGCCCAATTTTTTTATGCGTAACTATTATTAGGTCAGAAATTACGAAAATGAAAAGAAAATTTAAATCTCTTCGGCCAAAAATGTTTACTCGGCTTCTGGAAAATTTCTTATGATCTACAGTAAATATTGGGCATTTGATAGATATCTCACTCGCATCCTACAAAGCTCTTAAAGGAAAATACAGAGAAAAAAATATTGAGTAATCACTTGTTTAAATGTTTAAATAAGATTTGAGTAATTTTTAAATCGACGCAATTAAAAATTTACTCAAAAACTAAAAAAAAATTTGAGTAAATAATTTAATACAAAATTTAATAATTTTTTTTATATTTTTTTTTATTCTCTTCGTGTTTTGAATTCTCGTTTAGTTTATAGTTTTTTGTGTATGTATATGAAAGTTTGAAATCATCTTAATTAAATTTTCCAATGTCTTCGAGACATAAATATATTTGGTAAAGTTTGAAAAAACATTTTTTTCGAAAAAAAAAAATGTGAAACTTTTTTAAACTTTATAAAAAAATAAATTGATAAATTTTGAGTAAATTTTTACTTGACACAATTTAAAAGTTACTTAAAAAATTGAAAAATTTTTAATTAAATTTTTAATAGTATCCATTAAAATTTTTTTAGTAAGCATTTAATAATTTTTTATTAAAAATTTACTCAATACTATTAAATCGTTTACTGGTGCAAAATTGAGTAATTTTTTACTCAATAGTATTAAAAATTTACTCAAAATTTTTTTTTATTTTTTTCTGTGTACCTTAGCTTTATTTTGAGTTAAAAAAGGGCCGGTTTTAAAAAATGCCAAACAAATTTTTGATTTTGCAAAAAAAAAAAAAAAAAAATTTTTAAAAGATTAAAGAAATAGCTATCTTAAACTCTCGGGACACATTTTGCTAGGAATATTAGGTAATCAGTTACATGGATGCAAAAAAAAAACACCTGTTTGACCAAAATGTAAAATTACGGCCCCTCTAACTCAGAAAGTTCTTGACCGATCTAGCTGAAAAATAGTGACTAAACTACTATTGGTTTTAAAAGTTGTGTCCCTTGAGATAAAAACCCCCATATGTAATCGTCAATCGTATCGCTCACGATGAAGATTGACGATTATCAAGTTACATAATTTGCCCCCTATATTTTTTGAAATAATAGCAAAAATTATAATTAAAAACATTTTTTTTTACTTATTTAACGAAAAATTAACTTTGAATTTTTTTCAATCGGAATGAAGAACTTCCAATCATGTTTTTAATCGTCATTAATTATATTGTTATTAAATTTTATGTAGAATTTATATCTTACTTAAGACTAATTGTGCTGCATAAATTGCGATTTCTATAGCTGAAAAAGGAACAGTTCTCGTGAGAGTACGGGCCTGAAGGGGTTAATTGGTAAATTTCTAAACTTTATTTTTTGTGTACATATACATGTGTTTTTCCTATTGGTGAACATTGTGGAAGAAGAAGCATCAACAAAAATGTTTAATCTTAAAAAATAACAGTTGCGTCGGCAATATTATGTATACAAATGTGTAGTTGGGGCTTTTTGGTTTAACATATATCAAAGCATGTAGTTAGGGCTTTTTGAATTTTGTTAAAAAAATCCCCATTTTTGATCAAAGGTGTCTAAATTTTTTTGTGGACATGTATTTTGATCCAATACATAAAAATCAATTAAAAACGCGATTTTGAATTTTTTGTTAGTTAGGGCGTTTTGCATTTTAGGTGACGATATATATTCATGATCCAATTTCATCTAACGATGTCCGTTCGTCCGTCTGTCCGTCTGCCTGTCTGTTGAAAACACGCTAACTTTTGAAAGACTATATGGAGGCCCGTGAAGTTTGGAATATATGTTGGTCATTTACCTGGTCAGGTTGGTATTGCAATCCAGTGAAATCGGTCGAGTATTTCAAAAGTTATGAGCAGGGAAACCAAAAATATGCTCTAAAAAACACGTTTTATGCGCTTAAAAAATGCCCTTAAAAACGGAAAATATGCTCTAAAAACAATAAAAATATGCTCTTAAAAAAATGATGTCCCATTTTTCGAGGTATTTTTTTACAATTTTTTAGAATAAACCCAAAAAATACCGTTATGAGGGGTAGTTAGAGGGTTAATATGGGTTAATGAAGCAAGAACAGGCCAAAGCGTAATCAATCGTCAGAATCCCGTTATTTTGGAAAAGAAAAAAAAAAAACAAACATTTCAATCCACTTACAAAATTAAAAAAAAAAAAAAAACATCCCACAAAAATTAAAAAAATTTTAAAAATAAGTGTTGTTATAAAAAAATTGGAAAAAAATTCTCCAAAAATTAAAAAATGCTTTAAAAATTTAAAAAAATGCTCTAAAAAGTGAAAAAATGCTCTAAAAATTGAAAAAATGCTCTAAAAATATGCTCTTATGTTAAAATATGCTCTTAAACCTAAAATATGCTAAAATATGCTCTTAAGACTAAAATATGCAAAAATATGCTCTAACAAATCGATGCCAGATTTCTTAAAATCTTCTGAAACGGATAAATACTTTACCCATTTATCAATACAACGCGCAGGAAAAAACATGATACTGCATATTTTTGGTTTCCCTGGTTATGAGCAAAATACTGAATTTCGGCAAGGGTTTCTGAGAATTTACGAGATAAAAAACACGCTAACTTTTGAAAGGCAATTCTGAGGATGCTGAAGCTTGATACACTCAAAATATTTTGTAGGCAAAAACAAATGAAAACCACACTTAAAACCAGTGAATAAACAATTGAAAACCATCCCAGTAATTATTCATTTGTTTTAAAAACATCAACATTTATTTTTTTACTGTTGACAAAATTTTCTAAAATAAATAACATTAAAAAATTACGTTTTTTTCACTCTTTTTTACCAACAAATTCAAAAAAAATAACCAACGAAAACATTTAAAATTAATGATAGTTCTGTTATTTTTACCAACAAATTTAAAAAAAATAACCTACGAAAACAATAAAAATTAATGATTTCGTAGTTAATTTTTTACAATTTTTTATTGAAATATTTTTTTAAAAATTTGTAATAAAATTTTTGGGGAATCGATCCCGCAATCAACTACATTCTGGCCAGACACTCTACCCATCGTGCCAAAGTCACTTGATACAAACATGTTTTTATATTTCTATAAATAATTTTTTGATTTTTTTTTCTACAAAAAAATAACTGATTTGTGTAGGTAAAAACTAATGATATTTCATTAAAAAATACCAACAATTTAAAAAAAAATTACTTACACAAATCATTAAAAATCAAAAGAATAATCAGTAGTTTTTACTAACAGAACAAAAATAAATGACTTTAAAAATTAAATGTTAATGAAAGTCTTTATTTTTTAGTGTGTTATTTTTGAAACAAAGGACTGAAGTAGTCATTAATAAAAACTGAACATCAAACAAATGTTTTTCTTTTAAAAACGACTAAACGGAAAACTTTTTAAATAAACTAAAAACAGTTAATGACATAATTTTTTGAGTGTATATATATTTGTCGTTCCCCAGGCCTGGTTCGTATTGAATTTCAGCCAAAATTAATTAGCAAAACCGTGAATTTCAGATTAGTTACACCTTAAATTCACTTGTTGAAAACCCGTCAAACATGTTTTAAAAACATTGGTAAGTCACAAAAATATTTCACAACGTATTTTTGTCACTCAAAAATATTTTTACACTAAAAAAAAATACACTCGAAAAAAAATTTACACTCAAAAAAAATTTTACACCCAAAAAAAGTTAGTAAATTATTTTTTTTTTTTTTCAAAAATTACTTAAAAATAAAAGTTTTTTACACTAAATAAAATATTTCTAATCAAAAATGTTATTTTTTCACGTTAGAAAATTTACTATCACCTAAGAAGGGCATAGTGGAGGGTATTTATAGATTCGGCCAAGTCAAATTAAACTTTTCTACTTGTTCAATTTAAAAATGTTTCAGAATCTAGGAATTTTTTTAAGAAAAAGCTTTTTATAAAGAAAAAATGTTCTAGGAAAAATTACTCAGAATCTGAGACTATTCTAAAAAAAAAGCATCAGAATCTGAGACTTTTAGGAAAAATGTCCAAGAATCTGAGACATTTTTCCTAAAAAAATTTTTCTGTATAAAAACTTACAAATCTGAGACATTTTTCTGAGACATTTTTTCCATCAAAAGTCAAAAAAAATTTTTCTAGGATTTTAAAGAATTTTTTCCAACAGAAAATGGGTTAGCTTTTCCTAATAAAAGAGTATTAAATACTAGACATCTAGACATTCAGAGGCATTTTTCTTAAAAAAAAGTCTTAGATTCTGAGACATTTTTAAATAGAAAAATCTCAGACATTTTTTACTATATGAAAATGTCACAGAAGCTAAAGAAAATGTTTGAGAATCTTACACTTTTTCTAAGAAAATGGAAATGTCTTTGTTTAATAAAATTTCATCAAGGAAATATCCTCAAACAATTTTTAAACTTTCCTATAGAATTGTTTTTCAAACTTTTAAAATTTTGATGAAGAAAGAACGTTTCGGTACTTTAGACTTTTTCGTTGAAAAAAGGAATAAATATCATGTTAAAAAAAATATTTCAGAATCTAAAAAGTTTTCAACGGGGAAAAGTCATAAAATCTGAGAATTTTTCTATACGAAGAATTTTTTTAATATATGAATTTTTTGGTGGGAAAATGGCATCAGTACCTAAAAATTTTCTATATGAATGTAAATTCAAAATTATGAAAAGGGTCGCTGTAACTGTTCATTAGTTAGTAAATGCTTAAAGATAATTTTGTGTTTTAATACAAATAAGGTTTATTAACTAAATTACATTATAATGAAATGATGACATCGACATAATTGTAATAAATGAAAAGAAATGGATTTGGAATTAACAAGTAATTGGATGTGAAAGAATTTATTTGTTACAATATAACAAGATTATAATAAATACAGTAACTCACACCTTGTTTCGTACAGTAGTTAGCAATTCGTTAAAGACAATCATCCTTACCACAGAAAAATAAAATTTATTTCAAATCAGCTTTTAATTTTATTTCCATACAAAATGTTTTTTTTTAATCGACTTTCAAAAAATATATTGAAAATTTGAAATTTAAAATAAAACTTTTGTTAAAATACTTTTTTTTCTTGTGGTAAGGGTCAATGTTTAGAATACCAAATCTTTTAATTATCGAACGAGAATTATTCTATAATTTCTTTATTGCTGCAAATCGATGAATCTCCGAAAAGTCAAACAAAAATGTCTTCTTATACAAAGACGTGTAATAAAAGACGTTTTAGTTTGGAATTTCGATGAACACACCGGAAATAAGAGCACACGGAAAAATTTTTTTTGTTGTTTGCTTTGATAAATTTATTCCTTTTTTTAAAATTTCACTAATCGTACGTTTTTGTATAAAGAAATGAGTAGAATCAAATAATATGTCAGAAAGTTTTGATACGTCATACGTCCTTGGAGCTTTGGAAGGTCTTGAATAGCCTCTCTTCTCAATTTAAACCTCAATTTATTAAATTTTCTTAAATCTTTTTATATTCCCTTAAAATTTCTTTTCATTTTAAAACTTAATTTGATATTGTTCATTTCTTGTTCTAAATTTTCTAAAAAAATTCTTATTTGTTTTAACACTCCACAAAATGGAAATTTGATTAAAATCCGCTCTTTTGTTTGTTTTAACGGGTTGACAAAATATTTTTTTTGTTGTTTTTTTTAGTTAGTGTTATCGTTTGGAATTTAAACTAAAATTCTGCTGATGTGGATGACATGAACAAACATTCCATGTTGAACATGTGGAGTTATAAGTTCTTCTGTTTTTTTTTTGTTTAACCTCAACCAACCACTTGTCTATTATAGTTTTTGTTAACCCCCACCAGACCACAGGCAAACAAATGATTTTTTTTTTGTTTTTTTTTAAATTTTTTTTTAATTTTTTTTTCCAAACTCTAGAAAATTTATGATTATGTCTACAATGGACTGTTAGTTTTACAAGCCCCCAAAAAGAAAAAAAAAACCAAAGTGCTGCAAATATGAAAAAAGATAAAAAATTACCAGAAATTATTACAAGAAACATTAAAAAAGTCAACAGAAAAAAATATATTAAATTTGATAAATGCTTTAACATCTATCTACAAATTACTTATTATGAGAAGTTAAATATACAGAGATGATTTATAAATGGCACGCAATTCAGAGATTTTACAACAGTTTTCAAATTTCTTGGATCGTTACTTTAGCAAATATTAAAAGTGTTTTGGCCCCTTACAACTTTCTTAGTTTGGTCATCTCATTATCTGCAATTAGATTTCCCATTACTTTGCATTGATAATATATATAAAACTGTGTTGTAGGCTTAATATTTCTGTAAAAGAATTTTAATTTCAATATTTTTTTTATGTTGTTATTTGTGGTTGGCCATAAATTTGTAGACACATACCAGACTTATAAAACATTCCTTGGAAAAGTATTTTTTTTTGTAGTTTTGATCTCATAATAAAAGAGAAATTAGTTGCAGGCAAAATTATTCTTATAACATACTTTGCTATTAAATTTGTTATGGTGTATGTATGTGGGGAATTCCATACAAAGTTTTTAGGTGGAAGGGAAAGTTATGGGGGATGAACATAGCAGTGTTTGTTTGTAAATTTAGCTATTAAGACACAATATTTTTTTTATTTTTATTTTTTTTTTCAAAACCTTAGGCACATTTTGTGGGGAATGTATTATATATAAAGATGATTTGAAATTTTTAGAAGAAATATTACCCGGAATTGCTGTTGTTATAAAATCAATAAATATTAGAAAATAAGAATTGTAGAACATGAATATCATCATTAAATATCATCATAAAAAACATTCTGGAAAAAGTACTTTTTGAAATATTTGTTTTTGGCACTTTTTTTTATTTCTTGAAATAATGGTCAGAAAAAAATAGGAATATTGGAATCCTTCAGTAAAAAAAAGACATTCTGACAATAGTACTTTTTGAAAACTCCGTTTCTAAGTGGGTAAAATGGGTTAAGAAAGTGTATATTTGGTATTTTTTCTTTATCCTAAAATAATCATCTTAAGTACTTACTTAAAATGTTGGAATGTAAGAGCCTTCGGTGAAAAGCAAAACCTTTAGCAGAACCTTTAGCAGAAATTACTTTTTAGAAATTCCGTTCTTTAGGATGGTGAATGGGGTAAAAACTGTACTTTTGGTACTTATTTTATTTCCTGGAATAAACGTCCCAGAAAATTTAAATTTTAAATGTAGGATTCTTCGGTGAAAAAAAAATCTAGAAAATATAATTGTTTTCCGTTTCTAAGCGGGTAAAAAGGGTAAAAAGTGTACTTTTGGTACTTTTTATAATTTCTAAAACAATGGTCCTAGAAACTTTTGGTACTCCTACTTACTTGAAATTTGGAATGTAGGAGCCTTCGGTGAAAAACAAAACATTTAGGAGAAAGTACTTTTTAGAAATTATGTTTCTTACTTTTGGTACTTATTTTATTTCCTGGAATAATAGTCCCAGAAACTTTAAATTTGGAATGTAGGGATTATTCGGTAAAAAAAATCTGAAAAAGATACTTTTTGGAAACTCCGCTTCTAAGGGGTAAAAAAGTGTACTTTTGGTGCTTTTCGTAATATCTGAAAAAGTCCTAGAAACTTTTGGTACTTTTGATATAAAAGTGTACTTTTGGTACTTTTTATATATTTTAAAATAGAAGTTTGAGAAAATTGAAATTTGGAGTATGGGGGATCCTTAAGTAAAACAAAAACATTTACAACAAGTGAGAGTGTTAAATTCGGCTAAGCCGAATCTATGATACCCTCCAACATGTTAAAACATATAAAAAATCCAGGGTATTTTTTGAGGGGTGGGGGCTCGGTGGTGGTGGTGGGGGATAATTTGCCCATCGCGATAAATGTTAACTAATTTATTTATTATGCTTTTTGCAATTTAGTAATACCATTTTCTCATTTTCTCATTATTTTAATGTTTTTATACCCTCCACTCTAGTGATAGAGGGTATATATAAGTTTGTCATTCCGTTTGTAACACCTCGAAATATTGGTCTAGGACCCCATAGTATATATATTTATGAGCCTCGATAGATTTTAAGTCGATCTAGCGATGTCCGTCCGTCCGTCTGTCTGTCTGTCTGTCCGTCCGTAGAAAACACGCTAACTTTTGAAAGACTTTACAGAGGCTACTGAAGTTTGGCATATATGTTTGTCACTTACCTGGTCAGGTTGGTATTGCAATCCAGCCAAATCGGTTTAGTGGTTCAAAAGTTATGAGCAAAAGAGTAAATTTCGGCAAGGGTGTTTCGCGAATTTACGAGATAAAAAACACGATAACTTTTGAAAGACAATAATGAGACTACTGAAGCTTGGCATGTATCTTTGCCGGGGTCTGTTTGGTTTTAAATTTCAGCTCAATCGTTCCAGTAGTTCAAAAGTTATAAGCAAAACCCTGAATTTCAAATTAGTTTCATCTAAAATGCCACGTGTTTTAACAAGTTTTAAAAGCATTGGTGGTAACTAAACAATGCTTTTCAAACTTGTTTAAATTTTAAGCAATGCTTTTTAAACTTGTTTAGTTTTAAAAGCATTGGTAACTTAAAAATTACTCTCAAAAAAAATTTTACACTCAAAAAAAATTTTACACTCAAAAAAAATTTGACACTCAAAAAAAATTTATACAAAAAAAAATTAGTTTTTTTTTACAAAAATGACAATATTTTGTGTACATACTTACGTGAATTCAATCAGAAATATTTTTACAGTAAAAAAAAACAGTACACTCGAAAAAAATTTTACACTCAAAAAAAAAAAATTTGTAATTTTTTTTTTTTTTTTTTAAATGACAAAAAAAATAGTTTTTTACTCAAAATAAAATATTTTTAAACAAAATTGTTAATTTTTTCACGTTAAAAAATGTACTACCCTTTAAAAAAAATGCATTGTGGAGGGTATTCATAGATTCGGCAAAGTCGAATTTAACTTTTCTACTTGTTATATGCTAAAATAATCATTCAACTTACTTAAAATGTTGTAATGTAGGAGACTTCGGTAAAAATCAAAACCTTTAACAGAAAGTACTTTTTAGAAATTTCGTTTTTAAGGATGGTGAATGGGGTAAAAAACTGTACTTTTGGTACTTTTTTTATTTCCTGAAATAATAGTCCCAGCAACTTTAAATTTGGAATGTAGGATTCTTCGGTAAAAAAACTAATCTGAAAAAGATACTTTTTGGAAATTCCGTTTCTAAGCGGGTAAAAAGGGTAAAAAGTGTATTTTTGGTACTTTTTATAATTTTTGAAATAATGGTCCTAGAAACTTTTGGTGAATGGGGTCAAAAACTGTACTTTTGGTACTTATTTTATTTCCTGGAATAAACGTCTCAGATAATTTAAATTTGGAATGTAGGATTCTTCGGTGAAAAAAATTCTGGAATAGGTACTTTTTGCAAATTCCGTTTCTAAGAGGGTAAAAAGGGTAAAAAGTTTACTTTTGGTACTTATTATAATTTCTGAAATAATGGTCCTAGAAACTTTTGGTACTCCTACTAACTTGAAATTTGGAATAAAGAAGCCTTCGGTAACAAAACAACATTTAGGAGAAAGTACTTTTTAGAAATTCTGTTTCTAACTTTTGGTACTTATTTTATTTCCTGGAAAAATGGTTCCAGAAACTTTAAATTTTGAATGTAGGATTCTTCGGTGAAAAAAAATATTCTGGAAAAGATACTTTTTGGAAATTCCGTTTCTAAGGGGGTAAAAAGTGTACTTTTGGTACTTTTTATAATTTCTGAAATAATGGTCCTAGAAACATTTGGTACTTTTTACATTTTCTGAAATAATGGTCCTGGAAACTTGAAATTTGGAATGTATGTTTACCTCCCGAAAAAAAGATCTACTATAGCTGCGCTTTTGAAAATATTGTTACTAAGGGGGTAAAATTAGGTAAAAATGTGTACTTTTGGTATTTTTTACATATTTTAAAATTAAAATTTGATAAACTTGAAATTTGGAATATGGGATCCTTCAGTAAAAAAAACCATAAAAAAGTGCTTTTAAAAAACTACGCTTTTTAGGGGGATAAAAAGGAAAAAGTGTGCTTTTGGTACTTTTTATATTTTACTTGGAATGTAGGTTCCTCAGGTGAAAAACACATTGGGGAAAAAGTTGTTTTTGGAAATTCCATTTCTTAACGGGGCTAAAAATAAAAAGTGTACTTTTGGTACTTTCAATATTTCCTGAAATAATGATCCTTAATACTTTAAATTTGAAATGTAGGATCCTTCGGTGAAAAAAAACCTTGTAAAAAAATATTTTTCAAAAATTTTGTTTCTAAGGTGAATAAAATTGTATTTTTGGTACTTTTATTATTTTCTGAAATAATGATCCTAGACACTTTAAATTTTCAAAGTAGGTTCCTTCGGTGAAAAAGAGGTTCTAGAAAAAGAGAAATTCTATTCTCAACAGAATTTCTTTACGTTTTAACTTAATAAAAAATACAATTCTGTTTCTTAAGGTGGTGAATGGCGTAAAAAACTGTACTTTTGGTACTTATTTTATTTCCTGAAATAATGGTTCCAGAAACTTCAAATTTGGAATGTTGAATTCTTCGGTGAAAAATAAATTCCGGAAATGATACTTTTTGGAAAATCCGTTTCTAAGGGGGTAAAAAAGTATATTTAAAAAACTTTTGGTACTTTTTATAATTTTTGTTTAATGGTCCTAGAAACTTTTGGTACTTTTTATATTTTCTGAAATAATGGTCCTAGAAACTTGAAATTTGGATTGTAATTTTACCTCCCGAAAATAGATTTACTTTAGCTGCGTTTTTTACAATATTGATTCTAAGGTAGGTAAAATAGGTAAAAAAGTGTACTTTTTACATATTTTAAAATAGAAGTTTTAGAAACTTGAAATTTGGAGTATAGGATCCTTGATTTAAAAAAAACATCCAGAAAAAGTGCTTTTCAAAAACTTCGTTTTAAATGGAAAAAAGTGTGATTTTGGTACTTTTATATTTCACTTGATATTTGGAATGTAGGCGAAAAAACACATTCGGAAAAAAGTACTTTTTGGAAATTCCATTTCTTAGCGGGGTTAAAAATAAAAAGTAAACTTTTGGTACTTTCAATATTTCCTGAAATAATGATCATTGATACTTTTAATTTGAAATGTATGATCCTTCGGTGAAAAAAAAATCGTTGTTAAAAAATATATTTTTCGAAAATTTTGTTTCTAAGGTGAATAAAATTGTACTTTTGGTACTTTTATTATTTCCTGAACACTTGAAATTTTCAAAGTGGGTTCCTTCGGCGAAAAAAGGTTCTGGAAAAAGAGAAATTCTATTCTCAACATAATTTCTTTACGTTTTAACTTGACAACAAATACAATTTCGTTTCCTAGGGTGAATGGGGTAAAAAACTGTACTTTTGGTACTTATTTAGTTTCCTGGAATAATGGTCGCAGAAACTTCAAATTTGTAATGTAGGATTCTTCGGTGAAAAAAAAAAATCTGGAAAAGATACTTTTTGGAAATTCCGTTTCTAGTATTTTTTATAATTTCTGAAATATTGGTCCTAAAAACTTTTGGTACTTTTTATATTTTCTAAAATAATGGTGATAGAAACTTGAAATTTGGAATGTATGTTTACCTACCGAATAAAAGATCTACTATAGCTGCATTTTTGACAATATTGATTCTAAGCGGTTACAATATGTAAAAAAGTGTACTTTTGGTACTTTTTATATATTTTAAAATAGAAGTTTAGAAAATTGAAATTTTTTTTCAAAAATTCCGTTTAGAGGATAAAAAGGGAAAAGTGCGCTTTTGTGCTTGTACAAAAAATTGTGCTTTTGGTACTTTCATTATTTTCTGAAATAATGATCAAAGACACTTGAAAGTTTCGAATTATGTTTCTTTCGGTGAAAAAAAGGTTCTGGAAAAACAGAAATTCTATTCTCAATAGAACTTCTTTACGTTTTAACGTGACCAAAAATACAATTCCGTTTCTTAGGGTGGTGAATGGGGTAAAAAGCTGTACTTTTGGTACTTATTTAATTTCCTAGAATAATGGTGCCAGAAACTTTAAATTTGGAATGTAGGATTCTACTGTAAAAAATAAATTCTAGAAAGGGTACTTTTTGGAAATTCTGTTTCTAAAGGAGAAAAAAATTTTAAAAAAGTGTACTTTTGAAGTGTAAAAAAGTGTACTTTTTTTATAATTTCTGAAATAATGGTCCTAAAAACTTTTGGTACTTTTTGTATTTTCTGAAATAATGGTCCTAGAAACTTAAAATTTGGAATGTATGTTTATCTCCCGAAAAGTAGATCTGCCATAGCGTTTTTGACAATATTGATTTTAAAGGGGTAAAATAGGTAAAAAATTTAATTTTGGTACTTTTTATATATTTTAAAACAGAAGTTTTAGAACTTGAAATTTGGAGTATAGGATCCTTTAGTTAAAAAGAAAAACATTCAGAAAAAGTGCTTTTCAAAAACTCTTAAATGGAAAAAAGTGTGATTTTGGTACTTTTTATGTTTCACTTGATATTTGGAATGTAGGTTAAAAAAACATGAAAAAGTAATTTTTGAAAATTCCATTTCTTAGCGGGACTAAAAATAAAAACTGTACTTTTGGTACTTTCAATATTTCCTGAAATAATGATCCTAGATTCTTAAAATTTGAAATGTAAGATCCTTCGGTGAAAAAAGATTTGTTTCTAAGGTGAATAAAATTGTACTTTTGGTACTTTTATTATTTTTTCGGTGAAAAAACGTTCTGGAAAAAGGAAAATTCTATTCTCAAATGAATTTCTTTACGTTTAACGTGACAAAAAATACAATTCCTTTTCTTAAGGTGGTAAATGGGGTAAAAAACTATACTTTTGGTACTTATTTAATTTCCGGGAATAATGGTCCCAGAAACTTCAAATTTGGAATGTAGGATTCTTCTTTAAAAATATATTCTAGAAAAGAAACTTTTTGGAAATTCCGTTGCTAAGAGAGTAAAAAATTGTAAAAAGGTGTACTTTTGGTACTGTTTATTATTTCTGAAAAAATTTTCCTAGAAACTTTTGGTACTTTTTATATTTTATGAAATAGTGGTCCCTAGAACTTTAAATTTGGAATGTATGATTCTACGGTGAAAAATAAATTCTGAAAAAGGTACTTTTTGTAAATTCTGTGTCTAAAGAGGTAAAAAGAGGGTAAAAAAGTGCACTTTTGGTACTTTTTATAATTTCTGAAATAATGGTCCTAAAAACTTTTAGTACTTTTTATATTTTCTGAAATAATGGTCCCGAAAAATATATCTACTATAGCTGCGTTTTTGACAATATTGATTCTACAGGAGTAAACTATTTAAAAAAGTGTACTTTGGTACTTTTTATAGATTTTACAATAGAAGTTTGAGAAACTTGAAATTTGTAGGTTGGGATCCTTCAGTAAAAAAAATACATCCTGGAAAAAGTGATTTTCAAAAACCCCGTTTTTAAGGGGGATAAAAAAGGAAAAAGTGTGCTGTGGTACTTTTTATATTTTACTTGATATTTGGAATGTAGGTTCCTTAGGCGAAAAAACACATTCGGAAAAAAATTCTTTTTGGAAATTCCATTTCTTAGCGGGGCTAAAAATAAAAAGTGTACTTTTGGTACTTTCAATATTTCCTGAAATAATGATCCCAGATTCTTTAAATTTGAAATGAAGGATCCTTCGGTAAAAAAAAACGTTGTAAAAATAGTTTTTGAAAATTTTGTTTCTAAGGTGAATAAAATTGTACTTTTGGTACTTTAATTATTTTCTGAAATAATGATCATGGCCACTCTAAATTTTCGAAGTTGTTTTTTTCGGTGAAAAAAACGTTCTGGAAAAAGAAAAATTCTATTCTCAACAGAATTTCTTTACGTTTTAGAGTGACAAAAATTACAATTCCGTTTCTTAGAGTGGTGAATGGACCAAAAAACTGTACTTTTGGTACTTATTTTATTTCCTGGAATAATGGTCCCAGAAACTTCAAATTTGGAATGTAGGATTCTTTGGTGAAAAAAGTGTACTTTTGGTACTTTTTGTAATTTCTGATATAATGGTCCTAAAAACTTTTGGTACTTTTTATAATTTCTGAAATAATGGTCCAAGAAACTTGAAATTTGGAATGGATGTTTACCTCCCGAAAAATATACCTACTATGGCTGCGTTTTTAGCAAATATTGATTCTAACGGGGTAAAATAGGTAAAAAAATGTACTTTTGGTACTTTTTATAATAATTTTTTTACTTCCTTTTTATCAATTTTTAGTAAATTTTTAACTTAACAGCTGCAAAATATTTAGTACACATAATTTCTGTAAAAAAAACATTTTCTTCTTTCTAAAACACCTAAATGTATACTATATATTTTAACTTTTTTACTTAAATGTTAACTAAACAGCTGCATAACATTGTATTAACATAACGAACAAAAATATTTGTTTAAAATCTATATTATTATAAAAAAAAAAAATCGTTTTGCATTATATAAATATATTATTGTACTTTTTTTTTAATGTTTTTTTCCTATATTTTAAACTAATTTATTTTTTATTTTTTTTTGTTTCTTTGCAGGTATGTTGTGTGTTTTGTTGATTTTATTTATTTGCATCATTATGGAAATTTATTGTAAATACATGTGTAAGTTTTATTGGCTATCATTACGGCAAAAACGTGTTTCAATATATTTATTGTTGTAGAAACATTAATTTTGGCATATATTTCATTTAAATATTAAATTATATAAACACTGAAGCACCCATAAAATACATATGAAGGTGCACGAGTGCTATTGTTCAAGCTCCCCCCTGAATTTTTACATTTTAAATATATAAACTTGTTTCCCCAATAAACCAAACGATACCGTTATGATATCGAGGCAATATCACCTAATTACTTATCACATATTAAGTATACGAAAACGATAGTGTTTCCGTTCTTAATGTACCTTTCCTATGATATCGTTTTTCCCTAAAAATGTGATATCGTTTTCGCTATCCATAATTCCAGTCATAACTATATTAAAACTGCCATTTTCCAGAATTTATCGAAAAACTATCGTTATTCTAGGCGATAACGATATCTTTTCGATATGAAAATGTAATATCGTTTTCTTTTACGTTAAACAAATTAAAATCACTAAAAAGTATTTTTTGTTACGTTACGTTTTTTACGTATTTCTTTTACGTTAAACAAATTAAAATCACTAAAAAGTATATTTTTTGCATTGTGAAGGGTATTAATGGATTCGGCCAAGTTAAATTTATTTTTTTTTATTCGTTTTTATTGCTTTCTGCATAAAATTACATAAATTGTACATTAAGAGGGATTTTTTTTTTATCTAATAATACATTACGCATTTTTCACACAAAAAACATATTTATATAATTTTTTTTTTTTTGAATTTGTTGGTTTATGTTTTTTTTTTTGAAAAATGTAAATATTTGATTTCCACAAAATTGTGCATTTAATTAATGTTTGTTTTTGCTGTGCAAATATTTTTAATGTTATAAAACTTGTTTTTGTTTATGTTTTTAAAGCTTAAACAAATTAAAAACAAAATTAAATGAAATATTTTAAATATGCATTTGTTTTCTAATTACTCTTGGCTTACGTATGAGTAATTTTAATTTGGGGTTTACAGTACGTATTAGTAATTTTATTGGAAAGTACAACATAGCGTATGATTTATATTAATTTATAAAATGTGTTACAGTGCGAATGATGTATATTAATGTACAAAAATACTGTGATTTGAGTATTAAAATACCACGATTTATAAATTTAATTTTTGAATTATAAATTCTTATTCCATCGTAATATTCATTTGTTGCCAAATTGTAATCAAAACTTTTTAATTAAATTTTATTGAAAAAATTTGGAAAAAAATTTCAATTATAAAAAAAATGTGTTTAAAACTTTCGTTTTTTTGTAAAAAAAATTACAACAAAAAACTATAATCCTTTGAAGTATTTTATACTTTTGTTGCTATTATTTATTGTTATATGTTTCAAATTTTCTGTTTGTATGTACTAATGTACTAACAGTAAAAGGTATTAAATCAGGGCATAAAAAAAATAAATTTAAAAAATTTTATCTAAAAAAAATGTATTTTTGCTATGAAAGGTGTATTGAAAGTAGACATGGGCACATGAGCAGATTAGAACGTGATTCACGTGATTCACGTGTGAGTGTGACTGAATTCAATTTTACTCACGTGATTGTGAGTGGAGAAAAAAAATTGCGTGAGTGAGTGTGCGTGAGTAAGATTTTTGCGTGAGTGACTGTGCGTGAGTCGATTTTTTTGCGTGAGTCTGCGTGATTTTTATACTCCACATATTCCCTTTTGTACCAAAAAAGCAACAAAAACATTGTAAAATTTGGCTTAACTTAAGATTTTGTCCTGAAAAAAGAAAAAAACAAGTGAGAGTGTTAAATTCGGCTGTGCCGAATCTTTTATACCCTCCAAAATGTAAACAAAAAAAATAAAAAATTACCAGGGACGTTTCTTTTTTTTTTTTTTGGGGGGGGAGGGGGGGGAGTTGATAGGATCAGTGGGGCACGTTGAGAGCACCTTCCCATCGCGATAAATATACCAAACGTTACATTTATTTAACAAAAATACAAAAAAACATGTAAAAACGTGTATTTTTTTAGAGGTTGGTTTAGTTCTTCAAGGGGGAACTTTTTCCCCCCTGGTCCGATTTGGCCAATTTCCGAACTTAACCTGCCTAGGAACATAAGACATATTTGTGCCAAACTTGAGGTTCCTAGCTCTTTTATTTTGGACTGCATCGTGTTAACTACAGACGGACGGACGGACGGACGGACGGACAGACGGACGGACGGACGGACGGACGGACATCGCTAGAATGTCTTAGAATCGATCACTGATCAGTAATATATATACTTTATGAGGTCCCCGACCGATATTTCGATGCGTTACACACGGAATGACAAAGTGAGTATACCCCCATACTGTAGTTGGAGGGTATAAAAAAGAAAATTTTGTTGAACTTTAAATTTTGTTGCAAATTTGTAAAGATTTTTGAAATTTTAGTTTTTGAAATTTTAGTTTTTTGTATGAATAAGAGTTTGGTGAGTGTGAGTCAACGTGAGTGTGAGTGAAGCTTGCGTGAGTGCACGTGAGTGTGAGTTGTATCAAATTTACTAACGTGATTGTGAGTAACAAAAATTTGCTCGTGAGTGAGTGTGCGTGATTAAAAAATTCCTGTCGTAAGCGTGAGTGAGTGTGAGTCAAAAACCACTCACGAGCCCATATCTAATTGAAAGTATAAACATTAAAAATAAGTACATATTTTTTAAAAATTTATTTAAATTTTACATTCTTGTCCAAAAAATTTTCCTTTTTTATCTTGATAGTACCATTTCGTTAAAAATTTACCAAAAATTGATTTTTATACCCTCCAACCACAGTATGGGGGTATACTCACTTTGTCATTCCGTGTATAACACATCGAAATATTGGTCGGGGACCCCATAAAGTATATATATTATTGATCAGTGATCGATTCTAAGACATTTTAGCGATGTCCGTCGGTCCGTCCGTCCGTCTGTCCGTCCGTCTGTATTTAACACGTTGTACAGGGCCGGGTTAAGGTATGCCGGGGGCCCTGGGCACACAAGTATTTGGGGGCCCCACTGGAAAAAAAAATAAAATCGAATGACAAGAAAAAGTTTTTAAATTTATATTTATTATAGTTAATTGGTACAAATTCAATTCATGTTATTAACTGTTTTAAGAAACGGAACCTTCACAAAAAAAAAAAACAAGTAAGAAACTTATAGTCGGTCAAGACCGACCATATAATACCCTACACCAGAGTTTCCCGGAAAATGGGTCCCAAGTTCAAACATGGACTGATTACATCTATATTTTGGCAAATCTTTAATAAGTGTAAAAAGCACTCACAAATCAAATTTGAGTGGAATAGGCTTCTTTTTGTTGACAATAAACCGCTTCAACTGAATATCGGGCGAAATTTTCACATGGGACCTAGGTCCAAAAATGGTCCGATGATAATCAGATTTGATAAGGTTATTAAAGTACGCGTTTAACATACACAAACAGAATTTTAATTAAATATTTTCTATTTTCATGAAATTTGAGAGATTTATGTGAAAAAGGTGGTTTGTATGGGGGCTACAAGAACTGGTCCGATTTCTTTAAAATTCGGAATGGTGATTTGTGTGTATGAAACATGATTACCTGCCAAATTTCGAAAATATACCTATTAAAATGCGGCTATTAGAGTCATTTGAGCCACAACTAAAGTCATTTGAGCCACAACTTTGTATGGGGGCTAGGTCTAAATATGGACCAATTTCAATAGGCTTCGTCCTTGGGCCAAAAGAGGCTTAAGTTTCAAATTTCAAGTCAATAGATTAAAAATTGTGACCTGTATCGTGTTTACACCGTTTACATGGACAGACGGACGGACAGACGGACGGACGGACGGACATCGCTAAATCGACTCAAAAAATGATTCTAAGTCTATCGGTATACTTGAAAGTGGGTCTAGGACCAATATTTCGGGTAGTTACAAACATCAGCACAAACTCATTATACCCTGTACCACAGTGTGGTGTAGGGTATAATAAATAAATAAAAAACAAAAAAATCAAATTAAAAATTATACTCAGCCTTATTGTTAACTCAACCGACTAAGTGTTATTGCATAAGTTTGTATATAAAAAAATTTTTTTGTAAGCGAATATGTTATACTTTCTACTTCTGGGGGCCCCCTTGAGGTCGGGGCCCTGGTCACGTGCCCAGTGTGCCCTAAGGGTTAAAGCGCTACTGACGTTGTAGTCCAAAATAAAAGAGCTAGGAACCTCAAGTTTGGCACAAATATGTCTTATGTTCCTAGGCAGGTTAAGTTCGGAAATTGGCCAAATCGGAGAAGGGGGAAAAAAGTTCCCCCTTGAAGAACTAAACCAACCTCTAAAAAAATACACGTTTTTACATGTTTTTTTTTTTGTATTTTTGTTAAATAAATGACACATTTGGTATGTTTTTCGCGATGGGAAGGTGCTCTCAACGTGCCCCACTGACCCTATCAACCCCCCCCCCCCCACAAAAAAAAAAGAAACGCCCCTGTAATTTTTTTTTTTACATTTTGGAGGGTATAAAAGATTCGGCACAGTCGAATTTAACACTCTCACTTGTTTTTTTTTAAAGCAATTTTAATCGAAGTATCCATTTCGTTTAAGCCCCATTAATTTTTGTTGAAGGAATATTAAAAGCAGTTAATTTTTAACCAAAACGTACTATACCATCAAACATTGTCCCAAAACTGTACTTTTTATTATAAACTGTTTTAACAGACTTAAATTTAAAGAATTTAGACTTTAAATTTAAAGAATTTAGAGTCAAAAATTGTACTTTTATTATATAGAGTATATTTTTGATAAGAAAAGTACCACAAAATAGTACATTTGCTTTGAAATTTATAAACATTTTTACAAATTCATTAAAAAATTTATTAAAATTGTACATTCTTGTCCAAAAAAAATGGTACTTTTAACTTAAAAGTACCATTTCGTTAAAAGTTTCCCCAAAATTTATATTTTTCCTTGAAGAAAGTTTTACTAGAATTATATACTTTACAAAAGCAACAAATTTTAAAATTTAAAGAATTTTTGATCAAAAATTAGTACTTTTCTTAATAAGTGTATATTTTCCAAAAAAATAAGTACAACAAAATAGTACATTTGCTTTGAAAATGATAAACATTTTAAAAATTTCATTTAAAAATTTATTAAAATTGTACGTTCTTGTCCAAAGTGTTCCAAAAAATGGTACTTTTTTAATTTTTTAAAGTACCATGTCGTTAAAAGTTTCATAAAAATTGGTACTTTTTTATTTTAATAGTACTATTTTATTAAGAGTTCCCAAAAATTGTAATATTATTTTAAAGCAATTTAAATCGAATAATCCATTCTAAAAAGGTAGCTTAACCCTCGGCTTAAGTCCATTACTTCTTGTTGAATTATTAAAAATAGTACCTTTTTAACAAAAAGTACCATTTCGTCAAAAATTTTTTTCCCCATATTGTACTTTTTCTTAGAAAAAGTTTTTTTAGTATTATCTGTTCTACAAAAGCAACAAAACTTTGAATTTGAAGAATTTAGAGTCAAAATTTGTACTATTATTATAAGAGTAAAAAAAAATAATAATATAAAATAATTTTGATCCAATGATCAATTATTTTTATTTATTCTTTCTATTTATTTACAACTCATTTTTTAATAAATTCAACCTAACCGAGAACTGGTAACAATGACCGTCGTCTCGTTGTAGCGGAAAAAACCAAGGGCTCTGGTGGGAATCGAACCCACGACCCCCATGTTCAAAGGCTAGCACGCTACCAACTAGCCTACGGGGGCCTCCTTATTATAAGAGTATATTTTCGATAAAAAAAAGTACCACAAAATAGTACATTTGCTCTGAAAATACTCAAAATTTTTACAATTTTATTAAAAAAATTATTAAAATTATACGTTCTTGTCCAAAAATTATACTTTTAATCGATCTATACATTCTACAAATGAAACTTAACTTTTCTTGTTGAAGATTTGTGTAAAATGGTAACTTTTTAACAAAAAGTACCATTTTGTCCAATTTTTTTTTTTACAAAATTTTACTTTTTCTTAGAAACGGGTTTAACAGTACATACATTTATTAATAAGTGTAAATTTTCAATAAAAAACAAGTAAGAAAATTATAGTCGTTCAAGACCGACCATACAATACCCTACACCAGTGTTTCCCGGAAAATGGTTATCAAGTCCAAACATGGACCAATTGGGTCTATCATTTGTCAAATCTTTTATAAGTGTAGAAAACACTCACATACCAAATTTGAGTGAAATTGGCTTATATTTGTTGCAAATAAACCGCTTTTAGTAATATCGGGCGAAATTTTCAAGTCCTAAAATGGTCCGATTATAATCAGATTTTTAGGTTATTAAAGTATGCGTTAAACATACACAAACAAAATTTTAATCAATTGTTTTCTATTTTCATCAAATATTATAGATTTATGTGAATATCGGGAGGGTGGTTTGTATAGAGGCTACAAGAAGAACTGCCAGATTTTGAAAGGATATCTATTAAAATACGCTTGTTAGGGGCATTTAACCCAAATTTAAAGGGGACGTTTGTATGGGGGCTAGGTCAACACATGGACCGATTTTTTTCAATTTCAATAGCGTCCGTCCTTGGGCCAAAAGAAGCTTAAGTTTCAAATTTCAGACAGGTTAAAAATTGCGACCTGTATCGTGCGCACATCGTTTACATGGACGGACGGACATCGCTAAATCGACTCAAAAAGTAATTCTGAGTCGATCGGTATACTTGAAAGTGGGTCTAGGACCAATATTTCGGGAAGTTACTTTTTCTCAAAAACAGTTCTTGCAATATTATTTGCTCTACAAAAGCAACAAAACTTTTAATTTAAAGAATTTATAGTCAAAAATTTTATTTTTAATTAGTGTATAAACATTTAAAGAATAAATTAAAAATTGTATTTTTTTAATTACTGTATAAATATTTTCAAAAAAAAGTACCAAAAATTACTACATTTGCTTTGAAAAAAATTAACATTCTTAGAATGTCATTTAAAAATTTATTAAAATTGTACGTTCTTGTCTAAAGTGTTCCAAAAAAATGGTACTTTTTTAATTTTTAAAGTACCATTTCGTTAAAAGTTTCCCCATAATTGTAATTTTTCTTTAAAGAAATTTTTATCGAATTATCCATTCTACAAATGAAGCTTAACCTTTCGTTTTAGCCCTCACTTGTTAAAGTATTATTATTATTCAAAAAAGTACCTTTTTAACAAAAAGTACCCCAGCAAAACTTTGGTAATGGGTAGTGATTATATAACACATTACCAGGTAATGTATATACCTTATTTGTAGCATTATTTTAGGATGTCTTACCAAACATTTGTTCCACAACGTATTATTTTCAAGTGAAAAATAATGCATTACTAATAATTTGCTACGTAATGCATGATTTTTCGAAAAAATTTATTTTATATTTATTATTTCTAAACATTAAATCATGGATGACTTATATTTGGTTACATTATGTATTATTTGAAAGTTTGAAATAATGTATTTTTTATAATTGGATGCATAATGCATTACAATAACATAAAAAATAATTATTTTATAAAAAAATGCATAAGTTTAAACTAGAGATGGGCTCACGACAGGAAATTTCTAACGCCACACACTCACGAGCATATTTTATCTACTTACACTCACTTACAATCACGTGAGTAAATTTAATACAAAATTACTTTTTCACTACTCGTAACACATTATATATTACGTTCTGGTATGCTATATTATATACCTTACTCGTATGCATTACTTTGAGTCTCATCGCCTGTTAAAATCATCAATGCTGCAATGTATAAAATAAGAGATCCTATACCTTATTTTATACCTTATTTGGTAATCTAAGTTTTGCTGGGACCATTTCATTAAAAATTTTCCCGAAACTGTAATTTTTCTTAGTAACAGTTTTAACAGAACTATCTATCCTACAAAAGCTAAAAAACTTTCAGATTAATTTACTTTTTCTTGTTGAAGACGAACAAAATATAGTACTATTTTCTCAAAAAAGTACCATATCGTTGAAACTGTTTTGAAAAATGTACTTTTTCTTAAAAAATGTATTTTGTATATTATATATCTGACAAAGCTATTCCAATTTTATTATATCAGCTGTCACTGTTTTAATTTTGGAGAATGTGGACTAAAAATGAGTGTTGAGTGTTTATCTTTTGTGTCAATACTGATTTAATTTGCAGCACCCACCACCATTGAACTCCCTCCATTTTCATTTTGTTTCCTTCATTTTACATTTAAAAAGTATTTCCTGTTGCTAGTAACTGTCTCTGTGTATGTGTATTAGAGTGGGTAAAAAACTTTAATTATTAGAATTGGACCAAAAAAAAGTTGTACTAATAAAAATTAAAAATACTTCTTCTTTATATATTTAAAAATTGAATATCGATAGGTGGCGCTGTTGTCATTATATTTATGTATGGTACAATTTGGCTCAAACTAACAAAATATTTATTTATGTATTGAATTTTTAACATAGAATTACAAATCATATACTAAATTAACCTAACCGAGACGGATGACGATGACCATTGATGACCACGACCTCTGACTCATAGGCTAGCACGCTACCAACTTTCCTACTGGGGCGCCTACTAACAAAATATATTTATGAAAAAAAATAAGTTTCCTTATAAAATTTGGACCTGATAGGTGGCGCTGTTTTCACAAAATATAATTATTAAACATAAATAAGTTTCCTGATAAAGTTTACATCCGGTAGATGGAGTTTTTCATTTTAGAGGGGTAACTGGAAAAAGGAAAATACTTTTTAATTCAAATTTCATTTCGAAAATAACTTAATAATTTGACCCGGTAGATGGCGCTGGGGTGAAGTTTATTACAAAATTCTCCATTTTAGTGCAATTTTACGACACTTCAAAATGTATGTTTGTTTTGCTATGACAAAATGGTTTATGTATGCATGGACATGATAGGTGGCGCTACGATATTTCTAATCAAAACATCGTTTGCGGGTCCAGCTAGTATTTTATAAAAGAAGATTTTGTAAATTATTGGAATTTTCTTTGGTTTCTTTTCAATAAAAAATTTTTCTGGGTACGACTTTTATGTCGCTGCTTTTAAAAATCTCCAAAAAAAAAAAACACTTTTTCAGCCCACTCTAATATAACTGATATAATGTATTTTGGTTTCTAAATGTCTGTACTTTATATTGTTGTATGAGTTGTTATTTTTTTTTTTTTATAAATTTGCTTTTGTTGTTTAAACAACAAGTTGTGGCTTTTTTGGTTAGGAAACATAGCAACATATACAGATACCAACACAACTACACACACACAGACATACACAAATACACATATTCTACAAAATACACACATAAACGTACTCTCAAATACACATGAAAAATAAAAAAATATTTTTTTTATCATGATAAACGAATAATATTTTTTATCATAAAAATTTAAACTCATCATTAAACAGTGGAGGGGAAATTTTTTGAAAATGGACAAAATTTAATTAATGTTTGAAAAGAGGAATATTATTCTATTCATATAAAATTTTCTTTATTTTCTAAAATTTGGTTAATATTGCACTGTGTTACACTGTGCAACAAATTTAGGGTCATCGCCTTGAGCCTAAATGGTTCAAATACCAAATGAAAATAGACCATCAAATAAACAAAATCACCAAAGTGTTTTGTAAAGTTAGTTCGAATATACTTTTTATGGCCCACTGAAGTTTTAAATTATTTTATCAAAGGCGTTTGGAAAACGTCTACAAAAGCATAATAAATGCAAAAATATTAACCCTCAAACTGCTATTTTTAAGGGTCATTTGAGTCCTTTTCAAAAATTAAACACAGAAGTGTAATAAAACGTCCATTTAAAGGGTTAATATATTCTACAACTATTTTCCTAATAAAATTAAATTAGGGTTTGGCAAAGGTAAAAAATTTGTGTGACATGTGCAAAATGCTTAAAAACGGAAAAATATAAAGAATTATATTGTTGTTTTTATTTGGCCAAGTGTTAATTATTTTGGTTTAAAGTTTCCTTTATTAAGCTATTTGGGCCTATTGTTGTTGATGTAAATAAAACAAATTAATTACATATTTTTCCCGACGTTTCGTCGATTTTTTGTCGACTTTTTCAAGGGAATTCGTAATAATCTGGGATTATATCACATTTAAATAAATTTTGATTAATTTTAAACTAACAAAAACATAAAACATAAATTTGAACATTTAATACAACACGGCTTAGTTTAATATCACAGTTTAAATGTTCAAATTTATGTTTTATGTTTTTGTTAGTTTAAAATTAATCAAAATTTATTTAAATGTGATATAATCCCAGATTATTACGAATTCCCTTGAAAAAGTCGACAAAAAATCGACGAAACGTCGGGAAAAATATGTAATTAATTTGTTTTATTTACATCAACAACAATAGGCCCAAATAGCTTAATAAAGGAAACTTTAAACCAAAATAAAGAATTATATTTTTAGTGTATGTATATTTTTTAAAAACTCAAAAAAATAGTGTAAATGGGGCATTCCATATCAAATCGGACACTTTGAATAATTTTTTTTAGATTTTCCCAATTTTTTTGACAGTTTTTAGTACCCTTCGAAAACTCGTTCGTGGTAAATTTTCAGATTTTTTTAATGACCCGTTCAAAAGATATCGAATTTTTAAAAGCGCTCTAGTATGCGATTTTTAAGTTTTAAATTTAAAATCTCATTTTTGAAAATGTTTGTGTTTTTTTTCCCAGGAGGATCGTGGGATAACGATTATTACTATTTTTTTAAATTTTTTGAAAAAATGTTATTGAAATTTTCCAATCTTAAAATCATTTCTATTACTCCAATGGTGCGTCATAGAGGGGTCATTTCCAAGACCGACCCCCATTAATTTTTTACGTCTAAACATTTCTTTGGAACAAACTAATACCCTATCTCCAGGGAGCCCCCGTAGGCTAGTTGGTAGCGTACTAGCCTTTCAACGTGGGGGTCGTGTGTTCGATTCCCACCAGAACCCTTGGTTTTTTCGCTACAACGAGACGACGGTCATTGTTACCAGCTCTTGGTTAGGTTGAATTTATTAAAAAAAATGAGTTTTAAATAAATAGAAAGAATAAATCAAAAAAAAATGAGTACTAACAAGGGAAGTATTTCAACCCTTATGAACTGATTTTCCTGAAACTTAAAATATATATAAAAGCATCCCTTTTGGATTGAAAAAAAAAAAAAAAATACCCTATCTCCAATTTCTAAGGGGGCTCCCACATAAAACGACATTTTTTAAAATTTGCTCCAACCGCTCTAACTGCCCTAAAAGTGCCCTTAGAGCAATCAAATGTATGGCTGACCCACAATGCTTTTTTAGTTCAAACATTTTCTCAGAACACATCTACCCTCTGTCTTTAACTGTTAAGGCGGTTCCTATACATTTTTTTTTATTTTTTTGAAAATTTGTTTTATTAAATCAGCTTCTACCGGTCCAATGGTGCGTCCGAGAGGGGTCATTAGTGAGACCGATCCCCATTTATTTTTACCCTACAACATTTTTTTAAAACATACCTACGCCCTATCTCTACTCCCTTAGTAGGCCTCCAACTGTTATTTGTATGGGAGCCTACTTAGGGAGTGGAGATAGGGCGTAGGTATGTTTTAAAAAAATGTTGTAGGGTAAAAATAAATCGGGGTCGGTCTCACTAATGACCAATCTCGGACGCACCATTGGACCGGTAGAAGCTGATTAAATAAAACCAATTTACAAAAAATGTATGGGGACCGCCTTAACAATTAAAGATAGAGGGTAGGTATGTTCAGGTAAAATGTTTGGACTAAAAAAATATTGTGGGTCGGTCATACATTTTGTTGCTCTAAGGGCACTATTAGGGCAGTGAGCGGTTGGAGCAAATTTGTAAAAAAAAAAATGTAAAGATGTTAAAAATAATGGGGGTAGGTCTTATAAATGACCCCTATATGACGCACCATTGGAGCAGTAGAAATGATTTTAAGATTGGAAAATTACAATAAAATTTTTTCAAAAAATTAAAAAAAAAATAGTAATAATCGTTATCCCATGATCTTACTGGGCAAAAAATTTGTATAATCGATAGAAGTTTTACACCAAAAAATTTCAAAAAGATCGAAGAGTACAAACATTTTCAAAAATGAGATTTAAATTTAAAAACTTGAAAATCGCATACTAGAGCGCTTTTAAGAATTTTTTGGGATTTTTTTTTAAATGTACGTAAAAAAACAAAAATTTTGAAAGAAAAAAATTTGAAATTTGGGCCATTATTGAAGAAGTTATAATAAAAGAAGTTTGAGTAAAGGAACAAACTACCAATTTTTGAAAATTCGATATCTTTTGAACGGGTCATCCAAAAAATCTGAAAATTTACCACGAAGGAGTTTTTGAAGGGTACCAAAAACTGTAAACAAATTGGAAAATCTAAAAAAAATTTTTCAAAGTGGCTGATTTGACATATTTATACTTTATGGGTTCCCCGAACGATATTTTGATGCTTTACAGACGGTATGGCAAAGTGAGTACATTCCCATACTGTGGCTGAAGGGTATAATAAAAGTTGTTTATTTCCTTCCCACTGTATTATTTGCCATGATTTTCATCATTATGGTGATGATGATTGTTTAAATTTTATATTATTTTGTTGCTACCATTTTTTGGGGGCGCGCATTGTAATAAAGATAAATGAACAAAAATTTTATTTGTTAAACAAAAATTGTTTGGCTATTAAATTTTTGTTGTAAATGTATAACAATTTAACTATACATGTATTGTTGGTTTTCATTTATTAAATTTTTTAATCATTACTTTACTCATTAAGTATACTTCACATTGTTTTTTATACCCTTAACTCCAGTGATAGAGGGTTTATAAAAGTTTAACATTCCGTTTGTAACACCTCGAAATATTGGTTTAGGATCCCAAAAAGTATATGTATTCATGATCCTTGATCGATTTTAAGTAGATCTAGAGATGCCCGTCCTTCCATAGGTCTTTTTCTCTGTCGAAAACACTCTAAACGTTTGAAAGACAACTCTGAGGCACCTAAAATGTGGCGTATATGTTTGTAATTTACCTAGTCAGGTTGGTATTGCATTCCAGCAAAATCAGTCCAGTGGTTCAAAAGTTATAAGCAAAATAGTGAATTTCGGCAAAAGGTTTTTTCACGAGTTAAAATCACGCTAAATTTTAAAAGACAATCCTGAGGCTGCTAAAGCTTGGCATATTTATTTTTCGTTCCCCTGGTCGGGTTTGTATTGAATTTCAGCAAAATCGGTTTAGTGGTTCAAAAGTTATGAGCAAAACCGAGAATTTCAGATTGGTTTCACCATAAATTCACGTTTTGAAACAACCGTTAAACAAGCTTTAAAAACATTTGTAAGTCACAAAAATATTTTACAAAGTATTTTTGTCAGTCAAAAATATTTTTACACTAAAAGAAAATTTACGCTCGAAAAAAATTTACACTCGAAAAATATTTTACACTCAAAAAAAAATTTACACTCAAAAAAAAATTGTAATATTTTTTTTTGTACAAAAATGACTAACAAATGTTTTTAACTCAAAATAAAATATTTCTAATCAAAATTGTTATTTTTTTTTTCACCTTAAAAAATTTAGTATCACTTTAAAAGGGCATTGTGAAGGGTATTTAAAGGTTCGGCCAAGTTGAATATAACTTTTTTATTTTTGTTATTATTAAAAAGTATGCTTTTTTTAATTTATTTTTGTAATTCATTAAAAATTTTAATATAATAATGGCTTTTCAAATAGCAAAGTGCTGAATACATATTAAAGTATGTCGTTCTTCAAAAAAGTAAAAAAAAAAATCCATTGACGTAAATACAAAAAAACGTTCATTTACTGTCAGGACAATGGCCATTTTTGTGCTTTTGTTTCATACATAATTTATTTGAACTTATATGAACGATTTGTTGTCTTTCTGACCAAATGGATAACAGTCAGAGTTGCAAGGAATTATTTTTTTGGGTGCGTAATAAATCTATCATCTTCGGTAGTGTCTAAGAATCTGATACTTTTTCTATATAGAAAAAATGTCTCAGAATCTGAGAAAAATGTCTCAGAATCTAAGACTTTTTCTATATAGAAAAAATGTCTCAGAATCTTTTTCTATATATAAAAAATATTTCTCAGAATCTAATACTTTTTCTATATAGAAAAAATGTCTCAAAATCTGAAACTTTTTCTATTTAGAAAAAATTTCTCAGAATCTAAGATTTTTTTTTGTATATAGAAAATCAGAATCTGAGACTTTTTTCTATATAGAAAAAATGTCTCAGAATCTGAGACTTTTTCTATATAGAAAAAATGTCTCAGAATCTGAGACTTTTTCTATATAGAAAAAATGTCTCAGAATCTGAGACTTTTTCTATATGTCTCAGAATCTGAGACTTTTTCTATATAGAAAAAATGTCTCAGAATCTGAGACTTTTTCTATATAGAAAAAATGTCTCAGAATCTGAGACTTTTTCTATATAGAAAAAATGTCTCAGAATCTGAGACTTTTTCTATATAGAAAAAATGTCTCAGAATCTGAGACTTTTTCTATATAGAAAAAATGTATAGAAAAAATGTCTCAGAATCTGAGACTTTTTCTATATAGAAAAAATGTCTCAGAATCTGAGACTTTTTCTATATAGAAAAAATGTCTCAGAATCTGAGACTTTTTCTATATAGAAAAAATGTCTCAGAATCTGAGACTTTTTCTATATAGAAAAAATGTCTCAGAATCTGAGACTTTTTCTATATAGAAAAAATGTCTCAGAATCTGAGACTTTTTCTATATAGAAAAAATGTCTCAGAATCTGAGACTTTTTCTATATAGAAAAAATGTCTCAGAATCTGAGACTTTTTCTATATAGAAAAAATGTCTCAGAATCTGAGACTTTTTCTATATAGAAAAAATGTCTCAGAATCTGAGACTTTTTTATATAGAAAATATGTCTCAGTATCTGAGACTTTTTATACCCTCCACTTAGTGATAGAGGGTATATATAAGTTTGTCATTCTGTTTGTAACTCATCTTAATATCGATCTGGGACCCCATAAAGTATATATATTCATGATGCCCGATCGATTTTAAGACATTCTAGCGATGTCCGTCTGTCCGTCTGTCCGTCTGTCCGTTTGTCCGTCTGTCCGTCTGTCCGTCTGTCTGTGGAAAATGCTGTCGCGGACAAAATATTGCACAGAGGTGACTGAAACTTAACATATTTATTGGAAGTTCTCCCGAGAAGTTTGGTATTGCATTTGAGCGATATCGGCTCAGCGCACAGTGGGGAAAAATTGACTTTTTTTGTCCAATTTTGCCTACAGGTCGCAATTCTTAACCGATTTTAGTTTTTCTTTTTTTGAAATTTAGCCAATAAAATTCCTCATCGGTCTGTCATGGTGGATTTCTAAAAATCGTTTTTGTTTTATTTGAATAATTTTTTAAAGTTCAGAAAATTTTAATTTTTTTAGAATTTTTGCTCTAAAAAATGTAATAGGCAGGGGACGAATAAGCTGTATGGACAAAATTAAAGGTATTTGAACCCCTTATAAATGACATTAATAGTATTTGTTAATTTATTATTATTTTGGTTTTTATAAACATATGAAAACTTAAAAATGTTCACTTTTAAGTACCTAAATCATTTTAAATAATGTGCCAATTTCAATGAGATTTTTTTTAGATTAAAGCTTATCACTTTCTTAACCATTATTGGTAAACAAAGTATTTTTGCAAAATTGTTTAAATCTTTTTTTCGAATTTACAATGTAACAACTTTTTTTTTTTTTTAACAGACTAAAAAATAATTTTAAAATTCCAAAAATCATAAGGTAAAATTTAAGCAAAAAATAAAATATTTTTTGAAAAAGCTTTAATCTAAAAAAGATTTTATTGAAATTGGTTGATTATTTTTAAAGATATAGGCTTTTAAAAGTGAAAATTCTTGAATTTTTGTGTGGTTATAAAAACCAAAATAATAATATATTTTCAAATACTAATCACGTCGTTGATAAGGGGTTCTAATACCTCTAATTTAGTCTATAAAGCATATTCGTCCCATACCTATTACATTTTTTATTGCAAAAATACTGAAAAAATTAAAATTTTCTGAACTTTAGGAAAATATAAAAAGTAGTCCGAAATTTTTTTTCAAAAATCCACCATGACAGATCGATGCGGAATTTTATTAGCTAAAACACAAAAAAAGAAAAACCAAAATCGGTTAAGAATTGCGACCTGTAGGCAAAATTGGACAAAAAAAGTCCATTTTTCCCCACTGTGCAGCGGTTCAAAAGTTATGAACGAAAATGTAAGCACACCTCAAAAATTTCAGTACATTCAACATAACCTAAAAATACAAAATGCTTTAATTCGGCTTCTGGTTGGCATATGTGAACATAATTGAACACCAAATGGTATTTAAACAAGTACGAACATATTTTTTGACAAAAAAAGAAAAAAATCGCGGATTTTTTTTTCCAAAATATTTTTTCGCGGAAATTTTTTTTCAAAAAAAATTTTTTTTTTCAAAAGTAATTTCCTTTTAAATAAAGTTTTTTGCAATAATCTTTTTGAAATTGTGGAGGGTATCACTACATTCGGCAAGGCCGAATTTAACTTTTTTACTTGTTTTATATAGAAAATATGTCTCAGTATCTGAGACTTTTTTTATATAGAAAAAATTTCTCAGAATCTGAGACTTTTTCTATATAGAAAAAATGTCTCAGAATCTGAGACCTTTTCTATATAGAAAAAATGTCTCAGAATCTGAGACTTTTTCTATATAGAAAAAATGTCTCAGAGTCTGAGACTTTTTCTATATAGAAAAAATGTCTCAGAATCTGACAATTTTTCTATATAGAAAAAATGTCTCAGAATCTGAGACTTTTTTATATAGAAAAAATGTCTCAGAATCTGAGACTTTTTTTATATAGAAAAAATGTCTCAGAATCTGAGACTTTTTTTATATAGAAAAAATGTCTCAGAATCTGAGACTTTTTTTATATAGAAAAAGTGTCTCAGAATCTGAGACTTTTTTTATATAGAAAAAATGTCTCAGAATCTGAGACTTTTTTTATATAGAAAAAATGTCTCAGAATCTGAGACTTTTTCTATATAGAAAAAATGTCTCAGAATCTGAGACTTTTTCTATATAGAAAAAATGTCTCAGAATCTGAGACTTTTTCTATATAGAAAAAATGTCTCAGAATCTGAGACTTTTTCTATATAGAAAAAATGTCTCAGAATCTGAGATTTTTTCTATACCCAAGTAAAAAAGTTTTGATAAAGTCATATATACACAGAAAGAAATAAAAAAAAAATTTGAGTAAATTTTTAATACTATTCAGTAAAAAATTACTCAATTTTCCACCAGTAAACGATTTAATAGTATTGAGTAAATTTTTAATAAAAATTTATTAAATGTTTGCCAAAAAAATTTGAGTAAATTTTTAATTGATACTATTAAGTGCAGGAACAGAACAAGAAGCACCACCTTTTAAAAACAGAACAAGTTTTATTTCACATCGGCGCCGGCCACCGGTTTAATCTGCCAAACCGTATGGAAAAAGTCGTGCCGGGCTTATTCTGTTTCTACTCTAAAAAAAACAAAGTTTAAAAAAATTTCATATTTTTTTACAAAGAAAAAAAAAACATGTTTTTCAAACTTTACCAAATATATTTTTGTCTTAAAGACATAAAAAAATTTTATAAATATGATTACAAACTTTCATGTATATATACAAAAAAACTATAAACTAAACGCGAATTAAAAAAACTAAGAAAATTCCAAAAAAAATTAAAAAAGCTATTAAATTCTTATTAAATTATTTACTCAATTTGTTTTTAAATTTTTGAGTAAATTTTTAATTGCGTCAATTAAAAAATTACTCAAAACTTTTTTTAAATTTAAACAAGTGATTACCCGAGTAAAAAAGTTCCTATATAATTGTATATAATTTTATAAACATCATATATGATTAAATAGAATTATATAGAATTTGATGCGAAAAATGAGTCGATAAAACTATATAAAATTTGATCAATGTTTCATATATTTTGATAAATTTTTTATATAATTTTATGCGAAATTTGGACCCCTATTTTTATATAATAATAGCAAAAGTATATAATTAGATATAATTATATAAAAATATATAAAATTGTATAAAACTATATAAAACTATATAAAGTTACATAAAATTATATATAATTATATATAATTAAAACAAAATTTTATGATTTATATAAAACTTGATATAATTTTATATAACTTTATAAAATTATATATTGTTTTATATAATTTGATATAGTTGTATATAATTATATCTGATTATATAAATTTGCTTTTGTTATATAAAAATAGGGGTCCAAATTTCGCATAAAATTATATAAAAAATTTATCAAAACACAAGTAACATTGATAAAATTTTATATGGTTTTATCGACTCATTTTTCGCATCAAATTCTATATAATTCTATTTAATCATATATGATGTATATAAAATTATATACAATTATATAGGAACTTTTTTACTCGGGTACTCAAATTGTTTTTCCCCATATTCTGTGTAATTTTATAAACACCATATATAATTATATGGAATTTGATGCGAAAAATGAGTCGATAAAACCATATAAAATTCTATCAATGTTGATTAAATTTTAATAATATTTGATATAATTTTATGCGAAAATTGGCCCTCTATATTTGATATAAAAACAACAAAATTGTTTAATCATATATAATTATATAAAATTATATCAAATTATATAAAAATTTATATAATTATATAGAATTACATAAAATTATGTATAATTATATGTATTTTAATATAATTATATATAACTTGATATAATTTTATGTAATTTTATATATTTTTATATAATTTGATATAATTTTATGTTATTTTATATAAGTATATATAAAAATATCAATTCGATAATTTTTATAAATTTATATAAAAAATAGTGGGCCAATTTTCGCATAAAATTATATTAAATTTTATTAAAATTTAATCAACATTGATAGAATTTTATATGGTTTTATCGACTCATTTTTCGCATCAAATTCTATATAATAATATATGATTATAATATATGAATGATGTTTATAAAATTATATATGACTATATCAAAACTTTTCTACTCGGGTATAGAAAAAATGTCTCAGAATCTGAGACTTTTTCTATATAGAAAAAATGTCTCATAATCTGACACTTTTTCTATATAGAAAAAATGTCTCAGAATCTAAGACTTTTTCTATATTGAAAAAATGTCTCAGAATCTGAGACTTTTTCTATATAGAAACAAGTAACAAGGGTAGGGTATTATATGGTCAAGACCGACCATATAATACCCTACACCAGAGTTTCCCGGAAAATGGGTCCCGGAAAATGGGTCCCATGTACTGATAAGATCTATTTTTTCTCAAATCCTTAATAAGTGTAAAAAACACTCACAAATCAAATTTGAGTGAAATAGGCTTCTATTTGTAGTCTAGACATGGGGTCTAAGTCCAAAACTGGTCCGACGATAATCAGATTTGATAAGGTTATTAAAGTACGCGTTTAACATACACAAACAAAATTTTAATTAAATATTTTCTATTTTCATGAAATGTGAGAGATTTATGTGAAAATTGGAAAGGTGGTTTGGAAGAGGGCTTCAAGAGGAAATGGTCCGATTCCTTCAAAATTCGGAATGGTGTTTTGTGAAGACAGAACACGTTTACCTGCCAAATTTCGAAAATATACCTATTATGATACGGTTATTAGAGTAATTTGAGCCAAAACTAAAGAGGACCTTTGTATGGGGGCTAGGTCTAAATATGGACCGATTATTTCCAATTTCAATAGGTTCGTCCTTGGGCCAAGAGAGGCTTAAGACCTGTATCATGTTTACACCGTTTACATGGACAGACAGACAGACGGATGGACGGACATCGCTAAATCGACTCAAAAAGTGATTCTGAGTCGATCGATATACTTAAAGGTGGGTCTAGGACCAATATATTGAGTAGTTACAAACATCAGCACAAACTCATTATACCTTGTACCACAGTGTGGTGTAGGGTATAAAAATTTCTCAGAATCTGAGATTTTTTCTATAGAGAAATAGTGTCAGATTCTGAGACAATTTTTCTATATGGAAATAGTTTCAGATTTTTATAAAGAAAATGTCTCAGAATCTGAGAAAAATGCCACAGAATCTGATACTTTTTCTATATAGAAAAAATGTGCCGGAATCTAAGACTTTTTCTATATAGAAAAAATGTCTCAGAATCTGAGACATTTTCTATATAGAAAAAATGTCTCAGAATCTGAGACTTTTTCTTTATAGAAAAAATGTCTCAGAAACTGAGAAGATTTTTCTATATAGAAGGATGTCTCAGAATCTGAGATTTTTTTTATATAATAAAAATGTCTCAGAATCTGAGACTTTTTCTATATATAAAAAAATTTCTCAAAATCTGAGACTTTTTTTAAGACTTTTTGTGATGTTTATTAATTGAATTAATTCTTTGATTCTTCTGATATCTATAATTTATATTGTTTTCCCCATTAATGTAATAAAAGTACCTTTTCTCCGTCATTGTTCAATTGTAAATATGTTTATTTATACCCATTCATTTTCATATAATTAACAAAAATTTAATTTATTTTTATGAATACAGTGGAACGCACCTTTAATCGTCCAGTAGTTAGTAGATACCCAGAAAAATTTTCTGTTTCATGAAATCGGTGTCAAAACGTATTATATTATCCTGCAATCGATTCTTCTTAAAATTTCAGAATCAATGATTTTTGTTAAAAAGATTTCTTTAAAAATTATTTTACATTAAAAATTTTGTTGTGATTGCCATAGAATGTACTCTAGAATCTATTGCAATAGAAGTCTGTTCCAAAAAAATTTCCTGGGTAGCAATTCGTTAGAGATAAAGTTAACATTGCCAAACATTTTTCTTATCAAAAGAGTATTATTTTAAAAAATGTTGCGCAAATAATTTATCAAGCTTTAATTTAAGCTTGCTAGCTTCCAGATTGAGTTAATAATAAATTATTTATTTATTTATTTATTTATTTATTTATTTATTTATTTATTTATTTTTTTAGACAATTTCTTAAGAATATTTCTAAAACGTTTTGTTTTCAAATTCACAATGGAGTTTCACAGATTTTAACTTGAAAAACCTATTTTTGGGACTTATTTTTGTTCAAACATTATTTTAATGAATATCTACTGCACCATTTAAGTTGTAAGCCACTGTTCATACACAAATAGAATCTGGTGGTGGTGGTGGTGGTGTAAAAAATTGGTTATTAATTGAATTTCTATGGTTACATTATATTGTATACATTTTTCCAATATCCTTTTACGTCCTTTTAATATATTGTGTGCCAGCCATTTTTTTTTAAAGGTCATTGTATTAAATAGAGAGAGAATTCAACAAGTCGGTACTATTTTATTTGTTTTTATATCAACGGTTTTGGGTGTGTGTGTGTGTTGGTGTTTAAATAGTGTGTGATAGTGTGAACATTCATCAACATATACTAATAAACACAAGACATACAATACAATCCTTTCAATTACTTATGTGTATCCTTGAGTATACTTGCCATACAATATTGATTGACAATATTAAGTATACGTCAGGGTAGAATATATAATGAAGTTTTTATTTTTCAAACGAAAATGATGAAGGAAGTTTATAAAAAAAAATTACAAGAAAATATTAAAAAAGGAATAAGAAAAGAAAAATTACACAGTGCAACACGATCAAAAAAACCAAATCAGCAAAGGGCTTTGCAAAGTTAATTCGGATTTTTTTTTATGATCCCCGGAAGTTTTTAATTTTTTATTAAAGTTGTTTGGAATACGTCAGAAAATCTATAATACACATCCGAGCTGGAAAATATATTTGAAAGATGAGATCAGTTTTAATCCGTCCGATTAAAACTGATCTAACCTTAGGGATCCATTTTTCGGATCAGTGCTGATCCTTCAAATTGTTACTCGGATATACACCCTTTTCCACTTAAATTTAGAAAATCCGAATTAAAATTCAAAAACGCAGAAAAGCTTAATTGGACTTCAGAAAAGCCCAATTGAAATACAGAAAAGTTCAAATAAAATTTTGATGATCCCCTGAAGTTTTTAATTTTTGCTATCAAAAGTGTTCGGAAAACGTCAAACAAATCTATAATACACATCCGAGTTGGAGATATAGTTGGATGAATTCAGTGAAATTGTATGGCGTTTCTTTTCGAAGAATATATTAACCTTTTAGCTGTCATTTTTAGGAATCGTTTTGGTCCTTTTCAAAAACTGAACACAGAAGTCTAATAAAATGTCCATTTAAAGGGTTAAGATGTTCTACAAGTATTTTCCTCATATAGTTTCATAAGGTGTTCCTAGAACATTTAACCCTCTAACTGCTTTTTTAAGGGATCAAATTAGTCATTTTACAAAAACTAAACACAGAAGTTGGACGAACTTCCTGCCTTTGATCGCCCCTAGTGAAACTTAATGCACAAAATATTCGTAAAACATATTAACCCTCTTATTGCCTTCTTTTATAGACTTTTATGTATTGCTTTTAAAAAAGGACAAAAATTACCCCTTAAAACGGGAGCTAAAGGGTTAAGTTGTAAAAGAAAAGAATCACCATAAAATTTTATAAAACACATCAGAATATAGTTTTTAGCTCAGAAGTATATTTGGGGCATTCCATGTCAAATCGGACACTTTGAATATTTTTTTTTTAGATTTTCCCAATTTGTTTACAGTTTTTGGTATCCTTCGAAAACTTCTAGGTGGTAAATTTTTAGATTTTTTTGATGGCCCGTTCAAAAGATATCGAATTCTTAAAAATTGGTTGTTTGTTTCTTTACTCAAACTTCTTTTACTCATAACTTCTTCAATAATGGTCCAAATTTCAATTTTTTTTTTCAAAATTTTTGTTTTTTACGTACTTAAAAAAAAAAAATCCCAAAAAATTCTTAAAAGCGCTCTAGTATGCGGTTTTTAAGTTTTTAAGTTTTAAAATTTAAATCTCATTTTTGAAAATGTTTGTACTTTTCGATTTTTTTGAAATTTTTTTGTGTAAAACTTCTATCGTTTCTACAAATTTTTTGCCCAGGAGGATCGTGTGATAACGATTATTACTATTTTTTAAAATTTTTTTAAAAAAATTTCATTGTAATTTTCCAATCTTAAAATCATTTTTACTGCTCCAATGGTGCGTCATAGAGGGGTCCTTTATAAGACCGACCCCCATTAATTTTTACGTCTTAACATTTCATTGGAACAAACTGATACCCTATCTCCAATTTCTAAGGGGGCACCCAAACAAAACGACATTTTTTAAAATTTGCTCCAACCGCTCTAACTGCCCTAATACTGCCCTTAGAGCAACAAAATGTATGACAGACCCACAATATTTTTTTAGTCCAAACATTTTCTCTGAACACACCTACCCTCTATCTATAAACGGTTAAATTTGTTTCATTTAATCAGCTTCTACCGGTCCAATGGTGCGTTCGAGAGGGGTCATTAGTGGGACCGATCCCCATTTTTTTTACCCTACAACATTTTTTTTAAAACATACCTACGCCCTATCTCCACTCCCTAAGTAGGCTCCCATACAAATAACAGTTGGAGCAAATTTTATAAAAATGTAATTTTGTATGGGAGCCTACTTAGGGAGTGGAGATAGAGCGTAGGTAAATTTTAAAAAAATGTTGTAGGGTAAAAATAAATGGGGGTCGGTCTCACTAATGACCCCTCTCGGACGCACTATTGGACCGGTAGAAGCTGATTAAATAAAACAAATTTACAAAAAATAAAAAAAATTGTATGGGGACCGTCTTAACAATTAGAGATAGAAGGTAGGTGTGTTCAAAGAAAATGTTTGGAGTAAAAAAATATTGTGGGTAGGTCATACATTTTGTTGCCCTAAGGGCACTATTAGGGCAGTTGGAGCGGTTGGAGCAAATTTAAAAAAATGTCGTTTTGTGTGAGATCCCCCTTAGAAATTGGAGATAGAGTATTAGTTTGTTCCAAAGAAATGTTAAGAGGTAAAAATTAATGGGCGTCGGTCTTATAAAGGACCTCTCTATGACGCACCATTGGAGCAGTAAAAATGATTTTAAGATTGGAAAATTACAATAAAATTTTTTCAAGAAATTTTAAAAAATAGTAATAATCGTTATCCTACGATTCTCCTGGGCAAAAAATTTGTAGAATCGATAGAAGTTTTACACAAAAAAAATTTCAAAAAAATCAAAGAACAAACATTTTCAAAAATTAGATTTAAATTTTAAAACTTGAAAATCGCATACTAAAGCGCTTTTAAGAATTTTTTGGGATTTTTTTTTAAAGTACGTAAAAAAACAAAAATTTTGAAAAAAAAAAAAATTGAAATTTGGACCATTATTGAAGAAGTTATGAGTAAAAGAAGTTTGAGTAAAGGAACAAACTACCAATTTTTAAAAAAAATCGATATCTTTTGAACGGGTCATCAAAAAAAATCTGAAAATTTACCACGAAGGAGTTTTCGAAGGGTACTAAAAACTGTTAACAAATTAGGAAAATATATTTTTTTTTTGCAAAGTGTCCGATTTGACATGGAATGCCCCATTTACACTATTTTTTCGAGTTTTTTTTGAGCAGTGTTAATTTGGTTAAAAATAAAAATATGACAATATATATATTTTTAAAAGCATTTTGCGAATGTCGCACGAACTTTAAACCTTAAACAACCCCTAATAAAATTGTATGAGAAAAATATTTGTAGAACATTTTAATCCTTTAAATGGACGTTTTATAAGACTTTTGTGTTTAATTTTTGAACAAGGACCAAAATGACCCCTTCCCAGCAAAAACTTGCATTACCAAGTAATGAAATGTGTAATGGGAAATTCAAAAGTTATAACTACTTCTGATTCGAATTACCTTTCCCATTACATTTACAAGCAAATGTGCCAAATGTAATGATTATCAAAACAGTATTAATAACTAATTACGTACAGCTGCGGTCAAAAAAATAGCACCAGGATAAAACAAAATTTTCTTCGTTGGGTTTTTTTAAACAATTTAAACTTATGTCACTGAAAACGTGTCATAAGTTACTTACAAGAGTGTGAAACAATATTACATAAGAAAAGCCTAATATGGTTTTTTATTTCAATAAAAATTTTCAGAGTTTTTAAAAAAACTTCAAAAAGACTCAGTCAAAAAAATAGCACCACAGTACATTTTGTATTAAAATTAAATTCTTAAATTTGAAAAACGAATGGATTATGAATTCAGTATTGTTGTGATGTCTTTAAATAATTAAAAAAAAATTGTCGAGTGCTCATTGTTGACAATTACTTCTGTACAACGTTATTGTACCGAATTCACGAGATTTTGGGATCTTTAATTCGAAATTGAGTTCCAAATTTGCTGAACAGCCACCCAAAGGGCTTCATTACAAGTTGGTTGTATTCGAGACACTACCTTCTCTATATCTATCCATTAAATGTCGATTTGATCTAGGTCTGGGGACTGACCATGTCATTCCATCACGTGTACTTTATTGTCCAGAACCAATTTTTTGCTAATTTCCCGTCATGCTTTGGGTAATTGACGTGCTAAAAGACCTAAATTAGTGGCATTTGCTCAGAAACTTATGGTAACATTACTTTCTGGAGGATATAAACGTTAAGTGTATATCCACGATTGTCCTAGTCCAATATGTGAGCCATGGTCCAATATATGAACCCCACTCCAAAGTAGGAAAATATCCCCCACACCATAAGCACCATTTTAAGTTATTTTTATTTCGAATTTTGGATTGAAATCCGCGTTATAGGTTCTTCTGATATAGGTATGTAATCCCATATCTCCAAATAAAACAACAATGGATTCATTTGTCCATAGAACATTGATCCACTGGTCATTCTGAGTTTCTATTAGCAAACTTCAAAGGACTTGCAGTATGCTTAAGTGAGAGTAGGGGCACTTTTTCGAATCTACAAGCGTTAATGTTGTTGTTTTGTAATCTTCGACGAAAATTTTCATCATTTGCTGTCCTTTTTTAGCTCTAGAGCTGCCGTAAATGGGGCCTTCTTCCATTGTCTTTACGAACACCTAACCACTTATGGTGACAAACGTCGCTTGTGACTAAGTTTTTCAAGGTCTAAAGTTAATTTTGTTGAATTTTCAATCATTTTATAAGCGCATCCAACTAATTTTCCTGTTTCAGAATATGGTTTATGTTCAGAAATTATATTTTTTACAAAAGTACGTTTTTGAGGAGTGTAATGCTTTCCACGTCCTATTTTTATGAAAATAAACCTCAAATTTTGAAATGAATTAATTTTTTTATAAATAAAAACTATCTTCCTTTAGTATTAAACACTTTTATTTTAATAATTTAAACAATATTAATTTTTTTAATGAAATTTTGTCATTCGGTGCTATTTTATTGACTGCACTGATTCAGAGTTTTTTTAAAATATCGATCATTAAAAAAGAACCGTCCACAATTTTTGGAAAAAGTAAAAACATTTAAGGGGTATATACTTAGTATAAGAGTATTACATATTTACTTTAAACGAATACACACATAATATTTTGTTTTAATTGGATGAATAGAGATTTTGTCATTGGTGCTATTTTTTTGACCGGCACTGTATGTACTTATAGGTAATGAAAAAATTATTTTAAAAAAAAATTTAAAAAAATAAAAAAATATTTAATTTAATTTTATTTTTAACCAAAATAATGTACAGTGAGTCAAAAAGTGAAAATCTAGTTCTGAAATTTTTTTATTTTATTATAATGACTTATGTAAGTCATTATTAATAACTCCTTATTTTACATTTCAAAATAATGCTAAAGGTAATTTTTTGTCATTACTAAGTAATTCGAATGGTAATGATATGTCATTACCAAGTTTTTGCTGGGTTAAAGTGCCAGTTAGAGGGTTAATATGTTCTAGGAAAAGAACCGCCATACAATTTCACGGAAGACATCCAACAGCACTTTTGAACTCAGATGTGCATTTATTATAGTTTTTTTGATGTTTTCCAAACTTCTTTGATAAAAAATTAAAAACTTCAGCGGGCCATAAAAATGAAATTCGAACTAACTTTGCAAAATCCATTGGTGATTTTGTTTATTTGATGGTCTACTTTCATTGTGCATCAAGCCATTGAGGTTCAAGGCGATGACTTAAAGCTTGTTGCACAGTGTAAATGATTATAACTTAATAAAAAGAAATTGAGAAAGCAATGACGTGTTAAGAAAATTAAAATAATAAAAAAAAATCTATAATAAAGTAGTTTTTTATAAGTTTCCTTTATACGACTTTTAAATAATTTTTAATAAAAATAAAAAAAATCTTACGAGAAATAATAATTTTTGTTGTACAATAAGAAATCTGAAAAAATACAACACAGGCTAAGCCGAGATGTCGATAGCTTTCAGAGATTGAAACCCTTTCATAATCAGCGCTTTTCGATTTTCACACTTACTATGTGTTAAATTAAAATCCGCTACACACAGAAAAAAAAAAGTCTAACTGAATTTTTCAGTTGTATCAACTCGGAGTGCGGCTCTATTTAGCTGCGACAACCAAATTCTGTGGTTGTTTCAATTAACATACAGTTTTATCAACCGAATTCAGTTATTTCTACAAATATTTTATTTCCAAAACCTTGCATTAGCTAAATTTCAGTTGGAAATCAGCAAATTTGTTTTCTGTGTGTATTCAAAAATTGGAATTAATCATTTTGTAATCACTTTTCACAGGGTAGTGTTTTTCTCATTGTTGCCAACCCTTAGTAGTTCTTTTTACAGTCTAATAAAATTTAATTTAAAGAAAATTTTTAAATACTCAAAGTCAAAACTTTCCCTTTTCTTTATTCTTTAGCAAATTATTTTCTTTCAAACATTTGTTAACTTTTCATAATTTGGATTGATTCATCTTTAATGCTTTAATCATTAGTTTTTTTTTTGTTGCTTGTAAAAGTTTAATAAAACTTTTATTTAATTTTAAAGTTTATTATATTCAAAGTTTTACTTAAAAGTTTTATCGTTGTAAATACACCTGGTAACATGTTTTAATATATTAATGAACAACTGCGGTACAAAAGTAGCACTAATTTTTAATTTACATCTTTTTCAACTCAAATTTAGAAAATCCACAATTGAAATTTACAAAAGCCCAATTTTAACACAGAAAAGCTACATTGAAATACAGAAAAGCTCAATTGAAATGCAGAAAAGACGAATTGAAACACAGAAAAGTTCAAATAAAATTCGGAAAAGTCTATATTTTTCAATTAAATTTTAAAAATGCCAATTAAAATTTAGAAAAGCCCAATTAGAATTCAAAAAGCCCAATTTTAACATAAAAAAGCTCAACTGAAATACAGAAAAGTTTAATTAAAATACAGAAAAGCTCATTTAAAATTCAGAAATTCCCAATTGAAATTCAGAAAAGTAAAATATAAATGCAATTCATAAAACCCCAATTTAAATTCAGAAAAGCTCAACTGATATCAGAAAATTTAAATTAAATTTCAAAAAGCACTTATAAAATTTATATCGGAAATTCATAAAAGTTTAATTGAATCCCATCAAAGACTAATTTAAATTCAGAAAAGACTTTTTATTAAAACTTAAAAAGCGATATCTCGAAAACTAAGCAAGATAGAGCTAAACGTACACTCAAAAAATTATGTTAGTAAAATCAACTGAAAATGTCAGTTAAAATAACTACTTTGTCAGTTGTTTTGGGGTCAACTACTTTTTCAGTTAAATCAACTAACAATGTTAGTTATTTTAACTGACAAAAAACAACTGACTTATGTAGTAAAAACTACTTACATTTGTAGTCAAAACAACTAAAATGTAGTAAAAATAATCAATATATAATTTTTTTCCAAAACATTTTTCAAAAAAAAAAATGAAGACCAAATTTTTTCTAAGTTTTTTTTTTAAAAAAAAGTTGTGAAAAATAAAAAAAAATAATTTTTTTTTTTTTTAAAAAAACTTTGAAAATTTTTCAGAGATAAAAAAATAAAATTAACTACTTTAAATAACTGTTACTACATCACAGTACTTTTTTGTTAGTTGTTCAAAAAAACAACTTAAAATAACTAACAGAAATAGTTGTTTGATATTTTTCATACAAAAACAACTGACTTTGTAGTTGAAAACAACTAACTACTGTAAAATATACAAATAACTAATATGTAGTAACTTACATAATTTTCTGAGTGTAGCAAATTTTTGTTTCTTTGGATCGCCATAGTGACGCCGGCCCTCTTCACATGTTTAGACACCCACGGGTCCTAGTTTTGAATCTAGAAAGTTTGCATTCCGGAAAATTTAAAAACACACGACATGGCAAAAAGTTTAAAAGCGGTTTGTAGCTCTTGGCTCATTGAACACGACCGCCAAATATCCGAAAGCCCCCTGAGTAATATTTTTTTTATACCCTCCACTCTGGAGATAGAGGGTATATATAAGTTTGTCATTTGTAACACCTCAAAATATTTGTCTAGGACCCCATAAAGTATATATATTCATGATTCTCGATCGATTTTAAGACGATCTAGCGATGTCTGTCTGAACGTCTGACGCTAACTTTTAAAAAACTTTACGGAGGCTCCTGAAGTTTGGCATATATGTTAGGCATTAACCTGGTCAGGTTGGTATTGCAATCCAGCAAAATCGGTACAGTGGTTCAAAAGTTATGAGCAAAAGAGTGAATTTCGATTTTTCTCGAATTTACGAGATAAAAATACGCTAACTTTCGAACGATAATTCTGAAGGTACTGAAGCTTGGGAAATATATTTGTCGTTCCCCTAGTCTGGTCCTTATTCAATTTCAGCCGAATCGGTTTAGTGGTTCAAAAGTTATTAGCAAAACCGTGAATTTCAGATTTGTTTAACCTTAAATCACGTGTTGAAAAAACCGAGCTTTTAAAAAAACAAACTTTAAAAACATTGATAGGCCACAAAATTACTTTACAAAGTATTTTTGTCACCCAGAAATATTTTTCGGCTAAAAAAAAATTTACACTCAAAAAAAATTTTACACTCAAAAAAAATAGTAATTTTTCTTTTTTTTTACAAAAATTACAAAAAAAGATTTTTTATTAAAATAAAATATTTCTAATCAAAATCGTTATTTTTTTTCACGTTAAAAAATTTACTATCCATAAAAAAGGGTATTGTGGAGGGTATTAATATATTCGGCCAAGTCGAATTTAACTTTTCTACTCGTTAGTTATTCAGCTTTTTAAACATCATTGGACTCCCTAATTTCAGTATCTTGAAAACTAAGCAAGGTAAGAGTCCCCGCACAACAATGTCGGTGAGGTTTTTTTCATACAAATTTGGCAAGAAAAAACGCTCGACCGAAAACCGCTTGAATAAAATCAATTTTATTTTTGTGTCGGTTTCTCTCTCTCTTTTAATTTTTGATATTAAAATGTTGCCACATTTTCATAAATATTTCGATTATTTTCAATAAAGTAAACAAAAAAATGTGATCTCTAAAAAAAAAATTATGTAAAATTAAAAAAAAAACACAAAAAACTAATCAATATAAAAAAAATCATATTGATATTAAAAATTACAATAAAATTAAATAAAAGTGTGACGAAAAAGTGAAAAAATAGTGTAAATATCAACGTATCACGGAATTTCCCGCTACCGCCTTTGTTTTGCGCCTATACTCTCCCATGACCGAAACCGTCAACCGCTCCGACATTGTTGTGCGGGGACTCTAATGTTCCAGACGTCTAGTAGGTTCCTTAAGGATCGCCTTGGATTCAAAATTTTATCCAGTTTCGCACTACCTTGCTTAGTTTTCGATAAACTGCAGCTTAGAGGCCCGATAGAGTCTTGACAATTAAAAAAACTAAATAACTAAGAAATTATTACTCTGAGGGCTTTTCAGTAAATTTTTTTTCGAAATATCGAAATACATATTTCGATATTTCAAAAACTAAGCAAGTTAGAGCAAAACAGAGCAAATTTTTGCGTCTATGATTTTGGAAACCATAATTTAAGTTTCATTTTATCATTCAAAATTTTATCATAACATGTTTTTACCAACCATAATATTATAATCAATCATGCTATGATTCTAAATACTCCAAAAACTTTAATTTAAAACCATAATATGATTGCAACAAAAATTTTATGATTGCTGTAAAAATATTATGATACAATTTTCAATCATAATATGACGCTCTTAAATTATGGTTGCCGGGGTCATATTTCTTCTCTGACAATGAGTGTAGTATTACTTGCCCTGTTTACATGTGTATACCCTTATGGGTCCTTATTTTGAATATAAAAAAGTTCCATTCCCAAAAATTTTAGCATTCCCAAAATTTTCCTAAAATTCCCATTCCTCGGTAAATACTCTCTATCATAACCCATAAGTGGAGGATATAAGAATCACAATTAGTGCTCCTTTTTTGTACGAAACTGTATATAATATTCTATATCGCTTTGTGAGGAATTTTGTTAAATTAATAAATTCTTTAGTAAATGCTACTAATACAGAATACTAAATATACAGTGGAACGAATGTATTCTAAATACACTCACAAAACAAATCTAGTTGACACAACCACAAATATTCCAGCCTTTTTGAGGTTGTCGAAACCGGTCATGTAATGTGCCAAATGCCATGCCATGAGAAAGAATTTTTATCGAATAGCGACATTGGTTAAATTGATAGAAATCGGCTCAAATAAATTTTAAATGATGTATAAAGCTCTATAGAACTGTAAGTGGAAAGAAATTTTGAGATTGTTTTTTTTTTTAAATCTTGAACGTAGGAATAAGCCGCTTTTTTTAAATTTCAAATAGCGATAACTCGAAAACCGTTCGACCGATTTTAATTATAATAATATTATTGCCTAAGTTAGCAAAACCGGAACGCCATACTTTAAGCAAAATCGAAAATAAATTCTCCACCCTAATGTATATGGTGCATTTCATGTCAAATCGGACACTTTTAATAATTTTTTTTTTTAGATTTTCCCAATTTGTTGACAGTTTTTAGTACCCTTTGAAAACTCCTTCGTGGTAAATTTTCAGATTTTTTTGATTACCCGTTCAAAAGATATCGAATTTTTAAAAATTGGTGGTTTGTTCCCTTACTCAAACTTCTATTACTCATAACTTCTTCAATAATGGTCCAAATTCCAAATTATTTTTTTCAAATTTTTTGTTTTTTTACGTACTTTAAAAAAAAATAAAAAAGATTTTTTTTGAAATTTTTTTATGTAAAACTTCTTTTGATTCTACAAATTTTTTGCCCAGTAGGATCGTGGGTTTTATTACTATTTTTTTAAAATTTTTGGAAAAAATTTTGTGGTAATTTTCCAATATTAAAATCATTTCTACTGCTCCAATGGTGCGCCATCGAGGGTCATTTCCAAGACCGAACCCCATTAATTTTTACGTCTAAACATTTCTTCGGAACAAACTAATACCCTATCTCCAATTTCTAAGGGGGCTCCCACACAAAATTAAATTTTTATAAATTTTCTCCAACCGCTCTAACTGCCCTTAGAGCAATAAAATATATGAGAGACCCACAATATTTTTTTAGTCCAAACATTTTCTCTGAACACGCCTACCCTCTACTATTAAGGCGGTCCCCATACATTTTTTATTATTTTTTGTAAATTTGTTTTATTAAATCAGCTTGTATTGGTCCAATGGTGCGTCCGAGAGGGGTCATTAGTGAGACCGACCCCCATTTATTTTTACCCTCCAACATTTTTGTAAAACATACCTACGCCCTATCTCCACTCTCTAAGAGTGCTTTCATTCAAAATTGCATTTTTATAAAATTTGCTCCAACTGGAATTTGTATGGGAGCCTACTTAAGGAAGTGGAGATAGGGCGTAGGTGTGGTTTACAAAAATTTTGGAGGGCAGTTAGAGCGGTTGGAGCAAATATTAAAAAATTTCATTTTGTGTGGGATCCCCCTTAGAAATTGGAGATAGGATATTGGTTTGTTCAGAAGAAATGTTTAAACGTAAAAATTAATGGGGGTCGGTCTTGGAAATGACCCTCGATGACGCACCATTGGAGCAGTAGAAATGATTTTAAGATTGGAAAATTACAATAAAATTTTTTCAAAAAATTTTAAAAAATAGTAATAATCGTTATCACATGATCCTACTGGCCAAAAAATTTGTAGAATCGATAAAAGTTTTACACAAAAAAAATTTCAAAAAAATCAAAGAGTACATACATTTTCAAAAATGAGATTTAAATTTTAAAACTTAAAAGTCGCATACTAAAGCACTTTTAAGAATTTTTTGGAATTTTTTTTTAAAGTACGTAAAAAAAAAAATTAAAAAAAAAAAATTGCATTTGGACCATTGTTGAAGAAGTTATGAGTAATAGAAGTTTGAGTAAGGGAACAAACCACCAATTTTTAAAAACTCGATATCTTTTGAACGGGTCATCAAAAAAATATGAAAATTTACCACGAAGGAGTTTTCGAAGGGTACTAAAAACTGTCAACAAATTGGGAAAATCTAAAAAAAAATTATGGAATGCCCCATATACATTGTCTCCTTTTTTATACACAGCAGTACATTACAAAATACCCTTCTCATGTAAAATTTTCATTAAACGTATATTTTTTTCAAATATTTTTATCTCTGTGTTGCAACTCAATGTTAAAGATTGATAACGTTATTTACACATATCACATGTACAAAAACTGAAAACGAACAAAAAAAAAAAAAAAACTGAAAAAGACATTTGTTGTGTTTTTCAATTATATGTACTTATTAAGTACATTTTTTAATATTACCCCAAAAGTGTGCTTTAAAAATGCTAAAAAGTTCAAATAATGAAAGTTTTAAACAAAAGAGCTTTTACTTCCTGCATGATTTGATGGGGATATTTATTGTGCGCCCTTAAAGTATGCTATAAGAATATTACAAAAGCTCTGTATAAAATACATTCCACAACAGGGAGAGTCAAATGTGTGCTAATCTTTTTTAATAATAATATTTATTAAGTACACATATTGTATGGTAAATCCTAATCCAAATGATTGCAAAACACAGCTACTATTACAACGAAAACCAAAAAAAAAAAATATTAAATGAAATGACTTCGCAGGATATTACATTCTATAGATACAACACATTTTTTTGATGTAATTTACAGTGTCGCACGAATTTACTTTCCATTCATGGCATAGAGTAACGTGAACATGTACTATAAACTAAGGGGGAACATATTTTTATGTTAATACATTGAATAAAAGAACTATATGAAAGAAATGAACTAAAAGAAGAAATGAACTAAAAGAAGAAATGAACTAAGGGAAGAAATGAACTAAAAGAAGAAATGAACTAAAGGATGTTTTTAATTGAACTAAGCAAATTAAATGAACTAAAGACATTTTACTATTAGTTCATAGATTAGCATTCACACTTAAAAAAAATATTTGTCGGTTTATAAATTGAATAAAAGAACTAAATGAACGAAATGAACTTTACGAAATTCTTTTAAGGTAATTAAATGAACTAAATAACTTGCACAATTAGTTCCCAGATAGCATTTACGGTTTTAAAATAAAAGTCAAGTAGACAAAGTCCGTTTGCAGCTTTGAATAAAAAAAGTTATAGTGGCGTGTAACGCCCTGTGAAAACACTATGTCTATCCATCCACCTATAGCGTGACTGGTGAAGACGGGGCATATCATTAAAATGCATACTTATCACTTGACTAAAGATTGAACTAATCACTAAACTATCTCATAAATACCTATTCCGTGACCGGAGACAATAGGGCAAAACTAAATCTTCCAATTTTGACCAAGTCCAACAAAATTTATTAATTTTCCAAGTCCCAGACACATATTTTAGCGTTTTGTAGCAAAAAAATTTTTAAAAATAATTTAAAAAAAAATTCACAAATTTTTAAAAATTTTCCAAGTCCTTAAATTTTTTTTGGAAAACTTTTAGTAGTCCCGGACATAAACATTTCTTGAAAATTTTTTAAAGTTTGGGAATAACTAGTATTTTAAAGCAAAACAAAAAATTCTAAGTCCCGTTCACAAAACTTTTTGGGATCTTTTTGGAGTAAAAATTCATTAAAACGTTTTTACGATTTTTTTAAACAAAATTTCTAAGTTCTGAATAGTAGTCTGGTGTGGAGTGTGTTCTGTGAAATGCCATTATTGAACCGGCATCATTTTTCCTGCAGGGCGGCTTATATCTCTGCAAACAAATCTCAAACCAGTCTGTGGGAGAAATTGCAATTTTTTTGTAAATAATTCAGCCATTCAATAAGTAATGGACCGTTAGCCATTAAACTCAAAATGTCGAGCTTATGTTTACAAGTTTGAGGGCAGCGCTTAAACGGTGTAGGCAGCAAAACCCCCCAAAGTAGGGCACTTTTTGCAGACGAGCACTTTAAACTCATGCCATTTTTTGGATTGGATTTTCTAAAAAAAATTGTATAGTAAAGGTTTAAAAAACATAACGTATATGAGTTAAGAACAAAAATGGAAACCGAGGTGTAAATATTGCTTCCGACAGCCCCATCTAAAATTAGCCTATATTTGGGCCGAAAATCAAATTTAACCCACTGTGAGAAAAGCGAACTCCGCCGATGAGCCTGTAAAGATAGGTGTAGATGCTCTATTATGTTAGAGGTTTACACTATGCGGAAATTTTTAACACCGCCTTAATTGTTGGAGTGGCAGAAAAGTTGCAAAAGTTTTATTTTTGGAAATTTTGAGAAAGGATATTGGGAATCGACGGGATTTGGCTCAAATTAAATTTAAATGTAAGATTGTATCAATAAACCTTGACCTTGAAGGGGCCAAGGGAAAGAAATTTTGAGATTTTTTTTTAATTTTTTGAACGTAAGGAAAAACCGCCATTTTTTGCAAATTTCAAATAGCGATATCTCGAAAACCGTTCAACCGATTTTAATTTTGTTTTGATATTCGTGTTCAGCGGATCATACTTGCGACACATTATAGTTGTTAACTATAATGTGTGTAATTTTCAAAAATCCAAAACTTTGATTGCCAGGCGCCACTGTTTTATTTAATCCGATTGGCCTCAAATTTGTACCACATAAGTTTTCCCCGGAGGTTAAAAATCGGAATAAAATCAATTTTTGCTACAAAAAATACCGGTCTAAGACACCATATGAGCGGTAGGAGCTGATTAAAAAAACAAGCTATCTAAATCTTAAAATCAGTAAATTTTTAAGCTCGAGGTCTTGGTTGTTTAAATGTTTTTTATGTATTTAAAAAAAAATCTTCCGATATTTCGCAATTCTTTGAATTGCATCTTCAGGGACAGTTCAAAATTTGTTAATAAAAAACACATAAAAATTCTTCTAAGTAACGTAATGTTCACTACCATCATCATTATTGCACTTTGGCGATGGTAGTGCACACTACGTTACTTATAACAATTTTTATATGTTTTTTATAAACAAATTTTGAACTGTTCCTGAAGATGCATTTCAAAAAATTGCGAAATATTGGAAGATTTTGTTAAATAAATAAAAACCATTTAAACAACCAAGACCTCGAGCTTGAAAATACCGCCTTAAGGATTGAAAAGATTGAAGAGGGTAAATATATTTTAAGAAAATGTTGGGATGAAAAAATATTGGGTATCAGTCACACATTTGAAATTTCATTAAAATATCATTTTCTAACTGTACCAAGGATTATATATTTAAAAAAAAACGTAGACTATGGGAGAATATTCCAAAATCTTTAGAAAAAATTCTCAGTACCTTATATTTTAAATAGATTTAAAAATTAATTTTTAAAATTTTTATTTAAAATGATTGCCACCCTAATACATTTTAAAATACAGTAATAACTACAAGTTGCATTAACAAAGCTGTAGAAATTTTATTTTCCAAACACGTTACAACTTTTTTTTTTTGATGTCTTCAAAGTAATTAAACATATAAAAATTAAAAATAGATTTTCTTTTTTTGTTCGTTATAAATAGGGCTGTGATTTTCATAAAAATGCATACTTTTTTGTCAAAAGGCTAAAATCGATATCGACCAATTATCTTTTCGAATCAGGAAATTTTCGTTAAAATATCATTAATTTGTTTTTGCATACATTTGCATATTTTGATAAAAATGCATATTTTTGAATATTTTGGTTTTAAATGCATATTTTGTGCATATTTCAAACTTTTAAGTGCATATTTCCAACTTTTAAGTGCATATTTTTGCATATTTTGGCATAAATTGGAAAAACGCAAAAGATTTTATTTTTATTTTATTTTTTTCAAAAATTATTTTAAAACTTAAAAAAAAAAAATTATTTTAAAACTTAAAAAAATTTGTTTGAAAAATTTTTTTTTATAGATAGTCCGTATTCCTTAAGAAAATCTTGCACTTTGTATTAAATAAGAGATTTATTGCACATATTTCATGTTTTAAGTGCATATTTTTTTAGTGCATATTTTGGACTTTTTGTCGCTCATTTTAAGCGCATCTTTTAAATTGTTTAGCGTGTAAAAATCGCAGCCCTTCTTATTAATAAAATAACATTATCTTAACTATTTGTTAGAAGAACATATTTTCATTATACTTATTCTTTGTTACTTATTCTTATTCCCTAGGATTAATTAATTCTGTTATACGACACCTAATGTGTTTTGATGGAAGAAAATTCTGAAATGAAAACTCAATTTTCTTTATAGTTTATCTTCACTGGAAGTTTATAATCTATGCGCAAAAGGGTGTCGCGATTTTTTCTGTAAAATCTTGTGATGCGATATAAAACAAACTCATTATTAAACCTTCGACAATCCCTCATGAAATTTTATGAGAAAAAATATTTGTGGAACTTTTTAACCCATTAAATTGATTTTTTAGTAGACTTCTGTGTTTAATTTTGGGAAAAAGGACTAAAATGACCCCTTAAAATCACAGTTATAGGGTTAATATGTTCTATCAAAAGAACCGCCATACAATTCACTGAAGGCATCCAAACATATAGTTTATAAACGTTTTCCAAACGCCTTTGAAAAAAAATTTAAAACTTCAGTGGGCCATAAAAAATAAACTTGTAAGATCCTTTAGTGATTTTGTTTATTTGATGGTCTGCTTTCATTCCACATTGGAGTCATTGAGGATCATGGTGATGCCCCAAAATTTGTTGCACAGTATTATGAAAACATTTTGGAAAAAATGCATCCAGCGCTTTTTGCGATTTTTATGACCAAAATTCATGTTCGTTTTTTTTTGGACCAAATCTTGCGTAGATTTTAGATTCAGTCCATACAAATGCATTTATTTTGTCAATAACCCTAAAACCATATGGAAAACTATTTTTACAAATAAATAAATTTGCGAAAAAAAATATTTGCATATTTTTAAGAAAATGTTTTTTTTTTATGAAAATGCATATTTAAAAAAAATTACTATTTTAAGAAAATGCATATTTTCAGAAAAAGCGTATTTTAAGAAAATCCGCATTTTAAGATAATGTATATTTTAAGAAAATGCGTATTTTGAGAAATATATTTTTTTTGCATATTTTTTACTAATAAATGCATTTTTTGCCGTAACTTCGCAAATATAAAAAAACACCCAATTAAAAATAACGTTTTTTAAGTTGAACTTTATAGTTTTAATTCTGTCTTATTTTTATTAAGAATTAAAAACTTTTTTATTCGACCTTTAAAATATTGTATTTTGAGTAAGTTTATTTCAGCTCGAGGTCATTATTTCCAAATTAAAGCTTTGATATTCTCATAGAATAACTTTCAAGAAAATTATTTTTCTGTTTTAAATTTAATTATGTTTGTCATTTTTGTCAGATTTAGGAAATTTTAAAAATATATACACTCAAAAAAAAAACCTTGTAAAATTCCAAGAAAAACTTGTAAATTTTGTTTATGCTACCTCCTATTTGACAAAAATCCTAGTAATTTTACAAGCTTTTTACCGATTCTTTTGTAATTTTACAAGGTTTTTACCAATAAAATTGCAAATTTACAAAATTTTTGACACGATAAAATTTACAAGGAGGTTTCGCAACTTTACTAGATTTTTTGCTACCTCCTATTTTACGAGAATTCCTAGTAATTTTACAAGCTTTTTAACAATTATTTTGTAATTTTACAAGCTTTTTACCAATAAAATTGTAAATTTACAGTTTTTTTGTAGCAATTAAAAGTACAAGGAATTCTCGTGAATTAACTAGATTTTTTTTTGTAAAATTATCTTGGAAATTTGTAAAATTACAAAAAAAAATTGTAAAATTACAAAAAAAATTGTAAAATTACAAACAAAAATGTAAATTTCGATCCAAATTTATTTGTTAAAAAACAAGGAAAACTGTCAAATATTGGTAAAATGGTATTACGAGACTTTTCCGCATTTAAATGACAAATTGCAAACGTTCAAAAAAAATATTTTAATATATTCCACTCTACATTCATTGAGAATTGTAAGGAAAAAATTATAAAATCTCTAATTGTAAGTAAATTCACGATCGTCAAATAACCAACAAAAAACAAAGTCTGAATAATTTTTATTAAAAAATAAAAATTGTATTATTCGGCCTTTTAAATATAATATTTTGAGTAGGTTTATTCTAGCTCGAGGACATTATTTCTTTCACTAATTTTTTTTTGTTGGTTATTTGGCGATCGTGATCTTACTAAGAAATTGTTCAATTTTCTTCTTCTAATTTTCAATAAAAGTCGAGTGAATATGTATTAATATTTTCGTTTGAACATTAGCGATTTGTCATTTAAATTCCCTTTACGAATTGAAGTAAAGGGTTTTTATATTTGCTAAATAGTCTTGGCAATGAAATCTGACAAATTCTGAAACACGTGTCGACTAAGTCTTGCAAAAATGACCAATCTAAATAAATTTGAAACAGAAAAACAATTTTCCTGAAAATTATTCAATGCAAATATCAAAGTTTTAATTAGGAAATAATGACCTCGAGCTAGAATAAACCTACTCAAAATACTTTAAATTTTTATACTTTAAAAATTTTTTTTTTCAAATTTTTTTTTGTCTTGCAACATTTTTTCTTTAAAATATTTTTAAAATTACATAAAAAATTTTGGGACACCCTCCTGCGCAATTTATAAACAGGAAGAAGAACAAGTGTTTGTTTAGTTAATGTCTAAATTATAAATGTTCTTTTTATTTATTAAGTAAATTGCTTTTTAATTAGGTAAATTTAATTTGTTAATAGATAGTAAAATGAAATATTACCTTCATTTTGAATTATTATAAAACAAATTTTTAATAACAGAAAAATATGAAAGTATGGAAGAAAAATTGAAACTTTCTTAGGAAAATTAAAAAATAACAACTGCACAAAATAAAAATTGTGATTAAAAATTTTGTTGAATTAAAAATCACAGGCAATAATTTTTTTAATTGAATTTAATAATTTTTTAGTCAGTATTGGAATATTTTTTACTAAATTCATTGTTAAAATTACTTTTTTAATCGATTTATCAATTGAATTGAAAATTGAAACTTAAGTATCTTTTGAAACAAGATTTGAAAACATCGATCCACGTTAAGACCTAGCCCCCATACTAACGCCCCCTTTGAATTTGGCTTAAATGAATTTGGCAGGTAATCTTATTTTGTATGCACACATGTTTCGGAATTTGTCAGATTCCATTGTCAAGACTATTTAGCAAATACAAAAACCCTGACAAATTCCGAAACACGTGTCGATTAAATCTTGAAAAAATTACCAACACAAATGAATTTAAAACAGAAAAATAATTTTCTTGAAACTTATCCTATGAGAATATCATAGTTTTAATTAGTAAAGAAAATAATGACCTCGAGCTAGAATAAACCTACTCAAAATATAATATTTTTAAGGTAGAATAAAAACTATTTTTTTAATATTTAATAAAAAATAATCAAAATTAAGATTTTAACAATATTTTTTTTTTTTCGTTAACCTCTATTAAAATTTGATTAAATTAAATTTCACGCTTTTTTTTCCCCTGAACTATCAAAAACAAATGCTGAATGTAATATTTTTAAATATGTCGTTTGAGTGCTTTTCTGGTTTAATTTTCAAAGGTACATTTCAACAGAAGTTTTTAAATGTTTTTATACCCTGCATTTGGTAGTAGAGGGTTTATACAAGTTTTACATACCGTTTGTAACAACTCGAAATATCGGTTTAAAACCACATAAACTGTTCAACGATGTCCGTCTGTCTGTTGAAATGGCGATCACGACCAAAATATGAGATAGATATGACTTAAACTTATCATATTTATTTGTAGTTGTTTCGAGAAGTTTGGTATTGTATTTGAGCAAAATGGGTTCAGCGGTTCAAAAGTTATGAACGAGAATGTAAGGACACTTCGAAAATTTTGGTACACTCAAAAAAAAATACCTTGTAAAATTACAAGAAAGTTTGTAACTTTTTTTTTTGCTATCTCCTATTTGACAAAAATTCTTTGTTATTTTACAAGCTGTTTGCCAATAATTTTGTTATTTAAAAGCTTTTACCCAAAAAAATTGTAAATTTACAATTTTTTTGACGCGATAAAACTTACAAGGAGGTTTCCTGATTTTACTAGATTTTTTGCTACCTCCTATTTAACAAGAATTCCTGGTAAAAATTACAAACTTTTTTGTAATTTTACTAGATTTTTACAAATAAAATTGTAATTTTACAACTTCTTGGCGAAATAAAACTTACAAGAAATTTTGGTAAATTTACTAGATTTTTTTTTTTTTAAAATCTTGGAAATTTGTAAAATTACAAGAAAAACTGTAAAATTACAAAATAAACTGCAAATTTCGATCGAAAATTATTTGTTAAAAAACAAGAAAAACTGTTAAATATTGGTAAAATGGGATTACGAGACTTTTTCTAGTAATTTGACAAGGTTTTTTTTTTGAGTATACATTCCACATAACCTATAAATATAAAATGCTTTAATTAGGTTGTTGGTTAAAATATGTGAACAGAATTGGATACCAAAAGGTATTTAAGCAAGGTTTTTTCATTAAAAATTATTTTCTGCGGAAATTTTTTTTAATATTTTTTTTTGTTTTTCAAATTTAATTTCTTTTACTAATTTTTTGTAACAACATTTATTTTGAGTAAAATTATTCTAGCTTTATAATTCTAAAAATGAGATTCTCATATAATAATTTTAAAGAAAATATGTTTAAAATTTATGTGTAGTTAATTTTTGCAAGACTTGGCCAACACGTGTGTCAACAGATCATTGTCAAGACTCTTTAGCAAAAATAATATCTTTATACTACAAGTAGCATAGTGAATTTAAATGACAATCGTTGTTGTCCAATATTTATATCTATCCAAGAAGAAAATAATATTTTCTCATAATTTGATGGCAATTGTCAAACAACCAACCGAAATTATCGAAACAGATTATTTTTACTAATGAGTCTTGACATGATGTCTTAACGGAAATCGAAATACGTGTCGGATTTTTTATACCCTCCACTCTAGTGATAGAGGGTATATATAAGTTTGTCATTCCGTTTGTAACACCTCGAAATATTGGTCTGCCAGTCTGTCTGTTTGTCTGTTGAAAACACGCTAACTTTTGAAAGACTTTACGGAGGCTCCTGAAGTTTGACATATATGTTGGATATTTACCTGGTCAGGTTGGTATTGCAATCTAGCGAAATCGGTCTACTGGTTCAAAAGTTATGAGCAAAAGAGTGAATTTCGGCTAGGGGTTTTCGCGAATTTACGAGATAAAAAAACACGATTGCTTTCTAAAGGCAAATCTGAGGATGCTGAAGCTTGGCATATATATTTGTCGTAATTTTTGCAAGACTTGGCCAACACGTGTGTCAACAGATCATTGTCAAGACTCTTTAGCAAAAATAATATCTTTATACTACAAGTAGCATAGTGAATTTAAATGACAATCGTTGTTGTCCAATATTTATATCTATCCAAGAAGAAAATAATATTTTCTCATAATTTGATGGCAATTGTCAAACAACCAACCGAATTTATCGAAACAGATTATTTTTACTAATGAGTCTTGACATGATGTCTTAACGGAAATCGAAATACGTGTCGGATTTTTTATACCCTCCACTCTAGTGATAGAGGGTATATATAAGTTTGTCATTCCGTTTGTAACACCTCGAAATATTGGTCTAAGACCCCATAAAGTATTCATGATCCTCGATCGATTCTAAGACGATCTAGAAATGTCCGTCCGTCCGTCTGCCAGTCTGTCTGTTTGTCTGTTGAAAACACGCTAACTTTTGAAAGACTTTACGGAGGCTCCTGAAGTTTGACATATATGTTGGATATTTACCTGGTCAGGTTGGTATTGCAATCTAGCGAAATCGGTCTACTGGTTCAAAAGTTATGAGCAAAAGAGTGAATTTCGGCTAGGGGTTTTCGCGAATTTACGAGATAAAAAAACACGATTGCTTTCTAAAGGCAAATCTGAGGATGCTGAAGCTTGGCATATATATTTGTCGTTCCTAGACTAGTTCATATTGAATTTTAGCCAAATCGGTCCAGTGGTTTAAACGTTATTAGCAAAACCGTAAATTTCAGATTTGCTTCATGTTAAAAAACATGTTCTTAAGAACATTGGTAAGTCACAAAAATATTTTACAACGCATTTTTGTCACTCGAAAATATTTTTACACTTAAAAAATACACTCGAAAAAAATTTTACACTCAAAAAAAATTTTACACTCACACAAAAAATGTTGTAAATTTTTTTTTTCAAAAATTAGTTAAGAACAGTCACAAAAATATTTTACAACTCAATTTTGTCACTCAAAAATATTTTTACACAAAAAAACACACTCAAAAAAAATTTTACACTCAAAAAAATTTTACACTCAAAAAAATTTTGCACTCAAAAAAAAATTTAGTAATTTTTTTTTTTTCAAAAATTAGTTAAAAAAAGTTTTTTTACACAAAATAAATTATTTTTAATTATTTAATTATTTTTTTCACGTAAGAAAATTTACTTTAACTTAAAAAGGGCATTGTAGAGGGTATTCATTAGGGATATAACCATTTGCATATTTTTGAAAATATCAAAAAGGGCCTATCATAGTGAGAAAGTACATAGAAAATCAATAAAAAATGCGTCCTCTTTTTTTCGCGAATGTTAAAAAAGGTTCGGCACCGATCGCGATGAAGTTTTTGCTAATATTTTTTTCAAATATTTATTCAACCCATGTTTCAAATGTTAAAAATCATACTGCTAATTTTTCTAGTTTTATTTTTGTTGTAAAACGACGAAAATCAAAATAACGTTGAAAGGGACGGATTCCCACCATAAAACATACAAAAATTAAAATTTGAGGTGTTTTAGAAATTGCAATCGGTGCCGAAGGTTTTTGGACCAAAATGACCCCGGATACCGTTTTTTGTTATCAGTATAACATTGCCCATACCGTTATGATAGGTTCTTATTTTGGTTATACCCCTAGTATTCATAGATTCGGCGAATGTCTAATTTAACTTTTCTACTTGTTTGGATATGCAGGGAATTCATGAATTCGGTTTTGTCGAAGTTTAATTTTTTATTTTATTTAAAACACTATTTTCTTTGCAAAATGAAGTGTAAAAAAGCAATTTATTATTTTAGCATTGCACCTGGTACTTTAACAATTGTTTCTATGCAAAAAAGGTAAAGTAGTTTTGTAAAAAGAAGACATAAAAACTAGGAAAATAGATAAAAGTAGAATGCAAAAAAAAAACAAACAACATAATTGAAGTTTTTTTCTTGTTAATTTAATAAATTTAATATTTTTTGAAGCTTTAGTCAAAAATAAATTTCTACACAAATAAATGTTGTATTTGGCTTACAAGGGAAGTCTCCCTAGTATCACCCGCGGATCTTTATGGAATTGGTTTTATTTTGTAGATCAGAAAAAATAAAGGGAGACCTATTTTTTTTTAGCGGCCTAAAGTCATATTTAGGGGGTAAAAAGGAAGGGGGAAGACAAGGCCATTTTTCAGTTTTTTTCGTTTATCTCCTATATTATACAAATAAACCTAGTCATGTTACATACCAAATGAAAGGTCTTTGGAAAACCTATATACGTGTGCTAAGAACGTGTGCAAACATTCACAACTTTTCGTCATATTGAGTAAAATACCAAAATTTTAGGACATTTATGTTAATAAGTCGAAAAATATTAACTTCTTTGGCTCGTTGTTAGCACCACGGGATAGGTATTTTTAATACCTTTAGTCTGATACCACACATGCCTTTATTAATTTTGTTTAAATAGGCGTAAATCGTAAAAAACTGAAAAAGGTCAATTTCCCCCCATACAAATCGACCCCCCCCCTAAAAATGAGTTTTAATTTTCGTTCTTAACCCTTTAATGTCATCATTTTAATGGTTGTGAACTTTTTAATAAAACTTTGTGGACACATTGATCTATAGTAAATAAATATTTTGTGTTAGTTTTATGGCTTTGAAGCACCCCCTAGCGGAGATATTTGGACCTAAAGTTTAAAATTTAACAGGCTGCTGGTCTTGAACGGGTTAAGATTTTTACAAAATTTAAATTATTTATGTTCTTTAAGACTAAAATCTACATAAAATTTAAAGAGTTTTTTAATTTCGTTCATCACACTATTTTTGAGAAATTTTTAAAGAAAAAATTAATATTTTTAATGATAAACAGAACACTAATTTTTGGCGATATATCTTCACATTTTTAAAAATAAATAAAAATCTAACTGTTAAATTTTCGTTATTTGTTTTGATTTTACTTCTAAAAACATCAACTAGTAAACAACTATTAAAAGAAAAGGAATATATCAATCGTAACCTGTTCTAAAAGACCACAAAGTGTAATGTTGCCTATAGGCAACATATGACATGAAAGGGTTAACAACATATCCAAATTTCATGAAGATCGGAGGGTGACACCAGGGAGACTTTCCTTGTTAGTTGAGTAAAAATTCCGTTGTTAATATAACAATAAATTTAATTGAAAAAAAAATATATATTTTTTTGTATACCCTCCAATCACAGCATGGGTGTTCTGTTTGTAACGCATCGAAATATCGGTGTAGGACCCTGTAAAGTACACAAAGTACATATATTATTGAACGGTGATAGATTCTAAGACGTTCTAGCGATGTCCCTCCATTTGAAGAGGACACGATACAGTCCAAGATTAAAGAGCTAGACTCTTGAAGTTTGGCAAAAATATGTTTTCTGGTCGTAGGATAGTTCGTAAATGGGTAAAATTGGACCAGGGGGGTAAAAGTGGAAATATTTTTTTTTAAATAATGGGCCCTGACTAGCCCAATTTTTTTGCGTGCAGGTTCAGTTTTAATGAAATGTTTAATTGAACTGACAATGAAATTAATTGTATTGACAATTTTTTTTTGTGGGTTTTTTAATTTTGATTATGGTTTATGGATTTAATTGTGTAGTTTTCAGATCCAACAAGTTCAGAAACCTCAAAACTCAAATTAGCCAAAGTAAAACTTAAATCGCATATCCCTACTTATACCATTTCTGTTAATAACCTACAAAAATACTATTTTTTAACAATTGCTGCCATATTTTATGACACTTAACTCCTTCAAATTGTTTATAATTACTTGGGCAAAAATTTTCTCTAAACAATTTGTTTTTTTTTTTTTTTTCTTCAAAAATTGCCTGGCAATTTTAGTTTCTTTGAGTATTTAATGCTTCATTTAACAGCATTTGAAATACAATACCAGGAAACATATGTTGTTGCTCATTTATAGTAGGAAGAAGGAAGAAAACAAGAACAATTATGCTGGTAGCTAGTAAAAGTACTTAACATGTAAAAAGTTAAGTGAGTAACTTAGAACAGTTTTGAAAACTTTAATACATCAAAAAAGAAATTTTTAGGATTTTTTTTGCTGTAAATAGGAAATGTTATGATTTTAATATTTTGTTAAATTTTAAGGATTTGAAAAATGGTATTAAATGTTGAGAACTTTTAAAAATAGAAATTAAAATTTTTTGAATTGTAATTTATGTTAATTTATACACCAGACTATTTTTTTCTACCCGCGCTGAATCAAATTTGTTCGCGTTTGACGTCAGAAACGACAAGTTGAAATTTTTCGTCCTCTGGATTATGGTACCTTATTTACAAAGTGCATGAACGAAATATGTTTGAGGCGTTACGCCCAACGCGACATAATTTTGGGTATGTATGGTGTTTAATATAACCATATATATACTAGAATATAAAACGTTTACATGGACCATCGTCACCTCGTATAAAACTTCAAAATTCTAATGTGGCCCCAGGTTGGGCGCCAATTATTATTTTACATAACATTTCCTTGGAGGGCTTCTCTTCTAGGTCATTCGGCCATGGCCAGGAGATAGGAAGTTGAATTTCTTGCGTAATATTGAACGGATGAGAAAAGCAACGGCAGCTTTATATGTCTGTAAACGACCCATTGGAAAACGATGGGGTTTCAGCTCTAGAGTCGTTCCCTGGATATTTATAGCAGTGGTTCGTCCAATTCTTCCATACGGAATTATTGTTTTGTAGCCTGCTTTAGAGAACTGTGTCTCTATAATGAAGGTACAGAGAATGGCGACGATGTGTATCACTGGTGCCCTACACCAAGGGCTGCATATAGCAGGGGTGCATCCTATTCTACTTAATGAAATCACTGTTTTGTGGCCTGCTTTAGAGGCAAAAGGGAACTGTGTCTTTGTTACGAAGGTACAGAGAATGGCGTCGATATGTATCACTGGTGCTCTTCGTACTACACCTACGGCTGCGTTAGAAACCATCCTTCACATAATACCATTGGACATATTAGGGAGGCAGTATGCGGCTACATCGGCAATTCGACGGATTAGCACACTGAAATAGAAGAGAAGCGATTGTGGCCAAAGCAAGATGTTGAAGACGATAACAATGCCACAAAATTTGGACTGTGCTCCCTCTTTGAGCCCTTTTGAGCGCAACTTTACCACTATGATACCATACATGGAGTCTTGAATGAGGAGCATTGCGCGTATTGGAGCCTCTACAAACTTTTACACAGATGGATCAAAGCTTCAGGAACATGTAGGCTTTGGTATCTATTCGGAAGAGCTTGGTTTGAGTCTGGCTCGAAGATTGCCAGAACATTGCAATGTTTACCAGGCAGATATACTGGCAATAAAGGACGTCGCTGACTGGTTGAGTTGCAATGTATTTTCTACAACCGCAGTCAAGCTGCGGTTAAGTCCCTAGAGTCAATGTTTCTGAAAACAAGATCTGCCCTTAACTGCCGCACGTGTTTAAATGAGATGGCCAAGCAGTTTGGCATACGATTAATATGGGTCTCAGGAAGCGGACACATTCCAAGGAATTGCGAAGCCGATGAGCTTCCAAGACTGGAAATTACCGTAATGGAATTGGAATGTGTTGGTATGCCTCTAGAGACTTGAAAGCATGATCTACCTCTTTTTTTTCGCGACGGAAACTAATCAGAGATGGGCAAATGGATGGACGTTTGAGGCAACACGAAGGATTAGGCCTTCCCTTTATCAGAAGCACGCAAGTGAGCTAATATCGCTTGCTGTAATTACCAGACACTTCCTTATAGGAAAGCACGATGAGCCTTTAAGCGTGCCGTCAAATGACTTGCTGAAGTTTCACGGATAAGGAGGAGTTGGAAACTATGGAGCTTTTCATCTGCCATTATCCGGCACTTCCTAGTTAAAGACTTGCTTCACTGGGAGCTTGAGAGCTTCACGATCTTTCTGTTTTATCGGATGTCCAATTCGATGTCTTAGGAGTTTCTTAAGAAGCTCAAATTGGTTTAACTACAGGAACTAGTAGGGAACCCCATTACCATCCCGTGGTTTTACAACGGACTTCTGAGTCTATGTGTTGTTAATTAAAACGTCAGCAGCCACTTACAATCTAACTAAATTTAGCAAAGGTTAAAAAAGGTTCACACTGGCTTAAATCACTTGCTATTAAACTTCAAAATATTATTTCTGAGCCAGACATTTTTCCTCTAAAAACCGACTTTGGTCAAAACTGAATGCTGTTGCCGTGTTGACACAAAATGTTAGCTCACTGTTGGCAGGGTCTCTTGATCCCTTTCAGCAGAAGCGACGTTAATGAACTTCAAAATTCTAGTCAACCTCTCGTTGTCGTGTTGACACAAAGTGTTACCTCACTGTTGAAAGGGTGCCTTTATCCCTACCAGTGTTACCATATATTTTTTTGAAAAATCTTATTTTTCCTGAAAAAAAATCTTTTTTTTGTAAAAAAATCTTTTTTTTTTGAAAAAGGTATTAAAATCATTAAAAAACTCACAAATTGTATTTTATATTCAATTTTAAAATAAAAAACAAGTTACGTTATAGCGTAGAATGAAAAAATAATATTTAATTTAGAAAAAATATATATTTCTGAGGAAATTTGGGTTTATTTAGAAATTAAATTTTTGTTTTTACTATTCCAAAAATCTTTTTTTCAGAAAAAAAATCTTTTTAGCACCTCAAAAAACTTGCAAAAAAAGATAAATCTTGATATATGGCAACACTGATCCCTACCAACAGAAGCGAAGTTAATGAACTTCAAAATTCTAGTAAACCTCTTGTTGGGCGCCAAATATTATTCCTGGGGCAGGAATTTGTCCTCTAAAAACCGTTGGTTAAACTGGATGCTGTTGCCGTGTTGACTTACTGTTGAAAGGCTGTCTTGATCCCTTCCAACAGAAGTATAGTTAATGAACGAGAAAATGATGTATAGATAGAACTTGCAACCGTGGGCGACTACTGCCCCTACCCAAAGTGTACTCATAAAGTAACATGATGCCTTCCAATAGAAGCGAAGTTAATGAACGAGAAAATGATGTATAGATAGAACTTGTAACCGTGGTCGACTACTGCCCCTACCCACAGTATAAACTGTACTCTTAAAGTAACTTTAGAGCTATTCTAAGAGTACAGTTTATAATTTAGGTAGGGGCAGTAGTCGACCACAGTTGCAAGTTCTATCTATACATCATTTTCTCGTTCATTAACTTCGCTTCTGTTGGAAGGAATCAAGACACCCTTGAATCTTAATGTGGCCCCACCATGGGAGCCAAAGATGATTTAAATATCCTTTTATTTGGAGTGATTGGATTCTCTTCTGGATAAGGGCTTGCCCTAAAAGGAGGCTATGGTCCGCTATGGATGCAATTGACCAATTGACACATAGTGTTAGCTCAGTGTTGGAAGAGTGCCTGATCCGCTGCTCTAAAGATACGATGTTAACGACTGAGAAAAAGTTGTATGAATAGAACTTGCAATCGTGGTTGACTACTGCCCCTATCCACAGTATAAATTTTGTTCTTAAGTTATTGCTAACTTCACCACACACACTACATCCCATTGCCTCAGTCACTTGATATTAGACTTCAAAATTCTAACGTGGCCCCACGTTGGGCGCCAAATATTATGTAACGATTTTTATCATTGGCGTAAATGTTTAATTACAGTTAAGTAAAGATATGTGATTTTATATTGTTTTTTAAAAGCTACTTTCTTCATCATTGGGCATTTTACAAATGCTCAATGACACATTTATTGAAAATGACATTTCTATTTGAATTATGTCTGTCATTTCCACAGAAAAAAATCTTATAATAACAAAAAAAATCCTTGGTAACCAATATGTATAAAAGTATAGATAAAGAAAAAACATTCTTATATCATTTGAAATTATTGTCTTTGTATGACATAAATGACATATGAAAATGTCTAAAATGACATTTGTTTGACACATTATAAGCACAATATTTTGTTGTTCTTCTTTTGGCTCCACATGATATTTATTTATTTTTATTAGCAACAGGAAATGTAAAAAAATTGACATGTAATTTGGAAAATTTACACATACACCTACTCAGAAAAAAGGGACTAAAGGAAATGGTAGAAAGTAGAAGAAGGAAGTAGAAAAAATAAAGTGGAAGTAGTGCGAATGATAGATAAACTGGGTAGAAGTAGTAAATAAATTTGATGTATGGAAAACTTAATTATCATATAGAGGGAAAAGGGCAATTTATTGATTTTTTTTACCCCATTGTGCAAACAATGCTATACCGATTTTTTTTGGGTCTTTTTTAATCGTTATAAAATTATTTTCTTTTCTCTCTTTAAATCAAGTATTGTTTGGCCATCAGGAAATCCATTAAAAGCATCTGCTATTTTTGAAAATTTGTTGTGAGATTTGAATTGAATTTCAGTGCAAAAAAAAAAAATCCTGACTAAAGAAACCAAATGACCACTAACACTTCATTCAACTCCTTTACTCCTGGTAACCTAAAAACAACAATAAAATCTGATTGCAAAATAAAAGAAAAAAAAAATTCTTTAAAAATTCATAGCATATTTACACACACAAAACCTTCATTAACATCATCCTTGAATATGGAATATGTATGAAATTCACTGGGATGTCAACTAGGATGTACCTTAGGCTGGGTCGTATTCCAACAAATTGCTCAGATCAACTACTAATAGTGAAAAAAAGTTGGTACAAGTAAATACAAGCAATTTAAAACCAAAATGAACAAAATCGGTCCATGGCTTCCGTTCTCGCATCGCGGGTCAAAATTGCGGTTTTTGAAAAAATGGACATAATTTAAAAAAAAAAAAAATATTTAAAAAAAAAAATATTAAAAAAAAAAAAAATTTTTTGTATCGCATTAATTCAAAGATATTTAGAAAAATTTTGTTTGTTTTTTTCGGATATCGATAACCCACCCAAACGTGAGGCCAAAAAAAACTCACATTTTTAACATGGAGCTCAAAACTACTTTTTCACTATTTTAAAAATTTAGTGAAACAAAATTTTTAAATATATTAGTTTATCCACTTGATATCATTGAATACATCTCAGGGATTGTAGAAAAAAATTCTTAGTTAAATTCCTTCGTCCAGTTGGTGTGTGGAGCGATTTGAATTTAGCGGATTTCCAGAACATGTGTTTTTATCGACCTTTTTGACTAATTTGTAGTTGTTAGCAACATTTTACTTAAATTAACCAACTTTTTTTGTTCAAATGGTTGTTTTGGACCATAGTAACTCTGTTTTGAAATAATAGGCTTTTTGGACAACGTTAACCCTTGCCGGCACGGGGTTAAAAAAATTCCTCCAATGAAATTTTTGAAAATTCCTCACTCTAAAATCGTGTATGTGTTTAAATAATCAACAATTGTGCACTTAAGCGGAAAATGCTTAAAACTAAATAAAATAAAAAAAAAATGGCATCCGAAATTTCATTACGTCTTCGTCGTTTTTACTGTGTAAAGCTAAAAGTGAAAAACATATTATTTAATATGTAAAAAAAGTCCATTTGACTATGAGCAAAAAAACAGCTGTTTGAAATTTTTTGGGCGTTCATTCAACAAGGGTTAAAGATTAATATTGTTGATTATTTAAACACATACACGATTTTAGAGTGAGGAATTTTCAAAAATTTCATTGGATGAATTTTTTAACCCCGTGCCGGCAAGGGTTAACGTTGTTCAAAAAGCCTATTATTTCAAAGCAGAGTTACTATGGTCCAAAACAACCATTTGAACAAAAAAAGTTGGTTAATTTAAGTAAAATGTTGCTAACAACTACAAATTAGACAAAAATGTCGATAAAAACACATGTTCTGGAAATCCGCTAAATTCAAATCGCTCCACACACCAACTGGACGAAGGAATTTAACTAAGAATTTTTTTCTACAATCCCTGAGATGTATTCAATGATATCAAGTGGATAAACTAATATATTTAAAAATTTTGTTTCACTAAATTTTTAAAATGGTGAAAAAGTAGTTTTGGGCTCCATGTTAAAAATGTGAGTTTTTTTTGGCCTCACGTTTGGGTGGGTTATCGATATCCGAAAAAAACAAACAAAATTTTTCTAAATATCTTTGAATTAATGCGATACAAAAAAAAAATTTTTTTTTTTAAATTTTTTTTTTTTAAATATTTAATTTTTTTTTTTAAATTATGTCCATTTTTTCAAAAACCGCAATTTTGACCCGCGATGCGAGAACGGAAGCCATGGGCCGATTTTGTTCATTTTGGTTTTAAATTGCTTGTATTTACTTGTACCAACTTTTTTTCACTATTAATAGTTGATCTGAGCACTTTGTTGGAATACGACCCAGCCTAATGTACCTACACTTAAAGAATTTTAAAAGATGTATCAACTACATTTTTATGGAAAATATTAATTTTTCATCATCATTATTCGAAAATGTTGCAATGTAGGACTACAGAAACAAGAGTGAGGAGACTACAGCGTCGAAGCAAAACTTTCCGAAAGTATATATTTATATTAATCACCATCAATAATATACAAATTACAACAAACTTTTCCCATTCGCTATTATTAGCTACAATTGCTAATGAAAGGAAAAGAAAATATATTCTTAAAAATTCTAAGAAGCCCCACGTTGGGCGCCAAATTTTATGTAATTGTACTTTTCCTAAGTTGACCTTTCTCTTCCAGGGCAGGGTTGCGCTTAAAAGCCGTTCGTGTTCTGGTCGATATGTGTTTTCGCTATGTGGTAATTATAACAAGGCCCCACATTTGGCGCCAAATATTCTGTAGCAATCATATTTCTTAATAGGCCTTTCTCTACTAGGGTAGGACGCTCCTAAAACCGTTTATGTTTAGGGCTGGGATGTGATGTTAGCCTTTTAAGGGAAATATTTCTCCCGTGCTTAGGATTGAGAGTGTGTATTGTCCCTCAAAGCTTTCTTGGACAAGGAATACAGAGGAAAGACTGACAAAGTCGTTATGTGCTTTTTAAACCTGCAGCAGCACTTTCGGCGGAGGGTGGGGTCTAAGACCGTATGTTATCCACTGGAAGTATTATGCGATAATTAGACCAACACTAACTTTTACGGTCTCGTGTGGTGGATAAGAAATCATGTCTCTGCAACCTCCAAAAGTTACATCGATTGGCTTGTGTTAGTATCACTAGTGCTATTAAATTGGCACCCCTGACCGGCCTGAAAGTGATACTTAACTTTCAGCCCGGCTCTCAGGTTAAGATAGTGGAAATTGCTTAAACAACGTTTTTAGGGACACTCGACTATATTAAGTACGGTGGAGGGTTGGAACACAATGGGGTTTTAGCCCTAAAGTCGTTCATTAGATTTATACAGCAGTAGTGTTTCCAATTCTGTTGTATGGAATCATTGAATGGTTTCCTGCATTAGAAATAAAAGGGAACTGTGTCTTTATCACGAAGGTAAGAAGAATGGCGTCGATGTGCATCACTGGTGCTCTTCGAACTAGACCTATGGCTGCATTAGAAATCCCCCTTCACCTGATATCATTGGATATATTGAGAAGGCAGTATGCGGCTACGTCCTAAATGCGATTTAATAGTACACTGAAATGAATGAGCGATCTTGAAGAAGATTACAATACCATTAAATGTGTTCTGTGTTCCCTCTATGAGCTTTTTTGAGCGCCACGTTACCACTATGATACCATCCAGGGAGTCTTGGATGAGGGGCATTCCGGTCTTGGATGAGGGCATTCCGGGTGGAGATGCCATTGATTTTTACATTTGGAGTCTATTTTGAAAAGATTGGATTGAGCCTGGCTCGAAGATTGCCAGATCATTGCAGTGTTTACCATTTTTACACGGATGTATCGAGGCTGTACGAACAAGTGGGCTTTGAAGTCTATTCAGAAGAGCTTGGATTAATCCTGGTTCGAAGATTGTCAGATCATTGCAGTGTTTACCATACAGAGATGCTGGCAATAAAGGAAGTGGCTGACTGGTTGAGCTGCAATGTCTAGTCTGCTACAACAATCAATATCTATTCTGACAGTCAAGCCGCGGTCAAGACCCTGGTGTGAATGTTTCTGAAACAAGATCTACCCTTAACTGCCGCACATCTTTAAATAAGATGGCCAAGCAGTTTGACATACGACTCATTTGGGTCCCAGGGCTCAGAATCATTCTAGGGAAATGCAAAGCCGATGAGCTTGCAAGACTTGGAACTACCTTACATATTACAACAGAACTGGAATTTGTTGGTATGCCTCTAGAAACTTGCAAGCTAAATCAACGGCTTTGTTACGTGACGGAGACTATTCAAAGATGGGAAAATAGATGGACGTGGGAGACAACACAACATATTTGGCCTTCTCTTAATAAGAAGCGCACAAATGAGCAGATATCGCTTCCAAGAGGTGTAGTTACCGGACACTGTCTTATTGGGAAGCACGCAGAGTGGTTAAATGTGCCGTCGAATAACTTTTTCCGTAGTTGCATGGATGAAGAGAAGTTGGAAACTATCGAACACTTCGTCTGCCATTGCCTGGCACTTTCTGGTCAGAGACTTGCTTCACTGGGATCTAGGGAGCTGCACGATCTATCTGCTTTGTCGGATGTCAAAATTCAATATCTAAGGAGTTTCATAGGAAGCTCAAATTGGTTAAACGGCGGGGGCTAGTAGGGAAACCCATTACAGTCCAGTGGTATTACAACGGACCTCAGAGTCTACGTGTGTTAACGTAAAACGTCAGCAGCCACATACAAGCTAACCTTAGCTAACGGTGTTCGGAACGGAACTGGAACAGAAAATAAACTATATCTCACTGCATCGAACTTTGATTGAACCATCGAAGTTCAAATACCACCTAGGAAATACTTGGAGAAAAGCTATGTTATGACAGAGAATGGTATCTCAATCTTTATTGACGGAATGATAATGAAGATGGGTATGGGTTCAGGAGTATACTCTGAATGCCTCGAAATCTTCGCCTCATTGAGACTTCCCGAACAGTGTAGTGTTTTCTAGGCTGAGGTGCTTGCAATTGATAAAGCCGCGCAGATAATTATGACAAAGGACGAATATCCTTGCGCCACTAAAATTTTCGTAGATAGGCTTGCAGATGTGAATGCCATATAATCAAACACTGTAAAATCGAGAATCGTTAGGAACTGTATACCATCTCTTCGTCGAATCATTCAGCACACAGTCAAGCTAATCTGGGGGTCCCTGGACATAGTGGAATAGCTGGGAACGAATTGGCTGATGAATGTGTGAGCAATTTCGCAAAGTCGGTGGGGGAACGAAGTAAAATTGACATCTCGGTTCCTTTAGAGGAATTAATGAACGAAATCATTTGGATATCAGATAATAGAATGAAGGGTATGTGTATATCACTGACTTCGTGAGGGATATAGCGAACCCTGTTGTATCAGGGAAATAACAATTAAGGGAATCCGAGTGAATTTGCCTAATGGCGGACGCCCACCCAACCTAAACATTTCCTAATTGTTACTTCGTAGGCAGGTTCGGAATCGCTTATATCAAATCTAAAAAGCAAAGACAAAAGTATTACCAGAGAGACGTTGACGACTGAGAAAATGTTGTTTTAAAAATTGACAACTGCTGTCTAGTACCGGCTCCATCCCTACAACAAATTTAACTGAAAAATAAAATTCAAATGGAAATGTTTGTGTAGTTAGTAGATTAAGATTATAGTGTTGGATACAGTAGGGTTTCTGTGTTCTGGCTTCTTAAGTTCTGTTTTAAAAGCATTCTGGATTTCAAGAAGAACTTTAAGGGATTTTTTAAAACTGCCTATAGTCCTTCAGTCAATACTACATTTTTTAGTCATGTTATCTTCAAAAATATTTTTAAAATTTTCAAATGTCAAAGTTTGGATTTACATTTTCATGCAATGGGAAATAACATGTTTTTCCTAAATCCTTGCAACGGCTTTCGAATTTGTTATTGCGATACTCTATGCACAATGTCCAAAAGTTTTTTTTTATAAGTTGTATCATTTTAGTTGCTGTAGGGAATTCGGCCCGACTCTTCGATGGTTTTAGTTTTTCTGCGATTTGGGCGTTGGTTCCGGCGTGGAAGCCATTTACTAGAAAATATGTTAATCAATTTTTCAAAATTTCTGTGCCTACCTGGATTAAATTTTTTACATATGTATCACAACAGAGCTAAAACTAAAACCTTTCGGTTTTGAAATTTTAAAACAACCGATACTGTGTTTTTGAAATTTGTCTGTTAGTAAGAAAACCTTATTAGTAGTGTACATAGACATAGCTTCGAAGAGGAAAATGTCTGAAATTAGATTAAAATTGACAGAGAAACTAATAATATTACCAAGGTTACATAAGGTTCATTCTTCTGGGTTTTAGCCACCAGGTGTTAGACTTAAAAAATCTAACTTGGCCCCGCTGTGGGCGCCAAATATGATTCTATTTGGAATGATTAAAAAATGGGCCTTTGTTCGTTAATAAAATTTTTGAATTTCAGTTTATCTGCAGCTAATATTTGAATTTATTAAAACTGAAACCAATGGGTTGTGCAATTTTTAAAAACCTTATCAGCGATTTTCAAATTTGTCAGTTGTTGAGAAACTCAAGTAAACAGTGTTGATAGAAAACTAAAGAGGGAAGGCTTTGAAATGTGATATGTCGAAGTTATTACCATTAATCGCAATCTAACCCAAATTATCTTATTAATGTGGCCCCGCTGTGGGCGCCAAATACGATTCTATTTGGAATGGTTTAAAACGGGCAATTATTCGTGAATAAAATTTAAGATTTTCTGTTTATCTGAAGCTAATTTTTGAATTTATTATATCCGAAACTAATGGGTTGTGCAAATATTTGGAAACCGTATCCGAGATTTTTAAATTTTTCAGTTGTTGAGAAACTCTAGTTAGCAGTGTTGATTGTTGAAGAAGAAAGGCATTTAAATAGGATAGGTATGTCCAAAGTTATTCCCATTAATAGCAATTAAACCCAAATTATCTTAGATCATCAAATGATTCAATTCACTGTAAGGATGTTAATGGTTTATTTTGGCCCCAATCACTAAGAAGTATTAAACTTCAAAAGTGGCCCCACTTTGTGCACAAAATATCATCTAAAGATCTTTTTCCTAGATTGGGAATACTACCCCTAAAAGTGACCGTGGTTAGGTGCAGATCTTAAAGTTTTACTGATATACATTATCCAAAAAGCAATTTGTTCCCGAAAATTGTAACATAAAATTGGTTCAAAATCATCTAAATACTTCTAACAATTTTTTACAGTGTATGTATTTGTTTATTTCGCAGTAAAAATCCTGCTTTCTCATCAAGTAGTGTATTCATTTTCAATACTTTGTATTGTCCATTGATTATCTCTATTATGTGTGTGGGCTTCCAGTTTTGTATGTATAGTGTCCAGTTTTGTTGGAACATATTCATCTAAAAGTGTGGTTTAAATTTCCTTTTTTTTGTCCAATATTGTATTTTTTTTTTTATCATCCTGTCCACCAGTACTATTCGGTACAGCAGTAACTGCCTGCAGAATTCTGTATAGTAATAGTAGTTTTACCATTAAAAATAGAACACAGTCATCATCAACACTTCATATTTTGCATAGTTTTGTATTTGGATTACAGAGACATAGAAAAACAACTGAAAAAAACAAATGCTACAAACATAATACTTCCAAATGCTAGAAATAAAGAACAGGATATTGTTTGGTGGTCTGCCAGAAATTTTTGAGATTTACATGTTTAATCGAAACCTCAATAAAAAGCTCAAGGTACATATTTGCAAAAAATGTTGTAATTTTTTTTGTTTGTTTTTGATTTGACAAAAAAGTTTAAAGTAGAATTTCTAAACAGGAATTTTAAATTTTGTCAAAAAAGTTTAAGTTTATACAGTTGTTAGGTTAGTAATTGAAATAATTTATCGTTACCAACTTTGAAATAGCCTCCATAGAGAATTTAAATCATTGCTTTTTTGGGCTTTTGATAAAGATGATGACAGGTGTAGACAGCATTCCATCTTTGATTTTTCTTATCAGCGCTATAAAATCTAGACGGAGGACGGGTTTTGATGAATTATGAAGGTTTCACATAATAAACACACATAAATGATAAAAAATTTTTTTAAAAGAATATTGAACAAATGGCGCAGGGGATTTATTCGAAAATCGGTTGGTTTCTATTTTAATTTAGTTTTGATGAGTTAAGTTTCACATATTGAATACACATAAATAACATAAATAAAAATTATAAAAAGAATATTAATCAAATGGCGCCCAAGCAGGGGCTGAATTCCAAAATTCGAAAACCGATTAGTTTCTGTTTTGATTTAGTTTTGATGAATTGGGAAAGTTTCTCATAATAAACACACATAAATAACAAATAAATGGTAGAAAGAATATTAAAAAAATGGCGCCCAAGCAGGGGCTCAATTTCAAAATTGCAAAACCGCTTGGTTTATCTTTTAATTCAGTTTTGATAAGTTAAAAAGTTTCACATGATAAACACACATAAATATCAAAAAATTGTTTCACAGAATGGGTTCAATTCCACAATTACAATTAGGAAAGTTTCACATAATAAACACACATAAATAAAAATTATAAAAATAATATTAAACAAATGGCGCCCAAGCAGGCGCTCAATTACAAAACCGTTTGATTTATCTTTTAATTCAGTTTTGAAGAGTTAAGAAAATTTCAATGATAAACACACATTAATAATAAAAAAAAATATTAAAATAATATTTAACAAATGACGCCCAAGCAGGGGCTCAATTCCAAAATAACAAAACCGTTTGGTTGATCGTTTAATTAAGTTTTGGTGAACTAAAAAAGTTTCACATGATAAACACACATAAATAACAAAAAAAAAAATATAAAAATAATATTAAACAAATGGCGCCCAAGCTGGGGCTCAATTCCAAAACCGTTTGGTTCATCTTTAAATTCACTTTTGGTAAATTAAGAAAGTTTTACATGATAAACACACATAAATAACAAAAGATTGCTTCATAGCAATTGAGCTTCTTATGAAACTTCTTAGATATTGAATTTTTTCATCCGTCAAATCAAAAAGATCGTGCAGCTCTCTAGATCCCATTCAAACAAGTCTCTGACCAGAAAGTGCCTGGTAATGGCAGATGTATTATAACTCCGGCAAAAGTCATTCTACGGCACATTTAACCGCTGTGCGTGCTTCCCTATAAGACGGTTCCCGTTAGTTGTAGCAACCACCGTCGAAATCTCTCCTCGATAGCAGCTCACTTGTGTGCTGTTGTCTCACACGTCCATTCATTTGCCCGTCTTTGATTAGTCTCCGTCGCGAAACAAAGCCGTAGATTTTGCTTGGAAGTTTCTGGAGGCATACACAAACATTCCAATTCTGTTGAAACCTTTTCCCTGTCTTGCAAGCTCATCGGCTTTGGAATTCCCTGGAATGTCTCTGTGCCCTGGGACCCATATGAGTCGTATGTCAAACTGCTTGGTCATCTCACTTAGAGACGTGCGGCAGTTAAGGGCAGATCTTGTTTTCAGAAACATTGACTCCAGGGATGTTGACTGCAGTTGTAGGCAATACATTTCAGCTCAACCCGTCAGCCACTTTCTTTATTGCCAGCATCTCTGCTGGCAAACACTGCAATGATCCTGAAATCTTCGAGCCAGACTTAACCCAAGCTCCTTCGAATGGATTCCAAAGCCCACTTGTTTGTGCAGCCTCGATCCATCCGTGTAAAAATTGATGGAGGCTTCACCACCCGGAATGCCTCTTATAACCAAGATCGTTATGAAACTTGCTATTTTAATACACTACACCACTTTGTGATACAGGGTATAATGAGTTTGTGCTGATGTTTGTAACTAACCGAAATATTTGTCTACTCAGAATCAGTTTCTGACATAGCTGTATGCTATGATTGAAATAACGAAATGAATAAATAACAATATTTTTTCAAAAATAATCAAATAACAGATTATTTAAATATTTGAAAATGAATAATATTTATTTTGATTTTATTTGAATAACGAAAAATCGAATAATTTTTTCTGATTTTTTTTATTCAAACAAACAAAATAGAATTTTTCAAAATAATCAACAAAAATTTGTGATTTTTTTTGGTTATTCACAAAAATTCAAATAAATAACGTATTATTCAATCAACAAAAAATAAATATTCTTGAAAATTTTGTGTTTGAAAAAAAAACTATTTTATTTATTTTGTACAGTTTAACAAAAAATTATTCTTACAAAACAGTTTTGTTTTAATATCAGGTTCTTATAAATTGTAATTTATAAAAAGTCCATTTGAATTCAGAAAAGTTAAGGTGTGATTTAGGAAATTCCAAGTGCAGAGCTATAAACTTATGCAAATATTTACTCAACAAATCGGATCATACAAATCGGATCATATTTAAAAATTTGAAAAAAGGCAGAAGCAAATGAAATATTTCTATGGCAGAAGAACTTCAACGTCCTGCAGTTGAATCCAGGGGACTAGAAAATGAAATTTTATGATAAAATTTAGCGGTCATATAACCAAATTTAAAAACATGCGATTTGCGAAATGGAATGATATCTGATAATAATGATAAATACCGAAATGTTTATTTATTACATACACTCAAAATATTATGTCAGTAAATTCAACAGAAAATACGTTTGAAACTAATGAAACTTTATTTTAAAAAAGACTACTTATATAAATAACTGTAAAAATCCGTAAAAACTGACTGAAAAATTTTTACTATAAAAACGGTTAAAATTACGGAAATGTACATTCATTTTTGATTTTTTAGAAATAATTTTAAAAAACATCGAACCTGAGGAGAATCGAACTCATAATTTCGGGCTGATAGCCCAGCACGCTACCCTCTGTGCCACAAGCTACTTATATTTTAAGCAACTAAATTTGAATTTAAAATTAAAATTAAAAAAAAAAAAATTTAATTTTAGAAATTTTTAAATAACGGGCAATAACAAACGACACGTAAAATAATGTGGTTTGTTTTTTAAATACCTGATATGAGAAATGCACTTTGTTTTAATTGAAAATCAGTTATCTAGTATTTAATAAAGATATTTTTATTATTTTTAATATAGATACATATATTTTTATATATACATACGAATTTGATTAAATTTAAAAGAAAATAAAATATTTTTGTTTTTCAGTAAATTTCCTATACCAGCGGTTACCAACCTATGGTACGCGTACCACTAGGGGGTACGCGAAACTGTCCACGGGGGTACGCGAAATTTTTGTTATTTTTTTTTTTTTGATTTTTTTTTTGTTTAGTAATAACATTAAATAATATTAATGTGCTACACCAAAAAAATGCGAAAGTTCTCATATAAAAATTAGAGCTGGTTGAAGTCCATAGAGTACGGAAATACTAATAGTTTTTCTCGATCTCTTCTTTTATTACCAACCACAGGATGGCGGTATACTCCCTTTGATATGCCGTGTGTAACGAGTCGAAATATCGGTCTAAGGCCCCAGAAAGTATATACAATTAATCTGTAATCGATTCTAAGATATTTCTAGAATTTCTAGACTTCTGAAGCTTGGCTCGAATATGTCTCAAGGTCATAGGCAGTTTAAGTTCTTAAAAGGACAAAATCGGAACAGGGGAAAAGAGTTTCCCCTTGAAGAACTTAACCAACCTCTGAAAAACTCCATTTTTTACAGGACTTTTTTTTATTTTTGGTAAGCAAATAAAACAGTTTGATGTCGAAAAAAGTTCAAGATCATGCTGGGCATACAAAAAAGTCGTTTTTTTCGCCCCCTTTTGTGGGCGTGGTTATTAAAAATTTACTTAAAAAATTATAATATTGTATTACTTAAGTGCAAATAATAATTGAGTTTCGCGAATTTTAAGGAATTTTAATTTTATAGCAAATTTTTTTTTTTGATATCTCACGATGAACTTTGAGAAAAATGAAAGTGAATTCGGTGCGCCTTTTAAGCTGATAACGAAAAAAAGAATAAACAAATTTTAGGACGGTACTTTTAGTCCTCTATAAGCCTAAAACCGCATCGAGGTTTTTGGAAAAAAATATTTTTAAAAATTTTTTCGAAATTTTACGTATTCTTAAGTTGCTGCAACAAAATAGGACTTGATTTTATATAAAATGGACCTTCTGCAATCCAAATTTTTCTAGCATGTTCCGTTTTCGAGATATTCCCGTTTACAAATTTTAGAATGATTTATAAAGAATATAAGTGCGTAACAGTTGATTTTGAGTTTTCCAAACGCTAATAGTTCAAAAACAGTACGCGTTTGAAAAATTTGGATGCAAGATTTGGAATTACGAGGACTCGTTTATACTAAATGTAGTCCCATTTTGTGTGAGCAACTTAAGAATACGTTACAGGGGATACCCAAAAAGTGTCAAACTACCGTTTTTCATTATTCCAATGCGAATATCTTAAAAATCTTACGTGATAGAAGAATTTGGAAAGTTTTCATATAAACTTTAAGTTTGATATAAAAGTAAAAGTTATGTTCTAACCATATTTATATGAGAAGTGTTTAATGAAAATCAAAAAAACTCGTTAAGGGGTACACTGAAAGAATTATTGTTCATTATATCTATGAACAAATTTCATAAAACCAAATTCATAGAATCTATGAAACAATTCATTGGCTGAATGAATATTCATTAGTATTCTGAAATATTTCATAGAATTTTATTTATAGATTTTATTAAATTCATAGAAAAAATTCATAGAATTAATGAATGTCATTCATAGAAGAAAATGCCATCAATATGCCATTTAATTGTTTAAATAATTAAAATAATGTTACAATAATTAAAACAGTTGAATAAATTTATTAAAAAAATAAAAAAAAAAATAAAAAAACATTAAAAAAAAATTTTTTATTGCTGCCCTGACCGGGGCTCGAACCCAAGACCTACCGGCTGAAGTGGTAATTGTCGACGCCTTAGCTATCAGCGCCACCAAAGAAGAAAAATCTCGCCAACTAACGCTTGGTTTTATAACGCTTCATTTTTGTAAATACACAAAATATTTATTTTCTACAAACACACACACAGCTTTTGGCAGAGCATTGTGACAGAGCAAAGACACAAACTCAATATGTTAGCAGAATATTATTTAAAATAGATTTTAAGTGTTGTTACTTGTTTATATAATTTAGCTAAGTGGCTAGAGACTAAGCTTCACGAACAAGAGGTTCTATGTTCGAATCTCGGTGGGGATAAGTTAAAAAAAATATAAATTTTTAAAAATAGAAAATTGTAAATAAATAAAATAATAAAAATAAAATAAAAAAAAATAAAATTGAAATAATAAAATAAATAAAAATAGAATTGAATAATAATTTTTTTTCCATAGCCAATGAACTTTTTCATAGGTTTCTGGTTTCTATGAATTTGTTTCATAGATTCTATGAAGGGCATCATTGGCTCACATCTAATGATTTTTTTCATAGAATCAATGTACGTTTTCATAGCCGTAATGAACAAAATTCTTTCAGTGTACGCGGCTGATAAAATTTTAAATTAGTGGTACGCGAGCCAAAAAGGTTGGTAACCGCTGTCCTATACTATAAATACGATAAGGTGTAATAAATTTTTAACATTCACATACAAAAATATAGTATTCGCACTTTTAGGCAAAAACTGTTTCCAACAACCCGTGTTTTACTTGGTTGGTCAAAGTCACAAATTTTACCTGGCCTATGTGATCTATATATATAAAAGAGTAACGTGACTGACTGACTGACTGACTGACTTATTGACTGATTCATCATCGCCCAGCCCAAACCGCTGAAGCTAGAGACTTGAAATTTGGACTGTTTGGACCTTAGTGGATCTATATTCCGGGAGGAATATAGATCCACTAAGGCTGGATTTTTGCCAATGTTGATTCTAAGGGGGTAAAAAGGGTAAAAAACTGTACTTTTGGTACTTTTTATATCTCCTGAAATAATGGTTGTAGAGACTTGAAATTTGGACTGCATGTCCACCTCCCGGAATATAGAACCGCCAAGGCTGGATTTTTGCCAGTGTTGATTCTAAGAGGGTAAAAAGGGTAAAAAACTGTACTTTTGGTACTTTTTATATCTCCTGAAATAATGGTCATAGAGACTTGAAATTTGGACTGTATGTTCACCTCCCGAAATATAGATCCACTAAGGCTGGATTTTTGCCAGTGTTGATTCTAAGGGGGTAAAAAGGGTAAAAAACTGTACTTTTGGTACTTTTTATATCTCCTGAAATAATGGTCATAGAGACTTGAAATTTGGACTGTATGTTCACCTCCCGAAATATAGATCCACTAAGGCTGGATTTTTGCCAGTGTTGATTCTGAGGGGGTTAAAAACTGTACTTTTAGTACTTTTTATATCTCCTGACATAATGGTACTAGAAACTTGAAATTTGCAATTTCGGTACACTTCCGGGAAAAAAGATTCACTACGGCTGGGTTTTTGCCAATGTAGATTCTACGGGAGTAAAATGGGTAAAAAAGTGTACTTTTGGTACTTTTATTTATTTACTAAAATAATGGTCATTCAAACTTGAAATTTAGAATATAGGATCCTTTAGTGAAATAAAAATTCTAGAACAAGTACTTTCTGAAAATTTTGTACCGTTTATAAATTTTTTTTTTTTTAAAAAGTAACCTTTTATAAAAAGTACCTTTTATAAAAAGTACCTTTTATAAAAAGTAGCTTTTATAAAAAGTACCTTTTATAAAAAGTACCTTTTATAAAAAGTACCTTTTATAAAAAGTACCTTTTATAAAAAGTACCTTTTATAAAAAGCACCTTTTATAAAAAGTACTTTTTATAAAAACTACCTTTTATAAAAAGTACCTTTTATAAAAAGTACCTTTTATAAAAAGTACCTTTTATAAAAAGTAACTTTTATAAAAAGTACCTTTTATAAAAAGTACCTTTTATGAAAAGTACCTTTTATAAAAAGTACCTTTTATAAAAAGTACCTTTTATAAAAAGTACCTTTTATAAAAAGTACCTTTTATAAAAAGTACCTTTTATAAAAAGTACCTTTTATAAAAAGTACCTTTTATAAAAAGTACCTTTTATAAAAAGTACCTTTTATAAAAAGTACCTTTTATAAAAAGTACCTTTTATAAAAAGTACCTTTTATAAAAAGTACCTTTTATAAAAAGTACCTTTTATATAAAGTACCTTTTATAAAAAGTACTTTTTATAAAAAGTACCCTTTACAAAAATTACCTTCAATATAAAGTACCTTTTATAAAAAGTACCTTTTATAAAAAGCACCTTTTATAAAAAGTACCTTTTATAAAAAGTACCTTTTATAAAAAGTACCTTTTATAAAAAGTACCTTTTATAAAAAGTACCTTTTATAAAAAGTACCTTTTATAAAAAGTACCTTTTATAAAAAGTACCTTTTATAAAAAGTACCATTTATAAAAAGTACCTTTATAAAAAGTACCTTTTATAAAAAGTACCTTTTATAAAAAGTACCTTTTATAAAAAGTACCTTTTATAAAAAGTACCTTTTATAAAAAGTACCTTTTATAAAAAGTACCTTTTATAAAAAGTACCTTTTATAAAAAGTACCATTTATAAAAAGTACCTTTTATAAAAAGTTCCTTTTATAAAAAGTATCTTTTATTAAAAGTACCTTTTATAAAAAGTACCTTTTATAAAAAGTACCTTTTATAAAAAGTACCTTTTATTAAAAGTACCTTTTATAAAAAGTACCTTTTATAAAAAGTACCTTTTATAAAAAGTACCTTTTTTAAGAAGTGCCTTTTATAAAAAGTACCTTTTATAAAAAGTACCTTTTATAAAAAGTACCTTTTATAAAAAGTACCTTTTATAAAAAGTACTTTTTATAAAAAGTACCTTTTATAAAAAGTACTTTTTATAAAAAGTACCTTTTACAAAAATTACCTTCAATATAAAGTACCTTTTATTAAAAGTACCGAAAGTGCTGAAACAATGATCCTAGAAAATTGAAATATGGAATGTAGGATTTTTCGATGAAGCAAAAAACATTCTGGAAGAAATACTTTTTGGAAATTCCGTTTCTAACGGGGGTAAGAAAGTGTACTTTTGGTACTTTTTTTGTTTCTATAATAATGACCTTAGAAGCTTGAATTTTGGAATGTAGGGTACTTCGGTGAAAAAACATTCTGCTAAAGTATTTTTTAAAAAAATCCGTTTCTAGAGGTATAAAAAAGGGTTTTTTGATACTTTTTATATTTCATGAAGTAATGATCCTAGGCACTGAAATTTTGAATGCTTTATTTTAGGAAATTCTGTTTCTAAGGGTCGCGACTGATTGTAAAGGGGATAAAGAAGTGTAAATTTGGTTATTCTTTTATTTCTTGAAACAATGGTTCAGAAACTTGATATTTTAAATATATGTAGGATCAACTAAGTAGCACAAAAAAAAGGTTTTTTGGAAAATTTAATTTTAAGAGAAGAGGTGGCAAATGGTTATTTTTACCTATCTAACTATTAAACTAAAAGCCCCAGAAATAACAGCCATATTTTAAAATTTAAAATTTTAGGATAAAAAGGGGTACCTGGTAAATGTGGTGTAAAATGGTAGTGTAAAATGGTACTTTTCATATCTATAAAATAACGACAATATAAATTTTTATTTCTTTAACGCATATTATACGGAGAGGAATGAAACTTGCATGGAACAAAAGGAGATGGAATTGGAAATGAAATGGAGTAGAACGGGGATCAAAATGAAATAGAGCAGGGAACAATATGGAATGATACTTTTTACTCAAATTTATCGTATTTAACTTTTTTTATTCCATATTTTTTCTCCTTATATGTTTTTTCACTCAAACTTATTTTTATTCCCATTTCTTTTTTCACTGAAATATTTATTCACTTTAAATCCAAAAACCTGATATATGGGCTCGAAAATTGTCAATATCTTTTTTTCACCGGAACGCACATGATAACGTACCAGCGAAGTTATTCAAATTGTATTGTTTAAATTATTCATTGAAATATTATTTTATGAAAGACGTAAACGTCCACAAGTAAATAAAACAAAGATTTCATAGGGGAATTTTTTGAAATCATAGAGTAATCCTGATCCTTTTATTATTCGGAATTCAATACAACCGGTAACGAAGTACCGGGATGGTAAGCTAGTATAGTTATAAAGTAAATTTGAAACATTTTTGATATATTATAACTAATTATTTTAATTATTTTCAATATGATACTTCCCCAGTGAAATTTCATGCACTAATTCGTAGAATATTTTTCCCTTTTGGTAGACTTCAATGTATCTCGCTTAAAAAATATAACAGTTAATCCGTAAAATGAGGGATAGAAGGATAGATCGTTATGTGCTAGAGAATCACAATAAATTACATCATCAGTACAACATCAGTTTTACCTCAAAAGTAGTCAAAAATAAAAAAATATTATAAGCAAATATGCATTTAAATTTTAAAAATAGAATAATGCATTTTCTATTGCAAAAATGTTCAATTGTATAAAGAATGAATTTTTTTTCGATTAAAATAATTTTTCTGTAGTAGAAACATTTCACAGTTAATACTAAAGAATATTTTCTTAAAAATGTCACCAAAGCAAAAACCCTTAAAAATCTCAATGTTTTGCAAAATAAACCTTTACAATTAAGGGTATTTAAGTAATTATACATCCTTTCACGACTTTTTATTGTTTAAGAAAAATATCGAAAAGTCTAATCAACTAGAGTATTTTCCATAAGAAAATGTTTTAAGAACATTTTTTAATCAGTAAAAGTCAATTTGGGAAAAAATTTAAAATAATCTAATTAATGTTTTAGTAAAGAAAACCTTAAATAAGTACAACAATAGTGGTTTGTAAGAATAATTGTGTGTTTTACTGTATAATAAAATTCAAAATAAATAAAAAAAAAATTATTTTTCAAACACAAAATTTTCAAGAATATTTCTTTTTTTTGTTTAAATAATACGTTATTCATTTGAATTTTTGTGAATAACCAAAAAAAATCACAAATTTTTGTTGATTATTTTGAAAAATTCTATTTTGTTTGTTTGAATAAGCAATCAGAAAAAATTATTTGATTTTTTTGGAAAGAAATATTATTTCATTTTTATGAATTTGAATAAAATAAAATTTTATTTTATTCAAACCAAAATAAATAAAATAACAAAACATTTTATTTTTTGATAGCCAACTAAAATATCAAAGTATTTTATTTTTTTCCAAAAAATCCAAATAAAAAAAATCAATAATACAGCTATGGTTTCTGAGACGATTTGGCGATGTCCGTCTGTCCGTCCATCTATCTAAACATTTTGAGCATGATACAGCCCGCAATTATCAATCGATTTGAATGAAATTTGAAACTAAATTGAAAAAATTTGGTCAATGTTTAGACCTAGCCCCCTTACAAACGTCCCTTTATAATTTGACTCAAATGACTCGAATAACCGTATTATAATAGGCATCCATTCGAAACTTGTTTAGTAAACATATTTTGTATTTACAAATCATGATAAAAAGTTTTAAAGGAATCGGACCAGTTTTTATTGTAGTCCCCTAGATCTCGCAAAATTCATGAAAATAGGAAATATTTGATCAAAATTTTGTTTGTAGATAATAAACGTGTTCTTTGGTGGCATTATCAATTCTGAATATAATTGGATCACTTTTGGATTTAGACCCATATAAAAATTTCTCCCGATATTCAGTAAAATCGGTCTATTGGCAACACAAATTGGCCAATTGTGCTCAACATTCTAAGATCTAACGAAAGATTAATCCACTCAGTCTATGTTTGAACTTGGACCCATTTTCCGGAAACACTGGTGTAGAGTAACATATGGCCGGTCTTTACCGACTATAATTTTCTTTCTTGTCTGTTTTCGTTTAAGATTTGAAAGGAATATAAATCATATTACAGAACAGCATTACTGACCTCAACTTTAACAGATTTAGATTTATTCTATTTAGTTGAACTCTTCACATGTAGTACTTTCGTATAAATGAATTTATCAATTTTTCTTCAATATTAATCCAATACAAGAAAAACAGCAACTTTCATAACCGCTTTAACAGAATTTTGAAAATAATTGCGCCCAAGCTGGGTCGACACAAAAACCCCTGTCATAAGTGGCGAATTCACGAAAGCAACTAACACGATTTAACAATGTATATTCGATTACTTCGCGGTTTCGGTTTCTCAAATTCCAAAAACAATCGGTATCAGTATATTCCAAATCACAAAGGGGGAAATAAGGAGTGAGATCATAAAAATGTTAACACACATTTTTGCCTACAACTTTGGTGTAAAGCTTCCAATTTTTTTTTTTTTCGGCAGTTTATATTTAAAAATATGTCAGTTAATAAATTAATTTACATCATGAGTTTTAATTTGCAATTTTTTACACAATGGACGATGAAAGAAAAGTGCGTTCAAAAATAATTAAATATTTTCAACAAAACCAAACATGGACATACAAAAAAATTGCCAAAGAAACTAATGTATGCCGCCAAACAGTTTCAAAAGTGGTAAAAAGGTATCTGGAACACCTAACAATTGAAAGGAAGCCGGGAACAGGAACAACGACTGGTTATCGTAACATTGGTAAGGCATATAAAGTTAAAAGCATCCTTAAGAGAGCTCCTAACACATCTGGCAGAAAAACAGCTCGGTTAGCCCAATGCTCAGACTTTTTTGTACGTAAAGTGAAACGTAAGGCGGGACTAAAGTCCTACAAAGTTCAAAAAGTTCCCGATAGAAACGCTTTTAAAAATTTGGAGGCCAAAACCAGAGCTAGAAAATTGAAATCAAATTTTATAAAAAAATACAACTGTTGTGTAATGGACGACGAAACTTATGTCCTGGCTGATTTTGCGCAGCTCCCTGGTCAAGAATTTTATGTTTCCGATGTTCGAGGAAATGTTGCGGAAAAATTTCGGTCAAAAAAGCAAACGAAATTCCCCAAAAAATTCCTAGTATGGCAAGCCATATGTAGCTGCGGCCAAAGAAGCCAGTCATTTGTGACATCTGGCTCTATAAACAGCGAAATTTATATCAAGGAGTGTTTGCAGAAGAGACTTCTTCCGTTCTTGAGTCAGCACAATGTATCCACTTACTTTTGGCCCGATTTAGCATCTTGTCACTACAGCAAGAAAGCGCTGGAGTGGTATAATGATAATAATGTGGTTTTTGTACCAAGAGAGGCAAATCCACCAAACTGCCCGGAGCTCAGGCCAGTGGAGAGATATTGGGCTCTTGTTAAAAAAGAATTAAAGGGCACAAAAAAGGTCTCCCAGGACATGCAAGATTTCAAACGTAGATGGACCACCTGCTCTAAAAAGGTGACAGAAACTACCATAAAAGCCTTAATGGGAGGGTTTCCGGAAAAAGTGGATAACTTTGTTCGTAGTGGTTAGAGTTCCATGCGGTTTTTTTGTTATGATTTTGTATTAAATTTTATTTAATAAAAATTTGGTTTGAAGTCTTAAAATTCAGTAGTCTGTTTTTTATTTAACTTTATGTGTGTTAACATTTTTATGATCTCACTCCTTACAACACCACTGACAATGAGGAAGAGAAGGGCCAAATTCACGACAAAAACAAGGGCGATTGCAACTTAGTGCTTTTTGCAGACAGATTTCATCAAGGATCAGAAGGAAATATTATTTTGAAACCCAAATTATCGGTTCTGAATTTATTTTTTAGAATTTAAAACCGAAATTTCAGCTACGGGTTTAACCGAAAGAATAACTCCTATTGTGGAGGGTATTCATAGATTCAATGAAGCCGAGTTTAACTTTTTAGTATTTTTTTTTTGTTACAAAGTATTGCCCGAATTACAATTTTTACAAGTGCTTTCGTATGTTTTTCTTTTACATAAAATTATGTGTGCCACAAGGGCTCGGTCATTGAAATTATGCAATTATAACATTATTCTTTACCTTCTTTTAAAATTATTTCTTGATTTCTTGAAAGCCGTCCATCAACCCTCCACCACCACAAATCAATTTTTCTTTAAAATATTGTGGCTTGAAAATATTTTTTTTTACATTCTTCCTATTTCCTCATATTCTTAGTCTTGGCATTTAACTTGAATATATTTCAAAATATTTCGACATTGAATGAAAAAAAAACAAGTAAGAAAGCTATATTCGGCTGTGCCGAATCTTTAAATACCCTCCACCAATGAAATGATTTAAAAAACAAAAAAGTTTGTTTTATTTATACCTCAGGAAATAAAAGTACCAAAAAGTGTACTTTCGGTACTTTTAATGAAAGGTACTTTTTATAAAAGGTACTTTTAATGAAAGGTACTTTTTATAAAAGGTACTTTTTATAAAAGGTACTTTTTATAAAAGGTACTTTTTATAAAAGGTACTTTTTATAAAAGGTACTTTTTATAAAAGGTACTTTTTATAAAAGGTACTTTTTATAAAAGGTACTTTTTATAAAAGGTACTTTTTATAAAAGGTACTTTTTATAAAAGGTACTTTTTATAAAAGGTACTTTTTATAAAAGGTACTTTTTATAAAAGGTACTTTTTATAAAAGGTACTTTTTATAAAAGGTACTTTTTATAAAAGATACTTTTTATAAAAGGTACTTTTTATAAAAGGTACTTTTTATAAAAGGTACTTTTTATAAAAGGTACTTTTTATAAAAGGTACTTTTTATAAAAGGTACTTTTTATAAAAGGTACTTTTTATAAAAGGTACTTTTTATAAAAGGTACTTTTTATAAAAGATAATTTTTATTAAAGGTACTTTTTATAAAAGGTACTTTTTATAAAAGGTACTTTTTATAAAAGGTACTTTTTATAAAAGATACTTTTTATAAAATGTACTTTTTATAAAAGGTACTTTTTATAAAAGGTACTTTTTATAAAAGGTACTTTTTATAAAAGGTACTTTTTATAAAAGGTACTTTTTATAAAAGGTACTTTTTATAAAAGGTACTTTTTATAAAAGGTACTTTTTGAAAACGGTACAGAAAAATAGTACCAAAAGTACTTTTTACCCATTTTACCCCCGTAGAATCAGCATTGGCAAAACCCGAGCCTTAGTGAATCCTTTTTCCGGAAGGTCAACCGACACTGCAAATTTGCATTTTCTAGTACCATTATTTAAGGAAATATAAAATGTAACAAAAGTACATATTTTTACCCTTTTTACCCTATTAGAAACATCATTGGCAAAAACCCAGCCTTAGGGGATCTATATTCCGGGAGGTGAACATACAATCAAAACTTCAATTCTATGTGACATTTTTTTAAGGAAATATAATAGGTACCAAAAGAACAGATTTTTTCCCTTTTTACCCCCATAGAATCAACACTGGCAAAAATCAAGCCTTAATGGATCTATATTCCGGGAGGTGAATATACAGTTCAAATTTCAAGTCTCTATGATCATTATATCAGGAAATTTAAAAAGTACAAAAAGTACAGTTTTTTACCCTTTTTACCCCCTTAGAATCAACATTGGCAAAACTTCGGCCATAGTGGATCTATATTGCGGGAGGGTAACATACAGTCCAAATTTCAAGTCTCTATGATCATTATATCAGGAGATTTAAAAAGTACCAAAAGTACAGTTTTTTTACCCTTTTTACCCCCTTAGAATCAACATTGGCAAAAATCAAGCCTTAGTGGATCTTTATTCCGGGAGGTCAACCTACAGTCCAAATTTCAAGTCTCAAACTTCAGCGGTTTGGGCTGGGCGATGATGAATGTGTATGTCAGTCAGTTACATTACTCTTTTATATATTTAAATTTTCCGGATTTGGGCGATTTTTGCCATATAGTTTATTTCTGTCTTTTATTATTTAACAAAATTTATTTTTTTTAATGAAAATATTTTTTTTTTAAGAAATCTGAACAAAATTGAATTTTGGCGATATTTTACATCCGATTTGGCGACAAAGCCAAAAAAAGTCTGGCAACCCCGTTAATATGACGAAGCAAAAAATGGACACACACACACACACACATGCTATGTATTAATTTTTTTATTATTACTTAACGAACTTTTTTTTTATTAAATTTAGATTTTGTTTTACATATTTTATAGTTTTTTTGTAAAGATTTTTTTCTTTTTCTCCGTTTTTTTTTTTTCATTTCCGTATTCTTTCTTATGTACATATCTACACAAAATATGAGTTAATTTAGGGTTATGTTGAAAACCAATAAGACTTTTTCCACAAAGTCACTCATAACTTTTAAAGTACTTAACCGATTTCAAAAAAAAATACATGAGTTTCTTCCTAGGAAAATTCCGCAACTTTTGGTACCCTAAGCGTTTAAATCCGTTCCGGATTATTGCCAAAAACGTGATTTCAACAGACAGACAGACAGACGGACGGACAGACAGACAGACAGACAGACAGACGGACATCGTTAGATCGACTTAAAATCGATCAAGGATCATGAATATATATACTTTATGGGGTCCTAAACCAATATTTCAATGTGTTACATACGGAATGACAAACTTATATATACCCTCTATCACCAGAGTGGAGGGTATAAAAATCAAAAAGAATTTTTATGTTATATATTATGAAAGGGTTTTTTACCCTTATAAAATAAATCTAGCGAAATATTTATGAGGCAACAACGAATTTAAAATATTCTACTTATTATGATATCTTTTCAAATTTAAGCCCAATTCAATTGAGATTTAACCCCGAAATTAAAGATACCCAGTCGGAAAAAGCTCACTGATGAAATACAGTCCACTTTTCCCTGAGACGTTTGGGGATATCATCCCACTCGTGACTTAATTTGACAAATAGATTATCTATGGTTTGTGCACCTTATTAATACAATTTTATCATTAACTAAAACATTTTTGTAAAAACACGCCCTCCCCCCCCCCCCTAAAAATGCTTCAGTTGTTGAACAAATATACAAAAAACAAGTCAGAAAATTATAGTCGGTCTAGACCGGCCATATGATACCCTACACTAGTGATTTCGGGGAAATGGGTCCCAAGTCCAAACATGGACCGATTGTATCTATCTTTCGAGATCTTTAATTAGTGTAGAAAACACACACAAACATAATTTTAGTGAAATTGGTATATTTGTGTTGCCCATAGACCGATTTTACTAAATATCGGGAGAAATTGTTATATGGGTCTAAGTCCAAAAATGATCCATAATATTTAGAATTGATTAGTCCACCAAAGTACACGTTTAACACCTACAAACAAAATTTTCATCAAATATTTCCAATTTTCATGAATTTTAAGAGATTTATGTGAATATTGGGCGGGTGGTGTATGGGGACTACAAGAACTAGTCCGATTTCTTTAAAATTTGGAATGTTGATTTGTAAATTCAAAACACGTTTACCTGCCAAGTTTAGAAACGATACCTATTATTTTCTTTAAAATTTGGAATGATGATTTGTGAATACAAAATACAAGTTTCGAAAGGATACCTATTTAATATGGTTATTAGAGTCATTTGAGCCAAATTATAAAGGGACGTTTGTATGGGGGCTAGGTCTAAACATGGACAGATTTTTCGATTTCGATAGGCTTCGTCCATGGGCCAAAGGAAGCTTAAGTTTAAAATTTCATACAAATCGACAGATAATTGCGAGCTGTATCGTGCTCACGATGTTTACATGGACAGACGGACAGACAGACGGACGGACATTGCTAAATTGTCTGAAAAAGTGATTTTGAGTCGATCAATATGCTTGAAGGTGGGTCTAGGACCAATATTTCGGATTGTTATAAACATCAGCTCAAACTCATACCATGTAGGGCAATGGTTCCCAACCTTTTTTGCGCCATGCCCCACTTTTATGTTAAAAAATCTATATTGTCCCTCCTACGCCCACGAAAAATTTGTTAATTTTTTAAATTTCTTTTAAAATTCAAAATTTACTCATTGTTAAGCAAACTTTTTGTTAAAATTATCTTTTAAACAAAGTTTTTGAAAAAGTTTTCAACAATCAACTAAAAAATTTAACTAAAATAATATTTTTTTTTAGTTTGATTAACAAAAAAAATCTTAAAAATTTGCTCGTTGCCCCCTTGAAGCATTCAAATTGCCCCCCAGTGGGGCGAGAATCAAAGGTTGGGAACCATTGATGTAGGGTATAAAAACAAATTTAAAAATAATTATTTTTTTTAGTTTCAAGGAAGAACTTTTTCCCCCTAGTCCGATTTTGCCCATTCACGAACTTGTCTTTACTCGTAACTATAAGACATATAAGTGCTAAACTTCAGGAGTCTAGCTCTTAGTTTCAACTGCATCGTGGTTTCCACAGACGGTCGGACGGACATCGCTAGAATGTCTTAGAAGCTATTATGGATCTATAATATATATTCTTTATGAGGTCCCCGACCTATATTTAGAAGCGATATACACGGAATAAAAGAGGTAGTATACCCCCATACTGCGGTTTGAGGCCTCGAGGGTATGAAAAGTAAAAGTGTATTTTTCTACCTTGTCTACTACAATCATGTAAATTAAATAAAATGTCAGTAACGGTTGCACGTGACTGAGCAAAAAAATTGTGGCACACGTAATATTGTAGACAACAATTGGTTATGGTTAGGGTTGAGATTTTTATGCACTGAAAAATGGAAAATATGCGCTTAAAAATTTTAAATATGCTATAAAAAACCTAAAAAAATATACACTAAAAAATAAATAGTGTGCAATAAATGTTTTTATACGAAAAGCTTCTTAAGAAGCAAAAACTAACGCCGGGCTCTAAAAGTAACATTTAAAACTTTATGTAAGCAAGATTTTTTAGAAATTAAGACAATTTAAAAAAAAGTAAAAAAAGTTTTTCTAATATTTAAAATAAATTTTTTAAAATTAAAATTCACTTTAAAGTGGAAAAATTCACTTGAAAGTAAAAAAATGAAAAAAATTTTTTTTTCTTATTTTCAGAATAAATTTTTAAAATTTTAAATATTTTTAATTTATGTTTTTGCTTATTTATACCAAAATATGCAAAAATTTTCACTTGAAAGTTGTAAATATGCATAAAATATGCATTTAAAACTAAAAAAAATGCTAAAATATGCATTTTTAACAAAAAATGCAAAAATATGCAAAAACAAGTCAATGCCGAACGCAAATTTCTTGATTTGGAGAGATAATTGGTCGATATCGTGTTTAGTCTTTCAATAAAAAGCATGCATTTGCATGAAAATCACATCCCTTGTTATGGTCGTGCAAAATTTAAAATTAACTCCCTGGCTACACCTAACATAATTATGTAGACATAAAGCAAAAAAACACACAAACTTATAACAACAAATAAAAAAATATTTTGGATGTGATTGTTGCTTTATGTCTACATAATTATGTTAGGTGTAGCCGGGGAGTTAATTTGAAATTAGCGACGATTCGTCACATGTGGGACATTATAATTTTAGACGACCATAATAAATTGTTGGCTTGTTGGAGCTCTCAGCCGTTGTCTTACTCAGTTTTCACAAACAAAGTAAGAAATTTAATATTTCTCTCTTTGCATATTTTTATTTTTTTTAAAAAATAAACAAAATTAACAATTTGTGGTATTTTTATTACTGCCAAAAAATGGGGAGATTTTTCGAATATTTTTTTTTGTACCATATGTATCTTACCATATATCCTGCTAACTTTGTAAACGTATAAATGTTGTTTTAATGTACAGACACATAGACTTTTAAGCATACAAGACATTTTACAAAAAAATAAAAAATAACAAAAAAACATACTAACTGACATGATTATGCATGTTTTTACAAGTTCACTTATGTGTATTTGATATGTTATTTTTTGCTTGAAATATTTCAAGATTTTTAACCCCTTAAAAATTTTAGATAAACAAAAAATTTAAAAAAGTCCTCAATACTTTAACACTATTTTTGTTAAAATAGTGATCTAGACCAGCTATTAGATTGTTAGAAAAAGAAAGCTAATCAAAAAAACGGTTGAAAAGAGAAAACTGAATAAAAAATATAACAAATGTCAAATTTGATGTTTTAACATTTATTTTATGGCAACGTTATTGCTAATCTAGACGTGGTCTGATATTAAAGATAGGCAAAATATGATTAACTTTTATTGCGAAAACAAGAAAACTTAAATAGTTTATGTGAGTGTTTAATAAATTGTTAAATTTTTTTACCTTGCATTTTATGTTGACATGAAATATTGTACCATAAAGTAAAAATGAATGGTAAAAAAATTCTTTGTATTCCTTACTTAATGGGTTAATTGTAATAATCTCAACATTATTTTTATTATACAATGCATTACTCTTATTTAGTATTATAACAAAAGAATTTTTATTCCTGTATACTTGGTTTTTATTTTTAATGGTATATTTTTTCCTAACCATTTTATTTCGTAATTTTTATATCCCTTATTTTTGTAAAAAAAATATATATATTTTTTTTTAATATTTATTCTATTTCTCTTTCTTTTTCAGGTATGTTTAAATTGACAGGAAACGGTACAAAAAAAATATTTCAAATACAGGTTGTAAGTAGATATTTCTAAGAAATTAAATTAAAAAAATTGGGTAGTTACCTAAATAATTTTATGATTGAATTTTATGTACTTATGTAAAATGGAATGCTGTTTTTTTATGGGAATAACTTTTTAATATAAATGTTTTTCTTTTTTTGGGGAAATGTAAATATAAAACTTGAAAGTCTTTAGGAAATAATTTAAATTTGATATTAATTCAATTATTTTAAGATTATTGCAGACATTTGTAATTTTTTTGAATTTTCTGTTTATTTTGCAAACATAATTGGAAGATGAGTGAGGGGAGGGAGAGAGGGGGATTTAAAGACAACGTTCATATTATTTGGACAAGAATTTTTCAAAATTTTGAAATTTCAATGGCGTTTTTTCTGAATTTCTGTTGGGTTTTTCTGAATTTTAGTGGAAGGTATAACAAGTGTGAAATAATACCTAAAATAAGTAGTTCTAAAACTTGTTCAAAGTTGATTGTATATAAATTTATCGTAACAAATTTTGGATCTGTTATATATTACATTTCTAGGTCCGAGAAATCAGATCTACAACCTATTTATTAAGAACATATTCTAAAAAGCCATTACTAGAAAAGGAAATGCCAAAAACCGGCTCGAAATTTTTGCAGGGAAAACCCATGGTATCAGTTTCCCTGAATAGCACTACCGGTTTTTTTTTTTCATATTATAAAATTTGAAAAAGATAAATATAGAAGTTGTGAAAAAAAACGATTTTTAGAATTTTCAAGCAATTAGCGCCCAGCCGACGCCAATGAAGAAAATTCTTAGAAAAATGGCGCCCAAGCAGGGGCCCAATTTGCAATTGCTAAGTGAATTCACGAAAATCCATTGCCAACTCAAGAGATTCGTGCCAATTACCCGAATAAAAATGATCTGCAAACAAATCATGCAACACAGATCTGCATAGAGATAATTTTTAATCAAGGAGGAACATTTTGTTAACAGTTTCCAAAGATAGTAATAGTAATTGCAGGGTTTACTGTAGAAAATCATTAAACAAATGGCTTCGGTTTTAATTCGGTTTTGATACATTATAAAATCGGAAAAATATAAATTGTAAAAATAAATAAAAAAGAAAATGGCTCCCAAGCAAGGGCCGAATGCTAAATCGCAAAAGGGATACACAGAAACTATTGTCAAATGAAAGATATTAATGCCAAATATAGTACAGTGGCCAAAACGATTTAATAAATTATCGTGGATAAGAAATCATATCTCTGCTACCTACAAAAGGTACAACAACTGGCGTGTGCGGGTATCATTGGTGCTATTAGATTGGCATCCCAGGCCGGCCTTCAAGTGATACTAAACATTTAGTCCGTAGATATCTACATCAAAGCACAGCAGAAAAATCGGCTCTCAGGTTAGGAAAGTCGTAAACACTTAAGCAACGCTCTTGAGGACACTCGACCATATTAAGTACGAAGGGCGGTACTGAACTGAACAACCCAAAAACCGACTATATCTCACCGCAGACGAACTTTGACAAAACCTTCGAAGACCAAGGACGAATCAAAGTTGGATACGGGTTCAGAAGTTTATTCTGGATGCCTCGGAATCAGGACAAGTGTAGTGTTTTCCAGGCTGAGGTACTTCCAATTGATAAAGCCGCGCAGATGATTAACATTTTTGTGGACAGTCTTGCAGCTCTGGATGCCTTGGAATCAACTCTATGAAAACGGGAATTAATTCGGTTTTGACACCTTATAACAACTGAAAAAATATGTAAATAAAAAATAAATAAAAAAAAAATATTTGATTTTTCAAGAAAATGGCGCCCAAGCAAGGACCCAATGCTAAATCTTAAAACAGATACACAAAAATAAGTAGCACAGCGACTATCACGATTTAATAAATTATCATGGATAATAAATTATATCTCTGCAACCTACAGTGACTGGCGTGTGTGGGTATTACTGGTGGTATTAGAGCGGCACTCTAAGGCCTGCCTTGTAAAACTCAAGACCTTATAGTGATACTAACAATTTACCCGGTGGATATCTACATCAAGAGCACAGTAGCAAAAACGGCGCTCAGGTTAAGAGAGTCGCCAATGCTTAAGCAACACTTTTGGGGACAATCGACTTTATAAGGACGGTGGGCGGGAAATTAACCAGAAACCCGACTATATATCACGGCAGCCGAAATTTGACAGAAACTTCGAAGACCAAGGGCGGTATAGGTTCAGGAGTATATTATGAATGCCTTTTAATCAGGGCCTCACTGAGACTTCCGAACAAGTGTAGTGTTTTCCAGACTGAGGTACTTTCAATTGATAAAGCCGCGTAAATTATTAACATTTTCGTGGACAGTCTTGCAGCTCTGGAGGCCTATGAATCAAACACTGTGAAATCGGAAATCAATTCGGTTTTGACACATTAGAAAAACTGAAAAAGATAAATATAGAAATGAAGAAAATATAGAAATTGATACTACTATTTGATTTTTCAAGAAAATGGCGCCCAAGCAAGGACCCAATGCTAAATCGCAAACCGGATACACAGAAACCATTGCCAAATGAATGGTATTCGTGCCAAATACAGCGGAGCGACCAACACAATATAATTCTATTAGATCGGCTCTCCAGACCGGCCTGATATTAAATCCATGGATATCTACATCAAGAGCACAGTAGCAAAATCGGCTCTCATATTAAGTACGGAGGGCGGGACTGAACTGGAAGAGAAACCCGACTATATCTCACCCCAGACGAACTTTGACAGTACCTTTGAAGGCCAAGGAGGGATTGAAGATGGAAATGTTTACGGGCTCAAAAGTATATTCTAAATAAGCGCTCCACAAGTGTAGTGTTTTCCAGACTGAGGTATCTGCAATTGATAAATTCGCGCAGATGATTTTCGTGGACGGTCTTGCAACTCTGAAGACTCAAACACTGTGTGTTAAGCACTAACCTGTATATTTGTAACAAGGGTAGTGAACCAACTTTCGTTACAAGTACGCGGCAAGAGGTTCTTGACGTAACACTTGTATCAGATACATTGTCTGACAGAATTGATGACTGGAGAGTTTTGGAAGAGCATTCTTTCTCAGATCATCGCTACATTGAGTTTTTACTCAGGGAGCGTGCCCCGGTTGAGACAGTCTCTAGAAATCTGAGAAGAACAAACTGGGTGAAATATAGGGAGACTTTTTCTTTGCTTTTGGATGAAGTACCCCTATCTGAACCGCATAGTTTAGCGGAAATTGACTGTCTGGTTGACCATATAACAAATGTTTGTAATAGGTGCCTGGATGCGTCTTGCCCTTCTGCAAAGCCTAGAGGAAAAAAAAAGCCACCTTGGTGGTCAAATGAGTTGCAGACGAGCAGAGATTCCTGCAGAAAGCTCTTTAATAAGGCTAAATTTTCAAGAGCGGACGAGGACTGGTCTGCATACAGGCTGCAACTTAAGAGTTATAAAAAGATGATCAGAAATGCAAAATGTGATTCTTGGAAAAACTTCTGTGGAAACATAGAAGACGTTTCTGAGGCATCCAGGCTGCGCAAGGTTCTGGCTTCTTCTCCTTGCACCCTAGGATACCTGAAAGATCCTAATGGGGTGTGGTCTTCCTCCAGTGGAGAGTCGCTGGATCTCCTTTTAAACACGCATTTTCCGGGCAATTCCATGACGCCGTTTCAAGCTTTGGAACGTTCTGACGCCCAAGCATCTGAAATTGCTTCGGAAATAATAAATATGCCAACATTAATCTGGGCGATAAAAAGCTTCAGGCCCTATAAAGCCCCGGGACCTGATGGTATAATCCCGGCTGAGTTGCAGCAAGTGTTGGACTATATAGCCCCGTTGCTGTATAATCTATACACAGCATGCATCAACTGGTCGTATATTCCTTTAAAATGGAGGGATACCAGAGTCGTATTTATCCCGAAGGCTGGGAAAAGTTCCCACACAGCTCCGAAGGATTTCAGACCAATTAGTCTGTCTTCTTTTTTGTTAAAGACAATGGAACGAATGATAGACTCATATTTGCGTAGAGTGATTGACCCGAGGTTGCTTTCGACAAAGCAACATGCATACAGCAAGGGACGATCAACGGAAACAGCTCTTCATGAGCTCGTTGGTACCATCGAGAGATCGCTTTCGGTAAAGGAGTACACTATGGTGGCCTTTCTTGATATTGAGGGGGCTTTTAATAATGTCATTCCAGAATCGATAATATTGGCATTGTCTGGTCTGGGAGTAAAGCGTGAAATCGTTTTAATGGTGGAAAACCTACTTGCCAATAGACGTATAACGTCTGAATTGGGAGCGTCCGTCATATCTCGATTTGTCAATAGGGGCACACCACAAGGAGGTGTTCTTTCGCCGCTTCTTTGGAACCTGGCACTGAATTCAATGCTACTATCTCTAGAAGCACGTGGTTGTCATGTTATCGCATATGCTGACGATGTCGCGATAGCGGTAAAGGGGAAGCATCTGCCAACATTGCGGGACATTCTTCAGAGTTCTCTGAAAGATCTGTCTAAATGGGCAAGAGACTGTGGTCTAGGAGTTAATCCCAGTAAAACAGAGCTTGTTTTGTTTACAAGGAAAAATAAGATTCCTGCTTTTGATCCTATTTCTCTGGACGGTACTGAAATCACCTTCTCAGATGGAGCCAAGTATCTTGGAGTATTTCTAGATAGGAAGCTGAATTTCAGGCGTAATATTGAGGAACGGGTGAGAAAAGCAACGATTGCTTTGTATTCCTGTAAAAGGGCCATTGGAAAACGATGGGGTTTTTAGCCCTCAAGTCGTTCATTGGATCTATACATCAGTGGTGCGTCCAATTTTGCTGTATGGAATCATTGTCTGGTGGCCTGCTTTGGAAACAAAAGCGAACTTTGTCTTTATCACGAAGGTACAAAGAATGGCGTCAATGTGCATCACTGGTGCTCTTCGTACTACACCTACGGCTGCATTAGAAATCCTCCTTCACCTGATACCCTTGGACATATTGGGTAGGCAGTATGCGGCTGCGTCGGCAATTCGACTTAATAGCACGCTGCAATGGAGGAGCAGTGAGTGTGGCCATAGCGCGATCTTGAAAAAGATAACAATACCACAAAATGTGGACTGTGCTCCCTCTTTGAGCCTCTTTGAGCGCCACTTTACCACTATGATACCATCCAGGGAGTCTTGGATGGGGGATACTCCGGGTAGTGGAGCTACCATAAATTTTTACACAGATGGATCGAGGCTGCACGAACAAGTGGGCTTTGGGGTCTATTCGGAAGAGCTTGGATTGAGCCTGGCTCGTAGATTGCCAGATCATTGCAGTGTTTACCAGGCAGAGATGCTGGCAATAAAGGAAGTGGCTGACTGGTTGAGCTGCAATGTCTTGTCTACAACCGCAGTCAACATCTATACTGACAGTCAAGCCGCGGTCAAGTCCCTGGATTCAATGTTTCTGAAAACAAGATCTGCCCTTAACTGCCGCACGTCTTTAAATGAGATGGCCAAGCAGTTTAACATACGACTCATATGGGTCCCAGGGCACAGAGACATTCCAGGGAATTGCAAAGCCGATGAGCTTGCAAGACTAGGAACTACCTTACAGGTTCCAACAGAATTGGAATGTGTTGGTATGCCTCTAGAAACTTGCAAGCAAAACCTACGGCTTTGTTCTGCGACGGAGACTAATCAAAGATGGGCAAATGGATGGACGTGTAAGACAACACGACTGATTTGGCCTTCTCTTAATCAGGGGCGCACAAGTGAGCTGATATCGCTTCCAAGAGGAGAGATTTCGACGGTGGTTTCTATAATTACCGGACACTGTCTTATAGGGAAGCACGCAGAGCGGTTAAATGTGCCGTCGAATGACTTTTGCCGAAGTTGCATGGATGAAGAGGAGTTGGAAACTATCGAACACTTTATTTGCCATTGCCCGGCACTTTCTGGTCAGCGACTTGCTTCACTGGGATCTAGGGAGCTGTACGATCTTTCTGATTTGTCGGATGTCAAAATACAACATCTAAGGAGTTTCATAAGAAGCTCAAACTGGTTTAACGACAGGGACTAGTAGGGAAACCTATTACGATCCCGTGGTATCACAATGGACCTCAGAGTCTACGTGTGTTGACGTAAAACGTCAGCAGCCACTTACAACCTAACCTAACCTAACCTGTGAAATCGGGAATCGTTAGGAACTGAATACAATCCCTTCGGCGAATTAGTCAGCCAGCACACAGATAAGCCCTGGACACAATGGGGTCGCTAGGAACTAATTGGCTGATGAATGTGCGAGGAATGACTCTGAATCGATGGGGGAACAGGTTAAACCCTACATCTCGGTTCCTAAGTGGAATTGATTAACGAAATTGAAAGGTTCCAAATCCTTCCAAATCCTTATGAACTGAAAGTCTTCTTACTTTTGGCAAACAAACGGTTAGTCTATTAGAAGGTGTACTGACAGGACACTGTTTTATCGGCCGCGCGTATGGGAATCTCTGACAGGGACTATTGTGGGAGTTGTCGGGAAGTGAAGGAGGAGGAGTCAGTTAAGCACTTGTTGCGTGAATGTCCGGGTCTGATGAAGCGCTGTCTTAAGCAATTAAAGCAAAGATTTTTGATGACCTGGAATGCCTAAACGGTGTCTCATTGACTTCTGTAGCAAAGTATTTTAGGGAATCGGGCTGGTTAAAAAAGTATACCTTTGTATCAAAGAGGGAGTAAGGAAATTAATTAATCACAATGGGCCTTATGGCTTTCGAGAGTATTCGCCAAATGGCGGATGCCTATCCAACCTTACTTGATGAGTTATCAGCAAACATATGTAGATTTATTAATGGCGCCCAAGATGGGACCACACTTAGACAGAAATTGTATTACAAAATCTAAATAAGTCAATGAAATCAGAAATAAAGGTCACCATTCGATTAGAAACCAACTCACCATTCGATTAGAAACCGACAACAATTCTTTTGGAAATGACTTCGGTTTCAACATCATTCGATCATCATTGTTCAGGTATTTCCCGAACTTTTTGAAAACTTCTTCTTTTTCTACAGGTCTGCAAATCCTTATTTCCAAATTCTTAAAACTTTCTTTTATGAATTCTTAGTTCTCATCCCAAGATTTTTACCCCAATTGAGTCCATCCATAATAATAACCAAAACAATATCATTGCAACTTAATTTCCATTTAACAACTTTTTCTATCATTGAGTTTTATCATCAATTTAAATTTTTATATTTTTTTTAAATCTAATAGACACTTTAGTTTTTAAAAAAAGAAAAACTATCTTTACATTACTACATATTCCTTTTATAGCTTTTATCTTTACATTTTCTAAAATCGCAATAAAAACTAGAAATACACGACACTTTGTCGTTTTCAATTACCCACACACAATCGAGACGCATTTATCATTTTGTAAAATACAGCTAGCAAGCAGTAACAATAACTTACATTATCCTTTGTAAATAAATCCTTTGTTCAACAGTTACAAATATAAGAAAAAAATAGAGAGAAACAACAAGTTGTAGAAATGTAGTAGTGAGAAAATGCATAATAAAGAACAATATCATTTTCACATATTCATATAAGAAGAAAAAAAGTCAAGGTTGGTAAACTAAGAAATCGGTTGGTGGTGCCGAACAATACCGTTGGCTCCAAATGCCACAATGTATATTTTTTCTCGGTGAACTGGAGTATTACCTACCTGCATTAGGGGATTGCCCTGATTTATTTGCCAATACGACTTTTCCAGGCGATTCTTGAAGTCGTTTAAGGCTTTGGAACTTTCTGACGCCCAAACATCAAATACAGACTGTTAGCATGCTGTAGTTAAGAGCATTTGTCAGGTTGTCCCATATGCTGACGATGTCGAAATAGCGGTAAAGGGAAAGCCCCTGCCAGCATTGAGGTACGTTATTCATGGTTCTATAAAAGAGCTGTTTAAATGGACAAGAGACTGTGGCCTGGGAGGTAATCCAAGTTAAACAGAACTTGTCTTGTTTACAAGAAAAAATAAGATTCCTGATTTTGATCCTATTTCTCTGAACGGCTCTGAAATCGCCTTCTCAGATAGAGCCAACGTATCTTGGAGTTTTTGTAGACATGAGTTTAAATTTCAGGCGTAATACATATGAACGGGTAAGAAAATAACGATTGCTTTATATGCCTAAAAAAGGGCCATTAGAAAACGATGGGATTTAGCCCTACACTCAAAATAATTCTACAGTAAAAGGTTTAGTAAGTGGTATTGTACCAAAATCTACTAATTCGTTACTAATTTTAGTATATTCAAAGTACTAACATTAGTAATTTTTACTGGATTTGACTAATATTAGTTAAAAATTTTAGTATTGGTTACCGATTTCTGCACTAGGTCCTTTTGGACTAAAATTAGTTAAATTTTTAGAATTGAATACCCACTTTTTTTTTGGGTGTAGATGTCGTTTACTAGATTTACACATCAGTGTTGCGTCCAATTCTGCTGTATGGAATCATTGTCTGGTGGCCTGCTTTAGATACAAAAGGGAACTGCGTCTTTATCACAAAGTTACAGAGAATGACATCAATGTGTGCCACTAGAGCTCTCCGTGCTATACCGACGACTGAATTAGAAATCATGCTTTATCTAACACCATTCGACATATTAGGTAGGCAACGTCAGAAATTCGACTTAATAGCCAACTGGAACGGAAGAACAGCGATTGTGGCCATAGCGCCATCTTAAAAACGATGACAGTACCGCCAAATTTGAACTGTGCTCTCTCTATGAGCCTTTTTAAGCGCCACTTTACCACTATGTTACCATCCAGGGAGTCTTTAAACAGCAAATCGAAGCTACACGAACAAATGGGCTTCAGAGCATTTTTGGAAGAACTTAGGTTGACCATGGCTCGAAGATTGGCAGTTCATTGCAGTGTTTACCAGGTTGAAATGCTGGCAATAAAGGAAGTGGCTGACTGGTTGAGTTGCAATGTCTTGTCTACAACCGCAGTCAACATCTATTCCGACAGTCAAGCCGCTGTCAAGTTTTTGGGGTAAATATCTCTGAAAACAAGATCAACCTTAACTTCCGACAATCTTTAAATGAGAAAGCCAAGCAGTTTTACATGCGACTTATATGGGTCCCAGCACAGAGACATTCCAGAGAATTGTAAACCCAACGAGCATGCAAGACTGGGAACTACCTTATACGCTCCAACACAATTGGAATGTGTTGGTATTGCTTTAAAAACTTGCAAGCAAAATCTATGGCTTTGTTCCGCGACGGAATCTAATTAGAAATGGGCACATGGATGGATGTGTGACACTACACGACATATTTTGCCTTCTCTTAATAAGAAGAGCACAAGTGAGCTGATATCGCTTCCAAGAGGAAAGATTTCCACGGTGATTGCCGTCAAATGACTTTTGGCTAAGTTGCTTGGATGAGTAGGAGGTGAAAATTATAGAACACTTTATCTGTCATTGCCCAGCACTTTCTAATCAGAGACTTGCTTCACTGGGATCTACGGAGTTGCACGATCTTTCTGGTTTGTCGGATGTCAAAATTTAATATCTTAGGAGTTTCATAAGGAGCTCAAATTGGTGACTAAACAGAGCTGGGCACATGGATGGACGTGTGAAACTACACGACAGATTTGACCTTCTCTTAATCAGAAGCACACACATGAGCAGATATCGCTTCCAAGAGAAGAGATTTCGACAGTGGTTACTGTAATTACCGGACAATTCCTTATAGGAAGGAACGCTAGATGGTTAAATGTCCCGTCAAACAACTTTTGTCGGAATTGGATACTATAGAATACTTTATCAGCCACTGCCCGGCACTTTCTAGTCAGAGACTTGCTTCACTGGAAGCACCGTTACTGTACCTTGGTTAGGGTGGGGCGATTTGAACATCTTAATGAGCGCTTTGCGTTTCTGATTCTTGGGATTGTACTGAGCAAAAAAGTCAACTAGACCATACGTCTACGGTGAAAATCGAGCCTCCCGATTTTGACTTGAAGTTTTTTCTCAGACTTTATTTTTTTGGAAAATTTGCAAATTTTCTTGGGCTCATATTTCGTAAACTATTTAAAATTTTGACTTATTTTCAAAAGTAAAGTTGTAGCTATTGCCTCGGGCTACAATTTCTCTGAACATATTACTTAAAAAAAACTTCGTTTTCATGGTCAAAAAGTCGAAAATGTAGAAAATTCACCACTTTTTGTAATTTTTTTTTGGATATTTTGGCCTATAACAGCCAAACCATTGAGATTTTCGATCCAATACTAAGACAAAAGTTGTAGCCAAGACAATAGTTAAGAACTCTCTAGTACATCGAAAAAGCATTAGAATGCTCCTTCAGGCAGTTTTGGCCTTGAAAATATTTTTTGTGAAAATATTGATAAATTACCATTTTCAGTTGTTCATAGCGCAAAATCATAAAAATGTATTTCTTATTTTTTCCACTTTTTTTATCCAAAAATATAATGTTTTTTTTTTTGTTTTGTTCAATATTTACTTTGAAAATTCATTTAAAGTACAAAGTAATTGTATTGGTAGAGAAAAGGTATGAATCAAGAAGAATTCCAATTTAGTGTATTTTTCATTTAAAGATTGCCTTCCAAATCTTTTCGAGATTCCATACGAGGCTCTTTCTTTCGGCCTTCAGATACAGATGCCATTATACCTTCACGGTTTTTGTCGATTGAGCGCTTAGCAACACTAGCTAGTAGTATGTAGTATGTAGTATGGCAATAGCCGAAAAAAAGTTTTCTACGTTTATTCAGATGGCAGCACTTGCTAGTAAGACCTTAGTAGCACACTAAATTTTAGAACCTCTATAACTAAATTTTGCGTGGAATATTTCCAAATTTTATTTTATGTATATGTAAGATATTGGATAGTTCTTACGAGTGTACTGATCATTTTATAGTTTTATGAGCAGTATTTGCTGAGTTATTTGAGCCTTCACTAAGTCTTAGTAACACCTCAAGAATATTAGTAATATTCTTGAGCTGATATTAAAGACTGGCGCTCTCTAGGAGCCAGTAGAAGAACTAAATTTGTTTTATCTCTATATTATAAAGTCTCTGGTGATCGTTTACAATAAACTAACAAAAATGCGTTAAATGAACTTAAAGCAATACAAGAATAAAAAATAAGAAATAAAATAAATCAAGAATCAGAAACGCGAAGCGCCCATTAAGATTTTTTTCCTTCCTTACTAATAGCCCCACCCTAACCTTGGTACTTCAGAGTCTATGGTTACTGACGTAAAGAATAAGCAGCCACTGACAACCTAACCTAAGAGCAATTACCATGTCTCGACCTTCAGAATTAAGCACCGACTACGTCAGCACACATAGAATCTTACCGCGGAACGGTATTGGGGATTCCCCACTAGTACCTGCCGTTAAAGGATCCCAGGAAAATTTTTTGGAACAAATTCCTGGTTCAATAGATTCTTGAATATATTCTACGGTAATCACAACAAAATTTTCTATGCAAAATTATTTTTCAAAAAAACTACTGGCTCTAAAAAAGATTGCTTTCGGGGCAATTTCAAACAAAAATCATTGATTCTGGAATGTTAAGTAGAACCGGTTGCGGGGTAGTTTGATGCGTTCTGGAACCGATTATTTGGAACAGAAAATTTTGCTGGGATTGAACTCGAATATTATAAATTTTTCTAAAAGTTTTTCAGTAGCTGAATCCGAATTTGGCCTTTAAGATAGGCTGACCATTCGTACTGATTTGATCAGTACATGTACTGATTTTTAGTCACGTGTACTGATCAAAATATCTTGTACTGATTTGTACTGATTTTTTAAAATTTGTACTGATTGTACTGATTTTTGGACATTTCCAAATAAAAAATTATTTTAAAAATTCTATACCATAAAATAATTTAGTAGAGAAGTTTTATAAAAGCGTAGTCTGAAATACTTCCTATTAAAAAATGTCTAGGAATCTTAAAGCTTGTGAGTCCGAAAAAAAATTCGTCCCGAGTAAAAATTTTCTGGTCTAATCATATATAATTTGATACAATCTTATATGAGTTAATATGCTTCCATATAAATTTATATAAAATTTTATCTATCACTTTGATACGGTTGATCCACTTTATATGGTTAGATATTGCTCCATATATGATTAGATTCGTATTTTGGTTTTGCTCATCAAATTATATAAAAATAGATATTATAAGATCAATTTGATCTAATTAGATTTGACCAAATTCTGGATCAAATTGTATCAATTTTTATATTTTTTTATCTAAAGTAATACAATTAGATATTATTTGATACAACCATTTTACGGATCAAATTAGATCTATTTAGTAAAATTAGCATAATATTTTTACTAGGGGTAACAAAAATTAATTTGTATATGAAAAAGCGCACATAATCTGATTGAGAGTTGGTTTTTATAGAAAATAGTTCAAGATGATAGATTTTCCATATTTTTAGGAAGAAAATTTAATTCGATTAGTCCAAATAAAAATTAGATGTGTGGATGAGGTAAAGTCATTGGTATTTGCGGAATTTTATCCCGAAAAAATGGACTCAAAATCTGAGGTTTTTCCTATCGGAAAAAAGTTCCAAAAGCACAAGAGTTTTTTAAAAATATGTGCTCATGATTTGGTAGTTTTTCTAAAAGGAAGAGATAGATATCTCAGAACTTGAGAAACGGGGCGATTCTCAAATGAACTAGGTCTTCGTAATGCCATTCAAAAATGTCTGTGACAAGCTTCATTTTCTGCAAAAATACAACAATAATTATGTTAATTAAACCAAAGCTTTTGAGCAATAAAATATTCGTCATAATTTTTCTTTCCATATGAGTTTTTAGGGAGTTCTTCAGCGAAAAAAATAAAAAAAGTAGGCGTACTGATTTGAGTTCGAGAAAAAATGGTCACCCTACTTTAAGATTATAACTAAAAATGGCGCCCACGCTGGGGCCAGATTCAAAATCGCAAAACGAAAACACATAAACCACCAGAAATGTGGGGGTTTAGGTCCATATTAACAACAGCAACTAAAACAAGGTTTTTTTATGGGCAACTTGTTTTGTGTTTAATTTAAAAAATTTATGGAATAAAATTGCCAAACATAATTTTAAAGAAAATGGCGCCCAAGCAGGGAGAGACTCAGGATTGCTTAGAAAAAACACAGACACCACTGGAAATAAAAAATAGTTGAGATAAATATACGACAGCTACTGTTATTCGTCTCGGTAACCAGCTTTGGAAAAAAATCCATATTTAACACTAACATTATGTATAACACAAATGCATTCACAATGAAATTATACATTTTTAAAAGGATTTTTGTAACTTTTATAGATAAGAACAACATAAACGGATCTATAGATACAAATTTCTAACATTAAGTTTATAACTTGAAGAAAAAATTATATTTTTCAGTTTTAGTTCAAATTTTGTTGCTGAAAAAATTTTTAGGTTAGGCACTTTTTTTTCGTGATTTCTCGACGTATTTTTAGTTTTAACTTAACCAACACTAAGGGAATGTCCCATATAAATGAAGTGCATTGAGTTGATAACTAGGAAAAGAAGTTATGGGAAGGAGGAAAGAGGAAGTAGGATTTGATGATATTTGATTTGAATTTTGCTGTTAACAGGGACGACCTCTACAGGATGTACATATTTTACATGCCAATCGTTTGACTTATAAATGAATTTTCTCTGTAATGTTTTGTGCGGTACACTGGGCAATCGAGTACTCCGAAAAAAACTGGGCTCTGGGGATAAGTTCGCTTATCTTAGCAGATCACTTACCATATCGATGGAACACTGTTACACAACCCACATTCTGACGATGCTCCAAATAGTTATTAGAGTTGGATACCCTGCTGCCATTGAAAAGCTTCAACGCCCTCCGTTGAATATGGTCCAGAAACTTCAGAATAGACCCATATATGGGAGTTGTATTTCATCTTCCGCCGGATGTAGGTAGTATAAATATTGAGTAGATCGGGAGGAGTGAATTCTTGCACAACCAATCGGTTTCGATTTTAATTCGCATTTTTCATATTATAAAATTTGAAAAAGACAAATATAGAAGTTAAGAAAAAGTTGGGGTTCAAGCAAATAGCGCCCAAACAGGGGTCTAGTTTTGAATAGCCAAGTGGACACACAGAGACTACCGCCAATGAAAGAAACTCGTAGCAAACAAAACATTTTAATAAATTATCACCAAGCATAGATGTTTTAAGCAAATGGCGCCCAAGCAGGGCACAATTTTCAATCTCTAAGTGGATTCACAAAAACCAAAGACCCAAAACAAAAATTAGCAGCAAATATAGAGTAGGGCGTATTTATTTAGAGGGAAACAACTTGTTAACAGTTTCAAAAGATAGAAATAGTAACTGCAGGGTTTACTGTAGAACAGCATTGAACATCACAATAGATTTTGGTTTTAATTCAATATAATACCACATTTTGAAATTTGAAAAAATATAAATATAGAAATTGAAAATAAAAATATTAGATTTTAAAAAAAAATTGCGCTTAAGCAAGGGCCCAATGCCAAATTTGAAAGCGTTCAAGTGTTTTGAAGATTAACCCTTGCAGATTGTTTCGGAATAAGTTAATTCAACACATATGATCTTAACGATTAAATGGTTTAAGCTTTAAATAACTCTTTTCAGCATTTTTCCAAAACTGCTATGGAATTGAACTCGTAGCCTTCCAACGGATCATGGTTTTACGATAAATCGAAAACTGCCCTCTTAACCTTATCTATTCAATTTCTCTGCATTAAGCTCTTCAATTGTTTACAAACTTTAATTTAAGAAATTAATTTAAAATAAAGCATGTATTAAAAAAAATCTGTGTAATTACTTATTTCACTTCCTTTTTGCAATAAGAGGAAAAACATGAAACATTTACTACAAATAGATAATGAATGGTTGTAAATACACATGCAAATATACATATATTTGCAGTTTCCTGTCATTTGCCACAAAAATACTATTGTTGATATACACTCACACACACCCATTACACTGAAAACACTTTCTCATATTCCTCACCCACACATTAAAAAAAATGTCGTTTAAACAATACTCAATTAAATTCATATAAATGCACCTTTAAGTATGCAATATGTTGTAGAGTAAAGATACATATGCAAATAATGAGTAAGTACATGTGTAATGTAAAGTAAGTTTGTTAATGTGTGTGGTTTGTGGATGGAAATACCCAGCAAAACAAGTGAGTGGCGCTTTTAAAACTAGGGTGCATTAAAACGAATTGCAAACAAATTGAAAAGTAATGCACAAGCACTGTTATAAGCGCAAGATCTTTTAGATTTTCTAAATTTTTAAATGCATTTAACCAATTTACAACAAAGGTTAAAAGTAGTTATCGTCTTCTTAAGAAATTATTTTTTAAGAGTAGAAAATAATGCTTGTGTAAAATTTTGCATGTTGTTTTTGCTATTTTTATTGTTGCTGTGAAGCAATTTACCTGGAGTTAGTACGCACTGTTTATGCTGGGTATGTGTAAAAATACACAGATATTTGTTTACTTGGTTTTAACAAAATGGTGAATAGAGTGGAGTAAAAATATAATAAATGCTGCAATTAAAAGGAGAATTGTTGGCAATCAACCTTTTTTACCGTAGTCTAGCGTCCAGTTTCTCAACTACAGCTTAATTTAAAAACCATGGATTTGATTTTTCTAATTCGTAAAACCGATTGGTTTTGGGTTTAATTCGGTTTTATTTAATTTTGTTAATAAATTCAAACATAAAAATTCAATAAAATTTACTTAAAGAGTATTAAGGAAATGGCGCCCAAGCTGGGGCCAGACCACCAGCAATGAGCTAGAGTCTGAAAAAAAGCACAAATGCGATCAAACCGACTTAGGTTAAGTTGTTAGTAGCTGCTAACGTTTTTCGTTAGCACAAATAGACTCTGAGCCGGGCAATGGCATATAAAGTGTCCTATGGTTTCCAACCCCTCATCCATGCAACTTCGGCAAAAGTTATTTGGCGGCACTTTTAACCGTTCAGCGTGCTTTCCTTTAAGACAGTGTCCAGTAATTACAGCAACCACCGTCGATATCTCTCCTCCTGGAAGCGGTATCTGCTCAATTGTACGCTAAGGATTAAGAGAAGGCAAAATCTGTGTCCATCTCTGATTAGTCTCCGTCGTGAAACAAAGTCATCTATTTTGCTTGAAAGTTTGTAGAGGCATACCAACACAGTCCAATTCCGTTGGAATCTGTAAGATATTTTCCAGTCTTGCAAGCTCATCGGCTTTGCAGATCCCAGCAATGTCGCTGTGCCCTGAGACCCATATGAGTCGTGTGTCAAACTGCTCGGCCATTTTATTGAAAGACGTGTGGCAGTTAAGGGCAGAACTTGTTTTCAGAAATATTTTTTTTTCATTAATTATACTACTAAACATCGAAAATGCAACTGGGACGCGACCTTATAGACCTAATTTCAATAGTTCTGCTGGTCAAAAATCCGGTCTTCAAACTTTTTCATCACATCAGGTTTTTGAGAAAATTGAGGTCAAAGTTCAAAAAAATCACATTTGTTGGTATTTTAAGCAACTCATAGCGGATTAAACCGAGGTGATGAGACTTCAAAACACGTCGAGGGTAAATCTTAAACATTGAATATGCAAAACTCATTTGGTCAGTCGCCTTCAGCACCAAATGTCTTTCAATGATATCTTATTTCCCAGTATCAAAAAACGGTTTCAAGGAAAACTAGATTATTAAAAGACAATTGGTGCTTCAACAGTTTCAGCGACTTATCAAATGAGTTATACATCTGAAAGAGAAATGTTTCTCAACAACATTTCTCAACAACATGATGTAATGAAAAAGTTTGGAGACCGGGTTTTGTATAATTGTAATCATGTTTATGAGGTGGCGTTCCATTCGCATAAAGTTTTGTTTTCATATTATTTTTAGCGGAAAAACCCGGTTTTTGGGAATAAGACATAATTGAGAGACAATTGGTGCTCTAAGGTTTAACGCGACTGACCAAACAAATAATTTTTAAGTCGCTTTCACGTCGGGTTATGTTAAGTTGGATGGGCGTCCACCAATTTGGCGAATCCACTCGGAGGCCATAAGGCCCATTGTGATTCCCCAAAAGTTGTCTCCCTACTCCCCTCTGATATACAAAATTCTACCTCTCAAACCACCCCGATTCTCTAAGGTATTCTGCTAGAGATGTCAATGGGACACTGTTTAGGCAATCTAAGTCATCAAAAAATCGTTGCCCCAAATACTTAAGACGACGTTTCATCAAACCCGGACATTCACACAACAAGTGCTTCACTGACTCCTCCTCCTCCTCCACCTCTCCACAACTTCAACAAAAGTCCCTGTCAAAAATTCCCATACGAACGGCCATTTGGCCGATTATACAGTGTCCTGTCAGTACTCCTACTAATAGGCTAACCGTCCGTTTGCTAAAGGTAAGAAGACTTTCTGTCCTCTTAGGATTTGGCAGTGGCCACATGGTTCGCGATATCCTGCACGTGGTCAGCGTTATCCACCTATCCCTCATCCTATTCTCTGATGTCCTATCAATTTCGTTCATCAACTCCACTTTAGGAACAGAGATATCAGGTTCGACACGCTCCCCCACTGACTCGGAGACATTTCTTGCACATTCATCAGCTAATTCGTTACCAATCGACCCCACTATGTCCAGGGACCCAGATTAGCTTCACTGTTCGCTGACTGATTCGATGAAGGGATTGTATACAATTACTAACAATTCTCGATTTTACAGTGTTTATGGCCTTAAGAGCTGCAAGACTGTCCACAAACATGTTGATGGCGCAAGGACTTAAGTCCTTTGTCATAATCATCTGCGCGGCTTTGTCAATTGCAAAAACCTCGGCCTGGAAATCACTACACTTGTCCGGGAGCCGCCCTGATTTCGAGGCATTCAGAGTATACCCCCGAACCTGTACCCATCTCCATCTTCGATCCGTCCGTGAAAATTGAGATCGCATTCCCCGTTATAACAGAGTTTTCCGCCCAGTCTTCCCTAGTTGGTATTTGGACTTCGATGTTCCTATTAAAGTTCGTCTGCGGTGAGATATAGTCGGTTTTCCGTTCTAATTCCGTCCCGCCCACCGTCGGGTTAATCTGATATAATTTATAAAAAATGCCCGAAACGTCGACCTTTTTCAACTTTGACCTCAATTTTCTCAAAAACCTGATGTGATGGAAAAGTTTGGAGACCTGATTTGTGATCACAAGAACAATTGCAATTAACTGGGTAAGGTCGCGTCTCAGTCGCATCAAGATTTTATCAAAATGTCCAGTAGTGTTATCAGAAACATAGAATCCAGGAACTAGGCCGCGATTTGACTGTCGGAAAAGATGTTGCAACTTAACCAGTCAACCACTTTCTTCATTGCAAGCATCTTTGCCTAGTAAACACTGCAATGATCTGGCAACCTTCGAGGCTCAGGCTCAAACCATGATCTTCCGAATAGACTCGAGAGTTCACTTCTTCCGCAAAAATATGAAAATTCGGTAAAATAATATCACAGAATTTTACATGAAATGGCGCCCAAGTAAGGGCCACAAACGTCAATTGAATTTTTTCAAATTTAAAACGGAATTCTTGAACTACAACTGATCTTTTTGGAATTTCAATTAATCTGTTACGAATTACAATTAATCATTTGCAAACTAAGGAATAAGGAAAATGGCTCCCACTCAGGGGCCAATAAGGTCAGGAATATTCGAATTTTAGACGAATCCGTTTATATACCAGAACAAAATTTGTAAAACCAATTGATTTTAGTTTGAGTTCGGTTTAAACAAATTTATTCCGGATAAATATGAAAATTCGGTGAAAGGTTCTGTTCTTTCTCAAACCCTTTTTCTTATTTTTCTTAACGACCTTCTAAGTCAAACTTCAAATCCTATCTACTCTTTTGCAGATGACAGCAACATTTGTCATTCATTTTCCTTCGATCGTAGGCCAAGCCTTGTTCAGGTTGAGAAAAAAAAAAGGCGGATTATGAATGACACACTTAATCAGGACCTGTCGACAATCTCGGAGTGGGGTCTTGCGAATAGGGTCAAGTTTAATGCACGCAAGACCCAATGTTGTATGTTGACCCACCGGAATGTGGAATCACCAGCATCATCTGTACAAATGTGTGGTATAGGTATCGAGGAATCGGTCACTCTTGATGTTCTGGGCATGAAAATTCAGTGCGATGTCCGTTGGAATATACACGTTTTTCAAGTGTCGAAAGAAGCATTCAAGTGTCTCGGTTTTTTAAACCGGTGTTAGAAGTACTTCACCTCATCCGATCTCCTAACGATTTATACCACCTACATCCGACCGAAGATGGAATACAACTCCCATATATGAGCAGGGCTTCAAAGTCTATTTTGGAGCTTTTGGACCGTGTGCAAAGGAGGGCGTTGATGCTTATCAATGACAATAGGGTATCCAACTCTATTGACTCACTGGAGCATCGTCGGAATGTGGGTTGTGTGACTCTTATCCCTCGAGCCCGAGTTTTTGTTCACAACACTCGGTTGTCTAGTAGATCACATCCATTTGTTGTCGATTGTCCAGTTGATCGCACATCGCATTACAGAGAAGGTTCGTTTATCAGTCGTACTAGCCGTATGTGGAATAATCTTCCAGCGGAGGTCTTCCCAGCTTCTTTCAATGTAGATAAATTCAAGTCAAATATCCACAAACACTATTCCCTCTTTCCTCCTCCTCACAACCTACTTTCCTGATATCAACACAATACACTGCATTAGTAGGGGCATCCCCTGAGTGTTGGTTCAACGTAAAAACAAAAAATTTACGAAGTACAATTGATCATTTACAAACTAAGAAATTAGGAAAATGGCTCCCACTCAGGGGCCAATAAGGTAAGGAATATTGTTATTTCACAAAAATCCGTTTCTATACCAAAAGAAAATTTGTAAAACCGATTAATTTCGGTTTGAGTTCGGTTTAAACAAATTTATTCCGGGTAAATATAAAAAATTCTGTTAAATTGTCTGAACAGAATTTTACAGAAAATGGCGCCCACGTAAGTGCCACAATTTTCAATTGAAATTTTTCCAATTTCAAATGAAGTCTTTGTATACAATTGATCTTTTTTGAATTTTAATGGAAATTCTTGAAATACAATTGATCTTTGTCGATTTTCCATTAATCTTTTACGATTTACAATTGATCATTTACAAACTATGGAATAAGGAAAATGTCTCCCACTCTGGGGCCCACAAGGTCAGTTAAAACTCTATAAATATTTTTTCGTATTTTCATTGGAATTTTCGTTTTTCAATTTAAAATGTTCGAATTTGAATTGATATTGATATTCTTTTACAAATTACAATTAATCTTTTCCGAATTTCTATTGTTCTTTTACAAATAACAAATAATATTTTTCGAATTACATTTTTTTTGGAGATTTATTCATCTTTTACAAATTACATTGATGTCTTACGAATTTCAATTAATCTTTTATGAATTACAATTGATCTTTTACGAATTACAATTGATCTTTTACAAAGCTTAAATAAAATTTTCGAATTTCAATTGGAGTTTTGGATCTTCACATGGAGTTTTTAAACTCCAAGTTGAATTTTCAAATTTCAATTTTACGAAATATAAATGGCATTTTTGGAAGATTCTTCGAATTTCCCTTAATCTTTTACAAATCATATTTGTAAACAGTTTAGACTATCATTTACCGATTTTTTTCTCTAAACTTTTCTTGTCCCTTGCATATAAAAGTTTTGAGCTCATTTGAACCCCACTTTATTGTTCATTCATTAAATATTTTATAACCACATTCAAACATATGTTTAAAGTTATTATCAGACATTCAGTTGAACGAACCCATACATATGCAAATTTATTTTATCTTCACGTTTCTTATTTTATCAGGAACTTTTTTTTGTTTCCCCTATTGTATATGTATTGTTTGTGTATGTGGCAAGGATATTTTTTATTTAAAATATTTAATTTGTAATGTTTAAATATTTGTCAATTACTTATATTAAAGAGTTTAACAATTTATAGAAATTGTTGAAATTAAGCGAGAAAAAAAGTTTTAATTATCAATAGTCTGACGAATTGACAGAAATCAGGCGAAATTTAAAAGGCTCGAATTCGTAAAGAATTTGCAAAACGACTTATAAGATCATGTACAAAAAAATATTTTTTAAGAAAAAGGCGCCCAAGCAGGTGACAGGCCACCAGCTATGACGATTTATCGATCCAAATTCACGGTTGCAAAACGATTCAACCACTTAACAACATTTATCATTCAACTTTTTTAAGAAAAACATAGAAAGAATTTTACAAAAATGGCGCCCAACTTAAGGCCAGACCACTGGTTATGAGGGAAAGTTGGGCATTTGGCCCAACCAAAAAATTCTTAGCAAACAGGCAGTATCGATTTACTCACAAGGGAAGTATCTCAACCCTTATGAACCGATTTGCCTGAAACTTAAAATATATATTAAAGAGACGATTTTAAGGTTGGGGTGTCTCGGCTTATCGGCCATATCGTTGTCCCCTTATGAAACCATGTGGACCTTCGATAAAATTTTGATAACTTCCGAACTAACAGGAATATCATCTAGGGCAAAAATATGGGTCGACTTAAATTTAACAAAGATTATTTCTTATCCATATGGATATCGTAGGTCTATGTCTTCACATCAGTACCCCCCAAAACTTACACATTTTCCTGAAAAAAATATTTAAAGAAGCCGAATTTTTACAAAGTTATGACACCATTGGATAGGCATTAAAAACCCCTTTCTTCTCATATGAAAACATCATAAAGTTTCTTAAAAAGAAATGGCTGAAAAATCCAAAAAACGATTTTTTCGCCATTTTTTGACCCATGTTTTGAACCCCTAAATCCCCGATATGGCCGATAAGCCGAGACACCCCAACCTTAGAATTGTCTCTTTGATATATATTTTAAGTTTCAGGCAAATCGGTTCATAAGGGTTGAGATACTTCCCTTGTCAGTTTATAAAAGAACGATCGGGTTTAAATTTAAACATAAAAATTCAATAAAATTTTGCAGACGGAATTTTCATGCAAATAACTTGGATAAGGAAAAGAATTTGAACACAATAAAAAATGTTTTAGGAAAATGTGCCCAAGCAGGTGCCAGACCACTAGTTATGACGATTAGCCGATCCAAATTCACGACAGCAACCAAAACGATTTAGCAACTTATTGACATCACTCGGCTTATTTAAGGAAGAATGGTTTTGTGTTTAAATCGGTTTTAAGAAATTTATTTATAAATTTAATCATAGAAATTCAATAACATTGTCTAACAGAATTTTCAAGCAAATGGCGCCCAAAGAGGGGCCAGACTCCTAAACACTAACAAGGAAAGTATCTCAACCCTTATGATCCGATTTGCCTGAAATTTCAAATAAATATGTATAAATTATCGAGCATATCAGTGTTTAAAAATTTCGTTGTCCGCTTATGAAACAATGTGGACCTTCGGGAAATTTCGTTGGGGTGTCTCGGCTTATCGGCCATATCAGTGTTTAAAAATTTCGTTGTCCCCTTATGAAACAAGGTGGACCTTCGGGAAAATTTCGATTACTCCCGAACTAACATGACTATTGTCTAGAGCAAAAATTCGTGTCGACTTAAATTTAATAAGGATTAAGTCGTATTGATATGGATATCGTGGGTTTATGTCTTCACATAAATACTTCCAAAATTTTACACATTTCCACGAAAAAATTACTTAAGAAGGCCGAATTTTTACAAGGTTATGCCACCGTTGGATAGGCATTATCATATTGAAACATCATATAGTTTCTTAGAAAGAAATGGCTGCAAAATCCAATAAACGTTTTTTTTTCGCCATTTCTTGACACATTTTTTAACCCCAAAATCTCCGATATAGCCGATAAGCCGAAGCACTCCAACTTTAGAATTTTCTCTTTTATATATAATTTAAGTTTCTTGCAAATCGGTCCATAAGGGTTGAAATACTTCCCTTGTAAGCACAAAAACTGAAATATATTTTAAAGAGCTAGTCGCACAATCAGACCACCGGCAATGACCTAGAGCAAGGCCAAATACATTTGAGCAATCAAAGCGAGCGGGTCATTTAAAAACGATCGGTTTTGTGTTTAATTCAATTTGCATTTTTTTTATATAAATTTAAACATAGAAACTAAAAAAGAAAATGCTAACATAATTTTCCAGAAAATGGCGCCCAAGTTGGGGCCATACTCCAAATTGTTGTACGGAAACGCAGAAACCAGCAAAAAACCAAAACTATTCAACAACTTCTTAGCAAACATTGCATCGATTCACCTGCTTTTTTCTTATCAGACATAAACAAATATCGAAACTGTTCAAAAGGTTTATCTACCGCAGGATTTATTAAAACTAAAAAGAATGTTGCAGTTTCAGAAGAAACCGTCTCTCAGATTCTCAGACATTTTTTTGTATAGAAAAAGTCTCAGGTTCTGCGAAATTTTTCGTATAGAAAAATTCAGGTTCTGCGAAATTTTCGTGTAAAAAAAGTTTCAGATTCTGTGTTATTCTTCGTATAGAAAATGTCTTAGATTCTGTGACATTTTTCGTATAGAAAAAGTATCAGACTTTGAGACATTTGTCAAATAGAAAAATTCTCAGATTCTGAGACATTTTTCGTATAAAAAAGTCTCTGACACTGAGGCATTTTTCCTATAAAGGAAAAGTCTCAGATTCGGAGACTTTTTCCGTATACAAAAAGTCTCTGATTCTAAGACATTTTTCCTATAAAATAAGTCTCACATTCTGAAACATTTTCCTATATCCTTAAAGTCTCAGATTCTGAGACATTTTTCGTATAGAAGAAGTCTCAGATCCTGAAACATTTTTCCTATAGAAGAAATCTCAGAGTCTGAGACAATTTTCGTATAGAAAAAGTCTCAGATTCTGAGTCATTTTTCATACAGAAAATCTCTCAGATTCTGAGACAATTTTCTTATAGAAAAAGTTTTAGATTCTGAGACGTTTTTTACATAGGAAAAGTCTCAGGTTCTTAGATATTTGTCGTAACGATAGTCTCAGATTCTGAGACATTTTTCTTATAGAAAAAGTTTCAGATTATGAGACATTTTTCGTTTTGAAAAAGTCTCAGATTATGAGACATTTTCCTTATAGAAAATTTTTCAAATTCTGAGACTTTTTTCGTATAGAAAAGCCTCAGATTCTGAGTCATTTTTCGTATAGAATAAGTCTCAAATTTTGAGACATTTTTCGTATAGAATAACTCTCAGATTTTGAGACATTTTTTGTATAAAAAAGTGTCAGATTCTCAGATATTTCTCTTATAGAAAAAGTCTCAGATTGTGAGACATTTTTCATATAGAAAAAGTTTTTGATTCTGAGACATTTTACATATAGAAAATAAATTTTTTGTATCGAAAAAGTCTCAGATTCTGAGACAGTTTTCGTATAGAAAAAGTTTTTGATTCTGAGACATAGGAAAAGTCACACATATCGAGACATTTTTCTTATAGAAAAAGTCTCAGATGTTGAGACATTTTTCGTAAAGAAAGTCTTAGATTCTGAGACATTATTCGTACAGAAATAATTTCGATTCTGGGACATTTTTCATTTAGAAAAAGTCTCAGATTCTGAAACGTTTTACTCTAGAAAAAGTCTCAGAATCTGAGACACATTTTTATTTCTCAGATTCTGGTTTTCGATATTCATTAAATATTTTCTAAATCGAATGTTCGCTAAAACTGAAATCCACTTTACAATAACTAGTTTCATTTAATATGTATGTTCGCTTCCTCCCCAAAAACTACAGTGACAGTTTCTTTTGCTATTCATTTTCTTAAGAATTTCTTCTTTTTTTTGTATTTACCGAAAAAGAAATACTGTCAAAATATTGATATCAACAGGAAGTTTACGCAGTACACGACATTAAATAAATGAACACCCACCACTTTAAAAGACAACACATTAAAATGTGATGACATGATTTTCATGTTGAGAAGTTTGTTTAATAAAAAACACATTTCCAAATGATAGAATATAGAAAATAGATTTCAACAAAAGTTTTCGTTTTCAAACACTTTGTGGTAATAAAATTGTTTAAACAACATTAACTTACAAACATGCTTTTAAAAGCCCTTCCCTAAAAAAAAAAACATAAAAATCTTTTATATAGGAAATTTTATGTTTTCTTTTTTAGGTTTTACTAATTTTTTATGAGATTTTGTTTGGGGTTTTCAAAATATCCTTATCCTTTATCATTTTATAATCAATTTTATGGGTGGTTAATGACTATTAGAAAATATTTGTTAATGGTTTTATGTTGAAAGACTTGCAGTTTTCTACTACTAATATTACTTAAGTCTTCTTGATGTTTAAGTATAATCTCTTTTGATAATAATGTATTAGGCGAAACATTTTGATAAATGTGTTTGAAACACTTTGAAAAAATTAAAAGAAAAATTAGGAAAAAAAATTAAAATTAAGAAAAAGTTGGTAGTCTGGCCCCAGTTTGGGCGCCATTTTCGTAAAAAGCTTTCTGTGTTTCCGCTAAGCGATTCTGTGTAGATGTTCTAACATAAATTCTACAGTGGGTATTTCTCAGAATCTGAGACTTTTTCTAGACGAAAAATTGTCTCAGACGTTTTCTATATGAACAATGTCTCAGAATCAGACATTTGTTATATCCGAAAAATGTCTCAGAATCTTAGACTTTGCTATACGAAAAATATCTCAGAATCTGAGACTTTTTGTATACGGAAAATGTCTCAGAATCTGAGACTTGTTATATACGAAAAATTTCTCCGAATCTGAGACTTTTTCTATACCAAAAATGTCTTAGAATCTGAGACTTTTTCTATATGAAAATGGTGTCATAATCTGAGACTTTTTTTTTACGAAAAATGTCTTAGAATCAGAGATTTTTTCTATACGAAAAATGTTTTAGAATTTGAAACCTTTTCTTTACGAAAATGTCACAGAATCAAATACTTTTTCTATAGGAAAAATGTCTCAGAATCTCAGTGACGGTATGGAGACGGTTTCATCTGAAATGACAACCTTCTTTTCAGCTTTTTATAAATTCTGAGTTGTTGAATAGTTTGGTTGCTCATTGCAGCCAGTTTCTGTGTTTCCGTATCGCCATTTGGAGTATGGCCCCAGCTTGGGCGCCATTTTCTTGAAAATTCTGTTAGTATTTTATTTTTAAATGTCAATGTTTAAGTTTATACAAAAAAAAATGAATTAAATACAAAACCGATCGTTTTTAAAGTAGCTGCTCGCTTTGATTGCTCAAATGCATTGCCCAACTCGAAATCATTGCCGGTGGCCCCTCATTGTGCGACAAACTCTTCAAAATGTATTTCTGTGTTTGTGCCCACAAGGGATGTATCTCAACCCTTATGAACTGATTTGCAAGAAACTTAAAACATATATAAAAGAGAAATTTCTAAGGTTAGGGTGTCTCGGCTTGTCGGCCATATCGGAGATTAAGAGGTTCAAAAAATGGGTCCAAAAATGGCGAAAAAAATAGTTTTTTGGATTTTTCTGCCATTTCTTTCTAAGAAACTAATTGATGTTTCCATATGAGAAGAAAGGTTTTTTTAAAGCCTATCCATAAATATTTTTATTTTCATGAAAGAGTGTAAAGTTTGAGGGGTATTTGTGTGAAGACATAGACCAACGATATCCATGTGAATACGACTTAATCTTTATTTAATTTAAGTCGACCCGTATTTTTGCTCTAGACGATATTCCTGTTAGTTCGGAAGTTATCGAAATTTTCCCGAAGGTCCACATTGTTTCATGTGGGACAACGAAATTTTTAAAATATGGCCGATCAGCCGAGACACCCCAACTTTAAAATCCACTCCTTAATACACATTTATTTTAAAATTTTAGGAAAATCAGTTCATAAGGGTTGAAATACTTCCCTTAGTTGTGTTTAGGAGTCTGGTCCCACTTTGGGCACCATTTGCTAGAAAACTCTGTTAGTAAATTTTTTTTAATTTCTATAATCAAATTTATAAATAAATTTCTTAAAGCCGATGTAAACACAAAACCATTCTTCCTTAAAGAATGTGATATTTGTTAATAAGTTGTTGAATCGTTTTGGTTTCTGTCGTGAATTTGGATCGGCAAACCGTGCGGTGGTCTGGCACCTACTTGGGTGCCTTTTTCTTAAACATTTTTTATTGTGTTTCGTTTCTTGCTCCTATCCAGGCGTCATTTGCATGAAAATCCCGTCAGTTCAATTTATAGAATTTTTTTGTTTTATTTTATAAATTTCTTAATACCGAATCAAACACAAAATCGATTGTCCTTAAACAAGCCGAATAATCGATACTAAATGTTTGCTAAGATGTTGTTGAATTGTTTTGATTGATGTCGTGCAATTGACCCAACTCTTTCTCATAACCAGTGGTCTGGCCCCAACCTGGGCGCCATTTTAAATTTCTATGTTTAAACTTAAAAATCTATTTTCTGTAGGAAAAGTTTCTAAGAATCTGATCCTTTTTCTATAGGAAAAATGTATAAGAATCTGAGACTTTTTCTGTAGAAAAAATGTCTAAGAATCTGAGACTTTTTCTATACGAAAAAAGTCAGAATCTGAAACTCGTATTGCTCACATGCATTTGGCCCAACTCTAGATCATTGCCGGTGGTCTGGTCCCTGATTGTGCGACAAACTCTTTAAAATGTATTTCTGTGTTTGTGCTTAGTGTTTAGGAGTCTGGCCCCTCTTTGGGCGCCATTTGCTTGAAAATTGTGTTAGTAATTTTTTTTTGAATTTATATGATTTAATTCATAAATATATTTCTTTAAACCGAATTAAACACAAAATCATTCTTTCTTAATTAATCCGAGTGAGGTTTGTTAATTGGTTGCTTTTAAATCGTTTTGGTTGCTGTCGTGAATTTGGATCGACAAAACGTCATACGTGGTGGTCTGGCACCTACTTGGGTGCCTTTTCCTTAAACGTTTTTTATTGTGTTCCGATTCTTGCCCATATCCTTGCGTCATTTGCATGAAAATGCCGTGAGTTTAATTTATTGAAATTTTTTGTTTTATTTTACAAATTTCTTAATACGGAATCAAACTCAAAATTGATCGTCCTTAAATAAGCCGAGTAAATCAATACTAAATGTTTGCTGAGAAGTTGTTGAATTGTTTTGATTGCTGTCGTGCAATTGACCTTACTCTTTCCCACAACCAGTGGTCTGGCCCCAACATGGGCGCCATTTTCATAAAAAGCTTTCTGTGTTTTGACACTGTTCCACTATTAGTTAATTTGTGATTAAATTTCTATGTTTAAACTTATAAATCGCTTTTCTGTTGGAAAAGTTTCTATGAATCTGAGACTTTTTCTATGGGAAAAATGTAAAGGAATCTGAGACTTTTTCTGTAGGAAAAATGTCTGAGAATCTGAGACTTTTTCTATACGAAAAAAGTCTCAGAATCTGAGACTCTGATTGCTCACATGTATTTGGCCCAACTCTAGATCATTGCCGGTGGTCTGGTCCCTGATTGTACGACAAACGCTTTAAAATGTATTTCTGTGTTTGTGCTTAGTGTTTATGCGCCCCTCTTTGGACGCCATTTCCTTAAAAATTCTGTTAGTAAATTTTTTTTAATTTCTATAATCAAATTTATAAATAAATTTCTTAAAGCCGATGTAAACACAAAACCATTCTTTCTTATATAATCCGAATGAGGTTTGTTGATAAGTTGTTGAATCGTTTTGGTTGCAGTCGTGAAATTAAATCGACAAACCGTCATAACCGTGGTCTGGCACCTGCTTGGGTGCCTTTTTCTTAATTTTTTTTTGTGTTTTAATTTTTGCCCCTATCCGGGGTCATTTGAATGAAAATCCCGTCAGTTCAATTTATTGAAATTTTTTGTTTTATTTTAAAAAATTCTTAGAAATGAATCAAACACAAAATAGATCGTCCTTAAATAAGCCGAGTAAATCGATACTTAATGCTTGCTGAGAAGTTGTTGAATTGTTTTGGTTGCTGTCGTGCATTTGGCCCAACTCTTCCTCATAACCAGTGGTCTGGCCCCAACCTGGGCGCCATTTTAAATTTCTATATTTAAACTTATAAGTCTCATTTCTGTAGGAAAAGTTTCTAAGAATCTGAAACTTTTTCTATAGAAAAAATGTATAAGAATCTGAGACTTTTTCTGTAGGAAAAATGTCCAGAATCTGAGACTTTTTCTATACGAAAAATGTCTCAGAATCTGAGACTCTAATTGCTCACACGCATTTGGCCCAACTCTAGATCATTGCCGGTGGTCTGGTCCCTGATTGTGCGACAAACTCTTTAAAATGTATTTCTGTGTTTGTGCTTAGTGTTTAGGAGTGTGGCCCCTATTTGGGGCCATTTCCTTAAAAATTCTGTTAGTAAATTTTTTTTTTAATTTCTATAATCAAATTTATAAATAAATTTCTTAAAGCCGATGTAAACACAAAACCATTCTTTCTTAAATAATCCGAGTGAGGTTTGTTAATTGGTTACTCTTAAATCGTTTTGGTTGCTGTCGTGAAATTAGATCGACAAACAGTCGTAGCCGGTGGTGTGGCACCTACTTGGGAGCCTTTTCCTTAAACATTTTTTATTTTGTTCGAGTTTTTTTCTTATCCAAGCGCTATTTGCATGAAAATTTCTTCTGTAAATTTTATTGAATTTTTTATGTTTGGATTTATGAATTTCTTTAAACCGAATCAAACACAAAACCGATCGTGCTTTAATAAACTGAGTAAATCGATACTGATTGTTTGCTAAGAAGTTGTTTGGTTGCTGTCATGCATTTCCCTCATAACCGGTTGTCTGGCCCCAGCTTGGGCGCCATTTCGCGGAATTCTATGTTTAAATTTTAAGAATTTCTTATGATAAAATTAATGAATTTCTTAAAACCAAGTTAAAAACAAAAATAATCTTCCTTTAATAAACTGAGTAAATCGATACTGAATGTTCGCTAAGAATTTGTTTGGTTGCTGTCATGCATTTCCCTCATAAACGGTGGTCTGGCCGCAGCTTGGGCGCCATTTGATAGGAATTCTGTGTGAGTTTTTTTATGAATGTGCATAAGTTAGTAAGTGGTGCTGCCTGTTACTTTAATTTAAACGGAAGTGGATTGGTTTCCTTCAAAATTGTTGCTAAGAAACTGTTTGGTTGCTGTCATGAATAGCCCTCATAGCCGGTGGTGTGGCCCCTGCTTGGGCGCCATTTTCGTAAAAAGCTTTCTGTGTTTCCGCTAAGCGATTCTAAGTAGAGGTTCTAAAGTAAATCCTACATTTGGACACAGTTCCACTAGTAGTTCTAGGGTCTTTTTCTATACGAAAAATATCTTAGAATCTGAGACTTTTTCTGTACGAAATATGTCTAAGATTCTTAGACTCTTTCTACAAAACCAACCTAGAGAGATCGTACCTATGACTATTAACAGCGATTAATACACAGTTAGGTTTTAAGAACTATCTCCAGTTAGTGTATCTTTGAACCAGGTATAAAATCAACGCCGAACCTGGGTTCCTATAAAGAAACTCAAGCTTTATTTTATCTACTTTTCCACTACAAATCTTTTTTTCCCAGTGTATTAGTAAAAATAACTAGCTTACTCTGTTCTTGCGTTACTCCTTCAAAAAAATAACTAAAAAAAACGTATACACTTTGTAATCCATTTGGGTTTGGTAAGGGAAATGTATTAGATGAAAAAATAAACTGGTAACTAGTGAAAAATTCGTTAAATCTCGTAAATTACTTCCGTTACATTAAATCCTTTGTATTTGTTTGAATCTTGGTTACGACTGTTAGAGTAGGAACTCTGTGTGAGTTTTTTTTTATGAATGTGCATAAGTTAGTAAGTGGTGCTGCCTGTTAGTTTAATTCAAAACGGAAGTGGATTTTAATAGGTATTAAATTGGTTTCCTTCAAAATTTGAAAAATAAGCTGCTCTACTTATTGTTAGTTAACAAAATCCTTACAAAAAAATCACGAATGAGAGCATATTAAAAAGTAGTTACGAATAAGTCATTTTGAAAATTATTGTAATCATCCATAGAAAGGGATTTTGTTGGAAATTAAATTATAACAAACATAAAATTGGGAGGATAATTACAGATTAATTTTAAAGAAAGCAGTAACCATAGAGTAGGATGTTTTAAAATCTCCCAATTTTTCTATAAGCAAAAGTGTATAAAAATGTAAACGTTTTTTTTTTAAGAAAAGTCTAAAAATCTATAGAAAAACTTTCCAAAAATTGAACCTAGCACAAAAAAAAAATAAAAAAAACTGGGCGTAAGTCCTAATAGCAGGGTCTTGGGCTTAGAAGGTATTTCTTCCAAAATCCAGGTTATACGGTTTATAATCAATGGTCTTCCTCCCAGCATTCATTGTCTAGGGTCCAAAACCAACGATCTCGGCTCCATAAACCAAGGATTGCAGGGATAGGGTTCAAATATAAGGATCCTTAATCTAGAGTCTAGGGCCACAAAGTTAGTATGTAGGATCACGAACTCAGGCTATCCGGTTTAGAATCTTGGTTTAACGGTTTATAATCAATGGTCTTTTTCCCAACTTCCAATAGGCTCAAGAAACAAGCGTCTTAGGTACAAGGATGCCAGCGGATAGGGTTCAAATCTAAGGATCCTAAGTCTAGCATCACGTTGCCAGTATGTAGGGTCGCGAACTTTGGATTAAGGTTCTGGAATCTTAAGTCCTTTGTTGAAGGACGTAATTCTTTAACTATTCATAGAGGTAAAGTGAAGACATAACATGTTGAACTAAAGATTTTTTTTCTTATATCAGACAAACATTCGGGGGATTCCTCCTACTGATAGTTCGACTAAAGAACGAATTTTCTCTGTAATACCTTGTGCGGTCCAGTCGCCGGACGGATAAGCTAGTGCTACGAACGAAAACTTGCTTTACAGGAATGAGTTCGCTTATTTTTTAAGAAGACTTTCCATTATAATATCTATAAAACAGTGTCACACAACCCAAATTCCGACGATGTTCCAATGAATCAATACAGTTGGATACCCAACTCTCGTTAAAGAGCCTTAACGCACTCCTTTGAAAACTGTGCAAGATCTCCAAAATAGTCTTTGAAGCCCCTGTCCATATACGGGAGCTGTGTTCCATTTTCGGACGGATATTTATTGGTGGTATAAATAGTTTCAAAAAACCAAGACACTTGAATGATTTTTTGACACTTAAATTGTTCATTTGACACTCCGATTCCTCGATACTGACACCACCCATTGATGCAAATGACTATGTTGGCTCCACAGCCCGTCTGTAGGTTGACATGCAATAAAATCGACTTTATTAGAACGACAACCTCTTTGTGTATTGTCTAAAGGTCCTGATTGAGTGTGTCATTCATATATTGCCGCATGCCTCCAAACTCAACAAGGCTTTGTCTATAATCAAAGGAACAGAATGTTTCGCCACGAGCATCGGTAAGGACTACAAACAGCGGATGCTTTGGAAATCACTGGTGCTATTGGCCCCACACTGGGTGCAAAATAAAATGCTCGTTGGAACTTCATATCCAAAATAGCATAGGGAGAGAGATGCAAAACAAGATCACCTGTTAAAAAGCCTTTCGTAAGGCTCTTTATATGGATAACAGCAAACAAAGAAATTTTCTAAAAATTGCTAGGCCGATTAGCTTGCAATGCTGGGAATTACCTAACTGGTTCCTTTCAATTGGGATAAAATTCATTCAATCGGGAAGACAAATTTTCTAAATCCCGGGATTTTTGAGATGTTTTGAATTCCAGAATTTGTGGTATTTTTTGGAACTTCTGTTGATGTTATTAACTTGGAAAACGGAAAACCATTGAAAACAGTCATCCATTTAATAACTGTAGGCGAGAGTCCTTCTGTGAACGATATCCGCATTTGGTTATCTTTCTTTCCTTTCGCCGTTAAAAGAAAATTGTTTTAGAAAAACATAAATCTAAAACTTTTTAGCACTTATGGAGTTAATTTCGAGATTGGAAGTCCTACACTCAAAATAATTCTACAGAAAAAAATTTAGTAAGTGATTTTGTATTTAAATCTACTAATAATTTACTAATTACCAGTAGTAAATTAGTTTTTTAGTATCTTCAAAGTACTAAAATTAGTAATTTTTACTAGTTTTGAATAATATTAGTAAAAAATTTTAGTATTGATTACCAACGCCTGGACTAGATCATTTTGGGCTAAAAAATTAGTACTTTAGTTAAATTTTTAGTTATGAATACCGACGTTTTTTTTTTGAGTGTAGTTTCTACGTAATTGGTATGTATTGGTATGGCTCTGAAAACCTACAAGCGCAACTTTTGCTTTGATTCGCGGAGGTGATTAACTAGAGAACGTTAATGCAGGGTCCCTGAAAGCAACTCGGTAAATCTGATCTTATGCATAGCACAGGTGGGCAAGGTCGCTGCTTGCGCCTCCTAGAGTAAAGATTACAAATGTACTAATTTTTAATTGAAATCCAGTCGATGCATTTGCTGCTTTGGGAATGACTAGTTTTAAGAGCCCCAGGCTGGGCGCCATATTAAATGTTATGCTGAATTTGCTGTTTTGGACCGAGATAGGCAAGAAGTAGCCATTTAATTTTTGTATAGGTTTTGCTAAAGAGGAAAATATCATCGGGAGAACGATTCAGGACTTTGTCAACTCTTTAAAAGGCTTTTTACTACAATTTAGATCAGAAATTCGTTCGACAACTCAGATCGGATATTGGTAGATTTCCATGATACTTATACGAGTTCCAAGAAACACGATATTTCGGTGAGTTGCAATGCCAATGAAATTGGAATTTGGTGGAAACTTGCAAGCATAAAGTACTTCTTTGCTTACAATTAGTCAGAAGACTAACCAGAGATAAGTAGAAGGATAAACCTGTTAAAACCCCTCAGATCTTATTTAAATCAAAAGCGTTAGCCCCTAAGACAAAGAAGGGATGAATTGCAACTTCATAGATCTTGATTCCCACGTTATGATAAGGAAAGCTAAGTCATTATGGAGAATAAAAAAATGCAAGACATCGAAGGTCATTTGTTAGTTCTACAATCTTTACACTATCTGGAATTAATTTCAGACTTTTGATAGGACTGATAACGGGTCATTGACAATAATGAGAATCGTATTACACTCTTAACTCTTCAGAGCGGAGTGCTAAGGAGAATACACAAAATAAATCTTTGGACTTTCAATAATGAAACTTCTTATAATCACAAAGACAGATTATGGAGCCTTACTTTGGAATTACACTGACAAACGGATTATCGTTATATTTGTTTCTTTCTGTAATTACAGATCGAGCTCGGGCTCTAATTATATTTGTTATAAGGGTTCAAGTGGAAAAAATGCAGAAGAAAAATTTAATTTCCGAAAATTATAGAAATTTCAGGCATTCCCATACCGGTTTCAAACAATCCAGTTAGTGTTATCATCAGTAGGATTTTAAAGGTCGGTTTGTCATAGTAATGGAAATTGTTTTTTATATATATGAATATTTATAAACTGGTAAGAATAAGGATTATAACTGGTCTATAACCTAACCTATGGACAAAATGACAAAAGTTTTTCAAAAGGTGTTTGATATTTTGAGACGTTACAGTGCTAAACCCTTTGGTGTAATTACTAATACACATAAGTACTTTCAAACGATCTTGGTTTGATTGAGGCCCTAATTGGGCTGTTGCACTGTGTAATCGTAAAACATTTTAACCCTTTAAACGAACGTCTTAGTCGGTTTCTGAGTCATTTCTTAAAAAAATGACGTAAATGACCCATTAAAACAGGAAATAGAGGTTTAGCGTACTCTAGAAAAATGTTCCCCATAAAATTCTATTGAAGCAAGCTCTTTGTCTCCCGCTCTTAATATTTTGAAACTTTTTAACAGAAGGTACGAAAACTGTTAGACGAGGAAAGTACGATAATGTTAAATTAACATTGTTGGTTTGACAAATAATGCTAACTTTTTATATCGAAAAAGCGCTTAATAAATTTAAAAAAAATGTATCAATTTATAATTTTTATATTAATATTATTTAGGAAACACCTTTAAAAGTGTTTAAAACAAATTGTCAGCAAATAAAAAGTCATTGGATTTCCCGATAATCCACAAAAAAAACTTTTTTTACAGCTAGATGAAAAAAAAAACGCTAGCTTTAGTCTGAAAATCGCCAAAATGCAACACTTTTTTTTTGTTTATATCGAACTTAAGGGATTTTTTTTGGTTTGATCAAACGTCCAGTTCGATGGCGGACTTAGTAAAGAGAATTTAAGAGCGGCTTTAACAGTAGAAGAGCGAGTTCAGATCTCTTTAGTATTGATACTCTTTGATTGAAGACATCCAAACACTATTTTAAGTTCAAAAGAACATTAACATTGGTTTTTCCGACTTTTTTCCAACGCCTTTGAAAAAAAAACTGAAAAATTCAGTGGGCTATAAAAAAAAATTGAGACGTTACAGAGCTAAACCCTTTGGGATTTTTACTACTACACATAAGTACTTTCAAACTGTCTTGGTTTGGTTGAGGCCCTAATTGGGCTGTTGCACTGTGTAATCGTAAAACATTTTAACCCTTTAAACGAACGTCTTAGTCGGTTTCTGAGTCATTTCTTAAAAAAATTACGTAAATGACCCATTAAAACAGGACATAGAGGTTTAGCGTACTCCAGAAAAATGTTCCCCATAAAATTCTATTGAAGACATCCAAACACTATTTTAAGTTCAAAAGAACATTAGCATTGGTTTTTCCGACTTTTTTCCAGCGCCTTTGAAAAAAAAAACTGAAAAATTCAGTGGGCTATAAAAAAAAATTGAGACGTTACAGAGCTAAACCCTTTGGGGTTTTTACTACTACACATAAGTACTTTCAAACTCTCTTGGTTTGATTGAGGCCCTAAATGTTCTGTTGCACTGTGTTATCAGTTATTGTTTTAGAATTAACTTTGCAGACTTATTCCGCCCTTATTGAGGAAGTGTTCGATTTCTTGTCGGATCCCGATCATAGAGAACTGCGGGGTAATAAAGTTTCTAATTCCGTATAGAAAAATTTTGTTTCTGACAAGGGAATTATCCCAACCCTTGTGAACCGATTTGCATGAAACTTAAAATATATATAAAAGATACGATTCTAAGGTTGGGGTGTCTCGGCTTATCAGCCAAATCAGTGTTGAAAAATTTTGTTGTCCCTTTATGAAACAATGTGGACCTTCGGGAAAATTTCGATAACTGCCGAACTAACAGGAATATCGTCTAGAGCAAAGATATGTGTCGACTTTAATAAAGATTATTTTGTATTCATATGGAAGTAGGTCTATGTCTTCACATAAATACTTCCCAAAATTTACACATTTTCCTGAAAAAAAAATATTTAGCGAAGCCGAATTTTTACAAGGCTGTGCCAACGTTGGATAGGCATTTAAAAAAACTTTTCTTCTCATATGGAAACGTCATAAAGTTTCTTAGAAAGAAATGGTTGAAAAATCCAAAAAAAACATTATTTCATAATTTTTTGAACCCCTAAATCCCCGATATGGCCAATAAGCCGATACAACTCAACCTTAGAATGGTTTTTTTGGTATATATTTTAAGTTTCAGGGAAATCCGTTCATAAGGGTTGATATACTTCCCTTGTGAGACATTCATCTCTTCAGAAAAATGTTGAAGTTCCGAGACATTTTCCATTGTTTGGCATTATTCCTCTTTAAAGTATCAGTGCAAACAGCAAAAATTATCCTTATTTTTTAAACTCATTTCTTTTAATATTTTAAATTTACTTTATTCCATATTGATTTTTAACAAAATTTGCCATTTTTTTTATTTATTTTATCCTGTTTAGTTTTCCTATATTTCGCTTAGAAAATTGTCTTAAGGATCTTATGGTTGATTACAACAAGTCTGTTTTCAACTAGAAGTTGAAAATATATTTTTTTATTCCTTTCATGGTTTGTTTAACTATCAAATACTGTAGTAACTTGAATGTTTATTCTTCTATAACAAATCTTGATATAAAACATTAAAGAAACTACAGTTTTTTTTAGATTTTGATTTGTGTACCCTACCGAGGGAAGTGGGAAGTTAAGTTATAGATGTGGCTTGGAACTGGGACTTATTCAAGCTATCCGAGCAATATTTTATTAGATCTGAACTGATGGGTTTATCTGGGTACATTCAGAAACTGTTCTCAATTTGTATCAAACAACTTTGAGATTCAGAGATTTTTTGTAGAGAAGAGAAAACTGGCGGAAACTTCCGATTAGTTTTTGTTTTTTGAGAAGTTAACTTTTAAAGGACTTTAAAGTGAAAGAAAAAACGTAGGAAGTTTGATTATTTTTTTTTTAATTTTTCATCAGTTAATTCATCTTGCTATCCATTAAGTTCGCCACTCCCTTGTTCAACATAATTTTCTTCTTTTGCATCCTTCGAACTTCTCTATAACTTTTCAATTTATTTTAAATCTATTATGGTCCTTCGAACTTTGCTGTAGCTTTTCAAATATTCTTTGCAAACTGTGAATTATTTTTCCGCTTGCTTTTTCTTATATTTTATTAAAGTGGGGTTATTTTCACAATTTTCTTGTTCTTATCTTGTAAATGTTTATGTAGATTAAAAAAAATATATATCTACTAGTTTATGTTTTTAAAAGAGTTCCTTATTTTCTCTATTATTTTTTTTTTTCATTATTTTTACAATGTATAGTTTATTTTAGAAAGACAAAATAAAGTAGATTTATATATTAATGGTCTTAAAATAAACTTTTCAAACTGCTTATCAAAAGAAAATGTAAAATAAATATTGAAAATTTATAGAACACAGTATAAGAAAAAAAAATAAGATAATCAAAGTTGCTATTAAATTGTATGTGAAAATCCTTCGAGAGTTTACAGATTTTTACTAAAGTAAAAAAACTTAAAGAAAAATCTGGGAGGTTAACCTAATCTAACCTTTAACCTCTTGTTTTATATATCTGAGAAACAACAGATTCATTGAGAAAATTTGTATTTCACGGTTACTTTTTTGTGTTTACTCTCTTTTTAATTGATTCAAAGCGACAAAATAACATAATGAGAAACTACAAAAATAAATAAAGAATATCCCCGTTTAGCCCAGAAACAGGGTCGTTTCGATGATTTTTTTTTTTTTTTTTGATTTTTGAGTTAATTCTTCTTGAAAAATTTTGTGGTGTAATTTTTAAGTTGGGGTGTTTCGGCTTATCGGCCATATCAGTGTTTAAAAATTTCATTGTCCCTTATGAAACAATGTGTACCTTCGGGAAAATTTTTATAACTCCCGAACTAACAGGAATATCGTCTAGAGCAAAAATACGTGTCGACTTAAATTTATTAGAGATTATTTTGTATTCATATGGATATCGTAGGCCTATGTCTTTACATAAACACCCCCCAAAATTTTGACATTTTCATTAAAAATATTTAACGAAGCCGTATTTTCCCATTATGTATAAAAACCCTTTCTTCTCATATGGAAACTTCATATTGGTTTTTAATAGGTAACGGCTGAAAAATCCAAAAAACGATTTTTCGCCATTTTAAACCCATTTTTTGATTTGGCCGATAAGCCGAGACAGCCCAACCTTAGAGTTTTCTCTTTTATATATATTTTAAGTTTCAAGCAAATCGGTTCATAAGTGTTGAGATACTTCCCTTTTTTTTTGCACTTTTGCACTTTCACAAGGCCAAAACTGCCTGAAGTATCGTTCCAATGGTTTTGAGATGTTCTTAACTATTGTCTTGGCTACAATTTTTGTCTTAGTATTGGACCGAAAATCTCAATGGTTTGGCTGTTATAGGCCAAAATATAAAAAAACGTGACAAAAAGCGGTGAATTTTCTACATTTTTGACTTTTTGGCCACGAAATTGAAGTTTCTTCTAAGTCATATGTTTAGAGAAATTGTAGCCCGAGACAATAGCTACAACTTTACTTTTGAAAAAAGTCAAAATTTCAAATAGTTTACGAAATATGAGCCCAAGAAAATTTGCAAATTTTCCAAAAAAATAAAGTCTGAGACAAAACTGCAAGTCAAAAATTGGAAGCTCGATTTTCACCGTAGACGTATGGTCTAGTGGACTTTTTTGCTCAGTACAATCCCAACAATTAGAAACAACAAAAATCAAATCGTCTCACCCTAACTTACACACATCAAATGCAACTCTGTGAACCTACTACTCATGTACTGTGGTTGAAGCTATTTAGTAGAGATGGACACATGAGCCGTTTAGTGCGTGATTTACACGTGAGTGTGAGACTGAATTCAGTTTGTACAAAAAAAGCAACCAACAAATTGTAGCAAGTTTAGCAAAACTAAAGATTTGGTCCCGAAAAAAACAAAAAAATATGTAAATTTTGTAGAACTTAAAATTTTGCTTAAAATTTTGTAATTTTTATACCCTCCAACCACAGTATGGGGGTATACTCACTTTGTCATTCCGTGTGTAACGCATTGAAATATCGGTCTAGGACCCTATAAAGTATATATTTTATTGATCAGTGATCGATTCTAAGACATTCTAGCGATGTCCGTCCGTCCGTCCGTCTGTCCGTCTGTCCGTCTGTAGAGGACACGATACAGTCCAAAATAAAAGAGCTAGACTTCCCAAGTTTGGCAAGAATATGTCTTATATTCCTAGGCAGATTAAGTTCGGAAATGGGCAAATTCGGACCAAGGGGGAAAAAGTTCCCCCTTAGAGAACTAAACCAACCCATGAAAAATACCACTTTTTTACATGATTTTTTGTGATTTTGTTTAACAAATGCAACATTTTTATGCTACAGGAAGTTCAAAGTCCTTAATTTGGACCCAGAGAATTAGATAATGTCGTTTCTTTGGTCCGCCTCCCCCCTTTATGGGCGTGGAATATTTTTTTTTTTTAATAATGATAAACTTGTATTTCTTTAGTGCATAAAGCATAAGAACTAATTTTTAAACACGTATTCGACAGGAAATTTGCCCCCCCCAATTACCATTTTTGCCCCCCCCCCCCAAAAAAAAAAAGAAAACGTCCCTGGCTTTTTTTTTTTTTGCATGTTGGAGGGTATAAAAGATTCGGCACAGCCGAATTTAACACTCTTACTTGTTTTTTTTAATTTTAGTTTTTGAATTTTTTTTTGTTGTATAATTAAGAGTTTAATGAGTGTGAGTCAACGTGAGTTTGGGTGAAGCTTGTATTAAATTTACTCACGTTATTGTGAGTGAGTGTGAGCAGAGAAATATGCTCGTGCGTGATTCCAAAATTCCCGACGTGAGCGTGAGTCAAAAGTCACTCACATGCCCATCTTTACTATTCACACCCAAAAAAACGTGGGTTTTCAATACTAACAAGGGAAGTCTCCCTAGTGTCACCCGCGGATCTTTATGGAATTGGTTTTATTTTGTAGAGCAGAAAAAATAAAGGGACACGTATTTTTTTTAGCGGCCCAAATTCATATTTAGGGGGAAAAAGGAGTGGGGAAGACAAGGCAATTTTTCAGTTTCTTTTCGTTTATCTCCTATATTATGCAAAGAAACCTAGTCATGTTACATACCAAATGGAAGGTCTTTAGAAAACCTATCTACGTGTACGAAGAACGTGTCCAAACTTGCACAACTTTTCGTCATATTGAGTAAAATACCAAAATTTTAGGACATTTTTGTTAATAAGTCGAAAAATATTAACTTCTTTGGCCCGTTGTTAGCACCACGAGATAGGTATTTTTAATACCTTTAATCTGATACTACACATGCCTATCATATTTTTGTTTAAATAGGCGTTAATCGTAAAAAACTGATAAAGGTCAATTTCCCCCCATACAAATCGACCCCCTCTAAAAATGAGTTTGGGCCGCTAAAAAAATACGTGTTGAATTAATTTTCGTTCTTAACATCATATCCCAATTTCATGAAGATCGGAGGGTGACACCAGGGAGACTTCCCTTGTTAGACAAAATATTTAGTTTAGTCTGGAGAAGGGTTTCTCCTAAGAAAAGTTCCGATAGGTGGCGCTGTAGTCGTGATTTTCTAATTTTTTGTAGGATTTGGCTCAAATTCACAAAATAAATTTCTTCAACAAAAATAAGTTTACTAATAAAATTTGGATCCGGTAAATGGGTCTGAGTCGAGTCAATAAACGCCAGGCACTTCAGCTAGTTAAATATAATATTGTTTCTCTGAACGTAATTACTAGGGATGTGATTTCCATGCAAATGCATGTTTTTTGTCGATATCCGACCAATTATCTTTTCGAATCAACAAATTTGCGTTAAAATGACATCGAATCAACAAATTTGCGTTAAAATGACATCGATTTGTTTTTGCATATTTTTGTTAAAATGCATATTTTTGCATATTTTGGTTTTAAATGCATATTTTGTGCATATTTCAAAGTTTTAAGTGCGTATTTTTGCATATTTTGGCATAAATTAGCAAAAACAAAAATTCAAAAACTATTTTAAATTTTAAAAATTTATTTTGAAAATAAGAAAAAATATTTTTTTTTTTTTAAATATTTTTTTTTAAAAAAGTTTTTTTTTTAATTGTCTTAATTTCTAAAAAAATCTTGCTTACATAAAATTTTAAATGTAACTTTTAAAATCCGGCGTTATTTTTTGCTTTTAAAGAAGTATTTTTGTGTGAAAATAAGATTTTTATTGCACACATTTTATTTTTTTAGAGCATATTTTTAGGTTTTTTAGAGCATATTTTGAATTTTTTAGCGCATATTTTTGATTTTTTAGTGCATAAAAATCTCATCCCTAGTAATTACATATCACAAAAAATGGAATATAAATTTTTCCTCCTGGTTCTCCCCCCCCCCCCCCCTTACATACTGCCCTTTCTAAATAACTGTTATCTTGTCTACATATGTATGACATTAATATGTAAGTATATTTCAGTTGACAGTTATTTTCATCTTATTTAAAGTCTTTTGTTTTGCAACTATTGAAAATTTTAACATAATTATATATTTTATACAATAAGATTGTTTACAGTGGTTTGGTGGGAGTTTTGCTTAAAACTCCTTAATTTTGAATTTACCAAACAAATAAACTAAAACACAAACATACGACAACTTCTATTACTACTACCTAATTCCAGCTGCTTCCCATTTATAGAAACTGAATTATACAAAATTTGTTTATTTGAATTAATGAGCATTTCCGTTTCCTGTACAAAAACAGGTATCTACATTAGCAGGGTCGTCTTAAGGAATGGCGGGGCCCTAGGGTATACAAGAATTTGGGGTACCGGTGGAAAGTATAAAGTCGCATGAAGAGAAAATCTATTTTTTCTGATTTATTATGGTTATTTGCTTTAAATTTTCTATTCGAAAAATGTCTCAGAATCTGAGAATTTTTCTTTAAGAAAAATGTCTTAGAATCTGAGACTTTTTCTATTAGAAAAATGTCTCAGAATCTGAGACTTCTTCTTTAAATAAAAATGCCTTAGAATCTGATACATTTTCTTTTAGAAAAATGTCTCAGAATCGTAGACTTTTTCCACACGAAAAATGTCTCAGAATATGAGACTTTTTCCACACGAAAAATGTCTCAGAATATGAGACTTTTTCTATACGAAAAATATCTCTGAATCTGAGACTTTTTCTATACGAAAAATGTTTCATAATCTGAGACTTTTTCCATACGAAAAATGTGTCAAAATCTGAGACTTTTTCTTAAATATAAAATGTCTCAGAATCTAAAACTTTTTCTATACAAAAAATATCTCAGAATCTTTGACTTTTTTATACGAAAAATATTTTATTCTTTTTTTTATCAAATATCTCACAATCAGATTTTTTATAAATGTACGAAAATTTTGTTAAAATCTGGTCTTTCGGGCCCTCAAGAGGTTGGGACCCCATTTAAAACGGTACTGTACACTACCACATACATATACCACCACATTTTTGTTAATTGCCATTGTGTGTGTGTGTGTGTGTGCGTGTATCTTTGTAGTATACCAGTGTGGTTAATGTCATTATTGTAGTTGTGTGGTGCTACTTATTATTGTTGTTATTATTACAGTTGTTTTTGTAGTTGTAACACATGTTGTGGTTTTAAAACTGTAAATCTTGATTGTTGTATGAAAACCTATGAAAATTTACAGTTGATTTTACTGCACTGGCAACATCTTTACACACACACACATAAATAGTTTATTTTACAAAATTTACACCCACTTTCAAGGATTACAACGTCAAATAACATTACACAAACTCATCGTAAATCCTTTTATGAATCCTTAAATTTTATTTATTGAGATATTATAATTAAAGCTTTTTGCATATAATTTAACCAAATTTACACATACTCGTACATGGAAAACAACTTATATTTAATGTTAATGTATGTGTGTGCTCAATCTCTATGTAAGTACACAAATTTCTAAAATAATACATATTTTATGAGTATTTTACAGAATGATGTTTTGTGAAATACACATGTGCTAATAATTACATTCCGTTACATGGAGTATAAATAATTAATTTAAATTGATGATGGTGATTTATTGTTTACAATGTATTGTTAAAGTGTAAAGATCAATTTCGCTATAAAATTTTTGGGACATTTTTTTCAAGGAGAAAAAGTTTCGGTAACGAAAAATGTCTCAGAATCTGAGACTTTTTCGATATAGGACAACGGTCTTGGAATCTAAGACTTTTTCTATATAAAAAGGTCTAAAATTCTGAGACATTTTTTCTATATAGTCTCAGATTCTAAGACATTTTTTCTATATAGAAAAAGTCTCAGATTCTGAGACATTTTTTCTATATAGAAAAAGTCTCAGATTCTGAGACATTTTTTCTATATAGAAAAAGTCTCAGATTCTGAGACATTTTTTCTATATAGAAAAAGTCTCAGATTTTGAGACATTTTTTCTATATAGAAAAAGTCTCAGATTCTGAGACATTTTTTCTATATAGAAAAAGTCTCAGATTCTGAGACATTTTTTCTATATAGTCTCAGATTCTGAAACATTTTTTCTATATAGAAAAAGTCTCAGATTCTGAAACATTTTTTCTATATAGAAAAAGTCTCAGATTCTGAGACATTTTTTCTATATAGAAAAAATGTCTCAGAATTTGAGAGTTTTTCTTTATAAAAAAAATGTCTCAGAATCTGAGACTTTTTCTACATAAAAAAATGTCTTAGAATCTGAGAATTTTTCTATATAGAAAAATGTCTCAGAATCTGAGACTTTTTCAAAAAAAAAAATTATTTAAAAAATTTTTTAAATTTCTTTAGTTAAAGCCTTTAATAGAGCTAGAGACGAGCTTTTATTTAAAATTAATTTGAGCCAAATCTGATTATTTTAACTCGTGGTTTCCTTCGATCAAAATTTTGTTTTTTTAAGAAAATGTTCACCAAAACCTCAAAACTTTGATCGAAGTGAGCAATAGGTTAAATTAAGTTTACATTAAAATTTGCTTTGTGAATAAACAAATTTGAGATTTTTTTTTTAATTTCTAGAACGTAGAAAAAAACCGTATTTTTTTGAATTTTTTTGACAAATGCGATATCTCGAAATCCGCTCGAACGATTTCAAAAAACTTTTTAATATTCGTATTCAGCGTGCAAAAATAAGAATAAAAATTACATATCACAAGATATTTTTTATATTTTTTTATATTTTAATATTTCAAAAATTAAAAATTTTGGTGAAAAATTTCCAAAAATTCAAAACTTTGATCGAATTGCGCCACGGGTTAAACTGATGGGATTTGGTTTAAATTAAGTTTAAGTGAAAGACTGTCTCAAGCTCTATGAAAGGGTCGAGGAAAAGAAATTTCGAGTATTTTTTTATATTTCTTGAACGTAGAAAAAAACACAATTTTTTGCAAATTTCGAATACCGATACCTCGAAAACAGTTTGACCGATTTTTTTCTTATACCCTCCACTCTAGTGATAGAAGTTTGTCATTCTGTTTGTAACACCTCGAAATATTGGTCTAGGACCCCATAAAGTACATGATCCTCGATCGATTTTAAGACGATCTAGCAATGTCCGTCCGTCCGTCTCTCTGTCTGTCTGTTGAAACACGCTAACTTTTGAAAGACTTTGCGGAGGCTCCTGAAGTTTGGCATATATGTTGGTCATTAACCTGGTCAGATATTAATGGTATTGCAATCCAGCGAAACCGGTCAAGTGGTTCAAAAGTTATGAGCAAAAGATTGAATTTCGTGAATTTATGAGATAAATATCACTTAAACTTTCGAAAGGCAAATTTGAGGATGCTGACGCTTAGCATATATATTTGTCGTTCCCCTGGCCTGGTTCGTATTGAATTTCAGTCATATCGGTTCAGTGGTTCAGTTATAGTGTTTATAAACCGGTTAACCGGTTAACCGAAAAACCGGGTTTTTCCTAAATTTCCGGGTTTTTTGCAAACCGGTTAACCGGAATTGAAGATTTCCGGTGCACCGAAAACCGGTTTTTTTCTGTCGGGTAACCGGTTTTTTAAATACATTCAAAACGGAATATTTTCGCAAATATTAAGGGTTTACATTTTTTTTTTTTTGATATTTTCAAAATTTCGTTGAAAACACATTAAAAATCCGCGAGAAAGAACGTCTAAAATATTTTTTGTCTTCAAGAAACAATTTTCTTAATAGGAATTTTATTCTGAAACTGATAAAAATTTGAAATACTCACCGTTGTAAGCGTTTTTTTGAACATTTCATGAAAAACTTAATAAGTGACTGTTACCCAGATACTAAAATCCCTGTTAAAGGCGAAAATGCCAATAAAAGCAAATAAAAATAAAATTCGGAACTGCAATTTACTTATAACGAATAAATGTATTTTTCTAAATAAAACCAATATGTAAGGGGAGAATACCCGGCTGGGAGTTCCCTTCAATAATTTAGTAATTTATAGGTTTAATGGTTATGGAGAAGGGTCCACAATAGGCGAAACGCCCAATTATGTCCACTTCTATTTATTTATTTATACACTCTATCAAACCACAGGGTCCTAATAAAAGTCCACCTGCGGCTCACATAAAGTTTTTGGTTTTATTTTTAGCAGAAAAGAAAATACATCCGATGTTATTTTAAATGTTCTTTATTGTTCTGCCTTGTTACATCGAATGAATTTAAAATTATATTTTAGAAAACATCAAGCCTCTGCTTAGTACAAAAATTATATAAATTATTCTCTTTTCTCTCTTTTTCTTGTTTTTTGAAGTTTAACATATTTTAATAGCAGAGTTGTACTTTAGTGTATTTTTAACCCTTGGGTGTTATTGAAAAATGCACTAATTGGCAAGGTGTAAATAATAAAATGTAAAAATGTAAATAATTTATAAAAGGTAAAATTAAGGAGCGTCAATAATTAAACAAAAACAATATTAATAGTACAATACTGATAAGGACAAAATAACATAAATAAATATATAATTAAATACTGGGCGTTACAAATACAAATTAAATTGAAGTTCTAGTGAATATGGTCAATTAAAGTACATTATTTAAATATCGCTTATTTATAGCGTAATAGTTGCAAACCTTGCTGAAAGAAAAAAATATGTTAACTTAAGCTATATTCGCTTTATTATTTAATAAAAATAAGCTATTTTCAAGTATTTTTTGGTTTTTTCAGTTAAAGAAAAAAAAACCGGTTGACCGGTTTTTTTATTCCGGTTTAACCGAGAAAACCGGTTAACCGAAAAATCTGATTTTCGGTTAACCGAGAAACCGGTTTTCCAAAATGTCGGTTTTTTATAAACACTATTCAGTTATAAGCAAAACCGTGAATATCAGATTAGTTTCACCTTAAATATACGTGTTGAAAAGCCGTTAAAAATGTTTTAAAAACATTAAGTCACAAAAATATTTTACAACGTATTTTTGTCACTCAAAAATATTTTTACACTAAAAAAAAATATACTCAAAAAAAATTTTACACTCAAAAAAATTTAGTCAATTATTTTTTTTTTTTCAAAAATTACTAAAAAAAGTTTTTTACACAAAATAAATTATTTGTAATCAAAAATGTTAATTTTTTCACGTTAGAAAATTTACTATCAATTCAAAAGGGCATTGTGGTATTCATAGATTCGGCCAAGTCGAATCTAACTTTTCTACTTTTTTATTTTTATTTTTAAAAATCTAAAATATTGTCGGAAGTTTTTTAAACGTAGAAAAAACAAATTTTTTTGCAAATTTCAAACAAGGATATCTCGAAAACTATTCAACCGATTTTTTTTTTTAATATTTCAAAAATTCCGAACTTTGATCGTCGGCAGCCACGGGTTAATTTAATCCGATTGCCCTCAAATTTGTAACACATAACTTTTATGTCTAGTAGTAATAAAACTTAGGAAAACACATGTGACGATTTCTAACCGGCCATTTAAAAATACTAAAAAAAACTTTTAAATCTTGAAGAGGACATAAAATGAAATTTTATTTTAAAACAGCTTTAGAAGATTTAAATTTGACCAAAAGCGCCTTTTTTAGACCATAAAATAAATTGTTAAGTATTTTTTAAGACCATTTTAATAGCAGCTCTAAAATCCATACAAATTGAGCTTTTTAAATAGAGCTTTCCAAAAAAAGCCTTGCATTTACCGTCATTTCAAAATAATATTTTTAAAATTTTTACAAAAAGTGATCATTGAGGTCATTTGAACGAGCTTTTTAAAATTTTAACAAAGCTTTCTATAAATAAAAAAAATCTAAAGTATTTTACAATTTCTAAAAATTTTAAGAATTTTTTCTGTTATTCTGAAAAAATCGTAGTCAAATCAACAATTTTCATGCTCATTTTTAAAATTGTCAAACTTTTAAAACAATTTTTAATTAAGTCAAATTTTATATAATTAAATATTTTTCGTTCTTGATTTTAAAGTTATAATTTTGGAATTAAATATGTACCCAGCAAAATTTTCTGTTCCAAATAATCGGTTCCAGAACGTATCAAACTACCCAGCAACCGGTTCTACTTAACATTCCAGAATCAATGATTTTTGTTTGAAATTTTCCCGAAAGCAATCGTTTTTTAGAGCAAGTAGTTTTTTTAAAAATAATTTTACATAGAAAATTTTGTTGTGATTACCGTAGAATATATTTAAGAATATTGAACCAGGAATTTGTTCCAAAAAACTTTCCTTGGTAAGAACATCTTTTCATTTTATGAAATATACAAAAATTAAAATATAAAAAACTAAATATAAAAAAATTTCAATTAAATTCTGGAAATTAATAAAAATTATTTATTATTCGACATTTAAAATTTTATTTTGAGAGAGATTATTCTAGCTTTTTCGGAATTTCTCAAATTCCATTGTCAAGAGTATTTAGCGAATTGAACCAACCAATTTAAAACAAACATCTTCTTGAAAATTGTTACTTTGAAAATATCATCGTAATGATTAGTAAAATAAATATGACCTTGAGCTAGAGTAATCTTCTCAAAATAAAATTCCAACTATTCTATTTTCATTTCCAAAATTTTAGGAAATAAGCGAAACAAAATTTATATTCATAACTGTCAATTTTTAATTTGACTATGTGCAACTTTGATCTAAACATAAAAACATTCTCAAATCAATGTTGTTCTATTTCATTTTTAACACGTTGTTTGTTACTCAAGCCTTATTAAAAGTGTCGATGAACATTTTCAAATTGAGAAAAAATAAACTTTGTTGACTTTTTTGGTCACTGTTATATTTTTAATATGAGATTGTTTTTGCTTGATTTGAATTTTTTTTTTTCTTAATGTACATTAAAACGTATGTTGTTGATTTAGTTTGGCTTAAGGTCACAAATTATAGAAAAATTTTGAGAAAATATTGTTAAATAAAAACACTGTTTTTATTTTTTTAATTTTTAACTAAAATTTTGTTTTACTTCCGATATTTCAATCAATCATCGTGGATCATCTTCAGGGATTTTATAAAAATTTAAAAGTTTCTTTCTGTGAGTTGAAAGCTCTAGTGTGCATATTTTTGTACATTAAACCCTTTTATTTCTCTTCTGCTTTTCTCCATGGAAACCTTTTTAAGTTTCATATTGTTTAAAACATGAAAAAAACTTTAATTTTTTTTTAAACAACATTTTACATTTATTCTTATTAAAATAATCTCCACTAAACCACAATGTTATTTTTAATGAGTAATTATTATTTTTATATGTAGACCGCTGTATGTGTTATTCATTTAATACGTGACTTTGATTTATTTTAAAAAATATTGTATAAAATTAAAATTATTTATGTAGTACAAGAATTTATAAGTGTAAAGATCTATGACCTTTTGTTGTTAATGATGTCCCCATAGTAAACTTTCTTTGAAAATCCATTTACACATAATCTTCACTTTTTTAAAGTAAACTACAAAAGATATTTTTTATATATTTTTTTAAATAAATGTCTAGAGATTTAAAAATTTTTCTTTGCAATCATAACAATTATTTGCCAATTATAAAAATTAATAGGAAATTATAATTGAAAGACTTTTTTGCAATTTCAGATTTTTTTTCAATTCAAATGTAGAATTTTATTTTAAATTCGCATTAAAATTAAAAATTATTATATTATTTAACTTGAATTGGTCTTATAAAAATATTTTTTAATTAAAATTTTTGATAAACTATTTATTTGAATTGTATAACTACATTTGAAAAACAATAGAGTAGCTGGAAGTTCTAAAATTGTTTATTTAAGTACTAAAATTAAACAGGGATATTCCAAAAAATTTCACCAACTGTTCGGAAACATGGCTTTGAACGTCACTGACAACTTGGCGCATTTTTTTGTATGGCAAAACAGTTTATCTTACGATTTTAAACGTCCGGTCAAATTTTAATTCTCCTAGACCAAAAACTTATGTGGAACGAATTTGAGGCCAATCGGATTAAATTAGACAAATTTCTGAATAGTGGATGACATTTTTTGGAATTGCCAAATAGGAAAATGTGCTCGTTTAATTAGAGTATAGTTCATTTTCCCATTTTTAGTTCATTGACATTATTCTCAAAAGCCCAACAGAATTCTTTAAAAATGTATTAAAAAAAATATTTTTTATTAACTTTTTTTACAATTTTCAGCCCACTCTGATACTTAAATTTCATACTTTTGTTGTGGTTTTGCCTGCATTTTATCACAATTTTCTGATCATTTATAATCCGATTATGTTGCAAAATTTTATTACGTATTTTTTTAAGTACAGTCGAACCCGGTTATAACGAACTCCGAGGGACCAGTGAAAATAGTTCGTTATAAGCGAAGTTCGCTATAAGCGGGGTATATTTTATATCAACCAAGTTTTATTTCCAAAAAAAAAGTTCCAATTTGATTTTATTTAACGTTTTTTTTTTAATTAACTACTTTTTGAGAAGAAAGAATTAAAAATATAAATAAATTTTATCAAAATTATATTATTAACCAAAATTTTCTAACTTTTTGTGAGTTTAGTAAACATAATTGCCGCACATTTTAAAATATTTTTGGGAGTTCGTTATAAAAAGGTAAATATACATGATATTGTGTTCCTGGGACCATAAAAAGTAGTTCGTTTTAACCGAGGATTCGTTATAACCGAGTTCGTTATAAAAGAAGTATTTTGTGTGGAAATTGCTGGCAAAACGTCGGGACTTTGAAATTAGTTCGTTATAACCGAGAATTCGTTATAACCGAGTTCGTTATAACCGAGTTTGACTGTATAAAAGAAAGTCTGATTCCTAGTGAAGAATTTCAAAGAGAAACAAGCAGAAATGTTAAATTCGACTTGGCCGAATCCATGAATACCCTTCACAATGCCCTTTTGAAGCGATAGAAAATTTTCAAAAGTGAAAAAAATTTACAATTTTTTATTAGATTTATGAAAGGTTTTATAAATATAACCAAAAAAAAATTCATAAAATTTTATGAAACTCTTCATAAATATTTTGAAATGTTTCATAACTACGATGAAACATTTCCTAGATTTAATTTTTTTTTCTTAAATATTTCATCATATTAGGAAACTATTTCATAGTATTTATGAACCACTTCATTGGTACTATGGAATAGTTCCATTATTATAATACAATACTTAAAAAAATAATATTATTTTTATGAAATGTTTCATAGCATTCATGAAACAGTTACATTGGACGAACTTTAATGACAAGTTTTATTATATTTATGAAAAGGTTTCATAGTATTTATGAAATGTTTCATTAATATAACAAATGCATTATATTTTTTAGAAATAAAATTTATGATATTTATGTTCATTGAAAGAACTAAAATAAGAAATTAAAATTTTAAAAATCGTCGTTAGGAGCTATAATTGCTTTGCCCCAAATTCTTAATCTTATGACACGTTTATGAATTTTTTTTATGAACTTAATTTTTCATAAAACTTCATTGTATTTAAGAAGGTTTCATAAATATAATGAAATTTTTTGACAAAAATATTTATGAAACCATGTCATTAATATTATGATGCAGACAGACGGACGAACACCGTTAGATTGACTTTATGGGGTCTCCGACCGATATTTCGATGTGTTACAAACGGAATGACAAACTAATATATACCCTCTACCCCTAGTGGATGATAAAAAAAAAACAGAAAATAATAAAAAACATAGTGTAGTAATTTTCTTTATTACTGTATATTAATAATATCTGAAACGTAATGATGATGAGATGGTGATGAAAGAAGAATATAATACATACTCTTAGGGATGAAATCCCAAGTGATATGAATCGATTAGTATGGATTTCGTTACTCCCGGAGCTAGGAGAGATTTCTGGATTATGTACTACTTTGCTACAAAGATCTAGTAATACTTTTAGTACAATTCTAAAAAAGATTACGACTTTTAGAACATTTGCAAAGAAGGGTATGACTTTAAGTACACTTTGGAGTAAAGTAAATTTCAAAGAAAATGTACTTTTTTTAGTACATTGTAATCTTTTAAGTACTTTGTAATATTTTTAGTACTTTTAAAACTTTTAGTATATTGCAAAATTTTTAGTAATATTTTTAGTACATTATAAAAAGTTTGCTGGAATCTTTGTTTTATTGGATAAATATTTTAAAGTTGCTAGATCTTCAAAAGGTCTCAAAATTGATTCATTTGTGTCCCCTCAATCTAAGAAATTGTCTATAAATAAGACATTTCATGTAGTGGAGGCTTTTCTCACAACATAGCAAACTCCAACTTTTATCACACTTTCGAGAAAATTTTAAAACATTAAAAAATGTACTTAAAAGTGCATTTTTAAAGAAAATTAAATTTTTTAATACATTTTAATATTTTTAGTACATTTTAAAAAGTTTGCTGGAATCTGTGTCTTTTTTGGATAAATGTTTTAAAGTTGCTAGATAATTTTCAAAAGGTATCAAAATTCTACCATTTGTATCCCCCTTAATTTCGGAAATGGTCTATAAATACGAGAATCCATGTACTGGAGGTTTTTATCAACAACAAAACAAATTTTTAGAGTCCGACCGAAAACATTTTAGGGTAAGACTTTTAGTACACTTTCGAGTAATTTTGAAAACATTAATAAAATTTAATTTAAAGTATGTTTTTAATTTAAAGACATATACTTTTTTAGTACATTGCAATATTTTTAGTACATTCTAACATTGTTGGTACACTGTAATTTGTTAAATATATTGTAATTTTTTTAGTACATTGTAATTTTTTTAGTGCATTGCAATATTTTTAGTGGATTGTTATATTTTTAGTATATTTATGAATCTATTTGTATGGATTTTGTTGTTGTAAATAGTTGAGATCAGTTTTTGTATTCACGGAGCTGGGGGAAATTTCTAGATTAGGTACTACTTTGCTACAAAGAATAGTACTACTTTTAGTACACTTCCAGAGAAGATTACGGCTTTTAGTACACTTCCTAAGTAAAGTACGTTCAAAGAAAATGTAAATTTTTAAGAACATTGTAATATTTTAGTACATTGTAATATTATTAGTGCGTTGTAACATTTTTAGTACATTGTAATATTTTTAGTACGTTGTAATAATTGTATTAGTACATTGTAATATTTTATTACATTGCAATATTTTAAGTGTACATTGTGATATTTTTAGTACATTTTAATATTTTTAGTACATTGTAATATTTTAAGTACATTGTAATATTTTAAGTACATTGTAATATATTTAGTACATTGTAATATATTTAGTACATTGCAATATTTTTAGAACATTCTAATATTTTAGTACATTGTAATATTTTTAGTACTTTGTAATATTTTTAATATTTTTAGTACATTGTGATATTTTATGTACATTGTGATATTTTTAGTACATTGAAATATTTTACTACATTGTAATATTTTCAGTACATTGTAATATTTTTAGTACATTTTAAAAATTTTGCTGGAATCTTAAGTTTTTTTGACAAATATTTCAAAGTTGCTAGATATAGTACAGTACAGATGATTTAGTACATTTATGTCTCTTAGAATAAAATCCCAAGTGATATGAATCGATTTGTATAGATTTTGTTGTTGCAAATAGTTTAGATCTGTTTTTGTATTCACCGAGCTGAGAAAGATTTCAAGATGAGGTACTACTTTGCTACAAAGAAATAGTACTACTTTTAGTACACTTCCAGAGAAGATTACGACTTTTAGTACACTTCCAAAGTAAAGTAAATTTCAAAGAAAATGTACTCTTTTTTAAAATTATCTGTAGATTGTAATTTTTTTAGTACATAGTATATTTTCAAAAAAAATTAACTTTTTTAGTACATTGTAATATTTTTAGTACATTGTAATTACTTTAAAGTACATTTTCAAAGAAAATGGATTTTACTTAGATGTATTTTTGAATTCTCGGAGCTGGGGGAGATTTCTAGATTATGAACTACTTTGCTCCAAAGAAAACGTACTACTTTTAGTACAATTCCAGATAACGTTACGACTTTTAGTACACTTCCATAGTACAGTAAAATTCAAAGAAAATTTATTTTTTAGTTAATTTTCAGTGCTGTATGCTATGAATGAAATAACGAAACAAATAAATAACTATATTTTTAAAAAAATATTCAAATAAGCGATTATTTAAATATTTTGAAAATGAATAATATTTATTTGCTATTATTTAAATAACGAAAAATTTAAATAATTTTTTCTGATTGATTATTCAAACAAAAAAAAATAAATTTTTCTTATTATTCAACAAAAATTTTTGAATAATTTTGGTTATTCACAAAAATATCAAATAAATAACGTATTATTCAAACAAAAAAAATAAATATTCTTGAAAATTTTGTGTTTGAAAAAGAAATGTATTTTTTTATTTTGTCATTTATTATACAGTGAAACATAAATTTATTCATACAAAATGGTTTTGTTTTAAAATTAGGTTCGTTTAAAAAATTTTATTTTTGAATTTTTAGGAGAATTGTTGTATAGAGAATGCTATTAAAACTATAAAAAGCCCAATTGAATTTCAGAAAAGCTAAGTTGTAATTTATAAAAAGTCAATTGAAATACAGAAAAGTTATGTTGTAATTCAGGAAATTCCAATTGAAATCCTTCTTTTCTGTCATCCTTCTCTCCCACTCCATTTTAAGCTTCACTGGTGATATTATTGTAGCTTTAATTTGAGGCCCCCAATTCATTATTAATACTCTTTCGCCAAGTCTATGATGGAGCACCAGGGGAGGGATCCGGGGGACATTGAGGGACACCTTCCCACTCGTGATAAATGTTAGCAAATTCATTTATTATAATTTTTACAATAAAGCAAGGATGGGTACCAATACCTTTTCAATACCAATACCCTTTAATAACAATTTTAATTGAAAACCAATACCGAAGAAAAACTAATACCTTTATTTGGGCGTGAGTTTGCGTGATTTAATTTTTGATTTTACTTATTTAATTAGAATTTTTTCATTTCTTGCAAAAAAAAAAAATGTTAGCTGTTTTTTTTTTTTTTTTGTAAGAAAATTTGTTTGCGTGAGTAGAGCTTGCAAGACTCATGCGTGAGCGTGTTTGAATCTGTCGTGAGTTACGCGTGAGCGTGAGAAATTTTAATTTCAATCACGTGATTGTGAGTGAGTGAAAAAAAATTGCGCTAGTGATTAGTGAGTGATAAGTTTTTTTTGCGTGAGCGTGAGTGAGTGTGAGTCAAAATCCACTCACGCGCCCATCTCTACTGTAAACGATATGTTTTTGTTTTTATCCTTGATCGATTTAAAGACTTCCTAGTAATATCCGCGTGTATCTCCGTCTGTCTGACCCTATTTCTGCAGAAAGTACGAAAGAGAAAAACTAAAGAAAATTAAGAGCTCAAACGTGTAAGCTATAGGTGTTAGGATTCGAAGAAGAAATCAACACTTCATTCCCCATTTCAGGTATTAGGATTCTTTGAAGAAATCAACACTTCATTTTCATAAGAAATGCCTAAAAGTATTTAAAATATTCAGCGTACATTTTGACCATTAAGGTTTAGTTAGCCTAAAAACGTCAACTTAACGTTAACTCTATGCAATGTTCATTAAGCAAAATAGTACAAAACATTCTTATTTATGTTTTGTTTCTTTTTTTTGTTAAGTTAGAGAAATTTTATTCCCAACAAAACTTCTTTACGTTTTTACTTGACATAGAAGTAAGAAAAATAATAAAGACTAGGTTAGCTACCCGTTACCGTCACCTAACGTAGCGAAGCGGTCAAAATCATATACAAAATCCCGTAACCTTCTGCAAAGAAGAATAATTGCTCTCACTTCTTCCCATCTAACAAAAACCTCTCTACGCTACGTTAGGGTACGGTTACGGGTGCATTTAAAAATAGAATAATACATTCAAAAATATTTTTTTTTTTTTCTATAGGAAAAATTTTTAATTGTATACATATGCATTTTTTTTTATTTAAATAAATTTTGTGTAGTAGAAAGATTTTAGAGTTAATACTAAAGAATATTTTCTTAATAATGTCACCAAAGCCAAAAACCTTGAAAATCTGAGTAAATATACATCCTCACAGGACTTTTTGTTATATTTGAAAAATATCTGAAAGTATTTTAAAAACTTCAGTATTTTCCATAGGAAAATGTTTTAACAAAATTTTAAAATAGTAAAAATCTAAAGATTTCAGTTCGAGAAAATTTACAAAGAATATTCTAACTAATGTTTTAGTAAAAAAACGCTTTGTTAAGAAGTTTACTATTAAACAATATTAGTTTGTAAAAATAATTTTCTGTTTCACTGTATAATAAATGACAAAATAAATAAAATACATTTCTTTTCAAACACAAAATTTTCAAAAATATTTGTTTTTTTTTTTGTTTGAATAATACGTTATTTATTCAATTTTTTGTGAATAACCAAAATTATTCAAAAATTTTTGTTAAATAATAAGAAAATTTCTTTTTTTCCTGTTTGAATAATCAATCAGAAAAAATTATTTGAATTTTTTGGAAACAAATATTATTTTATTTATATGAAATTGAATAAAATAAAATTGTATTTTATTCAAATCAAAATAAATAAAATAACAGATCATTTTATTTTTTGATAAGCAACTAAAATATTAAAGTATTTTATTTTTTCCAAAAAATTCAAATAAAAGTATTCAATAATGCAGCTTTGTTAATTTTTAAAATTATCAGTAGATTGTAATTTTTTTAGTTCATTGTAAATTTTTAAATAAAATGTACCTTTTTAGTTCATTGTAATATTTTTAACAATATTTTTAGTACATTGTAATATCTTTAGTATATTGTAATATTTTTAGTGCATTGCAACATTTTTGGTACATTGTGATACTTTTAGTACATTTTAATATTTTTAGTACATTGTAATATTTTTATTACATTGAAATATTTTTAGTACATTGTTATATTTTTAGTACATTGTAATATTTTTAGTACATTGTGAAATTTTTAGTACAGTGTAATATTAATAGCACATTGTAATGTTTTTAGTACATTGTAATATTTTTGGTACTTTGTGATATTTTTGTACATTTTAATATTTTTATTACATTGTAATATTTTTAGTTCATTGTAATGTTTTTAGTTCATTGTAATATTTTTTGTATACCCGAGTAAAAAAGTTCCTATATAGTTGTATATAATTTTATAAACATCATATATGATTAAATAGAATTATATAGAATTTGATGCGAAAAATGAGTCGATAAAACTATATAAAATTTGATCAATGTTTCATATATTTTGATAAATTTTTTATATAATTTTATGCGAAATTTGGACCCCTAATTTTATATAATAATAGCAAAATTATATAATTAGATATAATTATATAAAAATATATAAAATTGTATAAAACCGTATGAAACTATATAAAGTTACATAAAATTATATATAATTATATATAATTAAAACAAAATTTTATGATTTATATAAAACTTGATATAATTTTATATAACTTTATAAAATTATATATTGTTTTATATAATTTGATATAGTTGTACATAATTATATCGGATTATATAAATTTGCTTTTGTTATATAAAAATAGGGATCCAAATTTCGCATAAAATTATATAAAAAATTTATCAAAATATATGAAACATTGATCAAATTTTATATAGTTTTATCGACTCATTTTTCGCATCAAATTCTATATAATTCTATTTAATCATATATGATGTTTATAAAATTATATACAACTATATAGGAACTTTTTTACTCGGGTATTGAATTATTTTTAGTACATTGTAAGTAGAAATGTACTTTTTTAGTTAATTTTTAAAATTATCAGTAAATTGTATTTTTTTTAGTACATAGTACATTTTTAAAGAAAATGTATCTTTTTAGTTCATTGTAATATTTTTAGCAATATTTTTAGTACATTGTAATATTTTCAGTATATTGTAATGTTTTTGGTACATTGTAACATTTTTAGTACATTGTTATATTATAATTACTACATTGTAATATTTTTAGTACATTGTAATATTTTTGGTACATTGTGATATTTTTAGTACATTGTGAAATTTTAAGTACATTGTAATATTTTTAGCACACTATAATATTATTGTTAGCATATTGTAATGTTTTTAGTACATTGAATTATTTTTAGTACATTGTAATAGTAGTATAAATATTGTAATATTTTTAGTACAATGTCATATTTTTAGTACATTGTAAAATGTTTACTACATTGTAATATTTTAAGTTTATTATAATATTTTTATTACATTTCCTATTTTTAGTATATTGTTATACTTTTAGTACATTTTGAAAAGCTTGCTCGAATCAGAATTTTTTTAAAAAGTTTTTTTTTATAAATATTTTAAACTTGCTGGATAATCTTTAAGGGGTTCCCAAATTCATAAATTTGTATGCCCCTGAATCTCCATTTAGTGGAGGTTTTTCCACAATATAAAAAATGTTGATTAATTTATTACTTGGTATACCTTCCTTTTTCCAGCTCACAGTTGGAGTTGTCAGTCATGGTTAGTGTTTCACAACTAAAGTGTTTGAAGTATGAATGATACTTTGTAGTTTTATGTGCATTTTATGAATATAATTTTTAGCTTTTATCACTTTTTTTTTTGTGCTGAGCTGTGGTTGTCATATGCAATTTGTTAATGAAACAGAAGATGTTGATAGAATAAAGTATAAATTTATTTTAGAAATTATTAAAGAAAATTTTAGATAAGACTAATAAAAATTATTAAAGTATGATTTTCTAAATGGTTCTTTAAATTGATGGCAAACTCGAAAAGGACATTTTTGTGGTAAAGTACACAAAATAAGTGCCACTCATTTGAAAATGTAGTAAAGGTGTAGTAAAAAAAGTAAAGTTTATTTGAAATTTTCATTTTTCACCGATAATTTGCAAAAAATATTTTTTTTCTTTAAAAAAAAAGTACTAAAAAGGTGTAATAAAAGTAGTACGCTTTTTACAAAAGTGTACTCAAAGTAAAACCCTTTCATCAAAAGTGTACTAAAAGTATTGCCCTTTACTCGAAGGTGTACTAAAAACTGTACTACTTTATGTACACTTTCATGAAAAGGGGAAGTGTACATAAAGTGGTACTCTTTCCTTAAAAGTGTTTTAAAAGGCTACTTAAATTAGTACATTTTCTTCAAAAGTGTACTTAAAATAGTACTCTTTTTTTGAAGGTATACTTCGGTAAGGTGTTTTTTTGTAATAAAAGTAGTTCATTTTCTTTGAAAGTATACTAGACGGTTCTACTAAAAGTGTACTAAATTAAGTACTTTTTTCGAAAGTAGTAGAAACACTTTCATCCTCTTCCTTTGAATGTGTAACACAAGTAGTACATTTGCTTTAAAATAGTACTATAATTAGTAGTCTTTCTTCAAAAACGTACCAAAAGTGTAACCGCTTTTTTGAAAATGTGCTTAAAAAACTATTTAAAGTAAAGTTCTGTTAAACTGTACTCTTTCTTTGAAAATGTACTAAAATCTTCGTTTATTTAATATAAAAAAAAACATTAAGAAACTAAAAGAATATTTATTATTTGCATTTTATGCATTTTTTTGATTTTTCCAATTATCCATTTCTAATTTCTTCCAACACTTGGTATTTTCATAACCAAACTCTCCTCCATATCAAATATATTCAAGGCTGTACAAAAATCTTCAAATAATATTTGATTCGTATTTGAAGTATCCATTTCCGAAATGATAGTTGTAACGACATTAAAAATTTGTTCAGTATTCCAAATATCCGAAAATAATTTATGGACCACATTTATTAAATCCGATTCAGAAATTATGCCATTTTTATCAATGTCATACATATTGAAAAGTACTAAAAGAAAAATAATTAAAGTTTTGCATAAATTTTACAAAGTTTTTAGACTTAAGTTTGTTAAATTTTTAGTTAAAATAAATAAAAATTTGTTGTTTATTCTAATTTTTCATTGTGCAATAAAAAAGATTTTATTCTAGTTCGAGGTCATTTAGTTTTTGGGGTTGCTTCTTATAAAAGACAAATTCTCTCGTACTAAGAGTAGGGTTACCAAGTTTGCATACTTTTTATTTAAAATAATGCAAAACCGTATTAATTATGCAATGAAAATGGGATTATTATAGTTCGAGGCTTTGTTATGTCAATTAGTAATGGGGAACATGAAAAGGCCTCGAACTAGAAACAATTTTTTTCATTGCACAAATAAAAGGTCGAATAAATAACTAATTTTTATTATTTTTAATAAAAATTTAACAAACTTGGTATTATCATTATTTTTAATAAATAATGGGGAAATAAGTGACCTCGAACTAGAATAATTTTTTTTTATTCCAATTTTTTAAAAATTTTTAGAAAAATTAAAAATTATAGAATTTTTGGCAAATTGAAATAAAAGTCAATTTCAGCCAAATTGAATTTTTAATTTTAAACTTACATTTCAATTTCTTTTCCTTGATCTCTTCTATCACTTCCCGTTTAGTACTTAAAGTATTAGCTTGAAATATGCTCAAATATTTAGCAAAATCTATAAAGTTTATAAGTTTTTTATCTCCAAACATGGACGTTAATAATATGGATAATATTGGATTTCGTTGTAATCTAGCCATAGATAAAAATGATTTTTTCCGTAAGTGTCGGGGAGGAAATTCCAAAGAATCTTTACCAATTGTACAAAAGCATTTGTATAAATGATTTATTTGTCCAGATTTTACTATAAAAGAAGGACACAACAGGATAATTAAAATTATTTAATTAAATTAATTCGTTTTTTTTTGTCTCACAATTGGTGGTGTCTTTCAAAATCTTTATGTATTCTGCGGGACACAATGGTTTATCTTGCGGATTTTTGTTAAAACAACGACGAAAACAAAGAAACATTATTAATTTTTTGAGTACTAAAAATAAATTGACAATAGTTGAAAAATTGAAAATAAGTAATTTATTTATGTATTTGATAAAAAAATTAATAGTATTCATAGAGATGGGCAAAGGGTAAATACCCAAATGGTAAATACCCGGTTAAATAGGTAAAATAGGTAAATTGGGTAGAAATGAGTAAATATAATCTATGTTGTAGAAAATTTGTTGAACAAAAACATTTTGCAGCAAAATTTAATGAATTTTATACTAAAAACAAGTAAGAAAATTATAGTCGGTTAAGACCGACCGTATAATACCCTACAACAGAGTTTCCCGGGAAATGGATCCCAAGTTGAAACATGGACTGATTAGATCTATATTTTATAAAATCTTTAATAAGTGTAAAAAGCACTCACAAATCAAATTTGAGTGGAATAGGCTTCTTTTTGTTGACAATAAACCGCTTCAACAGAATATCGGGCGAAATTTTCACATGGGACCTAAGTCCAAAAATGGTCCGATGATAATCAGATTTGATAAGGTTATTAAAATACGCCTTTAACATACACAAACAAAATTTTAATTAAATATTTTCTATTTTCATGAAATTTGAGAGATTTATGTAAAAATCGGGAAGGTGGTTTGTATGGGGGCTACAAATTTCGAAAAGATACCTCTTAAAATGCGGTTATTAGAGTCATTTTAGCCAAAACTAAAGAGGACCTTTGTATGGGGGCTAGGTCTAAATATGGACCGATTTAGGCTTCGTCCTTGTGCCAAAAGAGGCTTAAGTTTTAAATTTCCAGTCAATTGATTAAAAATTGCGACCTGTATCGTGTTTACAGCGTTTACATGGACAGACGGACGGACGGTTGGACATTGCAAAATCGACTCAAAAATTGATTCTAAGTCGATCGATATACTTAAAAGTGGGTCTAGGACCAATATTTCAGGTAGTTACAAACATCAGCACAAACTCATTATACCCTGTACCACAGTGTGGTGTAGGGTATAAATTCGCTCTCACCGTTGTCTCCGTCATTATTGGGGTCTCCGTGGTCAACATACAAAGACTACTGGTCGTCGTGGTCGCACCGTTGGTGTATCCAAGAAGAAGTAATAGTAGTTAGAAAAAATAGTACTTTTTTAGAGAAAATAGTACTCTTTTAAGAAAAATTGAAAAAAGTACTTTTTTAGAGAAAAAGTGTTCTTTTTTTTAGAAAAAGTGGCGCTTTTTTTGTGATATAGTACTCTTTTAGAAAAGTACTATCTCACCTTTAAGACAAAAACGTATTTTTTTCTGAAAAAAGTACTTATTTAAAAAAATTGTACTTTTTTTTCCTAAAAAGTATTATTTATGAAATTATAGTGCTTTTTTTTAAAAAAAATAAATTAATTTTTAGAAAAAAATTTACTTTTTAGACAAAAAAGTACTTATTAAAAAAGTAAATTTTTTACTACTTTTTTAGAAAAAAAAGTACTTTGTTCTAAAAAAAGTATATTTTTTTTAAAGAAGTATCTTTTTAAAAAAAAGCATATTTTTTTACAAAGGTATCTTTTTTAAAAGAGCCTATATTTTTTTAAAAAAAGTATCTTTTTTTAAAAAAAGTATCTTTTGTTAAAAAAAGTATCTTTTGTTAAAAAAAGTAGTCCTTTCTATAAAAGGTACTTTTTCTAAAAAAAGGTACTTTTTCTAAAAAAGGTACTTTTTCTAAAAAAAAAAGGTAAAAAATACGTTTTTATCTTAAAGGATAAAAAAACCTTTAAGATAAAAACGTATTTTTTTCCGAAAAAAAGTACTTACTTAGAAAAATGGTACTTTTTTGCCTAAAAAGTATTATTTAAGAAAATATAGTACTTTTCTTTAAAAATTAAATTAATTTTTAGAAAAAAATTCACTTTTTAGACAAAAAAGTACTAATTAAAAAAGTAATTTTTTTATTACTTTTTTAGAAAAAAAGTACTTTGTTCTAAAAAAAGTATATTTTTTTAAAAAAAGTATCTTTTATTAAAAAAAGTAGTCTTTTCTAAAAATTGTACTTTTACTAAAAATATATCTTTTTCTAAAAAAAGGTACTTTTTCTAAAAAAAGTATAAGTATTTTTGTCTAAAAAAGTTACTTTTTCTAAAAAAAGGATTTTTTTCTAAAAAAGGTACTTTTTCTAAAAAATTTACTTTTTCTAAAAAAAGTACTTTTTTCTAAAAAAAGTACTAAAATTTTCCAAATATGTATCAGATAGAAAAAGTCTCAGATTCTGAGACATTTTTTCTATATAGAAAAAGTCTCAGATTCTAAAAAAATTTTTCTATATAGAAAAATTTTTTCCTATAGAAAATGCCTAAGATTCAGAGACATTTTTTCTATATAGAAAAAGTCTCAGATTCTGAGACATTTTTTCTGTATAGTAAAAGTCTCAGATTCTGAGACATTTTTTCTATATAGAAAAAGTTTCAGATTCTTAGACATTTTTTCTATATAGAAAAAGTCTCAGATTCTGAGACATTTTTTCTATATAGAAAAAGTCTCATATTCTGAGACATTTTTTCTATATAGAAAAAGTCTCAGATTCTGAGACATTTTTTCTATATAGAAAAAGTCTCAGATTCTGAGTCATTTTTTCTATATAGAAAAAGTCTCAGATTCTGAGTCATTTTTTCTATATAGAAAAAGTCTCAGATTCTGAGACATTTTTTCTATATAGAAAAAGTCTCAGATTCTGAGACATTTTTTCTATATAAAAAAAGTCAGATTCTGAGACATTTTTCCTATAGAAAAAGACTCAGATTCTGATACATTCTTCCTATAGGAAAAGCCACTTTAAATCTTAAATAAAATGAAAAACTAACGATTTAAATTTGCAGTGTTTTTTATTATACATTTGTCAAGTTCTTTTTAATTGCGACGTATACCTGATACAGTTAAGTATACGTCCTGTGTACTGAAGTAATGATGTTATAATGACAAAATGTTTTAATAGGAATATTTTTTAAAAATTTTTAAAATTTTAAAATTAATGGATTTCATTTCAAAATTAAAAAGAATTAAAATAATCCTCAATTCGGAAAATATTTATAGCTCTGGAACAGCTGTAAGTACTACTCCTAAAGCACTTAATACAGGCCCCAATATTCCTAATATATCCTCTAATATTGGCAATAAAACTTTTAATAGATCACCTATTGCTTTCAATACTGGATATAATTTTCCTAGATGTGGTACGATACTCAACACTGCAGTTAAAGTGCCCGTCAAATCGGAGGTCAAATCAGTTGCCACTTTTAGCACACCATCACCGTTACATTGTTTAATATTGAAGATAGCAAGAAAAATAAACTGAAAGAAATTAAAAATAAATTCAAATATTTTTGAAATGCAATTATTATGAAAAACTTAAATTTTACGAAGAGGTATTTTTTAATCCAGCCTTAAACTTACATTTATTGCTATAACAGTTATCAGAAATTTTCTAAAATATTTTAAATTTAGGCGAAACATTTTTAGTTTTTAAAATTATCTTTTTAAAACTGATATCGTATTAGAAAAACTCTGCGTTTTTAAACAAAAAATTTTCGGATTTCATAAACTTTTTTTATACTTCCTGCACGACTTCAATTAAGCAGTTTATAGCAAACACATGTTTTTTAAAAATATTTATTGCAAAAATTAATAATAGTGAAAATTGAATTGATAACAAATTTTAGGGTTGAAAATTATCTAATTTTTTCTGTTCTAAAATCAATTTTAACACAGAAAGAATTTAAAACGATTTTCAATCAGGAAAAAACACAGCTTCAATAATTTTTTTTGATTGAAACTCTTACGATGAAGGAAATTGTTATAACAATCAATAACTTTTGCTGATTAATTGAATACTTTTTCAATTAAACATTTTTCGATGACAAATTTCATCAACTTTTTATTTTTAGTCAATTAAAATAATGATTGATTTAACGAATGAACTGTAAGCTTATGACAAAACTATGAAGAAACCCATCAAAATTTTCTGTTCCAAATAATCGGTTCCAGAACACATCATATTACCCTTCAACCGGTTCTACTTAACATTCCAGAATCAATGATTTTTGTTTGAAATTGTCCCGAAAGCAATCGTTTTTTAGAGCAAGTAGTTTTTTTGAAAAATAATTTTACATAGAAAATTTTGTTGTGATTACCGTAGAATACATTTGAGGAGGTTCATAACAAAACGCGCCAATTCCACCATAACAGTTTTTTGGATAAACGCATAAAAGTAATTAAAGATAGTTGCATATATTTTTTTTTTTTTAACAATTATTGTGGTATTATAGTTTTCAACAAACAATACAAATCACAAAAAAACTAATATATCTCGCAATTAGTTTTTAAGTTATTTAGATAACAAAAATGGAATTGTTGCGTTTTGCTCCGTCACATAGTATTTGTCTCGTTTTGCTCTGAACACTATTGGAAATGTTGCGTTTTGGTATGAACTGGGTTTGAAATAATGGCTTTTTGCTGTGAATAAAATTTTTATTTAAAATGCAACAGTTGTATAGGTAAATGAAAAACACTTTTTTATATTAACAATAAATATTAAACTAAATTTATTTTATTCAAATTCTTTATATTAATGATTTAAAATTAAATTAACTATTTCAATTTCTTTAAATTAATGATATTTACTAAATTAAATTTATTTAATTCAAATTTTTACATTACATTAAAATAATAAAAAAATGAATATTGTGTTTTACACTTTGATTTCAGTGTCATACTCCAAACAATCGCATAAAATTGTGTCATCTTCATCAAAGGCGCTATTTCCTTGCTGATCTGAAAATATCTTTGCATAATACTCTAACTCCGAAATGTTTGACCACTGTTGGCCGTAATGCTTTTCCAACAGTTTAAGAATATCTTTTTTCTTTTCCAAACTAATTGCAACACCAAGAGGAAATTCATCAATCCACTTGGGAGGTATTTTGCCTCGTTTTAGGTAGCTGATAAACTTTTCGTTTCCTTCAACTTTGTAAGTTTCAAAAGTTTTAATTACACATTGCTTCTGTTTATTTGAAGAGAGTTTAAAATAAATTCTTTTCATATTTTGTATGCCGTTGATGGGACGGTAATATTCTGCCAACATTTTCAAATCTTTAAGGTGCCAATCCTTTCCTAATATTTTAACCTGTCCATGTAAAGAATAAATTTGATGGTAATCTTCTTTCACAAAAATAGTAGTATTTTTTCGCAAGTCTTTTTCAACGCGTCCAAAAACTCGATCAGCTGGCAGAAAACTATGACCACGGACAGGAAAATATAATTCCACTTGTTTTAGCTGCTTGGGCGCGTTATTTAACATCCAATGCATTAAAGTATGTATGATATGCATATTCTTGTTTTGCCCACCACAACCGTCGCAAAATAATCGTAAGGTATCTACATCCGACAAATTGAGTGCACCGAAATGTGCCAGTAATGCAGAACCAACGCAAATAGCACCTCGTCCGGCTTGATCTTCCGTCCAGGTATAAAACACTGGAGTTTTAGATTGCATGTCGACAACACATAGCGTATAGTATCCAATTTGCCTTGAATAAAAGGAGTCTTGAATTGGGGTTCGTGGTAATGGTTGAACTTGTTGCATATCGAAACAAAGGCTTACGGATCTAGGAGGCTCATTTCTGGCAAATTTATAGAAAGTGTTAGCCCTTAACTTGTGAATCCTTTGTTGAGAAATTAGCTGCTGTTTTAAAACCACATTTTTTTCCGTTTTGATTTTATGCTTATTTAATACACATTGAGCACACACATCTGTCGCTGGGGAAGAGAATCCTATGTTAAGAGTATTAAAAATATTCCAAAAATATGTCTTTTTAACTTTCAGTGAACTATCTACTGAATCGTTATAAAGTCTCCATAATTTCGTTATATTGAGTTCTGCTGAAAGATAGCATCTTTGGGATTTTTTTCTATTGTAATGGCTCTCTTTTGCTGGTAGTTTTTTAAGGAATTTTAGTACACTCTCTTTTTTTGGTTTAAACCTAGCTGTAAGCCTATCTCCACCTCGGTTCTCTTTAATAATATTACCATCATGAACAGTTTTTGCAATACTATTCACTCTTCGCTTTGTAATCGACAAAGCTTTCAAAAAGAAGGATTGACATACTCTCTTAGATTGCTTTTTGTGTTTCAGAAAATAGTTGCATGAGAATTTCTTTTTTATTAATGGTGTATACTTGTGGCGCTTGGGCATTATGGGATGAATCAACCGCGTTAAATACAGATCCTGTTCCATTTTTGTTTTGTTTTTGTAAAATAGACCACGATTGAGAATAATCAAATGCCTATTAAACAGCCCACATTTATAATCACTTGTTTCCTTGTGATTGCAAGGTTTGCAAAAGGACAAAGCCAACGGATCCTTATCAGCATATCTGCGAAAAAACATATATTTTTAGATAAAATAGATAAAAAACTTAAAAAAAAAATTACTTTTTATGACGATTTTCTTGTCTTTTATTCGTTCTCTGTATAGGACCACGTTTTCTTTTTCCGATGTTTATACTCCCTACTGTTGTTTCTGCCATCGATATTTTAAATATTTTTATTTATATTTAAATTTTAAAATCACTATTCACAATTAACTTAATAAAAGCTGAAGCTATTTTCAACTGTTTTTAAATTCTTAACGTTTTACAGTTATCTTAGAGTTACCATAAAAACATAATTAATTTGTTCAAAAATCTCACGTAGTGATTTATTGCATAAATGTGGAATTGATTCATTTTGGTCTGAACCATTATGTTTGACATTAAATTGCAGTGTAATTATTGAGCTTTGGCATGTTTTATAATAATGATTATGTAGATTTTAATGTGTAGAATAGGAATCATTCAAAAAAACAAAAAACTCAAAAAGTGGAATTGGCGCGTTTTGTTATGAACCTCCTCATTTAAGAATCTATTGTAATAGAAATCTGTTCCAAAAAATTTTCCTGGAAAATTTTCCAATATGTTTTCAACAATAAAAAATAGTAAGACCCGATTAATTTTTATATTTTTCAATAAAAAATCAAATAAATTAAAGCGAAACAAAATCTGGTATCTTGAAAAATTGTAATTTGATAGTAAAAGAAAATAACAAAAATTTTGATCAAAACGTTGATTGATTCATTTAAGTTTTATTGATCAATAAATTTAATTGAAAATGTTTTGCCAATAATTTTTTGTATGTATGACATTTTTATAAACTTTATATTAATGATAATTTTTAAGCCATTAAATTAATTAATTGTAACTCATGCGTAGTGTGACGATTTTTTTCTGAGCTTAAATCACTACTCCCAAGTTTTTATGTTTTTTTTTTCTAGAAATAACTCGCTAAAATTTTTTTCTATGAGAAAACACTGATGTTTTTTCAACACTCAAAAAATGTCAGTTAAACTAACTTGACCCTAAGTATTTTGAGTAAAAACAACTGTTAAAAACAACTGCAAAAAACAACTGTTAAAAAACAACTGCAAAAAACAACTGTTGTCGTTATTTTACGGAAAATTTAGTTGACTTTAAACGACTTCATTTGAATGTTCGGGCGGGCGTGCTAATAACATAAATATCGGAATATACCCCAGATGATATTTCGATTCGTTACACACGAAATGAAACTATACTGTGGTTGGAAGATATAAAAAACCCAAAGGTCGTTTCCTTCCCAGAAGAATATCATATGCCGAATCTTAAGTTTTTAGAGTACATTTTTTAGTAAATATAAAAAGTACCAAAGCACTAATTTTTACCATTTTTACTCCATTTAATTGTTTTAACCATTTTTTTTTGATTTAGTAAAAGTACCAAATCACTTTTTATCCTTTTTACCACCCTTTAAGTGTAGGTTTTGGTACTTTTTTATTTCTTTTGGTACTTTTTTTTATTTGTTTTCAAATTGACCTAATCAATCGGGAGAAAAAAATTATTGCCAGGTACAAAAATTCGATTTGAGGACAACATTAAACAACGAGCCACCCTATTCTCTAATTTACTTGATATTTCAATAACAACTTTGTTTTGTTTAGTTATTTTGCAAAAATGTTAACGTCGAGAGTGTTTATTATTATTTTCTCAATTATTATTAGTAATATTTTAAATATTTCCACTAAATCGAATACATTTACATTTATGAAACTGGAATGTTATGTATTGGATAAAACATATTTGGATATAACAGAATGTAGTTTGAAAAAAATTAATAATAATAAAATGGCAGTGGATATCTATGTACAAATATATAATAAATCGATTAATAATGTAACGGTAAGGCGGTGACAGAAAAATCGAAAATGCGAACAGTATTTGAAAGGATATGGGACGGATTTTTATGGGCAGCACTTTGGTGGAGTTATTAAGTTGCAAGGTTTTGCAAGAAATTTGAATTAATTTTGGCAAAGGAAGAACTAATTCTTAATTTTAAAAGCAATTCTACCTTAAAACAACTTAAAAGTTAAATTTTTTTTTGGAAAATCTCACAGAATAGAAAAAATTGTATTGTAAGCTCGTTTTCAATTAAATCATTGTTGTATTAACAAACAATTTAATTGTATTGACATATAAGATAATTGATATTTTATTTTAACAACACAATTTGTCAATACAACTAAATTATTTGTTAACACAACAACGTTTAATTAAAAATCAGCCTGCAAGACAATTTTTTCTTTTCTGTGTTTTGTACCCAAGTCTACGTTTAAACTTTAAGTGCTACCTGTAAATTCCAGCCGTATCCATTTAAGTAATAGTGAGTTCTCTCAAAAAATTTCTTTCTTCCAGATTCATGCTCAACTCTTTCGTCAACTCAACAGTAAATTTCGTCCATTTTTATACAATGACATTATTGATTTTTGTGATTTTATTAAAAATCCAAAACGTAATATCTTGTGGAATTTTGTTTTTCAAGTTGCATCAAAATCATCAAATTTAAATCATACATGCCCCTTTGAGGTTAAGTACATTTAAATTAAATATTTTAAATAATAGAAAAATTAATAGTAATTATTATTTATTTTTTTTTTATTTTTCTAGCATGATGTAATTGTTAAAAATTTGATATTTGATGAAGAATTATTTAAATTTATACCGTTGGCTAGAGGGCAATATATGGTAGAATTAGAAATTGGTACCTATAATGTATATAGATCTAAAGTTAGAGGTTATTTTAAACGTTCGTAATTAGGGTAATTTATACATAAATAAATTACACTTATGCACAGGGGCGTAACCAAAATTCTATTTCCCAAAAATATTTTTTTTTAATTTCTGAGTTTGTTTCCAACCGTCTTTCCATTGAACTTAAATGTTAATGATTCAGAAAAATCAGGTTCAAATAATTTTTTTTTCCAAAAAATTCCCTATTTTCCATATAGAAAAAATCTCAGATTCTGAGAAATTTTTTTATATAGAAAAAGTCTCAGATTCTGAGACATTTTTTCTATATAGAAAAAGTCTCAGATTCTGAGACATTTTTTCTATATAGAAAAAATCTCAGATTCTGAGACATTTTTTCTATATACACTCCGCATCATAACTATAGCCGCACTGCATTTTTCGGTTTATTTAATGTTCAAGAAGTATTTTTATGAAACCTATTATGGTATATTACAGTGTTATAACAGTTCTTTTGTTTTTGTAAATTTGAGCCATCAGCTGTTTGAATTGAGAAAACGGCGACCTATAACTGTATTTCTCAGTGTTTCATAACTATAGCCGCATTTCAATAAAATCAGTTGAAATGAGTTCAAGTCAAAGTTTCGTGGCCAAATTATTTTTTTTTTTTGGTAAAATTCGTTCCTCTATTAATTTTTAAATAAAATGTCACATGGTAAATTTTTAAATGAAGTCGAAAAAGGCAAAATTTTAGCCTTTTTAGAAAGTGGTTTAATTTATCGCGAAATAAGGCGAAAAATTAAGCGATCTGACAAAGTTATCCGAAATTTTGTAAAAAATAAAAGTCTTGTTATCGTTCCAGACTCCTTTAAGACTCTACTTTTTGTAGAATTGGACACATTCAAGCCGCATTCATTACCAATCTGCGAAAGAGTTTTCATAGAATTGCTAGCAGCGTTAATAATACGGCGTTGATCTCTCTCAGGTAGCTTTTTTTTCGACCCCCTGTTTTGTTCATCCCGTATCCACTTTTATTTTTTACAAAATTTCGGATAACTTTGTCAGATCGCTTAATTTTCCGTCCAATTTCGCGATAACTTAAACCACTTTCTAAAAAGGCTAAAATTTTGACTTTTTATACCCTCCAATCACAGTATGGGGGTACACTCACTTTGTCATTCCGTGTGTAATGCATCGAAATATCGGTCTAGGCCCCATAAAGTATATATTTTATTGGTCAGTGATCGATTCTAAGACATTCTAGCGACGTCCGTCCGTCTGTCCGTCTTTCCGTCTGTCTGACGGACAGTGTCCGTGTGTAGAGGACACGATACAGTCCAAAATAAAAGAGCTAGACTTCCGAAGTTTGGCACGAATATATCTTATATTCCTAGGCAGGTTAAGTTCGGAAATGGGCAAAATCGGACCAAGGGGAAAAAAGTTCCCCCTTGGAGAACTAAACCAACCCAAGAAAAAACGCATTTTTTGCAGAGTTTTTTGTACTTTTGGTAAGCAAATGCAACATTCTTATCTCAGAAGAAGTTCAAAATCGCAAGGGGATGGTGCCCCCTAACGTCTCCCACGAACCCCCCCCCCCCAAAAAAAAACGCCACTGGATTTTTTTTTACATTTCGGAGGGTATAAAAGATTCGGCACAGCCGAATGTAACACTCTCACTTGTTCGACTTCATTTAAAAATTTTCCACGTGGCATTTTGTTTAAAAATTAATAGAGGAACGAATTTTACCAAAAAAAAAAATTAATTTGGCCACGAAACTTTGACTTGAACTCATTTCAACTGATTTTATTGAAATGCGGCTATAGTTATGAAACACTGACAAAACAGTTATTGGTCGCCGTTTTCTCAATTCAAACAGCTGATGGCTCAAATTTACAAAAACAAGAGAACTGTTATAACACTGTAATATACCATAATAGGTTTCATAAAAATACTTCTTGAACATTAAACAAACCGAAAAATGCAATGCGGCTATAGTTATGATGCGGAGTGTAGAAAAAGTCTCAGATTCTGAGACATTTTTCATATAGTAAAAGTCTCAGATTCTGAAACATTTTTTCTATATAGAAAAAGTCTCAGATTCTGAGACATTTTTTCTATATAGAAAAAGTCTCAGATTCTGAGACATTTTTTCTATATAGAAAAAGTCTCAGATTCTGAGACATTTTTTCTATATAGAAAAAGTCTCACATTCTGAGACATTTTTTCTATATAGAAAAAGTCTCAGATTCTGAGACATTTTTTCTATATAGAAAAAGTCTCAGATTCTGAGACATTTTTTCTATATAGAAAAAGTCTCAGATTCTGAGACATTTTTTCTATATAGAAAAAGTCTCAGATTCTGAGACATTTTTTCTATATAGAAAAAGTCTCAGATTCTGAGACATTTTTTCTATATAGAAAAAGTCTCAGATTCTGAGACATTTTTTCTATATAGAAAAAGTCTCAGATTCTGAGACATTTTTTCTATATAGAAAAAGTCTCAGATTCTGAGACATTTTTTCTATATAGAAAAAGTCTCAGATTCTGAGACATTTTTTCTATATAGAAAAAGTCTAAGATTCTGAGACATTTTTTTCTATATAGAAAAAGTCTCAGATTCTGAGACATTTTTTCTATATAGAAAAAGTCTCAGATTCTGAGACATTTTTTCTATATAGAAAAAGTCTCAGATTCTGAGACATTTTTTCTATATATAAAAAAAAAAAAGCCTCAGATTCTGAGACATTTTTTCTATATAGAAAAAGTCTCAGATTCTGAGACATTTTTTCTATATAGGAAAAGTCTTAGATTCTGAGACATTTTTTCTATATAGAAAAAGTCTCAGACTCTGAGACATTTTTTCTATATAGAAAAAGTCTTAGATTCTGGGACATTTTTTCTGTATAGAAAAAGTCTCAGATTCTGAGACATTTTTTCTATATAGAAAAAGTCTAAGATTCTGAGACATTTTTTCACTCTCCAAAAAAATTAATTAGTACAGTTAATCATTATTAAAATACATTTTTTATATCCACGCCCACAGAAGGGGCGGGTTTTAGCCGCTGGGTCCTCATGCAGGATTTTGAACTTTTTCTGACATAAAAATTTTGCATTTGCTTAACAAAAGTACAAAAAACCTTGCAAAAAAATGCGGATTTTCTGTGGTCCAAGGGGGAACATTTTTCCTCTTCGTCCGATTTTGCCCAATTCCGAACTGAACCAGCCTATGACCATCAGACATATTTGTGCCAAACTTCGGGAGTCTAGCTCTTTTATTTTGGACTGTATCGTGTCCTCTAGAGACGGTCAGACAGACGGACAGAGGGACAGACGGACGAACTGACAGACGGAATATGCTAGAATATCTTAGAATGTTTATGGGGTCCTGCACCGATATTTCGATTTGTTACACACGGAATGACAAAGTGAGTATATCCCCATACTGTGGTTGGAGGGTAATAAATTACAGAAGAGGGTTTTGAAAGGGGGGGGGGGGGGTTGGGTTCGCAGAGGTTATTAGTGTCACGTCCCTCTCTCGGTTTACAAATTCGTTTATTAAGCACTTAAGTAGTACAATTGTATCATTATTTTAATATCCCCGCCCATAAAAGGGGCGGGCAAAAAAAACAGATTTTTAAATTCCCGGGGTCCATGTGCCAGGCTTAAAACTTCTTCCGGCATTAAAATGTTTCATTTGCTTAACAAAAGTATTAAAAAACTGCAGAGGTGTATTTTCATTGAGGGAGGGGGGGGGGGGGTTAGTTTGAAGTGGGGCTGTGGGGATACATTTCCTCTCACGATATATGTATACAAATTTATTTATTATGCATTTTTTACTACAGTAATACAATTTTATCATGATTTGATTGATTTTTTAAATCCACGCCCACAAAAGGGGGCGGCTCGATAAAAATGGTTGGACCGATTGAATCTGTCTTGTAAGATCTTTATTTAGTGTAGAAAACACACACAGATCAAATTTTAGTGGAATTGGTTTATTTTTTTTTTTGTCAATAGACCGATTTAACTGAATATCGGTCGAAATTTTTGTATGGGTGACTTAGTCCAAAAATGGTCCAATTATATTCCGATTTGATAAGGTTGCTAAAGTACACGTTTACCACCTAAAAATAAAATTTTTGTCAAATATTTCCATTTTTATGAATTTTGAGGGAATTATGTGAATATCGAGAGGGTGGTTTATATGGGAACTACCAGAAGGCCTGACCCGATTGCCTACAACCTGCTAAATTTCAAACCGATATCTATTATAATACGGTTATTAGAGTCATTTAAGCCGAATCCAAAGAAGGCGTTTGTAGGGAGGCTAGGTCTTAACATGGACCGATTTTCTCCAATTTTAATAGGCTAAAAGGTGCTTAAGTTTCAAATTTCAAGTCAATTGATTAAAATTGCGACCTGTATCGTGCTTAAGCCGATAAATAAGCCGATAGATGGACAGACGGACGGACATCGCTAAATCGACTCAAAAAGTCATGCTGAGTCGATCGGTATACTTGAAGGTAGGTCTAGGACCAATATTTCGGGTAGTTACAAACATCAGCACAAACTCATTATACCCTGTACCACAGAGTGGTGTAGGGTATAATAGTTATGTTTTTTAGAGGTTGGTTTAGTTCCTCAAGGGGAAACTTTTTTCCCCCTGATCCGATTTGGCCCATTTACAAACTTATCCGGCATATGTCCATAAGACCTAATAAATATGGTGTGTTGCAAGACATATTTTTGAATTTTTTATATTTAAAAGTCCAAAATTTTGATCCCCTGGACGTTACGGGTTAAGTTCTGGTCTTTTTTTTTTTGTGTGTAATATAATAAATTATTTTTTTTTTTAATTTAAAGTCAAATAATATTTTTTACTCTTTATTTTAGTTCCACTTAATATAATTTTTTTTTTAATCAACCATCATTAACTGTCATTGTATTTTCTGGCTCCAGTGTTATCAACATTTAATGTTTCAATTTGAATTTTGAAAATTTTAAATATATTTTTTTATCTGCCATTTAGATGTTACGTTTCAACAGTTTTATTTGTATAGAATTTCATTCCCTATTAGCATATGCATGTACTTTTCCCACCACTTAATGTTATGTTTTCAATTAGTCGTTTACTGTGATGACATTTTCATGTGACATTTCTAACTGTCATTTTGAATTTTACATGAAATCAGCATTACTACATACATAGAATTCTGTTTTGTTTAGAAAAGAAAAGTAATATATGTAATCGAAAATTAGAAATTTTAACCCCCAAATAATGGATAAATTCTTAGATATTAAATAGGAAAAGTCTTAGGAAAATTAAGAAAAAAATTTTGATGAAGTCAGAATAATTATAATTTATAATTTTTTTTTGGAAATTTTTTTTGGAAATTTTTTTTAGCCAAAATTGGATAAAATCCAGGAAAATATAGAAAACATTAGAAAAATTTACAAGAAAACTATTCCAACCGATTTTCCTGAAAATCAGAAAAAAAATATGTAAAAAAGAAGTTTGGATGTCTCGACTTAACGGCCATATCGGGGATTTAAACGTTCAAAATATGGATACAAATTTCTTATTTAATTCCCAATGGGAGTAGAGTAGAATAGAATATGTATTAATATTTTAGTTTGATCATTAAAGATTTGTCTTTAAAATCCCTTTTGCTACTTGTACTTTCAGTTTCTGTAATATGAACGCCATTCGTTCGTGACGAATTTGTGTGTATTTTGTTATTGTAACAAAAACAAAATTCATGCAAATTCGTCGCCGACGAATGGCGTTCGTACTACAGAACCTGGGGGGTAGTATAGGGTTTTCATATTTGCTAAATAGTCTTGACAATGGAATCTGACAAACTCCGAACCATGTGTCGATTAAGTCTTGCAAAAATTACCAACACAAATAAATTTAAAACAGAAAAATAATTTTCTTGAAAATTATTCTATGCGAATATCATAGTTTTAATTAGTAAAGAAAATAATGACCTCGAGCTAGAATAAACCTACTCAAATTATAGTATTTTACAGGTCGAATAAAAACAATTTTTATTTTTTAATAAAAATTAATCAGAATTTGAATATTATACAAATTTAATTTTTTTTTTAATTTTCATTGTTTTTTAATTCTCATTTAGTTTATAATTTTTTGTATATATTAGAGCGATTTTTTCTACTACGCTTAAAACTTATGTGGACAAAATTTGAGGCCAATTGGATTTAAGTCGGCTGTACCGAATCTTTTATACCCTCCCTTTAATCAAAATTTTGGATTTTTGAAATAATTCCACAAAAATTTTTAATTTTTAAAAAATTTAACAAAAAAATTACTTGTGATACATTATTTGTATTAATTTTGACATGCTAAATATTAAAAAATTTCTAAAATCGTCAGAGCGGTTTTCTAGATATCGCCATATGAAATTTATCAAAAAATTTCTAAAAATGGCGTTTTTCTCTAAATTTTAGGATTTTTTTTAAATCTCAAAATTTGTTTTCCATAAGGATTGAGGCAAACTTTTATTTAAACTTAATTTGAGTCAAATCAGTCCATTTTAAACCATGGCGCTCTTTGATCTAAGTTTCGAGTTTTTAGTGAAAGTTTTCGAAAGTGCCAAGACTTTGATCGAAGAGCGCCACGGGTTAAAATGATCGGACTTGGCTCAAATTAATTTTAAATGAAATCGCAATATTTTTATACACTTTGTCATTCCGTTTGCAACGCATCGAAATATCGGTCGGGGAACCCATTAAGTATATTATGATCAGTGTTACCATATATTTTTTTGAAAAATCTTATTTTTTCTCAAAAGAAATCTTTTTTTTGTAAAAAAAATCTTTTTTTTTTTGAAAAAAGTATTAAAATCATTAAAAAAAACTTACAATTGTATTTTAAATTCAATTTTAACATAAAAAACAAGTTACAGTATAGCGTAGAATAAAAAGCTAATATTAAATTTATGAAAACAATATATTTCTGAGGTAATTTGAGCTTATTTAGAAATTAAATTTTTGTTTTTACCTTTCCAAAAATCTTTTTTTCAGAAAAAAAAACTTTTTAGCACCTCAAAAAACTTGCAAAAAAAGATAAATCTTGATATATGGCAACACTGAATATGATCTATGATGGATGTCCGTCTGTCTGTCAGTCTGTCTGTCCTTCCGTCCGTCCATCTATCTGTAGATAGAACAATGCAGTCCAAAATAAAAGAGCTAGGTTCCTAAAGTTTGACACGAATATGTCTTATGTTCATAGGCAAGTTAAGTTCGTAAACGGACAAATTCGGATAAGGGGGAAAATAGTTTCCCCTTGAAAAACTAAACCAACCTCTGAAAAACTTAATTTTTTTTCCCGTTTTTTTTGTATTTTGGTTAAGCAAATAAAGCATTTTTCTGGTAGAAGAAGTTCAAAGTCCTGTACTTGGACCCAAGGGGACAAGAAAATGTCGTTTTTGTGGAGACGCCCCATTTTGTGGGCGTGGATGTAAAAAAAATCCTTACAATAATGATAAAATTGTATTACTGAAGTGTAAAATGCATAATAAATAAACTAGTAAAAACTTATCGTGAAAGGGAAGGTATCCCCACTGCCCTCTCCAAAAAACAAGCCTCTCCCCACAAAAAAACGTCTCATTGTCAGTATATTATAAGATTCGGCACAGCCGAATTTAGCACTTTCACTTGTTTTTTTTTTTTCTTTCAAAAATCCAAAATATTGGTAGAAATTTTCCAAAAATCCAAAATTTTTATCAAAAGGCACTGGTTAAAATGTTTAACTTAAAATTACCGTATTTGGCTCAAATTTAGTTTAAATGAAAGATGGGATCAAGCTCTTTTAAAGCGCAAAGGGGGAAAAAAAGTAGGATTTTTTTTATAAAAATTCTTAAACGTTGGAAAACACATTAATTGTTTTAAAATTTTAAATATCGAAAATAGTTTATTCTAGTTCGAAGCCTTTTCATGTTTCAAGTCTTTTGTTTACTCTACTTTCTTTGTTGGAATATTCTCCCACTAAATACTCAGGGTTTCTTGCTTTCAGAAAATCTGGTAGTTTTTTGGAATGAATTGACGATCGTTTCGTAGATTTTCAAATTACCTTAAAATAAGTAGATTTTGACTAAAAATCCATAAAAAGACCCAAAACCACCCCGCAATTGCCCATACAAGGATAACATTTTCATAAAACTGCTTCTACAGCTCTAACTGCCTCAAAAGTGCCCATAGAGTAGCCAAGTGTATTAGCGACCCTTAATATTTTGTCCATCCCAACATCTCACAGCATACCTACGCTCATCAAGGGTTAGAGACCCTTGGGCAGTCCCCACACATTTTTTTATTTTTTTTTTATAAATTTATTTTATAAAATCAGCTCCTACCGCTGATGCCTTCTAGAGTGATCAAAAGTGAGACCGACCATTATTTATTTTTACCCCTCAACATTTTTTCCGAACATTCCTACATCCTATCTCTATTCCCTATGAGGGCTCCCATACAAAATTACATTTCTATAAAATTTGCTCCAACCGCTCTAACTGTCCGTAGAGTGCCCCTAGAGGGGTAAAAATAAAGAGTGGTCGGTTTCACTTTTGATCACTCTAGGAGGCACCATGGAAGCGGTAGGAGCTGATTTCATAAAATAAATTTATAAAAAAATAAAAAAATAAATTGTGTTGGGACCGCTTAAAGGGTTAGAGACGGAGCGTGTATGTTCTGAGAAGATGTTGGGATGTACAAAATATTAAGGGTCGATCATACATTTGACTCTTCTAGCGCACTTTTGAGGCAGTTAGAGCTGTAGGAGCAGTTTTATAAAAATGTGATCTTTGTATGGTAGCCCCCTTAAGGAGTGGAGACAGAGCTTAGATATGTTTGCAAAAAAGGGTTACCAAGTTTTGTTTAATTTTTTTATTAAAAAACATTAAAAATTTGTTGTTTATTCGACCTTTTAATTGTGCAATGAAGGTTCGAGGCCTTTTCTTGCTTTCATTATGTTTACTGTGATACTGGTTTAATTTAAAAAATCTAATTAATTAATCTATAATTTTTTTATATTTAAAGAACAATACTTCAAAACAAGTCTTAATCGAAAAAATTTTATTTTTTATCATAAATTATAAAAATTATTTACATTCAATATACGCTCTGGCATATGCTCTCTCAATACCAAAAACACTCACTTTTAAAAGAACCATATATTGACCCCTAGGCAATGGAAGAATTTTAAATATATCATCCTTAAACGTTAGATTTTTTACAATTATATCATGCTGAAAATAAAAAAAAAATAATATAAATCAGAAAAATTAAATTAAATCGGATTTCCAAATTTCTCTATGTCAATTTTTTACATTATATGGACATGAATGATTAACATTTGAAATTTCCGCCACCCGATTATACACATAATTCCAAAATATATGACGTTTTTTGCTTTCGACAAAATCACAAAAATCTATTGTATCATGATATAAAAATGGTTTAAAACCATTTGATTTACGAAAAAGTTGAGCATTAACCTGAAATTATTAAAATCATGGTAAAATCATAAAATAAAAATATTTGAAAATTAATCACCCACCTTAATATCAGTTAAATTTTTCTGAAAAAGTTTTACATGAACATCTACAGCCGAAACTTTGCCAAATTTTTTAACTTGACATACTTCAAATTTTGAAAAACTTTCATCGCTTGTTATACATTCTACTTTAACAAAACTTAATTGTTTTGCTTTTAGAAATGAAAAATTTAAAAATATTAAAAAAATTATTAATTTAAATTTGTATATTAACATTTTTGATGTGCGTTTTTGAATAAAACGCAGATTGAAATATTATTTGAAATTATAAATTTGCAATGTTTTAGTTTTTTGTCAAAAAAAAAAAAGATCAAATTTTGCTTATAGATTATTCCATCATTAAAATTTAATTGATTTTTTTAAAAAGTACTTAACTTTATTTCAGCAATTAAAATTAAACAAGCACACAACAAAATAAAGGTAAAATTACCTTAAATTGTAGTATAATTACACTTATATTAGCTTAAAAGCCAATTTCTAAAAAAAAAAATCTAAAAACTTTCTCAGAATCTAAAACTTTTTCTATAGAAAAAACGTTTCAGAATCTGAAAATTTTTCTAAAATAAAAATCTTTCAGAATCTAAGACTTTTTCTATAGAAAAATTATATCAGAATCGAAGATTTTTTCTATAGAAAAAATATCTTAGAATATGAGACTTTTTCTATATAGAAAAAATGTCTCAGAATCTGAGACTTTTTCTACATAGAAAAAATGTCTCAGAATCTGAGACTTTTTCTATATAGAAAGTTCTGAGTCTCAGAATCTGAGACTTTTTTTTTATAAGCATCTGTCTGAGACTGACCCTTTTTCCATATAGAAAAAATGTCTCAGAATCTGAAACTTTTCCATATAGAAAAAATGTCTCAGAATCTGAGACTTTTTCTATAAAGAAAAAATGTCTCAGAATCTGAGACTTTTTCTATAAAGAAAAAATGTCTCAGAATCTGAGACTTTTTTTATAAAGAAAAAATGTCTCAGAATCTGAGACTTTTTCTATGTAGAAAAAATGTCTCAGAATCTGAGACTTTTTCTATGTAGAAAAAATGTCTCAGAATGTGAGACTTTTTCTATGTAGAACAAATGTTTGAGAATCTGAGACTTTTTTTATAAAAAAAATGTCTCAAATCTGAAACTTTTTCTATAATAAAATGTTTCGGAATCTGAGACTTTTTCTATATAGAAAAAATGTCTCAGAATCTGAGACTTTTTCTATATAGAAAAAATGTCTCAGAATCTGAGACTTTTTCTATATAAAAAATGTCTCAGAATCTGAGACTTTTTCTATATAGAAAAAATGTCTCAGAATCTGAGACTTTTTCTATATAGAAAAAATGTCTCAGTCTCAGAATCTGAGACTTTTTCTATATAGAAAAAATGTCTCAGAATCTGAGACTTTTTCTATATAGAAAAAATGTCTCAGAATCTGAGACTTTTTCAATATAGAAAAAATGTCTCAGAATCTGAGACTTTTTCTATATAGAAAAAATGTCTCAGAATCTGAGACTTTTTCTATATAGAAAAAATGTCTCAGAATCTGAGACATTTTTTCTATATAGAAAAAATGTCTCAGAATCTGAGACTTTTTCTATATAGAAAAAATGTCTCAGAATCTGAGACTTTTTCTATATAGAAAAAATGTCTCAGAATCTGAGACTTTTTCTATATAGAAAAAATGTCTCAGAATCTGAGACTTTTTCTATATAGAAAAAATGTCTCAGAATCTGAGACTTTTTCTATATAGAAAAAATGTCTCAGAATCTGAGACTTTTTCTATATAGAAAAAATGTCTCAGAATCTGAGACTTTTTCTATATAGAAAAAATGTCTCAGAATCTGAGACTTTTTCTATATAGAAAAAATGTCTCAGAATCTGAGACTTTTTCTATATAGAAAAAATGTCTCAGAATCTGAGACTTTTTCTATATAGAAAAAATGTCTCAGAATCTGAGACTTTTTCTATATAGAAAAAATGTCTCAGAATCTGAGACTTTTTCTATATAGAAAAAATGTCTCAGAATCTGAGACTTTTTCTATATAGAAAAAATGTCTCAGAATCGGAGACTTTTTCTATATAGAAAAAATGGTCGTTTAGTTCGTATATGGAACAAATCTGTCTAGGGAAAAAAGTTCACCTTGTAAAACTGATTAAAAATTTTTAAAGATTTTTATTTTTGTTTTGAAATTTTTTTTCATTCAATATTATAAATTTCATTTACATTCCAAAATCGCTTTGATATATCCTCTATTAATACCAAAAGCACTAACTTTAATAACAACCATATATTGACCCCTGGGCAATGGTAAAACTTTAAGAAATTCATCATTAAAAGTTAAATTTTTTACAATCAAGTCATGCTGAAAATTAAAAAATAAAAATATTAGCGATATAAAAATAATACATAAAAAAAAAATAAAACAAATTTGAGTAAACTTTTAATAGTATTAAGTAAAACATTACTTAATTTAGCAACAATAAACAAACTAATAGTATTACTTATTAACAGTTTAATTGACACAATTAAAAATTTACTCAAATAAAAAAAATGGTCTCAGAATTTTGCAAAATTGCTCTCAGAATTTTGTTGTTAAGTCATTACACACAAAAAAAATTTTTTCCAATGAACGATTTTCATAGTATTTATGAACAAATTCATACAATTTATTAACTTTTTAATAATACTTATAAATTTTTTCATAGTATTTATGAAAATTGTTAAATAGTTCTTAAATTTCACATATTATGATTTATTTATAAATACTATGAAAAAGTTTATAAATATTATGAAAAAGTTAATAAATTTTATGAATTTGTTCATAAATACTATGAAAGTCGTTCATTGGATTTTTTTTTTGTTTGTAACATTCCCAATATTAAATTTTTATAACCGTCACAAGATCTAACGAATCGGGCAAATTTGTTTTCAAAATTCTGAGTTTGTTGTTTTTGCATTAATTTTACATTATAAGGACAGGAATGATTAACATTTGATATTTCCGCCAACCGATTATACATGTAATTCCAAAATAATAGACCTTTTTTACTTTCTACAAAATCACAAATATCTAAAGTATCAGCATATAAAAATGGTTTAAAACCATTTGATTTACGAAAAAGTTGCGCATTAATCTGAAATTATTAAAGTAACACTTAATGTAGAGTTTAAGGCAATTATTTTACAAAATTTTACACCCACCACTATATCGGTAATATTTTTCTGAAAAACTTTCACATAAATATCTAAAGCTTGAATTTTTCCCAAATTTGTAAGTCGACATTCCTCAAAGTCAGCAAAATTTTTATCTCTCGATACACATTCTACTCTTAGAAAATTAACACGCACTGCTTTAAGATTTGAAAACTTATGAATTAGTAACAAAGTTGTGAATAGAAATTTATGTATTAACATTTTTGAGGAGTGTTTTAAGAACGTAATGCAGTTTGAAATATTAATAATCTACTGTTTCGGTTATTTGTGAAAAAGAAAAATCTAATTAAAAAAAAAAAAATTTAATTGATATTTTTTTATAAAGTAATTATGGTAATTTGGAGAAATTAACAAAAAAAAAGTAAAAAAAAAAATAATAAATTTTTATTTAATTGTTATTTTTCTATAAAGTACTTTAACTAATTTCAGTAATATAAATTAAAATTATAAAATATACTGGCTGTAGCCTCCGGCGTTTCCCAGGTCGACTTAGATATTAATATCTAAATAGCTTCTCCCCAGCGCCACCTATCGGTTCCATTAATACTTGAGACAATTTCTAATGACGAAACATGCATTCTTAAGTGCCGTAAAATTTCACTGATATTAAGAATTTGGTTAATACATTCACTTCAGCGCCATCTACCGGTTCCAAATTTTATCAGGACACTTATTTTTGTATAAATATATTTAGTAAATTTGAGTCAAATCGTACTATAAATAAAAGAAATGGAATTATGACGACAATAGCGCCACCTAGCGGGTCCAAATTTTATCAGGAAACTTATTTTTGTTTAATAAATATATTTTTTATGAATTTCAACCAAATCGTCACATTAATAAAAAAAATAAATATTGCAACTACAGCGCCACCTATCGGGGTTAAACTTACAAGGGAAGTCTCCCTGGTGTCACCCTCCGATCTTCATGAAATTTGGATATGTTGTTAAGAACGAAAATTAATTCGACACGCATTTTTTTAGCGGCCCAAACTCATTTTTAGGAGGAGTCGATTTGTATGGGGGAAAATTGACCTTTTTCAGTTTTTTTCGATTTACGCCTATTTAAACAAAATTTATATAGACATGTGTGGTATCAAATTAAAGGTATTAAAAATACCTTTCTTCTGGTGCTAACAACGGGCCAAAGAAGTTAATATTTTTCGACTTATTAACAAAAATGTCTTAACATTTCGGTATTTTACTCAATATGACGAAAAGTTGTGCATGTTTGGACACGGTCTTAGCATACGTAGATAGGTTTTTCAAAGACCTATCATTTGGTATGTAACATGACTAGGTTTCTTTGCATAATATAGGTGATAAACGAAAAAAACTGAAAAATGGCCTTCCCGAGTAAAAATTTTTATATGATGCAATATATATTGATATGTAATACAATATATAATTAAACGCAATTTGATCCGAAAAATGGTGGATGTTTTTGCATTAAAAAAGATCTACTTGTATAAAATATGATTTGATTTCATCCGAGTTTTGACCAGACATTGCCTTATATTGGTGGATCTAATTAGATCTAATTGCACAAAAACATATAAAATCTTGGTGTTTTTTGGTTTGGGTTGAGATACACCACAGGTCAACGATACATTCACCAAACATATAATTTTCAAAAACAAAAAAAAATGTTTGGGTACGCTTCGAACCAGATAGGTGATATACATAACCCTAACAAGAAATGTTTAGGAACATTTTAAAAAGTTTCTTATACTTTGCCTAAAAAACTTAGAAAATTTTTGGTTAATTGTAAACATATATAGGTTTATATGGAACAGCATAAGCTATATATAATTTTAAGTTAAATTATACAGAAAAAGAAATTTTGTATTGACCGTCATATAATTTTATATAATTATATCAACCGTACACCTTTTAATCCGAATTATGATTAAATTATATATTACTACATATGACTGCATTAAAAAAATTTAGAAAATATCTCACGGATGTATAATCATATATAATTTATTATGTTTGTATCAAGTTATATATTGTAATATATGTTTATTTTTACTCGGGTTAATAAATATATTTTTTATGAATTTCAACCAAATCGTCACATTAATAAAAAAAATAAATATTGCAACTACAGCGCCACCTATCGGGGTTAAACTTACAAGGGAAGTCTCCCTGGTGTCACCCTCCGATCTTCATGAAATTTGGATATGTTGTTAAGAACGAAAATTAATTCAACACGCATTTTTTTTAGCGGCCCAAACTCATTTTTAGGGGGGGTCGATTTGTATGGGGGAAAATTGACCTTTTTCAGTTTTTTACGATTTACGCCTATTTAAACAAAATTTATATAGGCATGTGTGGTATCAAATTAAAGGTATAAAAAATACCTATCTCCTGGTGCTAACAACGGGCCAAAGAAGTTAATATTTTTCGACTTATTAACAAAAATGTCTTAATATTTTATAGTATTTTACCCAATAGGACGAAAAGTTGTGCATGTTTGGACACGTTCTTAGCACACGTAGATAGGTTTTTCAAAGACCTTTCATTTGGTATGTAACATGACTAGGTTTCTTTGCATAATATAGGTGATAAACGAAAAGAACTAAAAAATGGCCTTGTCTTCCCCCCTATACGTGTTCCTTTTTTTTCTGCTCTACAAAATAAAACCAATTCCATAAAGATCCGCGGGTGACACTAGGGAGACTTCCCTTGTTAGTAGAAACCTGGCCATACAAAACTACACTGAAAAAAAAGACATATCTAAAATTAAGGAAAAAATGTCTTTGAAAATTTATCATGAATTTTCCTAAAATTTAGTTAAATTTAAATTAAAAATGAGAAATTTTCTTAACTATGAGGAAAAAATTTTAGTTCATTTACTTAAAATTAGTTCATAATTTTCTTTAAATGGATTTTTTTAATATTAGGAAAAAAATTCTTACTGCCAAAGAAATTTTCCACAAATCTAAGAATCGAATCTTTATTTTTAAGACATATTTCTTAAAAAACAATTTAGTTTAAGTTAAGTTAAAATTTACTAAAAAAAAACATCATCGTATTTCTCTTCTTTGAATTGAGGAAGTGTACTTTTTAGAATTTAGTTAATGACTTCTGAGAATTTAGTAAATAACTTCTTAGAATTTAGTTAAAAATTCAAAATGGCGAATCTCGAAAACTAAGCGAGATAGAGCGAAACGGATGAAATTTTCAAAAGAAAGACTACAAAGAAAAATATGGAATAGCCTAGCTCTGTATATCTGTCGGGGTCTCAAGACCCTAATTTTAGATCTAAAATTTGAAATTCCCGAGATTTTATATATGCACATATCTCGGTAAATACTGCCAACACGAGAAAAGATCCAATACCCGAAAGCCCTCCGATTAATAGTTTTTGAGATATCCAGTTTTTAAGATTTTCAAGACCCTATCATACCCCTTATTACCATATCTCAAAAACTAAGCAAGTTAGAGCGAAACGGACACAAATTTTGGGTCAAAATCTATGGGGACCCTTAAAGGACCGGGGTCTTGAGTTAACAAGGGGCTGGACCCATGGGGTCCGAACCCATGGGTCCAGGGTCTAGTCCCAATCCAGTTTTAAAATGTGAATGAACTAAATTGTAATATAATTTTTCCCATTTTCTAGTTAAAATTGGCTTAAAATTAATTAACTTTGTTTTCCTTATTTTTGGGAAAATTATGAACTAAAACCAAGAAAAAAAATCTTTGGAGCCAAATCATTCCCACTTTTTCTTAAAATTAAGTTAATTTTCCCAGATTTTAGTTTACTTTTTTTTTTGAGTGCAGGGACGAATATGTCTTATGGTCCTAGGCGGGTTCGTAAATGGGCAAAGTCGGACGAGGGGTTAAAAAGTTCCCCCTTAAAAAACTTAACTTACCTCTGAAAAACACAATTTTTATACCCTCCAACTACAGTATGAGGGTATACTCACTTTGTCATTCCGTGTGTAACGCATCAAAATATCGGTCTAGGACCCCATAAAGTATATATATTTATGATCAGTGATCGATTCTAAGACATTATAGCGATGTCCGTCCGTCCGTCCGTCTGTCCGTCTGTAGTTAACACGATGCAGTCCAAAATAAAGAGCTAGACTCCCGACATTTGGCACGAATATGTCTTATGTTCCTAGGCAGGTTAAGTTCGTAAAGGAGCAAAATCGGACCAGGGGGAAAAAAGTTCCCCCTTGAAGAACTAAACCAACCTCTGAAAAATACCATATTTTTACATGATTTTCTTTGTTTTTGTTTAACAAATACAACATTTTTATGCTACAAGAAGTTCAAAGTCCTGCATTTGGACCCACAGAATTAGAAAACGTCGTTTTTTCGGTCCGCCCCCTTTTATGGGCGTGGAATAATTTTTTTTTTTTTAAATAATGATAAACTTGTATTTCTTTAGAGCAAAAAGTATAAGAATAAATTCTTAAACACATAGAAGAAATGCCCCCCCCCCCCAATTACCACTACTGACCCCCCCCAAAAAAAAAAATAAAACGCCCCTGCATTTTTTTTTTTATTTATTTGCATGTTGGAGGGTATAACAGATTCGGCACGGCCGAATTTAACACTCTCACTTGTTTCAAATATTTTTGTGTATTTTTGTTGAGCAAATGAAACAATTTGATGTTAGAAAATGTTTTAGGTCATACAACCCAGGAATTAAAAACACGCCCCCTTTTGTGGGCGTGGATATTAAAAATGTATTTCAATAACGATAAAAGTGTATTAAGCTCAAATAGCATAATCATTGAATTTGTTAACCTTTACCGCGAGGGCTTATGTGTTCCCCAATCCCAAACCCTTCCGCCTCCCAAAAAAAACGCCCCTGCAATTTATTTTTTCTTTTATTTTTTATATGATGAAGGGTATTTAAGATTCAGCACAGTCGAGATTTTAACACTCTCACTTGCTTTAAATAACTTCTTGGACGTAGAAAAATTGTAAAAAAATTTTTGACAAATTTCAAATGGCGATATCTCGAAAACCGATTATAGATGTTTTTTTTTTTTTAATTTCTATGGTCTGATTTGTTAAGTTTAAATGAAAGATTTTCTAAAGCTGTATGAAAGGGTCAAAGAAAAATATTTTTTTTACACAAAAACAAGAACTGGGCCTGCTGAAAAGCAAAAAGTCACATGAAAAAAAAACATTCTTTTGATACAAATTAAATTCATGTTATTACCTGTTTTAAGAAAAAGAAACTAAAAACAAGGTATTTTTTCTTTTCTAATTAAAACAATGATATTCGTGTACAAATTTGGTATAAATGAGAACTTTTCTTTCTTAGAATCTAAGACTTTTCCTACATGAAAAATGTCTCAGAATCTAAGACTTTTTCTATACGAAAAATGTCTCACAGTCTGCGAATATTTCTATAGAAAAAATGTCTCAGAATCTGAGACTTTTTCTATAAGAAAAATGTTTCAGAATCTGAGACTTTATCTATAAGAAAAATGTCTCAGAATCTGAGACTTTTTCTATATAGAAAAAATGTCTCAGAATCTGAGACTTTTTCTATATAGAAAAAATGTCTCAGAATCTGAGACTTTTTCTATATAGAAAAAATGTCTCAGAATCTAAGACTTTTTCTATATAGAAAAAATGGTCGTTAAGTTCGTATATGGGACAAATCGGTCTAGGGAAAAAAGTTCCCCTTGTAAAACTGATTAAAATTTTTTACAGATTTTTATTTTTGTTTTGATTTTTATTTTCAATCAATATTATAAATTTCATTTACATTCCAAAATCGCTTTGACATATCCTCTATTAATACCAAAAGCACTAACTTTCATAAGAACCATATATTGACCCCTGGGCAATGGTAAATTTTTTAGAAAGTCATCATTAAAAGTTAAATTTTTTACAATCAAGTCATGCTGAAAATTAAAAAATAAAAATATTAGCGATATAAAAATAATTAAAAATAAATACATGAAAAAAAAAAAATAATAAAACAAATTTGTGTAAACTTTTAATAGTATTGAGTAAAAAATTACTTAATTTTGCAACAGTATTATTTATTAACAGTAGCAAAATTTAGTAACAGTTTAATTGACACAATTAAAAATTTAATCAAATAAAAAAATGCTCTCAGAATTTTGCAAAATTGCTCTCAAAATTTTGCAGAATTGTTCTCAGAATTTTGTTTTTAAAACATTAACATTCCAAATATTAAATTTTTGTAACTGTCACAAAATTCAAGGAATCGGGCGGATTAGTTTTCAAAATAAAATTCTGAGTTTTTTTTTTTTGCGTTAATTTTACATTGTAAGGACAGGAATGATTAATATTTGATATTTCCGCCAACCGATTATACATGTAATTCCAAAATAGTAGACGTTTTTTACTTTCTAAAAAATCACAAAAATCTATAGTTTCAACGTATAAAAATGGTTTAAAACCATTTGATTTACGAAAAACTTGCGCATTAATCTGATATTATTAAAGTACCAGTTAATATAGACTGTAAGGCAATTATTTTGAAAATTTTACACCCACCACTATATCGGTAATATTTTTCTGAGAAACTTTCACATAAACATCTAATGCCTTAAGTTTGCCCAAATTCGTAAGTTGACATTCCTTAAAATCAGCAAAATTTTTATCGCTCGATACACATTCTACTCTAATAAAATTAACACGAACTGCATTAAGATTTGAAAATTTATGAATTAGTAACAAAGTTGTGAATAGAAATTTATGTATTAACATTTTTGAGGAGCGTTTCGAACGAAATGCAAATTGTACTGTTCCGATTATTAGTAAAAAGAAAAATGTAATTTGCTTTATAGAGTTTTTTTAAAATTTAATTGATATTTTTCTATAAAGTAATTATGGTAATTTGAATAAATTAAAAAAAAATAAAAAAATAAAAATTTATGTTTAATTGTTTTTGTATAAAGTATTTTAACTAATTTTAGCAACATAAATTGAAATTACAAAACACATTAGTTGACCTGAGTTATACTGAACACGAATCTGTTTTTTTTTTTTTAATTTCCGTCACGTTCGTTTTGTTTGTAAATTGAGTTCAAATTTAAAAAAATAACACATTTTTGGTTATATTTAACATTAGGGCCCGTTATAAAAGTTTTGATATTTGAAAATTTGAAGAAATAAAATAAAAAATATATGTACATCATGTTTATTTAATTTAAATGCCCTAATCACAAATATCAAAATATTTTTGAAATCTGTCTAACGATTTTCAAGATATCTCTATTTGAAATTTGCACAAAATGGCGGTTTTTTCCTACGATCAAAAAATTTAAAAAAATCTCAAAAAAAGTTTTTTTTTGGCTCGCCCCCTTTTGTAGGCATGGATATTAAAAATGTATTTCAATAATAATAAAATTGTATTACTTAGGATCAGAAAGTATAATAAATGAATTGGTAAACATTTACCGCGGGGCTTTATGTGTCCACCAATGAGCCCTACAGACCCTCTCCAACTTAAAAAAAACGTCACTGGAATTTTTTTTTTTTTTTTTTAATTTTTTTTTATATGTTGAAGGGTATTTAAGATTCGGCGCAGTAGAAATTTTAACAGTCTCACTTGAAAATTTAACTCTCACAGCATTTTTTAAAACTTTTTGACGAATTTTAAAATGGCGATGTCTCGAAAACCGCTGGACCGATTTTAGATTTTTGTTAATATCTAATATCTATGATCTGATTTGTTAAGTTTAAATGAAAGATTGTCTTAAGTTCTATGAAAGGGGCAAAGAAAAATATATTTTTTTTTAACATGATACTGTTTTTAGGCTGGTGTCTAATTTGAAAAAAGTTGCAGGACGCCACCTCAGTTTGACTATATAAGCTAACAATTAACGAAAAAGAAAACAAGAATTACTATTTTCATTTTCTTAAAACCAAAAATTTTAATAACTTGGTTTCTAACTTGGATAATAATTCACCTCGTGGTGAATAAACCCGTTTTTCACCAGCTGGTGAATAAAAAGTAACATAATTATTTTTCAACAAAAAAAATTTTTTTTCATCAATTTTTTTTTTTAATTTTTTTTTTTTTTTCATCAATTTTTTTTTTTTCCATCAAATTTTTTTTTTTTCATCAATTTTTTTTTCCATCAAACTTTTTTTTCATCAAATTTTTTTTTCATAAATTTTTTTTTCATAAATTTTTTTTTCATCAAACTTTTTTTTTCATCATTTTTTTTTATCAATTTTTTTTTTTTTTCATCAAATTTTTATTTTTTCATCAAATTTTTTTTTTCATCAAATTTTTTTTTCATAAATTTTTTTTTCATTAATTTTTTTTTTCATAAATTTTTTTTTTTAATCAATTTTTTTTTTCATAATTTTTTTTTTATCATATTTTTTTTCATCAATTTTTTTCATCAAATTTTTTTATCAAATTTTTATTATCAATTTTTTTCTCACCAAAAAAATTTTTTTTACATCAAAAAATTGTTCTTTTCATCAAAAAATTCATCAAAACTTTTTTTCATCAAAATTTTTTTTCACCTAAAATTTTGGGTTAAATTTTTTTTGACATAATTTTGTTTTTCGTGAAAAAAATCATTTTTTTTTACCAAAACTACTTTTTCACCAAGTCTAAGCTTTTCGCATAAAAATTTTCCATTTGTTTATCAAATGTACATAAAACAAGTGAGAGTGTTATATTCTTTGGTGCCGAATCTTTTATACTCTCCAAAATGTAAAATCACTTTTTTGCACTCACTTACGAAATGTACAGCTCTTTTGGTTTTTTAATGGGGTCCTCGACTGATAGTTCAATTCTTTTTGCATGGAATAGCAAAGTAATATAACATTATTTTTTCTAAAAAAAACTTTGCTTTGGCAAGTACACCCAAATCTTCCGCAAAACATTATCATGATTTAAGGTTTTGGACAAGAGTACAAAATTCACAGGCATTTTTAATTCCTGAACGTAAGAAAACTCCGCCATTTTTTACAAATTTTAAATAGCGATATCTCCAAAACCGTTTGACCGATTTTAGAAATTTTTTGATATTCTGAACACGAATATCAAAATTAATAAATAAAATGTGTCGCAAGACATATATATTTTTTTATTTTTAGAAATCCCCAGGGCCGTCTTAAGGTATGGCGTGGTCCCTGGGTATACAAGAATTTGGGGCCCTGCTGGAAAGCAAAAATCGCATACAAAAAAAACGTTCTTTTGGTACAAATTAAATTCATGTTATTACCTGTTTTAAGAAAAAGGAGCTGAAAATTAAATATTTTGAGTAGGGATATTCTAGCTCGAGGTAATTTTTCTTTATTTATTAAAACGATGATATTCGTGTAGAACAATTTGGTTTTATTGAGAACTTTTCTCTCTTAGAATCTAAGACTTTACCGATATAAAAAATTTCTCAGAATCTAAGACTTTTTCTATACGAAAAATGTTTCAGAATCTGATACTTTGCATACGAAAAGTGTCTCAGAATCTGAGACGTTTTATTTTGTAAAAACTTCTATGAACATTAGATTTTTTAAATCTCAGAATCTAAAACTTTTTCTGTACGAAAAATATTTCACCACCTTAACATGAGAATTTTTATGTGGGAAAAATGTCTTTGAATTTGAGACTTTTGATATAGGACAAATTTCTCCCATAGAAAGAGTCTCAGATTTAAGAAAATGTGAATTTTACTTTAAAAACAGATTAAAAATTAAAATTTGCTCCATTTTCGTATAATTGATTTCATTGTCATTTCGGAGCCCCCTTTGTTCGGGGCCCTGGGCACGTGCCTAGTGTGCTCTAATAGTTAAAACGGTACTGGAAATCCCAAACTTTGATCGCCGGTCACCTCGGATAAATTTAATCCGAAAACCTTAAATTTTCACCATACAACTTTAAGGCCTAGTAGAATAAAAAAAATTGTAGTCCCCTGGATCCAAACGCCAAATTTTAAAAATCTGCTAAGGGTGGTTTGATATGTCGTTATGAGTGGCTACAAAACTACAAATTTATCTATATTGGAAAAAACTTATGTTGCTGAAAAATTTTTCAAATGTTGCTGCAAACGGGGAAACAACAACAATTGTTGCAGAAAAATGTTCAAAACAAAATATCGTTAAATCTTGAGATTTTTTGTGTTAATACTACAAAACTACAAATTTACCAATATTGGAATATAGGAAACCTTTGTTACTGGAAAATGTTTAAAATAAATTATAATATTTCATTAAAACTATTTAACTTATTAAATGGATTATGGCTTGACAGATAATTTTAAATCTTGGCTACAAAGCTACAAACTTAAATATTTAGAGAAAACCCCAACATTTGTTGCTGAAAATTATAGAAAAAAATTAATAAACTTGTTAAAACTTGAGATGAGGATAGTTTGACGATTATTGTAATTAGTTCCTACAAAACTACAAATATTATTAATTATATTAAAAACACAAAGCTTTATTGCTAAAAATTTTTTAAAACAAATTATAATTATTTATTAAAATTTCAAAAAAATATCTTGAGACTGTTAATTTTTAGATGGTTTGATAAATTGTAATGAGTAGTGGCTACAAAACTACAAATTTAACTCATTAAGACAAAAACTTCGTTGTTGGAAATTCTTAAAAGCAAATTAAAACAACTCGTTAAAACTTTAAAAAAGAATAGCTTGTGATTATACAAAATTGTTATGTGTAGTGACTACAAAACCACAATTTTAATTACAGTACCAAAAAAAACTTTTTGCTGGAAATTTTTTAAAAGATATTATAATAACTCGTTAAAACCATAAAAAATATCTGTGATTTTTAAAGTGAAAGGTGTTTTAACAAATTCGAATAAGTAGTGGCTACAAAACTACTTATTAAACTACATCATTAAACTAAACAAATGTTGCTGGCATTTTTTCAAAGCATACAATAATAGTTCTTCTTAACTTTAAAAAATTTCTTTAGATGAATAATATAGTGAATTTAGTTTCACAAATAGTTATGAGATTGACTACAAAGCTACATATAAAAATATATGTTTTAAAAAAATTACAATTACTTATCTTAAAATTTCTAAAATATAATCATAATTCATTGAAACTACAACTTCATAGATTTTTATGAAGTTTTAAAGTTACAAATTCTGGACTACAAAACTACAATAACTAATGAAGCTACAACTTTTGAAAAAAATCGTGCACAACAAAAAAATCGGTATATACAATAAAATTGTGAGTAATTTTGAGTAAGACCATAAAGCTCAAGATGGTCTAACACATACTCAGTAATTAGCCAACTACAAAACTACATATTAACGATATATTAAAAAAAATAATATGTAAATCGAAAAAATTACAATGTTTTTAATCACAATATTTTTTTTTTTAAAATAAAGTTTTAAAGAAATTCATCAATTTACAATCTTTTATAAAAACTCTCTCAAAAACAATCCGGGAGTATCCAAAACTAGGTGTACTTTAAATTTTGTTTCACTGTCTTTAAATCTTCACTGTCTATGTGTTTATTATAAAATTATAAATGCAAATTTTTTTGAATACTTCATAATAAAAATATTTGCCACTTGAGACACATAAAAAGAATAATTAAGCCAAAAAACAAAATAATTAAATTAAAGGTAAAATTTTGAAGAAAACCTTAGAAAAACAAGCATTTAAAAGCAAAATTAAATTTTAATCACATGGTTAAAAAAAAAAAACAAAAATTTTAAAGTCTGTGGTTTTTCAACATAATTCTACGGGATGGAAAAATTAACTAATAAATTTTCATTTATTTCATTTCATATGTTTTTTCCTTGTCATTAACTTATGTGTTGTAGTGTGACTGTCATACCCATGTTTGTAGAATAAGTATCTATGTATGTTGCAATAGAGTGGCAATTTTTTCTTTAACTTTTGATTTTCCCAAGCGTCTGGGGAATTTTTTTTTTCTCCTAGACCTAAAAATTATGTGCTACAAATTTGAGTATGTAGTTTTCTTGAAGAATAATCACCGTTATAATTTAAAATGTGCTACAAAACTACGTATTTCAGTGAAAATTAAACATTTTCTGAACGGACTACAAAGCTACATATTTTTGTGAAATTTAGGAAATTTTCTTAATTGACTTAAAACCTACGTATATATTCCCATTGGGCTACACAACAACTTATTACTGGAAATTTTTTTAAATTCTAAGTGTGCTACAAAACTACACATTACTCTCAAAATTAAGAAATTTCATAACTGACTTTCACACTACATAAAAAAATTAAGAAATTTATAGTAGACTACAAAGCTACAAATTTCTGTGAAAATTAAAAAAACTTCGTGGACTACAAAACAACATAAAAAATACTACACCATTTTCCATTAATAAAACTCACATCTGTTTTTTTGTAAATATATAAAAAAATGCGATGTTTGCATTTAGTTTTATTTAAGAATTAAAATAAATATTGTGCTACAAAACTACGTATGTCAATGAAAAGTAACCATTTTCTGAATGAACTACAAAACTACATATTCTTGTAAAATTTGGGAAATTTCTTAGTAGACTAAAAATCTACGTATGTATATATTTCCGTGAATACAACGAAATATTTATTGGGCTACAAAATAACTTATAGCTGAAGAAATTATAAAGTTATAACTGTGCTACAAAACTACACTTACTGTAAAAATTAAGAATTTTTTGACTTTTGACTTTTAAACTACTTAAAAAAATAAGAAATTTTTAGTAGACTACAAAACTACACATTTCTGTGAAAATCAAAAAAATCTTACTGGACTACAAAACAACATAAAAAATATAACACCATTTCTGTGAAAATCAAAAAAATCTTAAGGGCCTACAAAACAACATAAAAAATACTACACCATTTTCCACAAATAAAACTCACATCTGGTTTTTTGTAAATATATAAAAAATGCTATGTATGTAGTATTTTTTTTTTTAAATTAATATTAATATTGCGCTACAAAACTATGTTTTTTCAATAAAAGTTAAGTATTTTCTGAGTGGGCTACAAAACTACATATTCTTGTGAAATTTAGGAAATTTCTTAGTGGACTAAAAATCTACTTATTTATTCCGGTGAATACAACGAAATATTTATTGGGCTTTAAAACAACTTATTACTGAAAAAATTATAAAATTCTAAGTGTGCTACAAAACTACATATTACTCTGAAAATTAAGAAATTTCATAATTGACTTTTAAACTACATATACAAATTAAAAAAAATTATAGTAGACTACCAAACTACATATTTCTGTGATTATTAAAAACTCTTAGTGGACTACAAAACAACATTAAAAATACTACACCATTTTCCACAATTAAAACTCACATCTGTTTTTTTTTTTTGTAAATATATAAAAAATTCTATGTGTGTAGTTTTCTTTAAGAATTAAAATTAATATTGTACTACAAAACTATGTATTTCAGTGAAAATTAAACATTTTCTTTGTGGACTACAAAACTACATATTCTTGTGAAATTTAGGAAATTTTTTTAGTGGACTAAAAATCTACGAACAAATTCCAGTGAATATTTCGAAATGTTTATTAGGCTTCAAAACCACCTATTACTGCCAAAATTATAAAATTCTAAGTGTGCTTCAAAACTACACATTACTGTGAAAATTAAGAAATTTCTTAATTGACTTTCAAACTACATAAAAACGTTAAGAAACTTTTAGTAGACTGCAAAACTACATTATCTAGTGGGCTCGAAAACAACTTATAACTTCAAAAATTATGAAGTTATAACTGTGCTACAAAACTACACTTACTGTAAAAATTAAGAATTTTTTTACTTTTGACTTTTAAACTACATAAAAAAATAAGAAATTTTTAGTAGACTACAAAACTACACATTTCTGTGAAAATCAAAAAAATCTTAAGGGACTACAAAACAACATAAAAAATATAACACCATTTCTGTGAAAATCAAAAAAATCTTAAGGGCCTACAAAACAACATAAAAAATACTACACCATTTTCCACAAATAAAACTCACATCTGGTTTTTTGTAAATAAATAAAAAATGCTATGTATGTAGAATTTTTTTTTAAGAATTAATATTAATATTGCGCTACAAAACTATGTTTTTTCAATATTCTTGTGAAATTTAGGAAATTTCTTAGTGGACTAAAAATCTACGTATTTATTCCGGTGAATACAACGAAATATTTATTGGGCTTTAAAACAACTTATTACTGAAAAAATTAAAAAATTCTAAGTGTGCTACAAAACTACATATTACTCTGAAAATAAGAAATTTCATAATTGACTTTTAAACTACATATACAAATTAAAAAAAATTATAGTAGACTACCAAACTACATATTTCTGTGATTATTAAAAAATCTTAGTGGACTACAAAACAACATTAAAAATACTACACCATTTTCCACAATTAAAACTCACATCTGTTTTTTTTTTTTTTTGTAAATATATAAAAAATTCTATGTATGTAGCTTTCTTTAAGAATTAAAATTAATATTGTACTACAAAACTATGTATTTCAGTGAAAATTAAACATTTTCTTTGTGGACTACAAAACTACTATATTCTTGTGAAATTTAGGAAAATTTCTTAGTGGACTAAAAATCTACGAACATATTCCAGTGAATATTTCGAAATGTTTATTAGGCTTCAAAACCACCTATTACTGCCAAAATTAAAAAAATTCTAAGTGTGCTTCAAAACTACACATTGCTGTAAAAATTAAGAAATTTCTTAATTGACTTTCCAGCTACATAAAAACGTTAATAAACTTTTACTAGACTACAAAACTACATTATCTGGTGGGCTACAAAACAACTTATAACTGCAAAAATTATAAAGTATTAGTGTGCTACAAAACTACACTTACGGTAAAATTAAGGATTTACTAAATTGACTTTTAAACTACATAAAAGAAATAAAAAAATTTATAGTAGACTACAAAACTACAAATTTCTGCGAAAATTTAAAAAAATCTTACTAGACTACAAAACAACATAAAAGCGACTACACCATTTACCACAACTACTACTAAAATAAAACTTTTTCCGAGTCCTTGGAAAATATTTATTGTGGTGTTGACATTGTTTTAAGGATAATGTTTGTATGTATGTGTATGCTCTAACGTACATATCTGTGGCAAAAACCCATAACAACATAAGTCGAGTTATGTCCAAAACGTGTTTTTGCATTTTCGGAATCTCCTTGTCCATTTTCGTATTGTATCAAATTTTTATGAAAATCGGACCATTACTTTCTGAGATATTGATTTTAGAACTCCACAACTCATTTTTTTTTTAAGGAAAAATAAAAATCGTAACAGCATATCTGAGTTATGTTTTTATTCTTTATTTTAAAATCAGCGTTCGTTGAAGACGCTAAAATGTATTTTATAGGGATACATAACAGCATATCTCGACATATGCTTGGATTAAAATGTAATTTTGCAAAACGCAATATCAACATCAATGGTTTTCACCCGATATCTCCGTTGTCCTGATATATATCAACTTTTAAAGTAGCGAAGATTGTGTCGATAATAATGCTTGAGATATTTACACGCCCAAAATGTTCAAATTTTTAAACCCAGATTTGGTATTTAAAATTAAAACTTAAAAATGCTCTCCTGAAAAGTAGTATAAAAACACTTATGCACTTATTCCTTTTTGCCACAGATATGTATGCTCTATGTTTGTCATTATTATTATTTGTTACCCACTGTTGCCAACTATTTTTAACCAAAAACCTCTAAATTTCACGAAAAAAGCGCTAGAAACCGCCAAAAATTAATTTAGCGGGGAAAATTGAAAATTTTCCCGCTAAATTACAAAAAAAAGCGCTGAAAACCGAAAAACTTGGCATTTTTGATTGACAAAAAAGAAAATTTAAAAAAAAACCTCCAAATTATTTTTTCTACGAAAATTTGCAAGAAACGGTCGAAAAAATTTTAGCGGGAAAATACAAAATTATCCCGCTAAATTACAAAAAAAGCGCTAAAATTCGACAAACTTGGCGTTTTCGATTGAAAAAAAAAGAAAAATTGGAAAAAACCTCTAAATTTGTCCCACTAAATCCAAATAAAAAGCGCTAGATTTTCCCGCTAAAGCACCGTTCCCGCTAAAACCAATTTTTCCCCGCTAAATCCAAACAAAAAAAGCGCTAGATTTAGCGGGAAAACCTCCAACTTGGCAACAGTGTTGTTACCGTTGATGTTGTCATTGCTCTTTTTTCCGGCGAATTGCCAATGTTTGTTATTAGCTGTTAAGAGGACTTTGTCTATCGATGCTTATAAACCAACCCATCCACATTTGAACATGACATGCTTTTTTAGTGCGCCTCATACCGTTTGACATTGTGGAGTACTTTTGTGCAGTACTCTTCATTTATAGTGGTACGTCGAGTTTTATGAAGTTATGTTTAACAACATATTGAAATGATACATTGAGTAGCAGTGCTGGACAATTTTGTGTTAGTTGGTAATTTGGGTGGGGATTGTGGAATTGCTACATAAAAACATGTTTCTTTTAAAAATTTTATGAAATTTTTTTCAGTTGATTAATTATCTATTATGAACAGCAAAAACATATTTCAAAATACAATTGAGGTTTTTCAAAACATTCAATGAATAAAAAGTAAAAAATTTAGGTGCATGCTACAAAGATACAAAATTTAAGAAATAAGAAATTTAATAATAAAATTAAAATGAACGGCTAGTCTTTGTTTTAAAATACTTAAGGATATAAATCATTTAATTTTTTATAAATTGAGATGATAGATAGACTTAACAAATTTGATGTCTACTACAAAACTACAAAAATTGTTAGTTTAGGACAGTAAAAAGCTAAGTTAGATAGAATAATTAGTCGATCATTTTAAATACTGTTTTAAGTGTTTTAAAAAGTAACTTCCCCTAAATTCGAACGATTCAAAATGGAAAAGTACAAGCCACAAAACTACAAAGAAATTTAAGTTCATTAAATATTTACTAAAGTGATTAATAAATTAAGGCCAAGTTTGTGCTGCTAAAAGAAATTAAACAAGTTATTTGTAGTAATTTTTGTAGTTACTTTGAACAACAAAGGAATATTTATATGATGCGTGCTACAAAACTACAAAATTTAATTAATTAAATAGTTAACTGAATAAAAATGTTTGGCATGATTTAAAATAATAAAAAATTTTTGTTATAAAATTTAGTTACAATAATTAAAAAAAAAATTAAATTATGCTTGCTACAAAACTATAAAATTTCAATATAAAGAAAGTGAACAATAAAGTAAAGCAGAACGCCTAGTCGATAATTTGTAACACATAAAGAAATTTAAATTTTAAAAATAAATTTCATAATTTTTAAAAGGTTGAACATTTTTAAACATGCTACAAAGCTACAATATTTAAAACAAAATTTAAAATATATCATCTGAACAATAAATTATGGCAAAAACTACTTATTTATAGTATGTTATACTCAAACCAATGGTTTGTCACAAATTTTTATGAGAAATTGAAAATATTTGATGCTTGCTACAAAACTACAAAAAAACAAGTAAGAGTGTTAAATTCGGCTGTGCCGAATCTTTTATACCCTCCAACATGCAAATAAATAAAAAAAAAAATTGCAGGGGCGTCTTTTTTTTTTGGGGGGGGGGGTCGGTAGTAGTAATTGGGGGGCACAATTCCTCTCGAATAAGTGTTAAAAAAAATAATTCTTATGCTTTTTGCACTAAAGAAATACAAATTTATCATTATATAAAAAAAAATGTATTCCACGCCCATAAAAGGGGGGGGGCGGACCGTAAAACGATTTTTTCTAATTCTGTGGGTCCAACTGCAGGACCTTGAACTTCTTGTAGCATTAAAATGTTGGATTTGTTAAACAAAAACACAAAAAATCATGTAAAAATATGGTATTTTTCAGAGGTTTGTTTAGTTCTTCAAGGGGGAACTTTTTTTCCCCTGGTCCGATTTTGCCCATCTCCGAACTTAACCAGCCAGACGGACAGACGGACAGACGGACATCGCTAGAATGTCTTAGAATCGATCACTGACCAATAATATATATACTTTATGGGGTCCTACACCGATATTTCGATGCGTTACACACGGAATGACAAAGTGAGTATACCCCCATACTGTAGTTGGAGGGTATAAAAATGTAGTTAAAAAAAAATCTAAGTTAGTTAGAATGACCAGTCGATCACTTCAGATACGAAAAGTGATTAAATATGCGACTTCCCATAAATTAAGGTTGTTAAAAAAAAAGAAATCTTACATACCACAAAACTAGAAAATTATTTTATATGAATAGTAAAAAAAATTAATAAATGTTGGCTTAGTTTTTAATGCTTGTTTCATTTTCAAATTTTCATTAATTTTAATGCTAAACATAAAATATTTTACGTATGCTACAAAACTACACATTTTTAAAGACGGGAAAACCAATTTATAAAACTAAAGCTGGAATTCTCAATGAATATATGGGGCATTCCATGTCAAATCTGACACTTCGAAATTTTTTTTTTTCAGATTTTCCCAATTTGTTTACAGTTTTTAGTACCTTTTGAAAACTCCTTCGTGGTAAATTTTCAGATTTTTTTGATGACCCGTTCAAAAGATATCGAATTTTTAAAAATTGGTAGTTTGTTCCTTTACTCAAACTTTTTTTACTCATAACTTCTTTAATAATGGTCCAAATTTCATTTTTTTTTTGATTTTTTCTGTAAGTACAGATCGAGCACGGGCTCTAATTATGTTTGTTATAAGGATTCAAGTTGAAAAAATGCAGAAGAAAAATTGAATTTCTAAAAATTATAGACATTTCTGGTATTTCCCATACCGGTTTCAAACACCCCAGTTAGTGTCATCATCAGTAGGATTTTAAATGTCGGTTTGTCTTGTTAATTTTTTTATTTAAAAATTTTTGTTTTTTTACGTACTTAAAAAAAAAAAAAATTTAAAAGTGCTCCAGTATGCGATTTTTGATGTTTAATATTTAAATCTCATTTTTGAAAATGTTTGTACTCTTCGATTTTTTTTAAATTTTTTTGTGTAGAACTTCTATCGATTCTACATATTTTTTGCCCAGGAGGATCGTGGGATAACGATTATTACTATTTTTTAAAATTTTTTGAAAAAAATTTATTGTAATTTTCTAATCTTAAAATCATTTCTACTGCTCCAATGGTGACTCATAGAGGTTTGATTTATAAGACCGACCCCCATTAATTTTTTCGTCTTAACATTTCTTTGGAACAAATTAATACCCTATCTCCAATTTCTAAGGGGGCTCCCACACAAAACGACATTTTTTTAAATTTGCTCCAACCGCTCTAACTGCCCTAATAGTGCCCTTAGAGCAACAAAATATATGACCGATCCACAATATTTTTTAGTCCAAACATTTTCTCTGAACACACCTACCCTCTATCTTTAACTGCTGATTAAATGGTCCAATGGTGCGTCCGAGAGGGGTCATTAATGAGACCGACCCTCATTTATTTTTGCCCTGTAACATTTTCTTAAAACATACCTACGCCCTATCTCCACTCCCTAAGTAGGCTTCCATTCAAAATTACATTTTTATAAAATTGCTCCAACTGTTATTTGTATGGGAGCCTACTTAGGGAGTGGAGATAGGGCGTAGGTATGTTTCAAAAAAAAATTTTATAGGGTAAAAATAAATGGGGGTCGGTCTCACTAATGACCCCTCTCGAACGCACCATTGGACCGGTAGAAGCTGATTAAATACACCATTTACAGATGTAATTCGAAAAAGATCAATTGTAATTCGAAGATTCTATTTGTAATTCGAAGATTCCATTTGTAATTCGAAGATTCCATTTGTAATTCGAAGATTCCATTTGTAATTCGAATACTCCAATTGTAATTCGAAGATTCCATTTGTAATTCGAAGATTCCAATTGTAATTCGAAAAAGATCAATTGTAATTCGAAAAAGATCAATTGTAATTCGAAAAAGATCAATTGTAATTCGAAAAAGATCAATTGTAATTCGTAAAAGATCAATTGTAATTCGTAAAAGATCAATTGTAATTCGAAAAAGATCAATTGTAATTCGAAAAAGATCAATTGTAATTCGTAAAAGATCAATTGTAATTCGTAAAAGATCAATTGTAATTCGAAAAAGATCAATTGTAATTCGTAAAAGATCAATTGTAATTCGAAAAAGATCAATTGTAATTCGTAAAAGATCAATTGAGGAGGTTCATAACAAAACGCGCCAATTCCACTTTTTGAGTTTTTTGTTTTTTTGACTGAATACTATTCTACACATTAACATCTACTATATAACCATTACCAAAAAACATCCCAAAGCTCAATATTTGCACAGCAATTCACTACTGACTTTAATTATGAAACATCCCAATGCTCAGTACTTACACTGATACTCAGTACTGACTTTGTTTACATTTATGCGTTTATCTAAAAAACTGTTAAAGTGGAATTGGTGCATTTTGTTATGAACCTCCTCAATTGTAATTCGAAAAAGATCAATTGTAATTCGAAGATTCCATTTGTAATTCGAAGATTCCATTTGTAATTCGAAGATTCCAATTGTAATTCGAAAACCAACGAGTAAAATCGTTTCTTACGCCTTTAAAAACATTGTGTTTTGTTGATTTACTCGTTGGTTTTCGAATTACAATTGGAATCTTCGAATTACAATTGGAATCTTCGAATTACAAATGGAATCTTCGAATTACAATTGATCTTTTTCGAATTACAATTGATCTTTTACGAATTACAATTGATCTTTTTCGAATTACAATTGATCTTTTACGAATTACAATTGATCTTTTTCGAATTACAATTGATCTTTTACGAATTGCAATTGATATTTTTCGAATTACACTTGATCTTTTTCGAATTACAATTGATCTTTTTCGAATTACAATTGATCTTTTTCGAATTACAATTGATCTTTTTCGAATTACAATTGATCTTTTTCGAATTACAATTGATCTTTTACGAATTACAATTGATCTTTTTCGAATTACAATTGATCTTTTTCGAATTACAATTGATCTTTTACGAATTACAATTGATCTTTTTCGAATTACAATTGATCTTTTACGAATTACATTTGATCTTTTACGAATTACAATTGATCTTTTTCGAATTACAATTGATCTTTTTCGAATTACAATTGATCTTTTACGAATTACAATTGGAATCTTCGAATTACAATTGATCTTTTTCGAATTACAATTGATCTTTTACGAATTACAATTGGAATCTTCGAATTACAATTGATCTTTTACGAATTACAATTGATCTTTTACGAATTACAATTGATCTTTTTCGAATTACAATTGATCTTTTTCGAATTACAATTGATCTTTTACGAATTACAATTGATCTTTTACGAATTACAATTGATCTTTTTCGAATTACAATTGATCTTTTTCGAATTACAAATGGAATCTTCGAATTACAAATGGAATCTTCGAATTACAAATGGAATCTTCGAATTACAAATAGAATCTTCGAATTACAATTGATCTTTTTCGAATTACATCTGTAAATGGTGTAGAATAAATTTACAAAAAATAAAAAAAATTGTATGAGGACCGCCTTAACAGTTAAAGATAGAGGGTAGGTGTGTTCAGAGAAAATGTTTGGACTAAAAAAATATTGTGGGTCGCTCATATATTTTGTTGCTCTAAGGGCACTATTAGAGCGGTTGGAGCAAATTTAAAAAAATGTCATTTTGTGTGGAAGGTCCCTTAGAAATTGGAGATAGGGTATTACTTTGTTCCAAAGAAATGGTCAGACGTAAAAATAAATGGGAGACGGTCCTATAAATTACCCCACTATGTTGCACCCTTGGAGCAGTAGAAATAATTTTAATGATTAGAAAATTACAATCAAATTTTTTCAAAAAATTTAAAAAAATAGTTATAATTGTTATCCCACGATCATACTGGGCAAAAAATTTGTAGAATCGATAGAAGTTTTACACAAAAAAATTAAAAAAAAAAATCAAAGAGTACATACATTTTCAAAAATGAGATTTAAATTTTAAATCTTTAAAATCGCATACTAGACCACTTTTGAGAATTTTTTGGGATGTTTTTTTTTAAGTACGTAAAAAAACAAAAATTTTGAAAAAAAAATTTGCAATTTGGACCATTATTGAAGAAGTTATGAGTAAAAGAAGTTTGATTAAAGGAACAAACTACCAATTTTTAAAAATTCGATATCTTTTGAACGGGTCATCAAGAAAATATGAAAATTTACCACGAAGGAGTTTTCGAAGGGTACTAAAAACTGTTAACAATATGGGAAAATCTAAAAAAAAAAATATTCAAAGTGTCCGATTTGACATGGATTGCCCCATAGACAAAAAACTATAAAGTAAATGAGAATTCTAAAACTATGAGAATAAAAAAGAAATATCTAATTTTTATTAAATAATTTAATTTAATTTTTTAAATATTTTGAGTAAATTTTTAATTGCGTCAATTAAAAAATTGCTCATTTTTTTTTTGAAATTAAAACAAGTGATTACTCAAAAATTTGTCCCCCTTATTTTTTTCTGTGTACGCTGAAATTGTTCAATGATAGATTCTAAAATATTCATGCGATGCCGTTCAAACAAAGGAGCTAGACCCTCAAAGTTTGGTACGAATATGTTGAGCTTTTTTAAATTTAAAGGATTTAAGGGGGAACCTTATCCCAGCCACAAAACTACAATTTTTATACCCATCAACAGTACAGTATGATTGATTACTGACTTTGTCAGTTTTATTTACATTTATTTAATTTATCAAAAAACAGATTCTTTTTTAACTTTTCATAAAAATTAAGTACAAATTAGGATTAACTATTCCATGACCCGATGTTTTAAAAAAAAAACTTGAATATCGTTTCCACATTTAATTTCTGGTAGCATAAATTTCCATTTTCATTCTGTCAATATTATGCACCCGGACTATTGTTTGTATCATATATTGTCCACGCGGAGCTGCAAAGAATTTTAATTGGCTACTGTCAAAGGTTGCATTATTGATTTTAAGATCATCATCCTAAAATAAAAAAAAAAATATATGTGATTAATAAAATGTTAATGCTGGTATGACAATGTCTTTTTTTTTAAATTTTCCAGTTTTTTTATTTAAAATTTTTGTATCTATTTTAAGTAATAAAATTTTTTTTAGAAAAAAACTGGAATAATACACTCAGACGAGAAATGATGGTGGCAACAATAATTTAAGAGCTTCATATTATGATTGAAATTTTTTATGATCTTAAAAATTCCAAAAATTATAATTTTGGACCATAATATGTTTGCAACAAAAATTTTATGTTTGCTATAAACATGTAATGATACAATTTTTAATCGTAATATGACGCTCTTAAATTATGGGTGCCACAATCATATCACTTGTCTGAGTGTATGAAAAAAAAAAGTTTTTGAAAAAGCCAAAATCATATGGTCTTAAAATTTATAGTTTTCTTATGAAATACTTACACCATATGGACAAGGGTGATTAATATTGGAATAATCGGCCAATCTGCGAAAAATTATATTCCAAAATACATGACGTTTAGAAGTTTTCATGAATTCACAAAAATTTATAACGTCATCATATAAAAATGAACGATAATTTTTGTTGATTTTACGAAATAGTTTTAAGCCGACCTGTAAAAAGAAGAAAAGAGAAATTTTTATTTTAAATAGAGCTGATAAATAAAAGTTTTAGTTTAACAAAAACAAGTACAACTAATGAAGCATTTCATAAGACTTATGAATAATTTCATAACTTTAATAAAAAGAAGTTGGAGGCTTTATTTTGGAACCTCGAAATTTGTAAAATTTCATTGCAGTAAATATACACAAAAAAAAATATTTAACAGTTTTCCTTATTTTTTTTTTAATTTTACAGTTTTTTGTTTGTAATTTTACAATTTTTTTTTTTGTAATTTTACAAATTTCCAAGATAATTTTACAAAAAAAATCTAGTAACTTCACGAGAATTCTTTGTAATTTTTATTGCGCCAAAAAAACTGTAAATTTACAATTTTTTTTGGTAAAAAGCTTGTAAAATTACAAAATTATTGGTAAAAAGCTTGTAAAATTACTAGGAATTCTCTTAAAATAGAAGGTAGCAAAAAATCTAGTAAAGTTACGAAACCTCTTTGTAAATTTTATCGTGTCAAAAAATTTGTAAATTTACAATTTTATTGGTAAAAACTTTGTAAAATTACAAAATTATTGGTAAAAACCTTGTAAAATTACTAGGAATTTTTGTCAAATAGAAGGTAGCAAAAAAAAAAAGTTACAAGTTTTTCTTGTAATTTTACAAGTTTTTTTTTTTTTAATTGTATTATTGACTCGATTCTAAGACGATCTTGTTATGTCCGTCCGTCCATTTAACAATTCAATTTTAAATTACCGTTATATTATTGATATTTTTCTTCACTAATTTTGCTTGAACTTCCATTGCCATTCGATTGTTAATTTTATTTATGCGACATATTGTAATGTAGCCGTATTCCTCGTTTATGGTCTCACATATCAAATTCGTTATTTCTACAGACTCAGATTTTGAAAATATTAAAACAAAATATAGCTGAAATATTGCCAGAAGTAAAGTTAATCTTAGCTGTGCCATGATGGTGTCAATATTGAATACTGAAGGTTTTGTACATTTTTTGAAGTATTTAGATTTTTTTTTACACTGGGCAACAAAACATTGCACAGTGGTTTATTATCATTTTTTTTTCAATAATTTGGAAATAGAGTCACTACACTCAAAATAAATTCTCTGTCCAACCAGCAGAAAAATCTGCTGAAAATACACCCATTTTGAGCCATATGAGTAATCTGCGGGTTTTAGCAGACACGGTTTGCTAAATATCTGTCATAAGAGGTGAATAAACATAACAAGAAAAAAAAAACATACGGCGCCAGCCAGCATCGAACTCGCCACCTTCCGATTTGAAAGTACACTTCTTAACCACTACGCTACGGAAGCTTATACTTTTATCTGTCGTTTTAGTTATTAAACATGTGTGTTGTTCGACAGCAGAGAAATCTGATTTTAGCAGAAATATCTGCTGATTTTAGCAGAAAAATCTGCTGATTTTAGCAGAACAATCTGCTGATTTCAGCAGAATAATCTGCTGATTTCGGCAGAACAATCTGCTGATTTCAGCAGAACAATCTGCTGATTTCAGCAGAGCAATCTGCTGACAATCTGTTCTGTTTTTTTTTTATATAAAAAATTTCTTGAAAAAATAATGAAATTCAGCAAACAAAATCAGTATAAACATAGTAAAATGTCTGTTATTTTCTTAAACTGAATGACAGAGATTTTAGTAAAAATATCCTTCTCAGCAGAACAATCTGCTAAAAGATTGCTAATTCAAATTGAAAGTCGTTTTACTGATTTTTTGACAGAGTTTTTCTTTTGAGTGTACCAGGGGTGATGCAAATGCATATACTCAAAAACAAAAATTTTATTTCATAAAAAAGAAATTCTTTTAAGGGCTTAAGTTGAAAAATGCAGAAGAAAAATTGAATTTCTAAAAATTATAGACATGTCTTGTATTCCCATACCGGTTTCAAGCACTCAAGTTAGTGTTATCATCAGCAAGATTTCAAATGTCGGTTTGTCTTGTTAATGGAAATTTTTTTTTAAATGTAACTATTTATAGTTTCTACAGAATAAATTTTGATAGTTTCAAACACTACAATTCTTTAACTAGCAATCTCAACCTCACTTCATATTTTCTTTCAAACTTTTTGTCTCTTGAAATATTTCGCAAATTTTCATTTTTAAAATGTTGCCCGATATTTTATAAAAAAAATAATTTTGTATGGCAGCTTCCTTAGGAAGTGAAGAAGGGGGTTGGTATGTTCTGAAAAAAATGTTGAGGGGAAAATTTAATGTCAGTCATAATTTTTTTTCCTCTAGGGGGCGCCATGTAAGCTGTAGGAGCTGATATTATAACAAAAATTTAAACAAGTAAAAAAGTTAAATTCGGCCTTGCCAAATGTATTGATACCCTTCACAATTTCAAAAACATTATTGCAAAAAACTTTATTTGAAAGCATATTACTTTTGAAAAAAAAAACTTCCGCCAAAAAAAAATTCCGCGAAAAAAATTTCCGCAAATAAAATTTTGTTAAAAAAAAAATCCGCGATTTTTTTCTTTTTTTTGGCAAAAAAATATGTTCGAACTTGTTTAAATACCATTCGGTGTTCAATTATGTTCACATATGTCAACCAGCAGCCGAATTAAAGCATTTTGTATTTTTAGGTTATGTTGAATATACTAACATTTTTTAGGTGTTCTTATTTTTTCGTTCATAACTTTTGAACCGCTGAACCGATATCGCTCAAATGCAATACCAATCTTCTCGGGAGAACTTCCAATAAAAATGTTAAGTTTCAGTAATCTCCGTGTAATATTTTGGCCGTGATCACTATTTCCACAGACAGACAGACGGACATCGCTAGAACGTCTTTAATTCGATTACTGATCAATTATATATACGGGGCATTCCATTTCAAATCGGACACTTTGAAAATTTTTGTTTTTTAGATTTTCCCAATTTGTTTACAGTTTTTAGTACCCTTCTAAAACTCCTTCGTAGTACCCTATCGAATTTTTAAAAATTGGTAGTTTGTTCCTTTACTCAAACTTCTTTTACTCATAACTTCTTCAATAATGATCCAAATTTCAATTTTTTTTCAAATTTTTTGTTTTTTTTACTTATTAAAAAAAAAAAATCCCAAAAAATTCTTAAAAGCGCTTTAGTATGCGATTTTTAAGTTTTAAAATTTAAATCTCATTTTTGAAAATGTTTGTGCTCTTCGATTTTTTTTGAAATTTTTTTGTGTAAAACTTCTATCGATTCTACAAATTTTTTGCCCAGGAGGATCGTGGGATAACGATTATTACTATTTTTTAAAATTTTTTTAAAAAAAATTTATTGTAATTTTACAATCTTAAAATCATTTCTATTGCTCCAATGGTGCGTCATAGAGGGGTCATTTATAAGACCGAACAAACTAATACCCTATCTCCAATTTCTAAGGGGGCTCCCACACAAAACGACATTTTTTAAAATTTGATCCAACCGCTCTAACTGCCCTATGAGCAATAAAATGCCCTTAGAGCAATAAAATGTATAACCGACCCACAATATTTTTTTATTCCAAACATTTTCTGTGAACACACCTACCCTCTATCTTTAACTATTAAGGCGGTCCCAATACAATATTTTTTATTTTTTGTAAATTTCTTTTATTTAATCAGCTTCTACCGGTCCAATAGTGCGTCCGAGAGGGGTCATTAGTGAGACCGACCCCCATTTATTTTTACCCTCCAACATTTTTGTAAAACATACCTACTCTCTGTCTCCACTCCTTAAGTGGGCTTCCATTCAAAATTACATTTTTAAAAAATTTTGGAGAGTGGCGATAGGGGGTAAGTATGTTTTACAAAAATTTTGGAGGGTAAAAATAAATGGGTGTCTGTCTGTCTGTGGAAATGGAGATCAAGGCAAAAATATTACACGGAGATGACTGAAACTTAACATATTTGTTGTAAGTTCTTCCAAGAAGTTAGGTATTGCATTTGAGCGATATCGGTTCAGCGGTTCAAAAGTTATGAACAAAAATGTAAGGACACCTCAAACATTTTAGTACATTCAACATAACCTAAAAATACAAAATGCTTTAATTCGGCTGCTGGTTGACATATGTGAACATATTTGAACACCAAATGGTATTTAAACAAGTACGAACAAATTTTTTTGACAAAAAAAGAAAAAAATCGCGGATTTTTTTTTTTAATTTTTTTTTTTCGCGGAAATATTTTTTTTTTCAAAAGTTATTTCATATTAAATAAAGTTTTTTGCAATAATATTTTTGAAATTGTGGAGGGTATCACTACATTCGGCAAGGCCGAATCTAACTTTTTGACTTGTTTTTTTTTTTATAAATTTATTTTATCAAATCGGCTCCCTTTGCTCCAACGGTGCCTCCTAGAGGGGTCAAACGCAGAACCTACTTCTATTAATTTTTACCCCAAACATTTTTCCTGAACAAAACTACTCCCAATCTCCACTCCCTAAGGGGGCTCTTATACAAAAATACATTTTTAGAAAATTTGCTGCAATCATTCTAACAATAAGAGTTTATGTCGATTTTTGGTCCAAAAAATGGACCAATTTTAATAGGGCTGGCTGGCGAAATATTTACGTAATTTTTTTTTCAACTCATATACGTGATGTTACCTTTCAAATTATTCTGAATGAAACTATTTTCCTAGAGCTAAAAAAGTGTTTTCACTTTTTACGAAAAAATTCGGGACTTTTTCCAAAATTTTTCGAACTTTGAAAATTTGTCAAAACATTTTTATACCCTCGACTCTGGTGATAGAGGGTATATATAAGTTTGTCATTTCGTTTGGAATGACATAAAGCATATATATTCATGATCCTCGATCGATATTAAGACGATCTAGCGATGTCCGTCCGTCTGTCCGTCTGTCTATCTGTCTGTTGAAAACACGCTACCTTTTGAAAGACCTTACGGAGGCTTCTGAAGTTTAGCATATATGTTGGGCATTTACCTTGTCAGGTTGGTATTGCAATCCAGCAAAATCGGTCCAGTGGCTTAAAAGTTATGAGCAAAAGAGTGAATTTCGGCAAGGGTTTTTCGTGAGTTTACGAGATAAAAAACACGCTAACTTTCGAAAGGCAATTCTGAGGAGGCTGAAGCCTGGCATATAAATTTTTCGTTCCCCTGGCCTGGTTCGTTTTGAATTTTAGCCAAATCGGTCTAGTGGTTCAAAAGTTATTAGCAAAACCGTAAATTTCAGATAAGTTTCACAATAAATTCACGTGTTCAAAACCCGTTAAACATGTTTTAAAAACATTGGTAAGTCACAAAAATATTTTACAACGTAATTTTGTCACTCAAAAAAATTTGTACACTACAAAAATACACTCAAAAAAAAATTTACACTCAAAAAAAATTACACTAAAAAAAATTTAATTATTTTTTTTTGTTTTCAAAAATTACTAAAAAAAAATTTTTTTACACAAAATAAAATATTTCTAATCAAAAATGTTATTTTTTTACGTTAGAAAATTTACTGTCACTTAAAAAGGGCATTGTGGATGGTATTCATAGATTGTGTCTTGGACTTAGAAAACTTTAAGTGATTTGAAACCACTCAATTTTTCGAACAATCATAAATTTTGCTATACCAGTTATTCAAAAACTGTCGCCCACTGTAATAATACTAAAATTAATATTAATTAAATATGAAATTGATAAAAAGCCCTTGATACTTTAAATTATTATGCCTTTTAAACTCATATCTTTTTAATTATTTCCTTTCAATATAAATAGCAATAATGAATTTCAAATTAAAATATATTGAGCCACTTTTTTTTATAAATACTTTCGATAGTTAAATGATTTAAGCAAAACATTTTTTTGTTAAAATCTTTTCGCTCAATTGCAGATTGTTTTCGTTTTATTGCAAAATTATTTAATTAAAAACATATGCTCAAATACTTTTTTCGATTACTGTTTAAGTTGCTGCCTTTTAATCATGTGTCAACTGAAATTTTTATTGTTTTTAATAATATTGAACTTACATTTTTTTTTGATATTTACAAAACCGAAATTAAGACCGGGTTTAATATTTACAAATTCTGTATGCACAGCATCGACTCCGATATCTGTAACATTTACCAAATGTAATATAAAACCATTAAAAAATGTTGGAAACGTATTTGAAATGTATGCAAAGTTGGAAGTGAAAAAAATAGATAATATAACGGTAAATATATAATTAATAATTTTAATTTAGATACAAAAAATTAAACACGCCCTTAAAAATAAAAACTGTACAAGTTTTTAGGTAAATTACAATCGACAAAGTAATTTTTCATAAATTACGTAAGTTTTTTTATTAAATAAAAAACTAACTGCTTATAAACAAACTGTGCTAATTTTTGGGTAAATTACAACCGACTAAGTAATTTTGCCTAAATTACCTAAGTTTTTATTTAAAAAAAAACTTAGGAAATTTATGCAGTAACTGCACACCAAAAAAAATTGTTCTAATTACAACCAACAAAGTAATTTTGCATAAATTACCTAAGTTTTTATCGAAAAAAAATTTAGGAAGTTTATGCAATAACTGCAAAAATAATTCCTACTTTATTCCTTAATAACAAGCGATCGAAAAAAAATGTTGATAGTTTTTAAATAAATAACAAACCATCAACGGTTTTGCATAAATTACCTATGTTCTTTGTTGTAAAAAACTTAAACAATAACTAAGTAATTTTGCCTAAATAAAGTAAGTTTTTTTTATTTAAAAAAAAAAACTTAGGAAATTAAAGCAATAACTGCTTACAAACAAATTTTGCTGATTTTTTGGTAAATTAAAAATGACAAAGTAATTTTGCATAAATTACCTAAGTTTTTATCAAAAAAAAAACTTAGGAAAGATTTTAGATAAATAACAAGCGACCAACAAAAATTTATTATTTTTAAATAAATAACAAACCACCAAGTGTTTTGCATAAATTACCCAAGTTTTTTGTTGTAAGAAATGTAAACAATAACCAAGTAAATTTGTCTAAATCACCTAAGTTTTTTATTGTAAAAAAAACTTAGTAAATTAGTGCAATAACTGCTTACAAACAAATTATACTAGTTTTTGGGTAAATTAAAACCGACAAAGTAATTTTGCATAAATTAACTAAGTTTTTATCTATAAAAATTTTTAGGAAGTTTATGCAACAACTGCAAAAAAAATTCCTAATTTATTTCTAAATAACAAGCGACCGAAATTTTTTTTTATAGTTTTTAAATAAATAACAAACCATCAACGGTTTTGCATAAATTACCTAAGTTTTTTGTTGTAAAAAACTTAAACAATAACAAAGTAATTTTACCTAAATAACCTAAGTTTTTTTATTGTAAAAAAACTTAGGAAATTAAAGCACTAACTGCTTACAAACAAATTGTGCTAGTTTTTGGGTAAATTAAAATTGACAAAGTAATTTTGCATAAATTACCAAAGTTTTTATTAAAAAAAAACTTAGGAAATTTATGCAATAACTGCAAAAAAATGTGCTAGTTTTTAGATAAATAACATGCGACCAAAAAAAATTTACACTTTTTAAATAAATAACCAACCACCAAGTGTTATGCATAAATTACCTAAGTTTTTTGTTGTAAAAAATTTAAACAATAACCAAGTAAATTTGCCCAAATTACCTAAGTTTTTTATTGTAAAAAAAACTTAGGAAATTAAAGCACTAACTGCTTACAAACAAATTGTGCTAGTTTTTGGGTAAATTAAAACTGACAAAGTAATTTTCCATAAATTACCTAAGTTTTTATTCAAAAACAAAAAAAACTTAGAAAATTTATGCAATAACTGCAAAAAAAATGTGCTAGTTTTTAGATAAATAACAAGCGACCGAAAAAAATTTTTATAGTTTTTAAATAAATAACAAACCATCAACGGTTTTGCATAAATTACCTATGTTTTTTGTTGTAAAAAACTTAAACAATAACTAAGTAATTTTTCCTAAATAAGTTTTTATTGTAAAAAAAACTTAGGAAATTAAAGCAATAGCTGCTTAAAAACAAATTTTGCTGATTTTTAGGTAAATTAAAACTGACAAAGTAATTTTGCATAAATTACCTAAGTTTTTATAAAAAAAAAAAAACTTAGGAAATTTATGCAATAACTGCAAAAAAAATGTGCTACTTTTTAGATAAATAACAAGCGACCAAAAAAAATTTGTTCTTTTTAAATAAATAACAAACCACCAAGTGTTTTGCATAAATTACCTAAGTTTTTTTGTTGTAAAAAATTTAAACAATAACCAACTAAATTTGCCTAAATTACCTAAGTTCTTTATTGTGAAAAAAAAACTTAGTAAATTAGTGCAATAACTGCTTACAATCAAATTGTGCTAGTTTTTGGGTAAATTAAAACTGACAAAGTAATTTTGCATAAATTAACTAAGTTTTTATCGAATAAAAAATTTTAGGAAGTTTATGCAACAACTGCAAAAAAAATTCCTAGTTTATTCCTAAATAACAAGCGACCGAAAAAAAAATTTGATAGTTTTTAAATAAATAACAAACCATCAACGGTTTTGCATAAATTACCTAAGTTTTTTGTTGTAAAAAACTTAAACAATAACTAAGTCATTTTGCCTAAATAGCCTAAGTTTTTTTATTGTAAAAAAACTTAGGAAATTAAAGCACTAACTGCTTACAAACAAATTGTTAGTGTCCGACCGAATACACCTTTTTTGGCCGAAGCCGAATATTCGGCCAAATTTTCATTATTCGGCCAAACCGAAGCCGAAGCCGAATATTAAAAAAACAAAAATATTTATGTAGTAAAAACAAGAAAAAAATAAAACTCGACTCGGCGGGATACTCAAATGCATGAGAATGTCTAGAATTATTTTATTTTAAGCAAAAAATTTTTTTGGACATTTTTGTAAAAAATATATTTTAGAGTGTAAATTTTTTTCGACCGAAAATTTTTTTTGAATGTAAAGAATGTTTTTAGTTGCTAAAACACTTAGTAAAATGTTTTTATGGCTTACTAATGTGATTCAAAGTTAGTTTAGTGTGTTTTTCAACACGTGAGCACAAATATTATACAGTTATTCGGTATTCGGCCTATTCGGCCAAAATTGTGGCCGAAGCCGAATAGTGCTTTTTGGACGAAGCCGAAGCCGAATATTCGGTCGGACACTACAAATTGTACTAGTTTTTGTGTAAATTAAAACTGACAAAGTAATTTTGCATAAATTACCTAAGTTTTTTTCCAAAAAAAAAACTTAGTTTTTGGATAAATAACAAGCGACCAAAAAAAATTATACATTTTAAATAAATAACAAACCATCAACGGTTTTGCATAAATTACCTAAGTTTTTTGTTGTAAAAAAACTTAAACAATAACTAAGTAATTTTGCCTAGATTACCTAAGTTTTTTTATTGTAAAAAAATTAAAGCACTAACTGCTTACAAACAATTTTGGTTGATTTTCAGGTGAATTAAAACTGACAAATTAATTTTGCATAAATTACCTTAGTTTTTATTAAAAAAAAAACTTAGGAAATTTATGCAATAACTGCACAAAAAATGTGCAAGTTTTTGGATAAATAACAAGCGACCAAAAAAAAATGATACTTTTTAAATAATAAATAAGTGTTTTGCGTAAATTACCTAAGTTGTTTGTTGTAAAAAATTTTAACAATAACAAAGTAATTTTTCATAAATTACCTAAGTTTTTTTTACTGCAAAAAAAGTAAATTAATGCACTAACTGCTTACAAAAAAATTGTGCAAATTTTTAGATAAATTACAACCGACAAAGTAATTTTTCATAAATTACCGAAGTTTTTTTAAAAAAAAAAACTTAGGAAATTTATGCAATAACTGCACAAATAATGTGCTAGTTTTTGGATAAATAACAAGCGATCAAAAAAATTTATACTTTTTAAATAAATAACAAACCATTAAGTGTTATGCATAAATTACCTAAGTTTTTTGTTGTAAACAATTTTAACAATAACAAAGTAATTTTGCCTAAATTATCTAAGTTTTTTTATTGTACAAAAACTTTGAAAATTAATGCACTAACTGCTTACAAACAAATTGTGGTAATTTTTGGGTAAATTACAGCCGACAAAGTAATTATGCATAAATTACCTTAGTTTTTATCGAAAAAAAAAAAAAAAACATAAAAAGGAAATTTATGCAACAACTGCAAAAAATGTCCTAGTTTTTGAATAAATAAGCGACCGGAAAAAATTAGATAATTTTTAAATAAACAGCAAACCATCAAGTGTTTTGCAAAAATTACCTAAGTTTTTGGTTGTAAAAAATTTAAATTTAATTTTGCCTAAAATACCTAAGTTTTTATTGTAAAAAACTTAGGAAATTAACGCACTAACTGCTTACAAACAAACTGTGCTAGTTTTTGGGTAAATTAAAACTGACAAAGTAATTTTGCATAAATTACCTAAGTTTTTATGAAAAAAAAAAACGTAGGAAATTTATGCAACAACTGCAAAAAAATGTGCTAGTTTTTGCTTAAATAACAAGCGACCAAATGTTTTGCAAAAATTTCCCAAGTTTTTATTTTACAAAAAACTTAGTAAATTTATACAATAACAAAATTATCAAAAAAAAAAAATTTTTTGCTTATTTTCATTTAATTTTAGATTAATGCCAATTTCATGCGTAAATCCTTTAATGGTTATCGTCCTTTTCTTTATGATGATGTTTTTAATTTTTGTACTTTTCAACAAAATCCTAAAATTAATATATTTTGGAATATGTTATATGGCGTTTTGACACAATATTCAAATATCAATCATTCCTGCCCATATGATGTTAAGTATTTAATATTGATTTGAAATTGTTTTTCAACTAATTTTTTTTTTTAATTTCTTTTTAGCATGATATTATAATTAAAGATTTAACATTTGATAGTCCACAATTTCAAATGGCACCTCTGCCAAGGGGAGAATATATGATACAATTACTGATAGGAGTTAGTAAAGTTAATATAGCAAAAGTTCAAGTATATTGCTTAAAAAATTAGCTTTGGACCACTTTTAAATCATTGGACCCATTTCCAGTAATAATTTTATATCTTTTCATAATATGGTATTGGATTTTGTTTTAAATTAAATAGAAATAAATTATATGTACGCTTAATTATTGCAATTTTATCAATTATTATATTATTTTTTTTACCAACGCCCATTAAAAGAGATCGAAAATGTACTTTTTGGAAATTTCGATTGTAACGGGGACAATTTTTGCTATCTCGTGAAATAATGGTGCATAAAACTACAAGCATTAATTATTAAAACAGAAATAATTTTTGAAAGTTCCGAGTCTAAGTGGTTTAAAATGGGTATGGACTAGAAACTCAAAATTTGGAATTCGAAAAAAAAAAAATTCTGCAAAAAACATTCTTGCAGTAATTCAAATTTTTTTTATGGGGTAAAAACAGTGAAAATTGTATTTTGGTACTTTTTTTATGTTAAAAATTGAAATCCACAATCCTCTAGCGGAATAGTAGTTTTGAAGAGGGTAAAAAAGTGTACTTTGGTACTTTTTATAAAAACGTGATATTTGAAATGTTGGATCCGGAAAAATACTCTTTGGTAGTTCCGATTCTTGGAAAGTAAAATGGGGTTAAAAATAGTACTTTAGTACTTTTTCGTTCTTCTGAAAAAAAGGTTCTGCAAATTTAAAATATAAAAAAATCATTTGAAAAAGTACATTTTGGAAATTTAAATTTTAATGGGACAAAAAAGGTGAAAAAGTGTACATTGGTACTTTCTCTATCTATTTAAATAATGGTCATATAAATTTTTTTAATGTAGAATCCTTCAGAGAAAAACCCATTTCGAAACAATTAGCCATTGGAAATTTCGAATTATGGGACAAAGAAGGTAAAAAGTGTACTTTATTTATCTCTTAAAATATTGGACGTAGAAATGTTAAATGCAAAATCTTCCAGTGGAAAAAACTGTCTGAAAAACTAAGCTCTTGGAAATTCCAATTTTAATGGTGTAATAAGTGAAGAGTGTTAAATTCGGATGCATCGAATCTTATACCCTCCAAATTGTAAACAAATTACAAAAAAAACAAGTGAGAGTGTTATATTCGGCTGTGCCGAATCTTTTATACCTTCCAAAATGTAAAAAAAAATCCAGGGGCGTTTTTTTTTTTTGGGGGGGGTTGGTGGGAGACGTTAGGGGGCACCTTCCAATTGCGATTTTGAACTTCTTCTGAGATAAGAATGTTGCATTTGCTTAGCAAAAGTACAAAAAACCCTGCAAAAAATGCGGTTTTCTCAGGTTGGTTTAGTTCTCCAAGGGGGAACTTTTTTCCCCTTGGTCCGATTTTGGCCATTTCCGAACTTAACCTGCCTAGGAATATAAGACATATTCGTGCCAAACTTCGGAAGTCCAGCTCTTTTATTTTGGACTGTATCGTGTCCTCTACAGACGGACAGACGGACGGACGGACAGACGGACGGACGGACGGACGGACGGACAGATGGACGGACAGACGGACGGACATCGCTAGAATGTCTTAGAATCGATCACTGATCAATAATATATATACTTTATGGGGTCCTAGACCGATATTTCGATGCGTTATACACGGAATAGAGTATCCAAAAAACCGCCGATTTTCAAAAACCGGTTTTCGGTTTATTCGAAAAATCAAAAATTTAAAAAACCGGTTTCGGTTTTTATATAAAAAACCGGTCAACCGGTTTTTTCCGGTTTTTTGATAATTTTAGATTTTTATATAAAAAAATCGAAATTTGTTAATTAAATAGAAGAAAATAAGATACAAAATTATATTATTAACTTCCCAGCAGAAATAAATCGAGATTTTGGCGACACAGCATCTGTTTATAGCATACCGTAGCGCATCCAAAGAGCGCTCTTAGGGATGCAGTAAAAGGAAGGGGAAAAAATTTTAATTTTTTTTTAAGATTTTTTATATAAAACTTATAATGTGTAATTATTTTTTTATAAAATTTCACACTTGCTTTCCTTTTTAATATTTTTAACACTTTTTGAATAAAAAAACATGAGTTTTAGACAAAGACACATGATTTGACTGCATCATTATTGCGCATTAATCAGCGCTGCAAAAAGCGCTTCAATCATAGCATCTTTGACCGCTGTTCCCAAAAAAAATCCCATAAAAAATGTGAAAATTAAAATTTCCGATATTTTTTTGATGTTCACTTCCGATTTTTTTTTTCATTTTGTTTCACATAAATAAAGTTTTGTAAAGTAAAACGAATGAATTTTTTTGTTATATTTTTTTAAATTTTAGTTATTTGATTTAAACTTTGAACAGACAAGGAAAAAATTGGAATTTTATTTAAAATTCATAAGGTATTTGAAATAAAATTTTTGTTTAAATAAAATTCTCAAAAACATTTGAATTTTATTATTTCCAAAAATAAAATTCTCAAAAAAAAAAAGAATTTTATTTTTGGTTTGAATTTTATTTTTGGTTTAATTTTATTTTACTTTTGGTTTGAATATTTATTTGTTCAAAATATATTTGTTATTATGGAAATAAAATTCTTTTTTTTTTATTAATAAAATTCTTTAAAGAATTTTAAATAGTTTTTTTTGAATTTTATTTCTTCTAAGAATTTAAAATAAAATTTTTAAGAATAATATTTAAATTTTTTTTTTAAATTTTTTGAAAAATTCAAAATTGAATTTTATCAATAACGAATTTTAAATTTTATTGTTTTTCCTTGTCTGACTTTGAATGAACCCGTAAACAAACACCAAACTCGATTTCATGTGATTCGGAAAATATCATGTGATTTGAAAAGTTTTGAAAGGAATAACAGAGGCCTTTAACACATTTTAAATGATGATAAATAGGCCAACCAAAAAACAGCCAATGCTTATTTGTTATTTCGATGAATAAACCGATTTGGATTAAACACAAACTCTAATCACGAAAAAAAAGAAAAACTAAGATACATTTGTTATAACTTCTTTTGAATATTTTTTCATTTATTGGTAAATTTTTTGTTTTTTTATCTCATTTTTACATTTTAATTTTAGAACTTTAATTTTAGAAAATACAAATTTTATTACAAAATCAGCGCTAAAAAGATACATGAATTTACAGCATCTTTATTCTGCTTAAATCAGCTCTACAAAGATACATGAATTCACTGCATCTTTAATCTGCTTAAATCAGCGCTAAAAAGATACATGAATTTACAGCATATTTATTCTGCTTAAATCAGCGCTCTAAAAACACGTGATTTCAGTGCATCTAAAGAGCGCTGTTTCTGTGTATCCAACTAGCGCTCTAAAGTGGGACATCGCCTTAGAGAATCATGCATGAATTCAGCGCAATTGGATGCGCTCCTTTACTCAAGTTCCCCTTCCAAAAGCTGCTGAACGTTCAGCAAAATTTCTGCTGGGTTAACTTAAAATATAAAAAAACCGTTTGGTTTTATATTCTAAAATAATGTTTCAAACATAAAAAACTATTTTTGAGTTCTGGTTGGGTTAGAGTTTTTGATTATTTTCAATAAAATTTGATTTTTGTTGAAAATTCACGTTCGATTTTGGTTTTGCAAAATATAGATCAAAATTTTTGACCAAAATCGCTGCCAATTTTTTATATAAATTCTGTGGCAAAAAGGAAGAAGTGCATAAGTCGAGTTATGTTAATATTGTTTAGATATTTTTATTTAATTACTCTTTACATATTAACCCCTATAGGGGGTCCCTGTAGGTTAGTTGGTAGCGTGCTAGCATATGAAACAGGGGGTCGTGGGTTCGATTCCCACAAAAAACCTTGGTCGATTTCGCTACAACGAGACGACGGTCATTGTTACCAGTTCTCGTTTAGGTTTAAATTTTTAAAAACGATTTGTAATTAAATTGAATAAATAAATAAAAAACTGATCATTGGATCAAATTATTATTAAAAAAAAAAAAAAAATTATATATTAACCCCTATCATGCAGAAATAATATACAGCAGCGGTTACCAACCTATGGTACGCGTACCACTAGGGGGTACGCCAAACTGTCCGCGGGGGTACGCAAAATTTTAGTACTTTGGACAATCGTTTTAGATTAACCTTTCAATGCTGGTTCAATGCATCTGGCCTCCAAAGTTTTCCATAACGTCAGGCTTTTAAGAAAGTTGTCAAATAACGTATTTTTGTGCAATTTAGCTATAATTTTTTGAGATATTTTTGGATGATATTTTGAGATCTGAGCACTTGTTTTCGATTAACCTTTCGACGCTGATTCCGAATATGGTTCCCAAATTTTTCTCTGATGTCAGGTTTTTGAGAAAATTTATGTCAAAGTTCTCAAAAAACGTGTTTTTGGGAATTTTTGAGACGGCTTGTAATAGAGTGGAAATTTTGGTACCATTTTGTTTTTTGTATATACGAGGGAGTTTCATTCGAAAAGTCACGAAATTATTGATCTGCCCTCGTATAACAAAAAAAAAACATTAAAAAAAATTAAAAATATTATATTTCCGCCCCCTGTGATGAGTTTTAGGGACTTTTTTCAATAGTTCAAAAAACATCCGTTGTTTTAAATTTTTGGTGTAGAATCGACTGGTGAAATAGATTTGCAATATTTTCAGCCGTTTATGTTTTGCAGAAAAATCAGCTCAAAATCCGCGTTTTCAGATGCATTGAACCATCCTAAGGAGGGAAACTTTTTCCAAAAAAATAACACAGTTGCTTTGATGGCCCCTAAATACTACCAAAACATTATAATACTGTGGGATCAAAAATTTCAAAAATAACTCAAACATTTATATGTGAAGTTTTTTTTTATCGAAAACAAAAAAACTCTTTAGGGGTACGCGGCTGATTGAATTTAAAATTAGGGGTACGCGAGCCAAAAAGGTTGGTAACCGCTGATCTACAGCATATTTTTTTATTGAAAATGTTAATTAACGGTGATTTTGTATTAAAATATAGTGCTTTAAAAAAAATTGCTAAAAAACACTTATGCAGTTTTTCTTTTTTGCCACAGAATTACAAAGTGACACCAATGTTATTGGTTATTTATAAAAAAAAAATAAACCGGTTAAACCGACCCAAAAACACCGGTTTTTCGAATAACCGAATTTGAATAAAAACCGAAACCGGCCGGGTTTTTGAAAATAAAAAAACCGGTCCACCGGTTTTCGGTTTCGGTTTTGGATACTCTAACACGGAATGACAAAGTGAGTATACCCCCATACTGTGGTTGGAGGGTATAAAAATGTCGGGCTTGTTTTCTTGTGTGGAGGGGGCGGTGTTGTTCCGGGAGCAGCTGGAGACACTTCGCCCTCGCCACAAATGTTGGTAAATTGACTTATTATGATTTTTTTACTAAATATTATATTTGGAACTTTTTGGAACGCCTCCATATTCGTTCTAAACTTCAGAAGTCTAGCACTTTTAGTTTGGGCGGACGGGAATCGCGGGTATGTCTTTGAATCTAACGTGGATCAATAAAATATCGAGGGCAAAATTTTTTTATACCCTCCACTTACAAGGGAAGTCTCCCTAGTGTCACCTGCGGATCTTTATAGAATTGGTTTAATTTTGTAGATCAGAAAAAATAAAGGGACACGTATTTTTTTTTAGCGGCCCAAATTCATATTTAGGGGGTAAAAAGGAGGGGAGAAGACAAGGCCATTTTTCAATTTTTTTCGTTTATCTCCTATATTATGCAAAGATATCTAGTCATGTTACATACCAAATGAAAGGTCTTTGGAAAACCTACACTCAAAAAAATAAAACTGTAAAGTTAGCAAAAAATTTAGTTAAAATTAACTAAAAAAACACCTGATTTTGAACCTACTAAATTTCTAGTTTTTTTTTTTTTTTCCTTTATTTATTCCACTTGGGAACATAGGGCTTCTACAAGTAAATTCCAACTTATTCTATCATTACAAACATCTTTTATTTCATTAAACGATTTGTTCTGCATATTGAGTTCTTGTATGACTGTTCTACGCCAGGTGTTCTTTGGGCGGCCAGAGCGTCTGCTACCTTGAGGATTCCATTCCAATGCCGTTCTTGTGATACTGCCAACTGGTCGTCGCAATGTGTGGCCTATCCACTTCCACTTTCGTCTTGCAATTTGGCGAATAATGGGAACTTCGTTTGTCAATCGCCAGAGATCGATGTTGGTGATTACGTTTGGCCAAAAGATACGGCATATTATGCGCAACCATTTGTTTACAAAAACTTGCAGTCTTCTCGCTATAGTACTCGTCATGAGCCATGTCTCGCTTCCATATAGCAGTGTGGATTTCACACAGGCATTGAATATTCGAATTTTTGTATTCTTTGAGATTTGGGGGGATCGCCATGTTTTATTTAGCCGACCAAAAGCTGATCTTGCTTTGTTTAACCTGAGTGAAACGTCCTAGATAACAAAAGGATTTCACATATTTTATACGTTGGTTTTGTACTACAATATGGTTGTCAGTTGCGTTATTTATACGCATTGCATGTGTTTTGGCAATATTAACTTCCAGCCCAACTCTATTTGCTAACGCTACCAAATCATTTACTTTGCTCTGCATATCATTAAACTTATGCGATATAAGACAAATATCGTCGGCAAAGTCCAAGTCTTCTAGGTGGTTTTGGAAATCCCAGACAATGCCTCTTTTTTTCCTGCATAATTGTGACATAACCTCATCCAAAACAACGGCGAACAGTAATGGTGAAAGGGGGCAACCTTGTTTAACTCCAGCGTTTGTCATAAAGGGTTCGCTGATCATACCATTGTGACGAACTTGCAGTGTGGTATTGTTGTACATAGCTTTAATCAAATTTATTAATTTTGTTGGTACACCTTTTGCTTTAAGTGCATTCTAGTTAATTTAACAAAAAATATTTAGTTAACTTTTCGTAGAATGAATGTAGCAAAAAAAACCGTAATTTTAACTAAAAATTCAGCGTAAAATTTCGTAACATTTTTTATTAGTTGAATTCAGCTAAACTTTTTGTAAAAAATTTTAAGTTTGGTAAATATTGGTTTAAAACACTAACACTTCACTTATTTTTTCTTTTTTTTTCACAGCATTAAGTTCAGCTTAAGTAGGACTTATGAGATTTGCATAGGAAGCTACACAAGAAATGTTTAAAATTTTTCACTTGACAAAAATGTTACAAAAAATCAGCAAATTAATTAGTAAAAATTCGTAAACTCAGTTTTAAAGTCAACAAAAAAAATTAGTTCAAAATTTGTACAAAACTAGTATTTTCGTAAATTGAACTTAACTAGAAAAAGTAGTTAAAACGCTAAAAAGCCAGTAAACTCGAGTTAACAAAAAAAATTTTGTTAACTTTACAGTTTTATTTTTTTGAGTGTATCTACGTGTGTTAAGAACGTGTTCAAATATGCGCAACTTTTCGTCATATTGAGTAAAATACCAAAATTTTAGGACATTTTTGTTAATAAGTCGAAAAATATTAACTTCTTTGGCCCGTTGTTAGCACCACGAGATAGGTATTTTTAATACCTTTAATCTGATACCACACATGCCAATATTAATTTTGTTTAAATAGGCGAAAATTGTAAAAAACTGAAAAAGGTCAATTTCCCCCCACACAAATCGAACCCCCTTAAAAATGAGTTTGGGCCGCAAAAAAGAAATACGTGTCGAATTAATTTTCGTTCTTAACAACATATCCAAATTTCATAAAGATCGGAGGGTGACACCAGGGAGACTTCCCTTGTTAGTGATAGAGGGTATATATAAGTTTGTCATTCCGTTTGTAACTTATCGAAATATCGGTCTGGGACCCCATAAAGTATATCCGTCTGTCCGTCTGTCTGTGGAAATTGTGATCACGACCAAAATACTACACGGATATGACTGAAACTTAACATATTTATTGGAAGTTCACCTGAGAAGTTTGGTATTGCATTTGAGCAATATCGGTTCAGCGGTTCAAAAGTTATGAACGAAAATGTAGGGATACCTCAAAAACTTTAGTACATTCAACATAACCTAAAAATACAAAATGCTGATATATGTGAACATAATTGAACACCAAACGGTATTTAAACAAGTACCCAGCAAAAAAAGAGCTTACCATTCACTACCAAATTCATCACAACTTATGAACCAGATGTACTTCTTCTTCAACTGAAACATTGATGAATTTAATATGGGCGTGACACACAAAGTATGTTCTTTTTATCGCCACTTTTCAGTGGCGAAAGATTGACACTTAAGTATAACATATATCACTAGTGTTTTTATCACAACTTCTGAAGTAGTGATCCGGATGTTAATATAACTTGACCTTTTGGAAGCACTTTTTTCATCACTTCTTTAGAAGTACATATTTCTTGGCATTTTGGGTGTGATTATGTCATTTTTATTTGGTGATTTAGAACTTCTAAATTAGAAGTTCTTTTTTCACTTATTTTTGTAAGATTGATTGAAAGAGTATTTTTTTTTGTAATATTTACACTAAAAACACTGTTCGACAGCAAAAACCTCCCAGTGAAATTTCTAAATGGTCCTTATAGATTTTGGTCTCCTGCTTCCAAATCTACCGTCCAAATTTTTCTAGCACATAACGGTTTTGAGATATTCGCTGATAAAAAGTAAAAAAAGCACTTTTAGGGGTCCACTGTTACCACTGTATTCTTACGTTGCTTCCACGAAATAGGACTTGATTTCATATAAAATGGACCTCCTGATACCAAAACTGCAATCCACAATTTTCAAGCATGTTCTGTTTTTGAGATATTCGCGTTTGGAAATTTTAGTGTGATTTATAAAGAATATAAGTGCGAAACAGTAGAGTTTGAGTTTTTCAAACGCCAATAATTCAAAAACAGTACGCGATAGAAAAATTTGGATGACAGATTTGGAATAAAGATGCCTTATTTTTACTAAATCGAGTTCTATTGTGTTTGAGCAACTTAAGAATACGTTACAGAGGAGATCCAAATATTTCAATATTAAACCGCGAATATCTTAAAAACCTTACGTGATAGAAAAATTAGTTTCATTGAAAACACCCTTTTTTTTGGGTAATTGGGGTACGCTGATTTCAAATCTGGCCTTAGTTTTTTTGGATCAGCTCTAGTTTTCGAGATATAGCCTAAGGAAACTTTAAAAATAGGCTACTTTTGGCATGTTTGTGAGTCCATGTTTACCAACACTATAGTGTTACTACAGTCTTACATCCAAAAAGTGAATGACGATTTTAGGTATGTTGGATATGCTGATTCCAAAAATGCTCTTACTTTTGTTGAGTCATATTTAGTTTTGAGATATCGCTAAAATAAAATTTTTAAATTTATGCCCTCTTTAATTTTGTCTGAATATTTATGCCCTTTTTAATAACTCGAAAACTAAAGCTGTCAGAAAAAAACTAATACCAGTTTTGGAATCCTCGCATCCAATATAGTTAAGTTCATGTTTAAGACTGGGGCTCTAAAATTAGTTTTGGAAATTATAGCCAAGCAAAGTTGGTAAAAACTCACTTTTTCGACTCTTTAACAGCGATTTGCTCACGAACGCGAGCTGATGGAAAAAATTGGATAACAGATTCAAAATCAGCACACTAAATATAAATCAGTTGTCAAAGGTCAGGCAAATTGAAAAAGTTCAACTTTTGTCAACCTGTGTAATCTAACGTATATACTTCGAATTAAAAAAGGAGTAATTATAGAGATTACAAAACTATAAAAATTCACGGCGAATTGATTCACAAGTTTGTTTTGACCACAAGCCTATACCTCAATTTTCTAAAAAGCTTAAACAATCTTTAATAATGCGATGCAGCAACATCCGCTTTAGTTCGTAAATGTATTTATTTAATTTAGGACCAACTTTTTTTGATATAAGATATGAAATTTGAAAAATTTATCAATAATCGATTTTCATCTTTTCGATTTTTAAGCTCTAAATAAAGAGAAATGAAATGCCATTACCAAATTTTGCACCATTTTTGCAAAACCTAAATCTATTTGAAGCTGGACGTAGAAAAAATTGCATACTTCGTGTATCACCCTCATTCTAATTGTTTTAGTTGAAAAAGAAGTTCATATGTTGTGGTGATTTGATTTAATTTGATATGATTTAATAATTGATTGATATGATTTAATAACACTACGTGACAGTTTTTTGACCAAATGTATCTGACACCTAAACTTTATGTACAATTGTCCACTGAATCCGAATATGAAGTCAGAATGGTCAAAAGTAGAACAGTTTTCGAAATATTTGAAAATAAGCGTTATTTGTGTTTTTAAAAAAGATGATGTCACTTAAATGCAAATATCTTCAAAACTATTCGTCGATTTATGCATTTCTTTTTTTTAATGAAAGATAATAAAATTACTAAAATAACCATGGGTCGCTTATGAAGATTAGTAAAGAAATGACAGAGTTACAGTCGACAAAAGTTCAAACTTCATGAAAAATTTTATGATTTTTTGCAGTTTTGCTTTTTTCAAGTTATTTTTTTTAAACCAAACAATTAAAAATTGTAATTTTTTATTACATAGGACATTATTTTATTTCAATACGAACATTTTGCGCCCAACAAGACCCAGATTGGTGCAAAAATGACAAAGCTACACAAGATTTAGTGAATTAACCCACTTTTCATTACTAACATTTAGCTCTGTATATTTACTTGTGTTTTAAAAAAAAAAGTCGAAAAGTGGGATAGTTCAATTAATCTACTGTAACTTTGTCATTTTTTCACCGATCTGGATCCTTTTGGGCACAAAATATTCGTATTGAAATAAGCTAACGTTCTAAGTGATAAAATTTTAAAAAATTTTATTGTTTGGTTTTAAAAAAATAAGTTGAAAAGTGCAAATAAGGGTAATTTTCTCGATTTTCTCGTAAATATCTCGAAAACTGTTCTACTTTTGACCGTTCTGACTTCATATTCGGATTCAGCGTTCGGATTTACATAAAGATTAGGTGTCAGATTCATTTGGTCACGACTTTGTTGAAAATTTGTGACACAGTGTAATTGATTGATTTAATTTGATATGATTTAATTCCTAAGAACATATAAATGAGGTACTTTAAAATCATTAAGTAAAGAACTGGCGAAAGATGTTTTTATAGTTATTTTGTAGCATTTTTGGAAGTGATTTTAAAAGTACTTCCTACGGAATATGAAGTTCGGCACCTATCGCTACTTTGTATGTAGTGAAACGACTAATTCTTTTTGAACCGCTTCGTTTATTTTTTGCTGGGTACGAACACATTTTTGACAAAAAAAGAAATAAATCGCGGATTTTTTTTTCACCAAAATTTTTTTTTTCGCGGATATTTTTTTTTAAATTTTTTTTTTAAGTAATTTCCTTTTAAAAAAAGTTTTTTGGAATAATCTTTTTGAAATTGTGGAGGGTATCACTACATTTGGCAAGGCCGAATTTAACTTTTTTACTTGTTTTGTATTTAAATATTTTTGTTTTAATGTATTAAAATTTAGTAACAAAAATACTTAAGCTCGAGGCCGTTGAATTTTTAAGGTTATCATTTCTTTATTTCTAAATTTTTCTTAGTTTACTATATTTTTCAGAACTTTTTAAATTTTTCTAAATTTATTGCAATTTTTAAGAATTTTTCAGAACTTTTCTAAATATTCAGACCATTTGGGTTCTCAGTTCTTATATAAAACTCCCGCCCATTTTTCACTATTTCACTAAAATTTGGATTGGTTTTGTATTTTTTTACATTTATTAAACATTTCACCAAATACAAATTCAATCGGTACAAGTTCGGACTAAGGATCCATTTAGTCAATCTTGGCCGACTATAATTCTCTTATTTTTTCATCATGATTCAATTTTAAAAATTTAATTAAATTTTTATTTGTCTTCTTTACTTTCAGGTATGTTAAAACAATTTTAGAAATTCTAAAAAAAAATATATTGGAGGTAAGATTATATAAAACACTAGCTAAAACGCCCGGCGCTGGTCGACTAAGACATGAATATCTAAATAACTTTTCCCCGTCACTATTAACATGGTCCATTCATACATAATAATTTTCTAATGATGAAACATACATTTTGAAGTGCCGTAAAATTTCACTGAAATAAATAATTTTGTTAATAACTTTAACCCCAGCGCCATCTCCCGGTTCCAAATTTTATCAGAAAACTTATTTATGTTTAATAAATATATCTTGTGAATTTTAGCCAAATTGTATCAAAAATACAAAATATGGAACTATGACGACTACAGCGCCACCTATCGGGTCCAAATTTTATTAGGAAAGTTATTTTTGTGATTTTCAACCAAATCATACCTTATATACCAAATATTTTAACAACAGCACCACCTATTGGGGAAACCCTGACTCCAGATTAATCTTATATATTATACAAGTTTGGTGTCAATCGGTCCAGCGGTTCTTAAGTTTTAGTAACACGTACCCCGCACAAACGTTTTTATATATTACGATAACTCCAGATGTGGAGTTTCTATATTCAATTTAAAATTCAAGTTAATTTTGAAAACTGAATTTTAGTGCAGAAACTCTTTTTAATTATTTTTATTTTTTTTTAAAAATATAAAAAAAATTCTATCCTCTGCGAATTACAATTCAGCTTTTCCGAGTAATTATTACTTTTTTGAAATTCAATTGATTTTTTTCGAATTGAAAGTGATCTGATATAATTGATCTATTTTGCACTTAAATTTTTTTCGAAAACCAATTGATCCAACCACAGTATGGGGGTAGGTATACTCACTTTGTCATTCCGTGTGTAACGCATCAAAATATCGGTCTAGGACCCCATAAAGTATATATATTAGTGATCAGTGATCGATTCTAATATATTCTAGCGATGTCCGTCCGTCCGTCCGTCCATCTGTCCGTCTGTCTGTAGAGGGAACGATACAGTCCATTCGGAAATGGGCAAAATCGGACCAAGGAGAAAAAAGTTCCCACTTGGAGAACTAAACCAACCACTGAAAAAGGTATTCTTTTGCTGTTTTTTTTTTTTACTTTTTTTAAGCAAATGCAACATTTTTATGTCCCAGAGGATAAAAAAAAAAATTTGGCCCGCCCCTTTTGTGGGCGTGGATATAAAAAAAATGTATTTTATTAATGATTAATTGGATTAAATAATTGGAAGAATCATGATGAATTCATGTGATAACATCTATCGCAAGGGGAAGGTGTCCCCTCATGTCTCCCACCAAACCCCCAAACATACATTTTCGTTCATAAATTTTGAACCGCTGAACCGATATTGCTCAAATGCAATACCAAACTTTTCGCGAGAACTTCCAATAAATATGTTAAGTTTCAGTCATCTCCTTGTAATATTTTGGCCGTGATCACCATTTCCACAGACAGGCAGACAGACGGACATCGCTAGAATGACTTAAAATCGATCGGGGACTATGAATATATATGGGGCATTCCAGGTCAAATCAAACACTTTGATTTTTTTTTTGATTTTCCCAATTTGTTTACAGTTTTTAGTACCCTTCGAAAACTCCTTCGTGATAAATTTTTAAAAATTGGTAGTTTGTTCCTTTACTCAAACTTCTTTTACTCATAACTTCTTCAATAATGGTTCAAATTTCACACTTTTTTTCAAAATTTTTGTTTTTTTGCGTACTTTTAAAAAAAAATCCCAAAAAATTCTTAAAAGCGCTGTAGTATGCGATTTTTAAGTTTTAAAATTTAAATCTCATTTTTGAAAATGTTCGATTTTTTTTGAAAATTTTTTGTGTAAAACTTCTATCGATTCTACAAATTTTTTGCCCAGGAGGTTCGTGGATAACGATAATTACTATTTTTTAAAATTTTTTGAAAAAATTTTATTTTAATTTTCCAATCTTAAAATCATTTCTACTGCTCCAATGGTGCGTCATAGAGGGGTCCTTTATAACACCTACCCCCATTAATTTTTACGTCTTAACATTTCTTTGGAACAAACTAATACCCTATCTCCAATTTCTAAGGGGGCTCCCACACAAAACGACATTTTTTTTAATTTGCTCCAACCGTACTAACTGCCCTAATAGTGCTCAAAATGTAGAGCAACAAAATGTATGACCGACCCACAATATTTTTTTAGTCCAAACATTTTCTCTGAACACACCTACCCTCTATCTTTAACTGTTAAGGCGGTCCCCATACAAGTTTTTTATTTTTTGTAAATTTGTTTTATTTAATCAGCTTCTACCGGTCCAATGGTGCGTCCGAGAGGGGTCATTAGTGAGACCGATTTATTTTTACTACAACATTTTTTTAAAACATACCTACGCCTTATCTCCACTCCGTAAGTAGGCTCCCATACAAATAACAGTTGGAACAAATTTTACAAAAATGTAATTTTGAATGGAAGCCTACATAGGCTTCGGTTTCACTAATGACCGCTCTCGGACGCACCATTGGACCTGTAGAAGCTGATTAAATAAAACAAATTTACGAAAAATAAAACAAATTTATGGGGACCGCCTTAACAGTTAAAGATAGAGGGTAGGTATGTTCAGAGAAAATGTTTGGACTAAAAAAATATTGTGGGTCGGTCATACATTTTGTTGCTCTAAGGGCACTATTAGGGCAGTTAGAGCGGTTGGAGAAAATTTTAAAAAATGTCGTTTTGTGTGGGAGCCCCCTTAGAAATTGGAGATAGGGTATTAGTTTGTTCCAAAGAAATGTTAAGACGTAAAAATTAATGGGGGTCGGTCTAATAAATGACCCCTCTATGACGCACCATTGGAGCAGTAGAAAAGTTTTTAAGATTGGAAAATTACAATAAATTTTTTTCAAAAAATTTTAAAAATACGATCTTCCTGGGCAAAAAATTTGTACAATCGATAGAAGTTTTACACTAAAAAATTTCCAAAAAATCGAGGAGTACGAACATTTTCAAAAATGAGATATAAATTTTAAAACTTAAAAATCACATACTAGAGCGCTTTTAAGAATTTTTTGGGGTTTTTTTTAAAGATCGCAAAAAAAAATAAAAATTTTGAAAAAAAAAATTGCAATTTGACCCATTATTGAAGAAGTTATGAGTAAATGAAGTTTGAGTAAAGGAACAAACTACCAATTTTTAAAAATTTGATATCTTTTGAACGGGTCATCAAAAAATTCTGAAAATTTACCACGAAGGAGTTTTCGAAGGGTACTAAAAACTGTTTACGAATTGGGAAAATCTAAAAAAAAAAAAAAACAAAGTGTCCGATTTGACATGGAATGCCTCATATATACTTTATGAGGTCCCAGACCTATATTTCGATGAGTTACAAACGGAATGACAAACTTATATATACCCTCTATCACTAATTGTAAGTGAAGGGTACAAAAAAGATCAATGGAAATTCTGTTTATATTTTATAAAATTCATTATTATGTCCTTTTTGAAAAAAATCTTCTTCCTTTAACATGTAAATTTTTGTTTCCCCATAATATTTTCTCTTACTTTTAAATTAAGTTTCCTCATAAATTCCTTGGCCATTTTTATAAATCTTCAATCTAGGACAATTTGTTTTTGTATACCTAGCAATTTTTTTTTTTGCTGTTGACAATTTTGTCCTGCTTTTCCTGCATTTTTTTTTTTTTTTTTTGATAAAGTGCATTTACAATTTTTGGCTCCAGAGTCTGGCTGTTTGTAACATTTGGACTATGATAAATATTGTACCTGTTGTTGTAAGGTGCTAAAATGTATAAATATAAAATGTTGGACTGTATTTTTCTTTCTATTACATTAAAATACACCCAAAGGATCATAGACATACATATGCACAGAATAGATAATATCCTTTAGGTGTTTGTGGTATATGCAATATGTAAAACTTCTTGCATCGGTGTTTTGCTGTGTAACGTAAGTAAGGAATATGTTGCAAAGTTATGCCAGTTTTCATTTTCTTTTGTTACCGAATACATAAAAGAAAAAGTAGATACTAAATGCTAAAATGTAACGTAATGTAATGCATTATTCAATGGCAAACACTACAAAGGTGCATTTATGGAGATATTTCTTTTTTTTATAATTTATGGCATAAATTAAATTAAAATATCCATATTGATCAAAATGATTTTACTAAGTGCTAAATATAAAAATATAATATATATAAACAATTTAAGTAAAGGATACGAGTATTCTATAGAAATTTTAAATGTTTTTTTGCTGAACCGAAAGCCATTTGAAATGCAAAATCTTTCTTTAGAATTGGGCAATGACTTATAGTTGGCCAATGATATCCTTTTTATTTTTTTAACATAATCTATTGCATAAGATAGACACAAGTATAACCTTGGCCCCATGGTGGGCGCCATATTTTTAAAAGTTTCTAGTAATAGGAAAATTTTTTAGAAAATGCCTTTTCGCATACATATTTTGTTTTTGGACACCTTCCTTCTCAAAGTTAATGATAACAAATTATATATTGAGTAGGTTTATTTAAGCTCGAGGTCATAATTTCCTTTTTTAATTAAAACTATGATATTCTCATAAAATAATTTTCAAGAATTTTTGTTTTTTTTTTTGTTTTAAATCTATTTATGTTGCTAATTTTTGCAAGACTTAATCGACACGAGTTTTGGAATTTGTCAGTTTCCATTGTCAAGATTATTTAGCAAATGCAAAAACCCTATACTACAAGTAGCAAAGGGATTTTAATGACAAATCGTTAATGATCAAACTAAAATATTAATACATATTCGACTCTACTTCCATTGGGAATTTGAAAGACGAAAATTTTACCATCGTAGTAAGATCACGATCGTCAACTAACCAGCAAACAAATATTAAAAACAGACTTAATTAATAAGTTTCTAAAAATATGGCGCCCAACTTGGGGCCCTGGTAATAATAATTTTTCATTTCCTTAAAAAAAGTACAAAATAACCTGTAAAAAATCGTTTTTAGAGGCTGTTTTACTTCTTCAATTGGAAACTGTTTTCCACACAGGTCCGATTTTGCTTATTGACATATATAAATAACCAGCCTATGACCATAAGAAAAATTTGTTAAAAACTTTAGGTGTCTACCTCTTTAATTTTAGATTACACAGACATAAGGATATCGCTAGAACGTCTTAGAATCGAGTTTTGATTATTAAATAAAATACTTTGTAGTATCCAACACCGATATATTGTGTCTATTGTATAATATAGACACAAGTATTACCATGGCCCCATGATGGGCGCCGTATTTTTAGAAAATTTTACTAACAGAAATGTTTTTAAGAAAATGCCTTTTAATATATTTCGTTTTAAGACACCTTCACCCTCAAAATAAATGTTAACAAATTTACTTATTATGATTTTGGAACTAAATTATAAAGTTTCTAAAAATGTGGCGCCCAACTTAGGGCCCTGGTAATAATTATGTTTCATTCCTTAACAAAAGTATAAAATAACCTGAAAAAATTTGTTTTTAGAGGCTGTTTTACTTCTTAAATGGGAAACTCTTTTCCCAGGTTCGATTATGCTCATTTACATACATAAATAACCAGCATTCGTTAAAAACTTTAGGTGTCTACCTCTTTTATTTTAGACTACACAGACAAAAGAATATCGCTAGAACGTCTTAGAATCGATTACTGATTAATAAATAAAATAATTTGTGTTATCCAAGACCGATATATTGTGTCTATTGTATAATATATACACAAGAATTACCATGGCCCCATGATGGGCGCCATATTTTTAGAAAATTTTACTAATAAAAACGTTTTTAAAAAAATGCCTTTTAATATATTTCGTTTTAAGACACCTTCACCCTCGAGATAAATGTTAACAAATTTATTTATTATGATTTTAGCACTAAATTAATAAGTTTCTAAAAATATGGCGCCCAACTTGGGGCCCTGGTAATAATTATGTTTCATTTCCTTAACACAAGTACAAAATAACCTGTAAAAAAACGTTTTTTAGAGGATATTTTACTTCTTCCACGGGGAACTCTTTCCCCCAGGTCCGATTTTGCTCATTTAAATATAAATTAATCAGCCTATGAATATAGTAAACTAATTTTCCAAACTTCTGGTGTATACTACTTTTTTTCTAGACGAAATCGCTAGAACGTTTTAGAATCGATTACTGATTAATAAATTAAATACTTTGTGGGGTCCAAGACTAGAGTTGACAAAACCGATTTCCGAAGTATTCGAAAAATCAATTTTTTTACATGGACAGACCGACGGACGGATCACTCCAAAAGTCTGAGTTGGTCGAAATACTTGATGGTTGCTCTAGGATCAATATTTCGGGTAGTTACAAACATCGGTAAAAACTCATTATACCCTACACCACACTGTGGTACAGGGTATAATGTGTTTGTGCTGATGTTTGTAACTACCCGAAATATTGATCCTAGACCCACTTTTAAGTATACCGATCGACTTTTTGAGTCGAATTAGCGATGTCCGTCCGTCCGTTCGTCTGTCTGTCTATGTAAACGGTGTAAACACGATACAGGTTGCAATTTTTAATCAATTGACTTGAAGCCTATTGAAATTGGAAAAAATCGGTCCATGTTAAGACCTTGCCCCCATACAAAGGTCCTCTTTAGTTTTGGCTCAAATGACTCTAATAGCCGCATTTTAATATGTATCTTTTCGAAATTTGGCAGGTAATCATGTTTCATCCACACAAAGAAATCGGACCAGTTCTTCTTGTAGCCCCCATACAAACCACCTTCCCGATTTTCACATAAATCTCTTAAATTTCATGAAAATAGAAAATATTTAATTAAAATTCTGCTTGTGTATGTTAAACGCGTACTTTAATAACCTTATCAAATCTAATTGTCATCCGAACATTTTTGGACTTAGGTCCCATGTGAAAATTTCGCCCGATATTCAGTTGAAGCGGTTTATTGTCAACAAAAAGAAGCCTATTCCACTCAAATTTGATTTGTGAGTGCTTTTTACACTTATTAAAGATTTGACAATCAGTATAGATATAATCAGTCCATGTTTGAACATAGGACCCATTTTCCGGAAACTCTGGTGTAAGGTATTAAATGGTCGGTCTTGACCGACTATAATTTTCTTACTTGTTCTTTTATATCTTTAACTCATAATATACGGAAAGTAATGAAACTTACATGAAACGAAAGGGGATGGAACTGGGCACGAAATAGAATAGAACAGGAAACGAAATGGAATGGAACAGAGTACGAAATGGAACGATATTTTTTCCTCAAATTTTTCGTACTGAATTTTTTTAACTAAATTTTGTTTTACTCTTCATAATTCTGTTATTTTTAGTTGATGTAACTGAAAATTCGGTTCAACATTTATTTTTTTGTGTGTATATAATCATTTTCACTCTGGTATTTTAAAAACCCTGAATATCCTATTAAATTTCTTTTAACCAAAAACCATTGAATAAATAAAAGGAAAGCAGAAATTACCAAAGAAAAAAATCAAATAGCACAAATTCAAATAAAAAAGTAAAATTTGTTAAAAATTCAAAAAAAATATATTTTTTCAGACTTTAAATACAATTGTAAGTTTCTCAGTTCATTAAACACATTATCCAATATATATACTTAAAATTACACAAGGGAAAAATGGAAAAATACTACCAATGTCCCATGCCAATAACTGACAATAAGATGACTGAGTGACCAAAAAAAAAGTATATTTAAGTTTTTTGTTAAGGATTCTTATAAGGACATGAAAGAAAAAGTCGCCTGATAGAAGACTACAATAAAAGAAATTCTTGAAATATTCAATAAAATACAGAAATGAAAATTAAATTGGATTTTCGCATAAAAAAAGATCAAAAAAAATATTTGATATTCAACAGAAGAGAAATTTTGCAACAAAAAATATATTCTATATAAGTTTATTATTGTTTTATAGAATAATTTTCTTTAAGAATATTAAAAAAAAAAGAAAATAAAACTTTTACATCATCGTCGTATTATCAACATCGTCATCATCTTGTTAGCAAAAGGGGAGTAGGGTTTCTCAACTATCCTGCGATTAAGAGATCCGGTCCAGTGGCATGTTTTGAACTGGTGTAAAGTGACAAGGACTAAATCCAAAATTTTTTCTAATAAGCAACTAATTGCTTTCACGTGGCTATGTTCTGAGCCTAACTATATCCAAAAGCAAGGCGGCAGTTCCTGAAAACTAGATCTGCAATTAACTGCCGCACGTCTCTAAATGAGATGGCCAAGCAGTTTAATATATGATTCATATGGGTCCCAGGCCACAGAGACATTCCAGGGAATTGCAAAGCCGATGAGCCGGCAAGATTGGGAACTTCCTTACAGGTTCCAACAGAATTGGAATGTTTTGGTATGCCTCTAGAAACTTGCTAGTAAAATCTACGGCTTTGTTCCGCGACGGAGACTAATTAGAAATGGCCAAATGGATTGACGTGTGAGAAAACACGACAGATTTGGCCTTCTCCTAACCAGAGGCGTACAAGTTAGCCGATATCGCTTCTAAGACGAGAGATTTCGACAGTGGTTGCTGTAATTACCGGACACTGTCTTATAGCGGTTAAGTGTGCCGTCAAATGAATTTTGCCGGAGTTGTATGGATGAATTTCATCTGCCATTGCCCGTCACTTTCTGGTCAGAGACTTGCTTCACTGGGATCTAGGGAGCTGCACGATCTTTCTGATTCAATATCTTAGGAGTTTCATAGGAAGCTCAAATTAGTTTAACGGCAGGGACCAGTAGGGAAACCTATTACAGCTCGTGGTATCACAATGGACCTCAGAGTCTACGTGTGCTGACGTAAAACGTCAGCAGCCACTTACACCCTAACCTAAGGCGGCAGTTGGACAACCAGCGCCGAAGAGTCCCTTGACGAACTTATGAATGCAGACTTTCCTGGGGAGGATATACTACGTTGGGACATCAGAAGCTTCGCACCCTATGAATCACCGAGTCTTGACGGTGAACGATCGCATAATACCATGGCTTGCCAGTATATACTTGGCCTGCCTTAAGAGGTTTTACATCATTAGGAAATGGATTATCTCTGAGGTGGTTTTAATCACTAAGAGGGAAGATATCCCATACGAAACCGAAGGACTGCAGGCCGATTAGTTTTTCTTCGTTTCTCTTGAAGACTCTGAAGAGGATTATAGATTACAATAAGGGAAAGTCCGTGGAGACGGCACTACACTCTCTTGTCAAACACATCTTGTGGTCCCTGGAATACATGGAGTAAGCTCTTGCTGCCTTTCTTGACATAGAAGGTGCCTTAAACTGTTTGAACCCTGAGGCAATTAGGTTTGACCTGGGACCATAATCTGTTACGCCTGAGCCCTCCGTTGGTAATCCGTTCATTGAGGAGGATTTGCTTTGCACCCTATAAATCACAGGGTCCTTACGGTGGAACGTCGATCGGATAATACCATGGCTTGCAAGTATATAATTGGCCTGCCTTAGATGGTCTTACATCCTTAGGAAATGAGGTGGTTTTCTTACCAAAGGGAGGGAAGACATCCCACACGAAACCGACGGACTGTAGACCGATATGTCTTTCCTCGTTTCTCCTGAAGACTCTACAGAGGATTATAGATTCATCCATTAAAATGTTGATCAATTTAGAGTTACTATCTGCCGTCCAGCATACCAACAATAAGGGCAAGTCAGTGGAGACGGCACTAATTTTCTCTTTTGGGACACATTGAGAGGTCGCTGGAATACAAGAAGTAAACGTTGACTGCCTTTCTTGACATACAAGGTGCTTTAAAACAATGTCAAACCTGAGACAATTAGGTTTGCCCAAGACAACTTGGGACCATAACCAGATTTGTTACGAACCCGCTCGAACATAGGACTATTAGGTCAATTAATGGCCGGTCAGTGGTGACCATGGATCCAGTATGTGGTACTCCGCAAGGGACAGTTTTATCACAGCTTCTATGGTACCTTACCATAAATACACTAGTCGTCAAATAAGACGACATGGGGGGTAAGACCGTCACCAACTCGGACGACGCAGTATGCAGTCTCCAGAAGATATCTAGTGAAACTGACTGAACGCCTGAAATTTTCTCTTGGACATCTGTCTGAGTGGTGTTCAGATAGCGGTCTGGGAGTAAATGAAACCTTGTTCTATTTTCCAACAGACACAAGATTCCAACGTTCAGCCCGCCGAGATTAGGCGGTATCAAACATACGGTGTCCGACTAAAAGCTACTATGGAACATGAACACTCAGACAAGCGTGGCAAAGCCAAATGCTGCCATCTACTGCTGATGGAAGGCCATTAGAAGCAACTGGGGTCTTACTCCCCGGAATGTTAATAGGCTATTCAACACGGTCTTCACGACCATACTTATCCATTTGGGGGGTGGCGACGGGGAAGCCTACTTATCAGAAGGCATTCAATATTATTGTAGGGATTCATTCCTCTACATACTTTACAATTTTGTAATAATTTTGTGTATTGATTTTTATGTTGTTTATTATTTGAGTTTTGTTTTGTTGTAAAATATTTTATTCATTCAAATTTTATGTTTCAAATCAACAATAATAAAATTATTTATTTTATAATAAAATTTATTTGTTTTTTAGGATCCTGTAAGGATCCTATAATTATCCTTAGGACAAGTGCGCTGATGATAACTGGCGCGAGGACGAAATGTCTACTTGCTATGCTTCACTGGCTGCCAGTACCCCTTCTCGCAAGTCAATTAGCCGGAAACACATCCATTAGACTTGCTGATTTAACTCATGGACGTACAAACCCTACGGACATGCAAGAATCCTGGGGCATCATGCTGCCGCAGCGAACATTGACTATTGCACCCCTACACCCTTGTTCGAAACCGTGTTTGAAACAAGGACTTCGGACAGATCGGATTGGACGGTGGATTTTGAAATACCTGAGGAGACACTTGAGATTTCACTGATGGCTTTAAAATATATGTCCGAATGGTGGGTGGCGTTTTTATGAGGCAACTGGATTATGAGGCAACTGGATTTCGACTACAGGACCAGTGTAGCGTATTTCAGGCCGAGATCATGACTTTAACGTTCTGCGGATCTGATAGGTTGCCAACGAATATCAGTCAGGGATATTTGTGTTTTCACCTAAAACCAAGAATTTATTAAATCCCTGGCGGGTGTTACTACCACATCTAGAATTGTCCATGAATGCCGGGTGTCTTTTAATCAGAGGGCGAGACATTCAAATCTGGCACTCATCTGGATGCCTGGTCACATGGGTATAATTGGCAACTGTGTTGCCGATGAGTTAGCCATGCAGGGGACGACAACATTCTAATGAGATGGATCATACGCCTGGCATCCCGATTTATGCCAGTAAGCGACGAAGGGAAACTTTGCCATTGCAGATCACCAACAGAACAGATGCCGACGTGAACCTACGTGCTGTAACACGAGTACGGCGATCATATGATGATCGGCGTACGGGTAAGATTATTCAACTGCATCGGAACCAGCTACACAACCTGGTTTCACCCGTTACGGGGCACAGTGCACGCTTCGGCTCACACTGCAGTTACATGGGAATTCTCCACAACGACTAATTCCGATGCAGAATATTCAACAGCATCGGAACCAGCTAACCTAGTTGCAGCCGTAACGAGGCACAGTGCACGCTTCGGCGCAAACGCCAGTAAAATGGGAAACCACTACAATGACTATTGCAGGTGATGTCAGGACGTGAAGTGGGAAGATACGGCATTACACTTTCTCTGTCAGTGTCTCCCATTTTAAGGGGTCGAACTTTTTTTAAATGTTCTCATAGAACACTACTAAAACGAACGTTTAAAGGTTAAAATATTCTACAAAAATTTTCTTCATCCAATTTAATTTTACTATAAATTTTTGTCATTTTACTAGCTTTCCGGTTCATTCACTTTGAGAAACTCTGTCCTCTATTGTAGATAATGATTTTAGTTTGTTGTGAATTTTCGTTGAAGAGTAAAAAAAAAAAAACTTGAAAGTTATGCATTCATTACATTAACAAAATTGCATATTTACTCGCATTTTCATTGTTTCGAAGACAAAAAGTTCAGTTTAGTCAGTTTTTCAACAATAAATTTTCATACAAATTTTCTTCTTGTTGTTTTATTTTTTATTTAAGTTTTTGAGTTGTTGCTGCTTTTTAACAACATTCAAGTGAAAACTTTTGTTTCCTGTTTATTTACGCTAAAAACAGAAAACATTTCATTTTATTGTTTGTGAGGGAATAAAATTTAAATTATAAGCAAAATTTGCAATGCAACATTATTTTTTTTTTTTTCTTTTTTAAACAATTAATGCAAAAGTTAAAAAACTTTTAAAAAACTTTAAACAGTTACAATCGAAATTTTTTGAAAGAGATCAGAAATTTTTTAAAGTTTAGAAATGTTTCCTCTGAGAATAAGTTCGAATTTTTTCAAGAACTTTTTTGTAGAACAAACTAACCTATATAACCCAGAAACCAGACCAACAAATCTTAATGTACTTCGACCCCCTGAACTCGACTTTGCAATCAAAAAAATCTATCGTTGGGTTTTGCTGTAATCTCACAAGAAAAGTCCCCAAAGGGATAATTCCAAATTTCTTTGAAAATTATAATAAAATAAATAAAAAATTTAAACCGAATCTTTATGTATTTTGACCTCCTGAGCTCGATTCCGCCATCAGAATAGAGTTCTATTTTTGGGTTTTCTTGTTGTCTTGCAAGAAAAGCTCAGGGGGATGGGACCGAAATACACAAAGATTTGTTGGTCTGGTTTCTGTATCAGAACCTTTTTTTGTGGGGCTGTGTAATTAAACAATCAGATTTTGAAAAATGAATCAAATTTTATTTGAGAATTCTCACAAACTCACGAAACAAAAACTACTCACGCTCACGCACGAAACTCTTTTTATACCCTCCACTCTAGTGATAGTGGGTATATGTAAGTTTGTCATTCCGTTTGTAACACCTCGAAATATTGGTCTAAGACACCATAAAGTATATATATTCATGATCCTCGATCGATTTTAAGACGATCTAGCGATGTCCGTCCGTCTGTCTGTCTGTTGAAAACACGCTAACTTTTGAAAGACTTTACGGAAGCTCCTGAAGTTTGGCATATATGTTGGGCATTTACCTGATCAGGTTGGTATTGCAATCCAGCGAAATCAGTCGAGTGTTCCAAAAGTTATAAGCAAAAGACTGAATTTCGGCAAGGGTTTTTCGTGAATTAACGAGATAAACTTTCACGCTAACTTTCGAAAGGCAATTCTGAGAATGCTGAAGCATGGCATATATATTTGTCGTTTCCCAGGCCTGGTTCGTATTGAATTTCAGTGAAATCGGTCTAGTGTTCAAAAGTTATTAGCAAAACCGTCAATGACAGATTAGTTTCACCTTAAATTCACGTGTTGAAGCCCCGTTAAACATGTTTTAAAAACATTGATAAGTCACAAAAATGTTTTAGAGCGTAGTTTGGCCACTCAAAAATATTTTTACACTAAAAAAAAATAAAAACTACACTCGAAAAAAATTTTACACTCAAAAAAAATTTAGTAAATTATTTTTTTTTCCAAAAATTACTTTAAAAAAAAGTTTTTTTACACAAAATAAAATATTTCTAATTAAAAATGTTATTTTTTCACGTTAGAAAATTTACTTTTACTTAAAAAGGGCACTGTGGAGGGTATTCATAGATTCGGCCAAATCAAATTTAACTTTTCTACTTGTTTTAATAACAATTGTTTTCACGTAAAATATTTTTTTATAAAATATTTTATTTTCTTAAAATATTTTTTTTATCTAAAATATTTCTAATTTTTTTTTTGTATTTATGGTAAAATAATTTTGTGGTGATGGCAACTCTATTTTAAATGGATTTACTTTTATAAGAGAAATTATTTTAAAATTATCTTTTCATCTAAAAAAAGCTTACAATTCTCTTAAAAAAATTACTCATTTATGAAATTCCCCTAAAAAACTCTAAAAAAAGGTTTTTGTATAGATCAGTGTTGCCAGAAAACTTTAAAGTCTTATGCCCATTTAAAAAATCAAAACTAATTTAATACAAATGAGAGTGTGCCAAAACTACATTTCTCAAATCTACAGTTTCATTATTTTTTTAATCACTCTCCAAAAGGGACGGCCAATAAAAATAGCATTTCCTAATCCCCTTGGTCCAAGTGAAGTTTATATGGCATAAAAATATTTAATTTGTTTAACAAATATAAAAAAAAAATGTGTTTTTTAAGGAAAACTTATTTACCCCTGGTTCAATTTTACTCATTCAAGAACTTAACCAGCCTAAGACCCGTTTCAATTCATTCTTCTAGGCCTAGGCCATGATATAATTGGCTCACATAGATTCTGAGATCCGTTGTGATATCACAAGACCGTAATAGATTCCACCACTAGCCGTTACCGTTAAACCAATTTGAGCTGCGATAAATCAGAAAGATCGTGCAGCACCCTAGACCCCAGTAAAGCGGGTCTCTAGAAAGTGCCGTACAATGGCAGATAAAGAGTTCGTTTCCAAGATTCCAACTTCTACACATCCATGCAACTTCGTCAAAAGTGGTTTGACGGCACAGTTAGCCGCTCTGCGTGCTTTCCTGTAAGACAGTGTCCGGTAATTAGAGCAACAACCGTCAAAATCTCTCCTCTTGGACGCTATATCAGCTCACTTGTGCGCTTCTGATAAAGAGATGGCCAAATCTGTCGTGTAGTCTCACACGTCCATTCATGTGCCTATCCCTGATAAATCTCCGTCGCGAAACAAAGCCGTATATTTTGCTTGAAAGTTACTGGAGGCATACCAACACATTGCAATTCTATATGAACCTGTAGGGTAGTTTCCAGTCTAGTAAGCTCATCGGCTTTGCAATTCCCTGGAATGTCTCTTGCCCTACGACCCCTTATGCTTCGTATGTGACACTGCTTGGCTATCTCATTTGAAGGCGTGCGGCATTTAACGGCAGATATTGTTTTCAGAAACATTGACTCCAGAGACTTGACCGGGGCTTGACTGTCAGAATAGATGTGTCTAAGTCGATCGATATGGGAATCCATGCCTAGTAGGATACTTGGCTTTATTAAAAGCCTCAACATATAGAGCAACTGCTAGGCTGCACAAAAGATCATATTGGTCGCAGTGCAAAGGGCCTTTTCTAATCTAATCTAAGCCGATCGGTTTACTTGAAGTAGGTTGTTTTATCCCTTGACCCTTTAATTTCTTAAGACAGTCATTTCATTTAAACTTAATTTGAGCCAAATCCAATTTTTCTAACCCATGGCGCCCTTTGATCAAAGTTTTGGATTTCTTAAAAAGTTTTCACCAAAAACTCTAAACTTTGATCGAATTAAGTTTATATACATTTTTGATTTTAGGGCGCCACGTCTTAAAAAAATCGGATTTGGCTAAAAATAAGTTTAAATGAACGACTCTCTCAAGCAATTCAAGGCTGTAAGGAAAGAAATTTTTTATTTTTTTTGCAAATTTTAAATTGCGGTACCTCAAAAACCGTTTCACCGATTTAATTTTTTTTGATATTCCTGTTTAGCTCATTAAAATTAATAAATATTACGTGCGGCAAGAAATATTTATACCCTACACCACTCTGTGGTACAGGGTATAATGAGTTTGTGCTGATGTTTGTAACTACCTGATGTTTGTAACTACCTTCAAGTATACCGATCGACTTAAAATTACTTTATCTATCCGTCTGTCCATCTATCGATTTAAGCACGATACAGGTCGCAATTTTCAATAAATTGACTTGAAATTTGAAACTTAATCATCTTTTGGCACAAGGACGAAGCCTATTGAAATTGGAGAAGATCGGTCCATGTTAAGACCTAGCCCCATACAAAGGCCCCCTTTGGATTCGGCTTAAATGACTATAATAACCGTATTTTAATAGATATCGCTTTGAAATTCAAAATTTCAAATGAATCGGATCATTCCTTCTGGTAGTCCCCATACAAACCACCCTCCCGATATTCACATATTTCCCTCAAAATTCATAAAAATGGAAATATTTGATAAAAATCTTATTTTTAGGTGTTAAACGTGTACTTTAGTAACCTAATCAAATCCAAATATAATTGGACCATTTTTGGACTTATTGATATTCCCCATATAAAAATTTTGACTGATATTCAGTTAAATCGGTGTATTGAAAAAAAATAAACCAATTCCATTAAAATTTGATCTGTGTGTGTTCTCTACACTAAATAAAGATCTAACAAAGGACAGATCCAATCCGTCCATGTTTGGACTTGGGACCCATTTTCCGGAAAACACTGGTGTAGGGTATCATATGGTCGGTCTTGACCAACTATAACTTTCTTACTTGTTTTTATTTATTTTTTTTTAATTTTCAAAAATCTAAAATTTTAATTGCCGGGCGCTACACTCACATTACAATTACTATTGTCACAACCGTAAGTATATCAACCTCATATTTGAGGTTGTTCCAACCGGTCATAAGGTTGTTACAACTACATTTCGGTTGTCACAACCGTATTGCGGTTGCCATAACCGCAATACGGTTGTGACAACTGCAACATCGGTAAAACAATCTCAAAATGAAGTTGAAATATTTACGGTTGTGGCAACCAGATTTGTTATGTGAGACATTTACGCCGATTGGCCTCAAACTTGTAAATATGTATAAGTTTTAGGCCTAGGAGAATAAAAATTTGCCCAGATGTTCAAAATCGAAAGAAAAACTTTATGGCCATACAAAACAATGCCAGTCTAATGCAACATATTCCAATTAAAAATTCCTATTATGGGGACAAATTAATTTTCCCTATCAGGCAACACTATTAATTTGAGCTGCTTGCCACTTATCTCTGGGTTTTTAATCCCATATTTTGCATGCACGGCACATAAAAATTTATAAACACAAATAAAATTGTGTTTGTTTAAAAAAAAGTAATAAAGAAAGCCATCAAAAAATAATTTTAGCCTCCAGTAGTAGACATCAGTTTGATTTTAAACATTGGAACGTGCGTGGAAAAAATATTTTTTTATTATATTTTAGTATTATTATTCTAAAAATCAAATCTTAAGTCGATATAAATTTGACAGTGATTGCGGCGCAGCAATAATTTAAAATTCTCATAATAAAATTACAATTGCAATAAATAAAAAAATACATAAAATAACAAAAATTCTATGAATAACAAAGAAAAAAAGTGACGTGTTGTTTAAAAAAAAAATTAAAAACATTGAAAAATTAATATATATACCATTTAACTAAAAGTAAGTAAAGAAAATTAGTTTAGCTGTACAGTTTTACGATTTTAAAGAGTATTTGCTGTCATGTGTCAAAGTTTTATTTTGATCTTGTCTCTTTTTTACTTGCATTTGTGTGTAAAGCACAGAGTTGCCCAATTTTAGGAATTAAAAGAAATGCATTTTAGTTAAGCCTATATGACAGTAGCTTTTTTGTATTGGATTATTATTGACAGCAATATAAATCATGTTAGAGCACCATTATTTGACTCACACATTACCTTCCCATTAGGATATTTATGAATTTTTTGTTAATATAAAGTCAGTATAAAAACTGCTAGTGTCACACTGCCTTTATAGGAAGTTTTTTTATTTTATTTTATCGTTGTACCAACACTCAGTGGATGCCCTTACTGATGGTTAGGTTAGGTTAGAGGTGGCGGAGTCAAAGACTCCTCACATAGACCGGATGGTTCATAGCGAAACCACAATAATTCCTCAGCGACGCTGATAGAACGCGTTTGTCCTCATCGCGAATTGTACTATTTGCCTTAGGTCGACATTCGAAACGGTTTCCAAGCTCTCGAAGTCATGTCTGCCTAAAATGTGCAGTCGGGTTCTGGCCAAAGCAGGACATTGGCAAAGAATATGTTCGACCGTTTCTTCAGTGTTAGGTTCATCGCACCTTCTACAGCTTGCATCAGCTGTATGATATGATAACCTATTAGGCAGTGCCCGGTGATCACTCCAGTAAGTACACGGCAGTTCCATCTAGTGAGTGAGAGTAAGTATTCAGTTTTTCTTAGATTGTAGCATGCCCACAATCTTTTACTGATCGCACTCGTCGTTAGCTCTCTCCACTTTCTATTAGCCATTGCAGTGTTTTGAATGTCGCGTAGCGATCTAAAGTGCTGGATTGGTGGATCAATATGCACAGAAATACCAATACCATCAGCACCTTGTTTCGCGAGCTCGTCCGCTCTCTCGTTTCCTTGAATACCTATGTGACCTGGTACCCATATTAGTTTCACCTTGTTCATACTCCCTAAACTTTGTAAGTTCTCGAAGCATTCGAAAACTACTTTCGACTTGATGTAAAAGCTTTTGAGAGCTTTTAGAGCAGCTTGGCTGTCAACGTAAATGTTAAATTCTCTGTTTGTCTCATCACCGAACTGTAAAGCCGCCCTGCTTATGGCAACTATTTCGGCCTGGAAAATGCTAGAGTCCAATGGAAGGATGAAAGTCTTCTCTAAATCTCGCAAACTCGTTGAAAAACCTGCACCGACTCCCATGGATTGTTTGGAGCCGTCTGTGAATATGTTAATAGCGTTCATTGGGGGTTTTGCCAGTTTGACCAAAATTCTCGAGTCGGAAATTCTACGTCGTATTTCCGGTCGAAAATAAGTTTGGGCACTCTGTAATCGGTGGCAATATCATTTAAATTGTCCATGTTACTGTGTCCAAAATTGCGTTGCCTGAATAAATTTGACTCTTTGAGACGAAGGCAGGACTTATAAGCCTCCCCCTTAGCAAAGATGTCAATTGGTATCAGGTGCAGTAGCGTGTCAATAGATTCAGCTGATGTTGTTCTCAGAGCGCCTGTGATGCATAAACCCATGAGACGTTGAATTCTCTGAAATTTTAAGTGCGTCGCATTACGCTCCAGTGCGTTATACCAGACCATAACTCCATACAGTAAGATTGGTCTTACTACAGAAGTATAAATCCAGTAAGTGATCCTTGGTTCCAGTCCCCAAGTTGCGCCAAACATTTTCTTGCATGCGTAAAAGGCGTTGTATGCCTTCTTGACCCTTTCCTCGGTGTTTTGTTTCCATGACAGTTTACTGTCTAAAATGATTCCTTAAAATTTCGCTTGGTTTGATAACGGAATTCTAACTCCATTTATCTCGACCTTAAACGTCTCTATTTTGTTCCTGTTCGTAAAAAGTACCATTTCCGTTTTTTCCGGGTTAACGTTTAGGCCATTATTATTAGCCCATTTCCACATTTGCCTCAGTGACACTTCTAAAAGTTCCGATACTGTGCCCAAAAACTTTCCACACGACATAATGACAACGTCGTCTGCATAAGCTACCACTGTTGTTCCTTGCGATTTCAACTTCTTTAAAATGGGGTCCACTACTTAAAGCCAGAGTAGTGGTGACAATACACCACCCTGTGGCGTTCCTTTTGACGCGTATCTTGTAACCTTTGCTGGTCCCCATTCTGCTGTCACCTCACGACATAATAGCAGTCGACCAATCCATTTTGTGATACATGGGTTGATCAATGCCGTCTCCATTGCGTTAATTATTGCCTCCATACTGACATTGTTGAAGGCACCTTCAATGTCCAGAAAAGCGGCCAGAGTAAATTCTTTATCATGCAAAGATTTTTCTATAGTGCTAACTACAGAGTGAAGCGCAGTTTCTATAGATTTTCCCTGTTGATAGGCGTGTTGCGAATCAGAGAGGAAGTGAAAACCTAGATTTTCCCTTATGAAAAGGTCTAGAATCCTTTCCAGAGTTTTCAAAATAAAAGATGATAAACTAATCGGTCTGTAGTCTTTTGCCATTACGTGATTCAATTTTCCACTTTTTGGTATGAAAACCGCCTTAGATTTTCTCCATGATTGCGGAACGTACGTTAGTTGAAGACAAGCAATAAAAATGTCCATTAAGTGAGGGATGATCTCATTTGCAGTATGTTGCAACATTGCTGGTAAGATTCCATCCGGTCCAGGCGATTTGTAGGGTTTGAAGGAACCTATAGCCCATGCCAGACGTTCTCTCGAGAACAAGTTTAAAGGACAAGTTAACGGTCCTATATGTTGATTTTCTGAAATCGATGTTTCCCTGCAACCTGGAAAGTGCGTCCTTAAGAGTACGTCAACAGTTTCCTCTGCACTTTCGGTCCATGTTCCATCACCTCTTTTTAGCAAAAGTGGGGGGATGGATTTCTTCGTTAAAATTTTTCTCAGTCTGGCAGCATCTGTAGTGTGTTCGATTTTACTACAGAGTTCATTCCAGCTGCTCTTTTTCGATTTCCTAATTAGCTTTTTAAAACTTTTAAGTTCTCTCCTGTAAACTGCCCAGCTATCATCATTGTTGTCTTTCCTTGCGTTTTTAAAAAGTGTCTGGATGTTTTTTCTGTGTTGCGAAAGCTCCTTTGACCACCATGGTGGTTGAATCCTTTTCTGTCGATACCTTACTGGACAGGCCTTCTCAAATGACTTGATTAGGATTGAAGTAAGGTTGTCATTTTTCCTATCGATATCAAGTTGATTAGTTAGTCGATTACGTTTCAGTTTTCCTAAATCCGTAATCGCATTCTCCCGAAACATTTCCCAGTTAGCCATTTCGGGATTTCTGAAAGGTTTATTTATACTTGCTTTCCTAGTTAATATTCTGAAGCTAATGTACTTATGGTCGGAGAAGGAGGCCCTATTGAGAATTTCCCATTTAAGTACTTCCAGACCACTTTTATTTGAGAAAAGTGTTAAATCTAAAACGTTTCGACTATTAGGCCCTATATATGTTGGTTCAGAACCACTATTCGCTATGTTCAAGTTTCTCGAGTTGATATAGAGTAAAAGATCTTCCCCCCTATCATTTATATCAGTTGAGCCCCATACAGTATTGTGTGCATTAGCATCACAACCTATCACTAAGTACTCACCCGTTTTCTCTCTAATAAATGTTTGAAGATCGGGAGGCGGTGCTTCCCTGTTATGTGCCATGTACGACGATATCAGATGTAGTGTCCTATTCCCCATCTTGTATATTGCGATTGCTAGATCATTTGTACTATATTTTTGTAGAAGAAAAAAGTTTAAAGTTTTTTTAGCCATTATAGCAGCACGTTTTATACCTTTTGTTTGCGAGAAAATTAAATCGTACTCCTGCGTCGAAAGCCCTTGAATTTCGCCAGTGGCATTCACCCAGGGCTCTTGGATGAGTGCCACATCATATGACTCTTCTACAAGAGTCATGAGTAGAGCAGCTGAAGCCGCACTACTGTGATGCATGTTTATTTGCAGCACACGCATCATCTTTGGCATTATTAATGAAATTACCCGTGATGTCTGGCCCATCATGTGGACTCTCCCCATCGAGATTAATATTCGTGGTGGCAATGGTAAGTAAATCAAGGTCCCTTTCTACCTCGCCATTTTCTAAAACATTTGCGTTTTCGTCTGATGGATTTCTCTTTTTTAGGCGTAAGTATACCACTGACATACCCCAGGCCATCTTTCCAAACCTCGGATAGAGTATATCTTCCGCTTCCTTATTGATTTGAAGGATATTCGTGAAACCCTTTACCTTTTCGGTTTGCTTCAAGACCTTGAGTACACGCCAATCACTTGTTGGTATATCCGGATTTTGACGTTGGAGAAGCTTCAAAGTAGAAGATTGTGAGAATAACTCAGGAAATACCACCTTTGCTTTTGGCAGAGTTGGTATGCTGGCCCTTGCCACAATCTTCAGATCAGCACCCTCCCAGAGAGCTTTTAGAGACTCTACAGTCCCTTTTACCCATTCAAGAGAGTACTGATCTGCACACTTTATGAGCTTTACATTTTGCGTCCAGCCAGCACCATCAAAACTGGGCATCGGCTTTTCGGGGTTCGTTTCCATGTGTTCTATTAACTTCTGGATTAGCTCTTTTTGAACTTTTTTCCAGTCTTCCAATATTATTTGACCTAAGGGGTGTTTTCCGTCTACGAGTGCAACTAGCAAATCATTTTTGACCTCATCAGCCATTGTGCTCATCTTCGGTTGTGGTTCCGTGCACCGTCCCTTTTTAGACGCTTGATCCTCCGCATTTTCATCGGAGGACCTTTGCCTTTTAGAGATTGTGGTACCCATCACCTCCTCCTCGATGGCGTTGGCAAAATTTGGATCAGCAGACTTGTATTTTCCGATTTTCTCTAAGTGTTTTCTGCTCGCTTCTATAACTCTGGCAGCCCATTTTAGATCTTCGACCTCTTTGGGCGAACGCTGAGCTACGTCTATCGAACCTAGACGGTTGGTGAGAGCCAAGGCGGCTTTATATTGGCGCATGTTTTTGCGTCCCCGGTGGCCTACGGTATTTTCCGTGACTGCAGTGGTCAGTGACTGATCATCAGCAGTAGCTGCCGGTAAAACTGCTGCACTTTCCGGTTGGGAGCGCAAAAGTTCTTCCTCAGTCATATCATCAAAATTTAAATTTGTTGGATCCATTTTTCAATTTTTGTTGTATTTAAAATCGATAACCACAAGATTGTGCAGAATTAAAATTAAAATTTTTTTATGTATAAAAATATATTTAAAACTTTAAAAGTCACTTAAAATTTTAAATATTTTACGGACACAATTTTAACACGACTTGCTTAATAAGTGTATCAACTCGCTTAATAAGTGTATCAACTCGCTGCCCTTACTGATGCAGTACATTGTGTTGATATCACGAAAATAGGTTATTAGGAGGAGGAAAAAGAGAGAAGTGTTTGTGGATATTTGACTTGAATTTATCTACATTAAAAGAAACTCAGACCACCTCTGCGGGAAGATTATTCCACTTACGGTTAGTTCGACTGATAAACGAACAACTTCTCTGGTATGAGATGTGCGATCAACTGGAGGACTAACGCGTTCTATCAGCTTCGCTAAGGAATTATAGTGGTTTCGCTATGGACCATCCGGTCTATGTGAGAAGTCTTTGACTCCGTCAGCTCTAACCTAACCTTGATTAAGTGTGTCATTCATAATCTGCCTTTTGCCCTGAACATCAACAAGAATTGGCCTACGATCAAAGGAAAATGAATGACAAATGTTGATGACATCTGCAAAGAAGTAGATAGGATTTGTAGTCTGACTTAGAAAGTCGTTAAGGAAATTAAGAAAAAGGGTAAGAGAAAGAACAGAACCTTGCGGTAATCCTGATTTAAGCTGAAACTCATTTGATGAGACTCCATCTATAACAACACGTGTTGAATGATCTCTGAGGAAACTCGAAATAAATCGAGAGAATTCATTACCCAACACCAAAGGCATTAAGTTAGATAAGAGATCACCATGACACACACAATCAAACGCCTTGAAAATATCAGGAGCAACCACCTTACTCTCATCAAAATGGTGGATCGAACGACTCCAACGTTCCAAAAAGGAACGCCAACAGATGCCGAATAGAATTGTCAAGGTTAGGTTGTAAGTGGCTGCTGACGTTTTACGAATTCGAAAAACCGATTGGAATTTAGAAATATCAATTGCAACTAACCATTTTTGAGGTTCGAAAGAAAAAAGTCCTCTAGGTTAGGTTAGGTTAGGTTGTAAGTGGCTGCTGACGTTTTACGTCAACACACGTAGACTCTGAGGTCCATTGTGATACCACGGGATCGTAATAGGTTTCCCTACTAGTCCCTGTCGTTAAACCAGTTTGAGCTTCTTATGAAACTCCTTAGATGTTGAATTTTGACATCCGACAAATCTGAAAGATCGTACAGCTCCCTAGATCCCAGTGAAGCAAGTCGCTGACCAGAAAGTGCCGGGCAATGGCAAATAAAGTGTTCGATAGTTTCCAACTCCTCTTCATCCATGCAACTTCGGCAAAAGTCATTCGACGGCACATTTAACCGCTCTGCGTGCTTCCCTATAAGACAGTGTCCGGTAATTATAGAAACCACCGTTGAAATCTCTCCTCTTGGAAGCGATATCAGCTCACTTGTGCGCCCCTGATTAAGAGAAGGCCAAATCAGTCGTGTTGTCTCACACGTCCATCCATTTGCCCATCTTTGATTAGTCTCCGTCGCAGAACAAAGCCGTAGGTTTTGCTTGCAAGTTTCTAGAGGCGTACCAACACATTCCAATTCTGTTGGAACCTGTAAGGTAGTTCCTAGTCTTGCAAGCTCATCGGCTTTGCAATTCCCTGGAATGTCTCTGTGCCCTGGGACCCATATGAGTCGTATGTTAAACTGCTTGGCCATCTCATTTAAAGACGTGCGGCAGTTAAGGGCAGATCTTGTTTTCAGAAACATTGAATCCAGGGACTTGACCGCGGCTTGACTGTCAGTATAGATGTTGACTGCGGTTGTAGACAAGACATTGCAGCTCAACCAGTCAGCCACTTCTTTTATTGCCAGCATCTCTGCCTGGTAAACACTGCAATGATCTGGCAATCTACGAGCCAGGCTCAACCCAAGCTCTTCCGAATAGACTCCAAAGCCCACTTGTTCGTGCAGCCTCGATCCATCTGTGTAAAAATTTATGGTAGCTCCACTACCCGGAGTATCCCCCATCCAAGACTCCCTGGATGGTATCATAGTGGTAAAGTGGCGCTCAAAGAGGCTCAAAGAGGGAGCACAGTCCACATTTTGTGGTATTGTTATCTTTTTCAAGATTGCGCTATGGCCACAATCACTGCTCCTCCATTGCAGCGTGCTATTAAGTCGAATTGCCGACGCAGCCGCATACTGCCTACCCAATATGTCCAAGGGTATCAGGTGAAGGAGGATTTCTAATGCAGCCGTAGGTGTAGTACGAAGAGCACCAGTGATGCACATTGACGCCATTCTCTGTACCTTCGTGATAAAGACAAAGTTCGCTTTTGTTTCCAAAGCAGGCCACCAGACAATGATTCCATACAGCAAAATTGGACGCACCACTGCTGTATAGATCCAATGAACGACTTGAGGGCTAAAACCCCATCGTTTTCCAATGGCCCTTTTACAGGAATACAAAGCAATCGTTGCTTTTCTCACCCGTTCCTCAAAGTCCTCTATGTCTTGCCATTTTTTGCTAGCGAGGGACATATACCTCCAGTGGAGGTCAGGTGAAGTTTGATTGTAAGTGGTTGCTGATGTTTTACTTCAGCACACATAGACTCTGAGGTGCATTGTGATAGCACGGGACTGTAATAGGTTTCACTACTAGTCCCTGTCGTTAAACCAATTTGAGCTTCTTATGAAACTCCTTGGATATTGAATTTTGACAACAGACAAATCAGAAAGATCGTGCAGCTCCCTAGATCCCACACTCAAAAAAACCTTGTAAAGTTACCAAAAAATCTCGTGATTTTACGAGGCTATTCTCGTAAAATAGGAGGTATGTTAAATTCTCGTAAAATTACGAGGATTTCCTCGTAAAAAAGGCATTCGAAGGCACATTTAACCACTCTGTATGCTTCTCTTTAAGACAGTGTCCGATAATTACAGCAACTGTCTCCTCTTGGAAGCGATATCAGCTCACTTGTGCGCCCTGATTAAGAGAAGCCCAAAATCTTTGATTAGTCTCCGTCGCGGAACAAAGCCGTTGTTTTTGCTTGCAAGTTTCTAGAGGCATATAAACACATTCTAATTCTGTTAGAACCTGTAAGGTACTTCCCAGTCTTGCAAGCTCATCTGCTTTGTAATTCCCTGGAATGTCGAAGCACACTGTTTTAGAACCAGTGCTGGTATACCATCTGGTCCCGGTGACTTATTTACGTTAAGATCAGCAAGAACCCTTGATCTGGGTAATTTTTTTTATCTTTATTGCAGTGTTGTCAGATAATTAAATTTACCCTAAAATAGGGATCTCCACTTGTGGCTGCATTTCGCAGGGACTTTACGAAATGTTTTGGACTGACTGACAGAGACTTAAAATTTGTACTGTAGATTCCGAAAATAGATTTACTTTGGATCGAAATTTCCAAATACACATGAACCGGACCAAAAAATTCTGTGGGGCCGAAAGTAAAATACCCGTTTCTCCCAGTTGTTCTACATCAATTTGCGTTTTCGCGAAAAGTGCAGAAAGTGGGAATAAAAAAAACATTCCCATGTCTCTCAGGGTTTTTAAATAAATTCACGTTTTTTGCGAAAAATGCAAACAAAATATAAGGTTTAATTGTGTTTTACAAAAGTAATGTGAAACAAGTAAAAAAGTTAAATTCGGCCTTGCCGAATGTATTGATACCTTCCATAATTTCAAAAAGATTATTGGAAAAACTTTATTTAAAAAGAAATTACTTTTAAAAAAAAAAACTTCTGCAAAAAAAAAATTTTTGGTAAAAAAACCCGCGATTTTTTTTTTCAAAAAATATGTTAGCACTTGTTTAAATACCATTCGGTGTTCAATTCTGTTCACATATGCCAACCCGCAGCCGAATTAAAGCATTTTGTATTTTTAGGTTATGTTGAAAGTAGTTACCAAAATGTTTGAGGTGTTCACCGATATCGTTCAATGCAATACCAAACTTCTCGTGGCAACAATAAGTAAATATGTTAAGTTTCAGTCATATCCGTGTAATATTTTGGCCATGATCTTCATTTTCCACAGACAGACAGACGGACATCGCTAAAATGTCTTAAAATCGATAACTGATAAATAATATACATATATACTTTATGGGGTCCCATATGAATATTTCGATGAGTTAGAAAGGAAATGAAAAACTTATATATACCCTCTATCACTAATTGTAAGTGAAGGGTATAAAAAGATCTAAATGAACTAAATAGTTCAGTAAACTGAACTAGGTCTTCGAACTAGTTCGTTCATGAACAACACAACTCTAATGATTTTTTTCCCAATTTTTGCGGAAAATTTCTATAGTATGGCATCCCTAAACCTTAAATACACTTAGGGAATTCACATGGCATCTTAAAGTCATAAGTCGTAATGTCATATTTAAAAAAATAGTACATATGTGAGCAGCGTGTTGTATTTTCTAAATCATAAGTGATAAAAACGTCAAATCAACGTCAGAGCAAAAAACAACAAAAAGAAAAAGAAAACTATTAAAAATGCCGACAAAAAGCGAAAAAGATAAAATTTTTACGGGTTTGTGTGAAAAATTTGCATCCGACATCCTTATGGTTGAAACAAGTAAGAATTTAATTGTTTGTTTTTATTTTTTTTAATGAAAATGCTTTTTTCTAGGTGATGAAGAAGAGGAAGACGATATCTTTGAAAATTTTAGGATAAACATGATCTGCTTAATGTTGAATCGTAGAAGTGTTCATCTGGGATTGCCAAAATCTTCTCTTTGGCAGCAAAAGGTGTTGAGAAACTACGACAGCAATAGATATAACCAAATGGTTCGTGTACGCCCAGAAGAATTTGCTTACATCTTAAATTTAATAAAAGATGACGATGTTTTTCACACAAGTCCAAGATCAGCACAACTTCCAATCGACTTGCAGCTCAAAATTGTGCTTTTTCGACTTGGGTCCTCAGGTATATCTATACGTAAAATAGCAGCTCTTTTTGGTGTTGGGGATGGCGGAACTATTCAAAAGATAACCAGGCGTGTTTTTAAAGCAATTCTCAACTTAAAAGGCAAATTTTTGTACTGGCCTAATGAAGCGGAAAGACTACAACTAATTTCAGATACAAGTCACGAGATGCCTGGATGCGTCGGCTATATTGATGGATCTGAAATAAGTTTAGCTGAATCGCCCACTAAGCGCCATCAGCTATATTGGTCTCGTAAACGTCAATACTCCATTAAAATACAAGCAGTTTGTGACCATAAACTGCGCATACGACAACTTACGATTGGGTACAAAGGAAGCGTCCACGATGCCAAAATTTTTTCGAGTTGTCCTCTTGCTAAACATCCGGAGCGATTTTTATCTGGTTCCCAATGGATTGCTGGAGATAGTGCTTATCCATTAAAAACGTTTTTATTGACACCATTTAGACAAAACAGCACGGAACATACAAAAGAGGATAGAGAAGAATTCAACAAGTATTTTGCAAGATATCGTGTAAGGATTGAGAATTGTTTTGGCGTACTTAAAGAAAAATTCGGTAGCCTAAAGCAGCTTGCATTTAGAATGATAACTAAACAAAATAAAAAGGTATGTAATGATTGGATTATGGTGTGCTGTATTCTCCATAACATTCTTCAAAGTTTAAAAGACGATGAAAGTGCCACTGAAATATTTCAAAACGAATTTAATTTATCTCCATCGACTAATACTAGAAGTAGCTTACTTAATTTTATACAAAATCAGAGAAACATGTAATTACTGTTATGTATTTATATATTTATTTATACATAAGTTTGTAAATTTGTACATTTGTAAATTTATTACAAAAAATTAATTAAATTTATTTTAAAAATAAAAAAGTAACTGTTGTTTAATTCATAAGGCAGTCAGACCCTTTATAAATTAATTTTAAAAAACTTAGTCTGTAAATCACAAAAAACTGTAGATAACAAAAAAGAAAAAACAAAAAAGGAACTGTCGATTTAAATTCACTGGACAGGAAATTGTATAACAATAAAAGTTACACTGTTCAATATGAAGATGTGTTTGGCTTGAAATAAAAAAAAATTAAAGTACCCTAATAGTAAACTAAAACCTCCAAAAGAATTTTGGTCACGTTCTTAAAGTTTTTTTTATGGTCGACTAAAGTTTTTCAAAAGCGTATGGAAAAGTGTATTAATTTATGAAAATATACTTCTGAGCTAAGTAATGTTTTAAGATGTCTTCCTTAAAATTTGATGGTGCTTCTTTTCTTAAAACATCTTAACCCTCTTTTTTCAGGGGTCATTTTAGTCCTTTTTTCAAAAACTTATAGAAGTCCACTAAAACGTGCATTTAAAGAGTTAAAATGTTCTACGAATATTTTCCGCGTCAAATTTCACTAAGGGTCGTCAAAGGTTTGAAGTTTATGTGGCTTACATAAAATGCTTAAAAAAGGAATAATGTAAAGTAACACAATTTTTTTTTGCCAAAGAAGTGTTAAGTGAGTCCAAAAAAAATTTAAACCAAAAGTTTTGTTCTGAAGTTGAATATAGAATTTTAGCCCTCTATCTTTAATTTTAGAAGGTAATTTTTGTTACTTAAAAGTCTATTTAAAATAGCATTTAAAGGGCTAAAATGTTCTGGCAATATTTTTTTTAATAAAGTTTCACTAAGGAAAAATATTCGTAGAACATTTTAACCCTTTAAATGCACGTTTTAGTTGACTTCTCTAAGTTTTTTAAAAAAGGACTAAAATGACCCCTTAAAAAACGTTAGAGGGTTAAGATGTTCTAAGAAAAGAGCACCATACTATTTTACTGAAGACATCTTAAAACATCACTTAGCTCAGAAGTATATTTACATAATTTAACACACTTTTCCATACGCCTTTGAAAAACTTCAGTGAGCCATAAAAAATAACTGTAAGTACGTGACCAAAATCCTTTGGTGGTTTAAGTCTTCTACACCATTTCCAATTGTATTTTAAAACTTTCCAAATGTATTTTAAAATTGTCCAAATGTATTTTAAAATTGTCCAAATGTATTTTAAAATTGTCCAAATGAATTTTAGAATTGTCCAAATGTATTTTCAAAATGTCCTAATGTATTTTAAAATTGTCCAAATGAATTTTAAAATTGTCCAAATGCATTTTAAAATTGTCCAAATATATTTTAAAATTGTCCAAATCTATTTTAAAATTGTCCAAATGTATTTTAAAATTATCCAAATATATTTTAAAATTGTCCAAATGTAGTTTAAAATTGTCGAAATGTATTTTAAATTTTTCCAAAAGTATTTAAAATTGTCCAAATGTATTTTAAAATTGTCCAAATGCATTTTAAAATTGTCCAAATATATTTTAAAATTGTCCAAATCTATTTTAAAATTGTCCAAATGTATTTTAAAATTGTCCAAATATATTTTAAAATTGTCCAAATGTAGTTTAAAATTGTCGAAATGTATTTTAAATTTTTCCAAAAGTATTTTAAAATTGTCCAAATGTATTTTAAAATTGTCCAAATGTAGTTTAAAATTTTCCAAATGTATTTTAAAATTTTCCATATGTATTTTAAAATTTTCCAAATGTAGTTTAAAATTTTCCAAATGTATTTTAAAAATTTCCAAATGTATTTTAAAATTGTCCAAATGTAATTTAAAACTGTCCAAATGTATTTGGACAATTTTAAAATACAATTGGAAAATTTTAAAATACAATTGGAAAATTTTAAAATACATTTGGACAATTTTAAAATACATTTGGAAAATTGTAAACTACATTTGGACAGTTTTAAAATACATATGGACAATTTTAAAATACATTTGGAAAAAATTAAACTACATTTGGAAAATTTTAAAATACATTTGGACAATTTTAAAAAACATTTGGACAATTTTAAAATACATTTGGACAATTTTAAACTACATTTGGACAATTTTGAAATACATTTGGACAAATTTGAAAATACATTTGGACAATTTTAAATTACATTTGGACAATTTTAAAATACATTTGGAATTTTTTTAAATACATTTGGAAAATTTTAAATTACATTTGGAAAATTTTAAAATACATATGGAAAATTTTAAAATACATTTGGAAAATTTTAAACTACATTTGGACAATTTTAAAATACATTTGGACAATTTTAAAATACTTTTGGAAAAATTTAAAATACATTTCGACAATTTTAAACTACATTTGGACAATTTTAAAATATATTTGGACAATTTTAAAATACATTTGGACAATTTTAAAATAGATTTGGAAAGTTTTAAAATACAATTGGAAATGGTGTAGTAGGGTACTTTCATTTTTTTTGGTCTCAAGCCGAATACATTAAATCACCAAAAATTTCTTGAACAATGTTATTTATATTTATGCTTGAGCTCTTCCATTGCTAGCCTTTCCTTCATTTCTAGCTCAAGTATTTTTAACTTCTCATTACTAGAAATCTCCTTTTCCTTCAAGCTCATTTCTTTCTCTTTTACAACTACTTCCCTCTCCTTAATATTCATTTCTCTTTCTTTAATTGCTAGATCCTGGTCCATTTTTTGCTTTTTAATAGCTACCATCTCTGATTGGATCTGCATAATGTCGGACACAGCAGTTCTTGAGTAAATGCCTTTACGGCTTGTGGAAGGTAAAACATCACATTCAATTGGTGAACTTTCCGACACTATTGAGGTCTCATTTGTTACAATGTCTGCTATCTCGTAGATCTCTGTTATGTTGTTTGACTGCAAGGTTTCCTCAAGAACATCTTCTTCAATAATTCTGCTTCCAAAAACTTCATCAAATTCGTAAAAAAAGCTACACATTTTAAGTAGAGTATCTAAAAACAAATGGAACTCATTAAAAATATCGAATTTGCTTAAAATTAAAAAAAAAAATATTATATGATCTCTGAAAATTCGAATGTGGTGTTTAAACCCGTTGAGACGTATCCCGTTTGGGAGGGGCAGGGGTTTAATATTAAAGTGGTTTTTCTTTAATATTTAAAAACTACTGATCCAATTAAGACGATTGTGGTATCATTAGAAAGGGTAAGTAAAGACCTTTCCAACGGTGTGAAACATATCGTAGTTTAATTAACCTTTTAAGCGACAAAAATTGATTTTAAAATTTTAACTAGACTTTGTACAAAATGCTTAATATCTCGAAATCGTCCGTATATAAACTTTTTTGTCTATGTAGGCTTACTGCCAAGAAATTTTAAACCTGGAAAAAGTAAAAAAAAGGTACAAATTTGAGCCTTAATATCTCAGTTAGTTTTAGACTTACAGCGCCGTTTTTGGAAGCAAATGAAAGCTTGAGATCTTGGCTATAAGCCTATATAGATGTTAAAAATGTTTATATACGTGCGATTTTAAGATATTAAGCATTTTGTAAAAAAAGTCTCTTTAACTTTTTTTTAAATCAAATTTTGTCACTTAAAGTGTTGTTTTACTGTGTCATGTTATACACCGTTGGAAAGGTCTTTAATTACCCTTTCTAATGCTACCATAATCATCTTGATCTGACAAGTAGTTTTTGAAATATTTCAGAAAAACCACTTTAACTTTAAACCCCTGCCCCTCCGAAACGGGTTACGTCCCTACGAGTTTCAACCCCACACTCGAAATCTAATAGTCCAAGGATTAAGGGCATTATTTTTTTTTTTTTTTAATTTAAACAAAGTTGGGTAAACTTTATGCCAAAGAAATTCGTGTTGGAATCAATAACGACATCCACCATAAATATAAATTATTTCATAAAACTTACTTTTGACTGTGTCCCCATCCATACTTCCAGCGCCTGTTGAACCTTCCCAAGCTTTAGCTTTGTTGTAGCTTACACGCATGTTCCGTACTTTTGAGCGCACGAGTGTCCACTCAATAGCTACACCTTTTTCCAAAGCGAAGCGCCTATAATATGATTGTGCCGTTGGTCTCTAAAAATTTTATAAGATTAATGCTTTTAAAAAGTATTTGTGTACCTCCTAAATATGAACAAACCTCTACATCCAGATTTTCCAGCAAAAAGTCAATAAGCGAATTTTCTTCGGTTACAGACCACTTCCTGGTGGGATTTTTTCTAACCCGCTTTGGTTTTATCTGAAAAAGAAGTAATTTATGTTTTTTCTTTTTATTTGTACACAAAAACTTACCGCAATATTTTCTACTGCTTCCATTTTATAAATTTATCCAATTTTCTTCTTTATTAAATTAATAATTTGCTAATGTTTTTAAATTATGCAAATTTTTTTCAAAACAGAAAAATAACAAAATACAAAAACAGCTGATTAAATAGAAAACAAAAAACAGCTGACACTGAACATACTACATAGTACACTGGAAAAACATACCTGCTCAAGTTGTATTATCGTATAATATTTTAACATGAGGAATACCAACAACATATTTACAACTGTTGTATAATTTTAGCACATACGATAAATACAACACAATAGTACACCATGTGAACTCCCTAACTCTAGTTAAAGTTGTGCTTGGTGTTTATAATTAATTTGAAGTTATTGCTATTTCTCTTGTGTTTGAGTTTTTGAACATACACAATTTGAAAATTAATTTAGTATTTTTTGTTGTTTTGCTTATTTTTGTATCTCAGAGATACAAGAATGAATGTGTCTTGTTAGCAGCAGCAGCATAACTTCACGAACATTGTCTGATATTAATGCTTGGCTTCTATATATCTATTTCATGTATGATTTTTTTTTTTATCAATCTCAAACAGTTTGATTTTATAACGCTGGCTAAAATGACACAATAAATATTCGTACAAATCGGAACGGATTAGTTAAAGCTTAAAAACGTCCATAAAAATTTAGTGAAAACGTTGCTAAATAAGAAAAGAAAAAATATTGAATTTGAAAATTTTAATTTTTAAAATCAAAAATAATTTAAAAAATTATTATAAAACGTTGGTTTGCCGACTAAAGTGTAAATTTTATGAAAATTCGGGAAAATTCGTTGTAAAAATTTTAAATTTGTTTATTAATTCCACTATATTAAAGTATTGAAAACTTTATTTACTCGTGTTATATTTAATAATAAATACAAATCGATTTTTTATATTTATTTTTGCTATAAATTTTTAAAACGCCACGTTTTCTATTTGGTTGTTATTGTTTTTGTTGTATGTAAATTTTTTTTCAACGTGTTATTGTTCTATTTACACAGTTTTTTTTTTTTTTTTTGTTTTAGTGAAAATAAACAACTAAACCGCCTTTTCATATACAAAAACGAGTAAAAATACAACAATAAAAGCATAATTGTAATACATTTTTAACTTGATATGTGTGTTGTTGTTGTGTGCTTTCAATTGAATAAATACAAAAAAAAATTGTATTGTTCTTATTTTTTGCTCTTGACACCAGGGATGTTAAAGTTGGTACAATTGTACTTTTTTTGGTACATTTTGACCTTCAAAAGTACCGTGGTACTACCGCGACTCATTTAGTACAATTTAAAAATTTTAAATTTTATCGAAATATTAGTGAATGACCCCAGATTATTGTTTTAATTAATAAAATGCTTGCAAGGGAACAAATGCTAGTCCGATTTAGACCTTGTCTTAAAACAGTTAAAAGTAGTTTTCAAATGAAATTTCAAGTCGAAATTGTGAATTTTGTTTTGAAAAATTTTCAGATGCTAAAAACTTGTTTTTAAAGAACTTTTATCAAAGAGAATGTCTGAAAATTTTCGACAGAAGTCTCAGTCAATTATCTATAGACAAAAACGAAACTTTTTCATACAGAAAAGTAAGATAGTATTAATTGCAGATTCTGAGACATTTTATCTTTAGAAGAAGTTTAAGATCTTCATACATTTTTGTGTTCACACACTAACAATAAGATACATTTTTCCTGTCGAAAATTTCCAGAATTTTAGAGTTATTAATATAGATGAAGTATCGGACAGTGAGACATTTTTCTGCAGACTAGGTTTTCGGAAATTGTCCAAAAACGTCCACGACAAAATGTTTTTTTTTATATTTTTTTGCATGATGTAGGGTATAAAAGTTCGTTTTAGTTAAGTTTTTATAAATAAAAAAAATTGGTACCGTGAGGGTCCAAAAAGTACAATTTGTTGCAAAAGTTGGTACAAAATTGAAAACCCCATTTAACATCCCTGCTTGACACTGTTTTTTCTTTAAACAACTCTCTTTCTCTCTTAAAGTAATGATTTAGGGTTGCCATGACTTAGATTATACCACAATCTTGCACGGGATTATAAAAATTCTTGAACTTGAAAATGTTTTCTGTACCCGATTTCTGTAACTATGCGAGAAGTTTTCGCATCGAAAAAAATAAATAAATATTAGAGTCATCTTATACTTAACAGAGTGGTTTAAAAATATAGCTTTGCGTTTTTTTCGTATTCGATGTTTTTTACATTAGCAACATTGTAATCACCCTGTTAAAAACTAAATGCCTACAATATTGTTTTATTTTTCTCGATGCGAAAACTTTTCGCATAGTTACAGAAACTGGGCACTGGTATCAGAATGTTTCAAAAAATAGTTTTAAAAATTTTCAAACACTCAAAAAAAAAAAAACTGTAAAGTTAGCAAAAAATTTAGTTAAATTTAACTAAAAAAGCACCTGATTTTGGGCCTACTAAATTTTTAGTTAATTTAATTAAAAATATTTAGCTAACTTTTCGTAGAATGAATGTAGCAAAAAAAAAAACGTAACTTTAACTAAAAGTTTAGCTGAAATTTCGTAACGTTTTTATGTACATACAAGATATATCCGGTCCGCGTTGCTGGCCCTAAGAAAAAAACTATTTTATATTGCATCTTAATTTAAATATAGTGTCGGACAAAATTAAAGCACGGGTCCGGGTCCAGCTGGTAACCTTTGGATCCAACCTCGTTTAGCACTATCTATAGAGAAATCTCAACAAAATCGGTTCAGCCGTTTTTGCGTGATTTCGAAACATACAGACATAACGTTAAGTATAGAGTACAAAGGGGCGTGGCATTTAACGCTTTTTTATCGAATCGTGATAGTCTAAAGTTTCATGCTGCATCCTCGATTAGTACTATCTGTGCTGCAAATTTCATTGACATCAGTTTTGCCGTTTTTGTATGACTGCGAAAGAGAAGGAAATAACTTTTTATTTATGAAAAACGGTAGTGACATTTTATACTCTTTTGCCGAATCGCGCTCTACATATGACCTACAGGTCCCGCTCGGTTAGTTCTATCAGTAGTGACAGATTCGGCTTATCCGTTTTTGCGTGATTTCAAAACAGGCAGATACAACGTTCAGTATAAAAAGGGGAGTGGCAATTTACGCCTCTTTGTTCAATCGTGATCAGTATGGTACAAAGGCCGTTACAATTTTGATCTCTTGTTCCAATAACGATCTTATATGGCCTACATATGCAGTGCTAACCACTGTATGTAGGGAAAATGTCAAGAGAATCGGTTCAGCTGTTTTTGCGTGATTGCGAAACAGGCAGACAACGTCCAGTATAATACAAAGGGACGTGGCATTTTACGCCCCGTTTCCAATCGTAGTATAACATGGGATATAGTTCCGCACTCGGTTAACACTATCAGTGCTGAAAATTTAATTAAAATCGAATCAACAGTTTTTCCGTTATTGCGGAGCATGTATAAATAACATTCAATTCAATACAAAGGGGCATGGCATTTTACGCCCATTTGTCCGATCACGCTCTTATTTGGCACATAGTTAGTTCTGTGTTAGTACTATCGTTGGTTTAAATTTCATCAAAATCGGTCAATCCGTTTTTTATATATAGATGTCATTAGTGGTGCAATGTAAAAATTCGATTTTGCCCACCCCTCCGGCCACATGCAAAAAAACATAGCATTTTACGCCCATTTGTCCGATCACGCTCTAATTTGGCATATAGTCAGTACTCGGTTAGTACTATCTTCGGTTTAAATTTCATCAAAATCGGTCCATCCGTTTTTTATATCGTGAACCTATATTTAAAATATGCCAACTCAAATTTGACCGAAATGAGTTTCCGATGGAAAATAGCTCCCCTATGCAATACCCATCTGTAGTAAAAATTTCAGAGCAAAAAAATAATTTTTTGTCGTTTTACATCCATTTTTGTTATTCTGCTAACTCAAAGTACATATTATTTTGGTGAAAATAAATGCCAACTCCCATTGTAAATTTCCAAAAAATTTTCAAATTTTTTTTTAAAAAAAATTATACCACATATCTTATTGCATTTGCCTTCCTGAAAACGAATCTGCTAAAGATTTTGATATCTAATGTCTAGTTTTCGAGATATTGCCATTTTGAAAATATCGGTAAATAGTGTTTGCAAAAAAAAAATTGCTTATATGTATATAACTTTCAAACTATTTATCAGATTGAAACATTATGAGTGAGGCAAATAAAGTCAATGATATAAGCTTTCAAAATAGCTAGTTTGGAGTAAGCCTTCTACAATAAAGCGTGAGTTACAGAGTGCCAAAGTTGACCACCCTAAGATTAAAAGGCTTTCGGAGCTAGTAACTTTTAAAAATATGCAAAGATTTTTAATTTTTTTTAGTTTTTGCAATTACCGCACTAAGGAAAACAAAATCCAAAAAAAAAAAAAATTTATAAAAATTTTTCAAAAAAAATTTTATTTTTAGTTTCCGACAAAATATGCCAACTCTAAAAAAATATTTGTTTTTTGATATAGTAATAAATGCCATCTCAAAAAAATACGCAAACCAGTGCAAAATATGAAATTTTTGGCATAGGTAAAAATTATTTAGAATATTTAAACCATCTTATGGAAGGAACATTGTTTATTTTTACAATAATATGCAAAATAACAAGTTTTTTAGCTCTCCTGAAAAGTAAGCTTTTTCGAATTGGCATTTATTGAATATAGTTCGACGATATATAGACGTCAGTAGAATGTAAAAATTCGATTTTGCCATGCCTCTCCGCCCACACGCAAAATATCAAAAATCTGACTGCAGAGTGTTACTCCCTAGGCTATTCTGAATATTTCCTGAAAATTTCATTAAGATCGGTCCAGCCATTTTCGAGTCCATACGGAACATACATACATACCCACATACATACATCCATTTTTATATATATAGATAGATATTAACAAAAAAATTAGTTGAATTCAGCTAAACTTTTTGTTACTTTTCGTAAACTAAAATTTACAAAATATTTTGTAAAAAATTATAAGTTTATTTTTTCTGTTTTTTCATCAAGCTTAAGTAGAACTTATGAGATTTGCGTAGGCGGCTACACAAGAAATTTCACTTAACAAATTTGATACGAAAAATCAGCAAATTAATTAGTAAAAATTCGTAAACTCAGTTTTGAAGTCAACAAAAAAAATTAATTCAAAATTTGTGCAAAACTAGTATTTTCGTAAATTGAACTTAACTAAAAAAAGTAGTTAAAACGCTGATTTTAACTAAAAATTTGCTTAAAAGTCAGTAAACTTGAGTTAACAAAAAAAAAATTTGTTAACTTTACAGTTTTATTTTTTTGAGTGAATGTATTTTAAAATTTCTCATATTTTTTTAAAATAAGCCAAATGTATTTTGTAATACCCTTCATTTAGTGATAGAGGGTATGCAAGAGCGGACGAGGACTGGTCTGCATACAGGTTGCAACTTAAGAGTTATAAGAAGATGATCAGAATTGCCAAATGTGATTCCTGGAAAAACTTCTGTGGAAACATAAGTAGAAGACGTTTCTGAGGCATCCAGGCTGCGCAAGGTTCTGGCTTCTTCTCCCTGCACCCGGGCAATTACATGACGCCGTTTCAAGCTTTGGAACGTTCTGACGCCCAAGCATCTGGAATTTCTTCGCAAATAATAAATATGCCAACATTAATCTGGGCGATAAAAAGCTTCAGGCCCTATAAATCCCCGGGACGTGATGGTATAATCCCGGCTGAGATGCGGAAGTGTCGGACTATATAGCCCCGTTGCTGTATAATCTATACACAGCATGCATCAACTCGTATATTCCTTTAAAATGGAGGGATACCAAAGTCGTCTTTATCCCGAAGGCTGGGAAAGTTCCCACACAGCTCCGAAGAATTTCAGACCAATTAGTCTGTCTTCTTTTTTGTTAAAGACAATGAAACGAATAATAGACTCATATTTGCGTAAAGTGATTGAAGCGAGGTTGCTTTCGACAAAGCAACATGCATACAGCAAAGGTAGATCAACGGAAACAGCTCTTCATTAGCCAACTGGTAAAGGAATACACTATGGTGGCCTTTCTTGATATAGAGGGGGCTTTTAATATTGTCATCCCAGACTCCATAATTTTGGCATTGTCTGGTCTGGGAGTAAAGCGTGGGATCGTTTTAATGGTGGAAAATCTACTTGCCAATAGATGTATAACGTCTAAATTGGGAGCGTCCGTCATATCTCGATTTGTTAAAAGGGGCACACCACAAGGAGGTGTTCTTTCACCGCTTCTTTGGAATCTGGCACTGAATTCAATGCTGCTATCTCTAGAAGCACGTGGTTGTCATGTTGTCGCATATGCTGACGATGTCGCGATAGCGGTGAAGCATCTGCCAACATTGAGGGACATTCTTCAGGGTTCTCTGAAAGATCTGTCTAAATGGGCAAGAGACTATGGTCTGGGAGTTAATCCAAGTAAAACTGAGCTTCTTTTGTTTACAAGGAAAAGTTAGATTCCTGCTTTTGATCCTATTTCTCTGGACGGCACTGAAATCACCTTCTCTTGGAGTATTTCTAGATAGGAAGTTGAATTTCAGGCGTAATATTGAGGAACGGGTGAGAAAAGCAACGATTGTTTTATATTCCTGCAAAAGGGCCATTGGAAAACGATGGGGTTTTAGACCTCAAGTCGTTCATTGGATCTATACAGCAGTGGTGCGTCCAATTCTGCTGTATGGAATCATTTTTTGGTGGTCTGATTTAGAAACAAAATCGAACTGTGTCTTTATCACGAGGGTACAGAGAATGGTGTCGATATCCATCACGTTCTACACCTACGGCTGCATTAGGAATCCTCTTTCACCTGATACCATTGGACTTATTGGGTAGGCAGTATGCGGCTATGTCGGTAATTCGGCTTAATAGCACGCTGCAATGGAGGAGAGCGATTGTGGCCATAGCACGATCTTGAAGAAGCACAGTCCACAAAATGTGGACTGTGCTCCCTCTATGAGCCTTTTTGAGCGCCACTTTACCACTATGATACCATCCAGGGAGTCTTGGATAGGGGACATTCCGGGAAGTGGAGCCACCATAAATTTTTACACAGATGGATCGAGGCTGCACGAACAAGTAGGCTTTGGAGTCTATACGGAAGAGCTTGGATTGTGCCTGGCTCGAAGATCATTGCAGTGTTTACCAGGCAGAGATGCTGGCAATAAAGGAAGTGGCTCACTGGTTGAGCTGCAATGTCTTGTCTACAACCGCAGTCAACATCTATTCTGACAGTCAAGCCGCGGTCAATATTTCTGAAAACAAGATCTGCCCTTAACTGTCGCATGTCTTTAAATGAGATGGCCAAGCAGTTTAACATACGACTCATATGGGTCCCAGGGCACAGAGACATTCCAGGGAATTGCAAAGCCGATGAGCTTGCAAGACTAGGAACTACCTTACAGGTTCCAACAGAATTGGAATGTGTTGGTATGCCTCAAGAAACTTGCAAGCAAAACCCCCGGCTTTGTTCCGCGACGGAGACTAATCAAAGATGGGCAAATGGATGGACGTGTGAGACAACACGACTTACTTGGCCTTCTCTTAATCAGGGGCGGACAAGTGAACTGATATCGCTTCCAAGAGGAGAGATTTCGACGGTGGTTTCTATAATTACCGGACACTGTCTTATAGGGAAGCACGCAGAGCGGTTAAATGTGCAGTCGAATGACTTTTGCCGAAGTTGCATGGATGAAGAGGAGTTGGCAACTATCGAACACTTTATTTGCCATTGCCTGGCACTTTCTGGTCAGAGACTTGCTTCACTGGGATCTAGGGAGCTGTACGATCTTTCTGATTTGTCGGATGTTAAAATTCAATATCTAAGGAGTTTCATAAGAAGCTCAAACTGGTTTAACGACAGGGACTAGTAGGGAAACCTATTACGGTCCCGTGGTATCACAATGGAACTCAGAGTCTACGTGTGTTGACGTAAAACGTCAGCAGCCACTTACAACCTAACCTATATAAGTTTCGTCAACATTCAAAGATATGTTCTCCCACTCAAATGCCTTATTGTTACTCCTCCATTTTAGAGTGCTTTTCAGCCGGATGTTCGATTTAGCTTCAGACTGCTTAGACGGTATTTACACACCGCTTATTTATCGCTCGAGTTTCTTGCATACGAATTCTATTTTTTCGCGTGTTGCCTCTCACCTTCATTTGGGATGTTCAAGAAGCTAATATCTTGCTAAACAAACCATCACTGCTTTCTCAATTTCCCCAATAACCGATATGGTAACTTGTAGTATGGACATTGATCACAAATACGTTTTTATGGTCTTTTAGTTACACATATTTAACCCATTTTATACAACACTGCAAATGTGAAGGCAACCCTACATTAATCGATCATTTAAAAAAAAAACAAATTTTTAAAGAGCACAATATTTAAGAGAGTTCAATTTATAGAGAATTAAAACAAATTTTAAGAGTAACAGCAACTTTTGACAGTTGTGCAAATAATAAAACAAAACAAAATTGAGAATGCCCGGCTAAAAATTTTATATCAAATCAGGGATGGAAAATCGGTAATTTAAAATAGTACTGGAATTTAACCCAAATAGTACTTTTTTGAAAATTCCATTTGTAGGTTCAAAATTCCAATTGAAATTTAAAAAATATCAATTGTAATTCGAAAAAGATAAATTGTTATCCGAAAAAGATCAATTGTAATTTAAACAAGTAAAAAAGTTAAATTCGGCCTTGCCGAATGTAGTGATACCCTCCACAATTTCAAAAAGATTATTGCGAAAAACTTTATTTAAAAGGAAATTACTTTTGAAAAAAAAAAAAAAAATTTTGAAAAAAATGTCCGTCCGCGGAAAAAAAATTGGTAAAAAAAAATTCGCGATTTTTTTCTTTTTTTGTCAAAAAAATATGTTCGTACTTGTTAAAATACCATTTGGTGTTCAATTATGTTCACATGTGTCAACCAGAAGCCGAATTAAAGCATTTTGTATTTTAAGGTTATGTTGAATGTACTGAAATTTTTGAGGTGTGCTTACATTTTCATTCATAACTTTTGAACCGCTGAACCGATATCGCTCAAATGCAGCACCAAACTTCTCGGGAGAACTTCCAATAAATATGTTAAGTTTCAGTCATCTCTGTGTAATATTTTGTCCGTGATAGCATTTTCCACAGACAGACGGATAGACGGACATCGCTAGAATGTCTTAAAATCGAGCGGGGATCATGAATATATATACTTTATGGGGTCCCAGACCGATATTTCGATCAGTTACAAACGGAATGACAAACTTATTTATACCCTCTATCACTAATTGTAAGTGGAGGGTATAAAAAGATCAATTGTAATAGATCAATTGTAATTACAATTAATCTGTTTCAGAAATTCTTTTATACATGTCCTCACGTGCAGCTAAAAACCGTTTTTAGCAGCAATATTTTTAGTACTTTCTTTATTCTATTACAGTATAGTGACAGAAAATTTAGCTAAAGACGGTTTTAAGCTGTACGTGAAAACAGGGTACTAGATTTGGTGAAATATATGAAAACTTTTGGTTTGGAAAAGTTAACTGGTCGCGGCGGTACTACGGTATTTTTGGAAAGTGCAAAAGTACTAAAAAAAGTACTAACTTTTACATCCCTGACCAAATTGTATCATTGACAAATGACGTCACAAGAAAACCCTACCAAACCACTTCACTTACAAAAATCAAAGAATAAAAATTAAACAACACAAACAAAAATATCATAAATTAATTAAAAACCAGCTAGAAAACTTTAATTGTTAGAAAAACTCTTGCCAAACAAGTGATAACAACCAATAAGAAAAATTATCGCGTCAATACGCACCCATTATTAAATTTCGGTAAAATAAAAAATTGTTATCAGTCAAAATCGAATTCGTTGAAAAATCGCTAAAACAAATTCTAGTTAAAGACAATGACCTGATTTTTGTGTGTCTATAAAGTGATAACTAAAAAAAGAAATTAAATTTTTAATTACAATGATAGTAAATTTTAAATTTTATTGTTAATAAAAGTTAATTTATAATTTTATGATTAATTTATTGAGAGTTTTTGATATCGCGTGACTTAGAAAAATTATAAAAAAAGAAAATTATATTTAAAAATCGTGTGTGTAAATTGTTGGGAAAATTTGTGTTTTTTAAAATAGTTAATTGTAAATTCAATTTGTAATTTAATATTAAGTGCGTTTTTTGTGAAGAGTTGATAAATAGTTTGACTATAAATAAAATAAAATTATAACAAATATAAACTAAAGGAAATACCAGATTTTAAATTTTTAATTAATATTTTTTTATAAAATTTTTAAAAATCATAACTTTTAAAAAACGCACCTATTATTAAAATGTTTAAACTTTGAAAAATTACGTTGGTTATCTATTTTTAAAATATAATAACATTGATTAAAACACGTTTATGTTGTATTTGATAACAGTGGAATTAGTTTATCATTAAACAAATTTTAAACGTCATACAGACGTTTTAATCTGACGTCTTCTTTAAATGTTTGAAAAGTTTTAAAATTTAAAAAATCAAAATCTTATCAGTGTTTATTTAGGATTTTTTAATTTAAACATCACCTCATAACCAGCATGATTATTATCGATGCCGATGTAAGTTTTTTTATATAAATAAATCACATCACATGTTATAAAATTATATTAAGTATTATTTTTTAAGGAATATAGAATTTTATAAATAATCTCTAGAAATTATACTCGCTAAATATAATAATATACATATATTTAAAAAAATAGTCTATTATGAGAATATCATATATAGAAATATTTTTGGGCCTCGAGCTAGAATAACACTCTAATCGAAAATAAATTTTTCTATAAGAAAAATGTCTCAGAATCTGAGACTTTTTTCTATAAGAAAAATGTCTCAGAATCTGAGACTTTTTTTATAAGAAAAATGTCTCAGAATCTGAGACTTTTTTCTATAAGAAAAATGTCTCAGAATCTGAGACTTTTTTCTATAAGAAAAATGTCTCAGAATCTGAGACTTTTTTCTATAAGAAAAATGTCTCAGAATCTGAGACTTTTTTCTATAAGAAAAATGTCTCAGAATCTGAGACTTTTTTCTATAAGAAAAATGTCTCAGAATCTGAGACTTTTTTCTATAAGAAAAATGTCTCAGAATCTGAGACTTTTTTCTGTAAGAAAAATGTCTCAGAATCTGAGACTTTTTTCTATAAGAAAAATGTCTCAGAATCTGAGACTTTTTTCTATAAGAAAAATGTCTCAGAATCTGAGACTTATTTCTATAAGAAAAATGTCTCAGAAGAAAAATGTCTCAGAATCTGTGACTTTTTCTATAAGAAAAATGTCTCAAAATCTGTGACTATTTCTTTACGAAAAATGTCTCTGATTCTGAGACTGCCGTAACGTATTCTTTGAGTTGTTAACATCTTGTTTTACTTTGTTTTAAATCAATATTGACATTTGTGACACTTGTATTATTTTATATTTAATGACATAAATTTCCAATTTTGTCGGAGTTTCTATTCAAATATTAATTGAATAAATATATTGTGTAAATACACATATGTTTTGATGGGCTTTAAAATACGTCAATACATATTTCGAATATGAGTCATTCTATTCCGCTGAAGTTTGGCATAAATTATTTATGGTGCACTTTTTTTCTCACTGATCCGATTTTGGCCATTTACGAACTTAGCCAGCCTATGACCATGAGAGTCTTATGTTAAGACATATTTGTGACAAACATTTTTTTGATCTTCATGATCTTTCTGATCTTAATGAGCTTTTTCGAATTTCAACTAGTATTTCAAAGTTTTACTATGACTTTTTTATACCCTTCATTTACAATTAGTGATAGAGGGTATATATAAGTTTGTCATTCCGTTTGTAAATCAACGAAATATCGGTCTGGAACCCCATGGATTCATGATCCCCGATCGATTCTAAGACATGCTAGCGATGTCCGTCTGCCTGTTTGTCTGTGAAAATGGTGATAACGGCCAAAATATTACACGGAGATGACTGAAACTTAACAATATTATTGGAAGTTCTCCCGAAAAGTTTGGTATTGTATTTGAGCAATTTCAGTTCAGCGGTTCAAAAGTTATGAACAAAAATCTAAGGATACCTCAAAATTTTAGTACATTCAACATAACCTGAAAATACAAAATGCTTTATTTCGGCTGCTGGTTGACATATGTGAACAAAATGGAACACCGAATGGTATCTAAACATGTACAAACATATTTTTTGACGAAAAAAATCACTGATTCTTTTTTCGTGGAAATATTTTCATTTTTTTTTTTTAAAGTAATTTGCTTAAAAAAAGTTTTTTGCAAAAATCTTTTTGAAATTATGGAGGGTATTAATACATTCGGCAAGGCCGAATTTAACTTTTTTATTTGTTAAACTTCAATTGGGTGTGATAACTTTTTAATCGGTAGCGATAAAATTTTATTCATTTTTTTAAATCGTCGATCTTTTTGCGCTTTATCGCAACTTTTGAAAACTTCTGGAAGCTTGCAAAAAACTTCGTAGCACAAATTTTTGTTATAGACTCGAACGGTAAAATAAAATTAGCAATAAGTTCAGTAAAAAAATGGGCTCAAAAACCGGGGTTTTAACAACACAAGCACGGGAAGGAATCGAAATTTTTCAAAAAAGACTGCTCCATTTTTTTTTATTGATAAAGTAATCTTCTAAAAAGTGATGATATCAAAAAATCCATGGAAAGAAAACATTTCAAAACAAACTCTAATAAATATATAAACTGAAATTCGAAAAGGCATAAATAAAACTCAATAATTTCTACTGAAATTTGGAAAAGATCAATTGAAATTTGTAAAAGAATAATTGAAACTTGAAAAATATCAATTGAAATTCGAAGATTCCTGTTGAATTCATAAAAAAAATTAAAATCCATGAAAGATCATTTAAAATTTTTAAAGAGTGAGAGAACAACAGAAATTAAAAAAAAAAATAATTTAAATTCAATGATTCCAATGAAAAGCTTAATAGAAATCCCAAAAAATAAATTGAAATCCGTTAAAGAATAATTTTAATTTTAAACAATCAACTGAAATTGGTATTAGATCAGTGTCGGACATTTTTGTAATTCCTATTCCCGAGGGTATAGGAAAAAAATGCTGCTTGTGCGCAGTAGACACACGTACACAATAAAATTCTGTTGCTTGCTTGACTTTTCGCTTGTTACTACCACACAAGCATAAATATTATAGTATGTGTGTACCCCTCACTGTATTAGATCAATAAAAATTCTCAAAAATTAAATAAAATTCAAAAAAGATTAATATTTTGAAATTTACCTTTTTAAATTCTGATTAGTTTTTATTAAAAAATATTTTTTTTATTTATTCGACCTTTAAAATATTATATTTGAGAAGGTTTATTCAAGCTCGAGGTCATTATTTTCTTTACTAATTAATTTTCAATAAAATATTTTTTTGTTTTAAATTTGTTTGTGTTGGTCATTTTTAGCAAGTCTTAATCGACACTTGTTTTGGAATTTGTCAGATTCCATTGTCAAGATTATTTAGCAAATATAAAAATCCCATACTACAAGTATCAAAGGGATTTTTATGACAAATCGCTTAAGAATAATCGCTAATAAATTACGTCTTCTTATACCCAATGGGAGTAGAGTCGAAAACTGTATTAAGATTTTAGTTTGATTATTAGCGATTTGTCTAAAAAATCCCTTTGCTACTTGTAGTATAGGATTTTTATATTTGCTAAATAATCTTGACAATGGAACAAATTCCGAAACACGTGTTGATTAAGTCTTGCAAAAATGACCAATAAAAATAAATTTAAAACACAAAAATAATTTTCTTGAAAATTATTCTATGAGAATATCATAGTTTTAATTAGTAAAGAAAATTTTGACCTCGAGCTAGAATAAATCTACTTAAAATATTTATCTCTATATTTAAAATTCAATTGAACATTTCGATTTTAAATGGAAACCTTCTTGTTTAATCGAATCTTCGAATTTAAAATGGAATCTTCGAATTTAAAATCAAATCTTCGAATTTTAAATAAAATTTTCGAATTTAAAATCGAATCTTTGAAATTAAAATCCAATCTTAAAATTAAGAAATTCTGTACTAACAAGTAGATTTAATTTTTGCTTGGTTTTGCTAAAGTTTTTCTTCCTTCATTACACTTTATGTGTTTTTAGAGCTTTGGGACTATGTAGTGCATTCTGGGGTAATATTCTAAAAGCATACTTCTAAATACCTTTAGGGTATTAGCAAGCCTTTTAAAAGAAGTTAAATGTTCATAATGTTTAACATGAAAATTAGGGTGGCATTAATAAACAATTTTTTTTTTTTGAGGAATAATCATAACAACCAAAATTTAAGTTTTTAGAATAACTAACTCTGTTTGGAACATGATTGTAGAACACCAAATCACCCGTAAGGGTTATTCCATTGGATCATATATTATTTGATTGTGACAATCATACTATGTTTACCAAACACGTTTTATTTTTCTATAACACCGTCCGACAGTCCATATTAAACTTCAACCGGATGATATACGTCTGATTGTAGAGATCATATTCAAATGGATTAAAACTGCATTTACAGTTTTTTCATTTCGAGATCCTGTTTTCTTTTAAAAGGACTTTAAATTTTTAATGGATGACATTTTGTAAAATATTTTTTAAATATTTGTACTTGTCTTATAATGTCACTATTGATTGCAAATAAAAGAGGATATAAATAATGTACTTTCAAAAATTTATCAAAAAAATTTGGTAAAAATTTTAAATGATATTTAAGGACAAAGTTTTGAAAGGACATTACTAACCACCTTGTCGGAAAATTATTGGAAATCCTCTTCATTAATTTTCCATTAAAAGTGGCATCCCCGGACAAGTACAAATATTTAAAAAATATTTTACAAAAATTAATTCTCTGAAATTTTGGAGTCCTTTTAAAAGGAAACCGGATCACGAAATAAAAAACTGTAAATGCAGTATTACTACAGTTATTCTCTAGTTTAAAACGTATATTATCCAGTTTGTTTTAACGAAATTTTTGTATTTTTCATCATAATATGATCGCTACAATCATGTTATGATAAAGTTATCAATCATACTATGTTGCCCCTCCATTATGGTTGTCGCAATCATGTTTCTTCTCTGCGTGTATACAGCTTCCGAAAAACCTCAAATTATCGGTTTTGATGCCCATAAAGTATGTTTCTATAATTCTGAATAGACTTTTAGACGATCGATCGCGATCTAGCAATGTCCGTCTGCTCATCTGTTAAAAGCACGATATAGAAAAAAAAACTGAGATAAAGTCTAAAAATTTGTTAAAAATATTTCAAAAATTTACCATCACCCTAATTAACATAAATTTTATGTATTTTGTTCATATATGGTAAAAATATACAAACATATGAGCAATTAATTTAATTTGTGGTTTATGTTTATTATAAACCAAAGTTTTATGAATGATAAATGGTTAGTGGGTATTTAAACAAAAAGCATTTAATAAAATCATATTTAAATCATTTAATACTTTGGCGAAATGCATAAATTTAATATGCCGTATTATATATAATGCATGTATTATTACTTTTTTTAATTTAAAACTAATTAACGGAAATCTATTTATATGAAATATGAGTATTTGAATGCAAAAAACCGTAATACAATCACTTTTGTATTTTATTTGACAATCACATGAACAAAATAAATACATGTGAGTAAATAAATTTTTAGTTATAATTGAATTTAAAATTAAAAACACGTCAATTTAAAGTAGGAAATTTGAAATGGCAGTGACAGTGACAGACCACTAACTGAACTAAGCGAGGAAAAAATTATAGAAAATTATTTAGATTTTATAAACTGACGATAGTTTGAAATCGGCTATCAATCAAAGATTTATAGTAATTCGAAGATTCTATTTTTAATTCGAAGATTCTATTTGTAATTCGAAAATTCCATTTGTAATGCGAAGATTCAAATTTTAATTTGAAAAACTTCAATTATTTTTCGAAATAGATCAATTATAATTCGAAAAAGATCAACTGTAATTCAAAAAAAACTCAATTGTAATTCAAAAAAGATCAATTGTATTTCGAAAAAGTATTGTATTGTATTGTATCAATTGTAATTCAAAAAAGATCAATTGTATTTCGAAAAAGATCAATTTTAATTTTAAAAATACAAACTTAATTTCCATTGATCTTTTTCGAATTACAATTGGAATCTTCGAATTGTAATTGGAATCTTCGAATTACAATTGATCATTTTCGAATTACAATTGATCCTTTTTGAATTACAATTGATTTTTTCGAATTTCAATTGATACTTTTCGAATTACAATTGATCTTTTTCGAATTACAAATTGATCTATTTCATATTACAATTGATCTTTTTCGAATTACAATTAGAATCTTCGAATTACAATTAGAATCTTCGAATTACAATTAGAATCTTCGAATTTCAATTGTAATCTTCGAATTACAAATGGAATTTTCGAATTACAAATAAAATCTTCGAATTACAAATAGAATCTTCGAATTACCAGTAGAATCTTGAAATTACAAATGGAATTTTCGAATTACAAATGGAATTTCAAGTAGAATCTTCTTCGAATTATTTCTATAAATGGCTTAGAAGGAGATGCTTTTATAACAACTTATATACAATAGAGCGACTCAAAAAAAAAAGTGATTTAGTTACCCCTCTGAAAATAAAGCTTGATATGTTTTATGATGATTCCCAAAATATTTTGGTTCTAGCGTTGATTATCCGTGAGCTGGACCATTTTTAAAAAAGGTCCTTTTTTCAGTTTTCGAATTTTTTTGTACTTTGCTCCAAGACGACATAAATAAAATTTGGTGTCATCGAAAAGAGTTTTTGACGCAGCATCCAACGGTATATAAAACTTGACCACTTGCGACCTGCAAATTGCGATATTTAACTAAATACATATTTTCGTTTCGGGTTTTCATACAAATTCTACTTATTTGGAAATAATGTTCTGCTTTTCAAATTGAATCAGTTTTAAAATAATATTTATTTATTTTTTTTTTGTAATTATTCACATTAAACGCGAAAATCGCGATATATTTTATATTTTTTCAAATATAGGCAATATGGGTATCAAAATTTTTCATTTTTCAATTATAATAACCTGGTGATAAGTAAAATATCTGTTTTCAAATCTAGGATGCTGTGAGATAAATTTAAGTTTTTAAATATTATTTTTTAACAATGTTCTGCTTTTCAAATTGAATCTGTTTAAAAATAATGTTTATTTATTTTTTATTATTCACATAAATCGCGAAAATCGCGATATATTTTTTCTTTTTTTAATATACGCAATATGGGTATCAACTTTTCTCGTTTTTCAATTATAATAATCTGGTGATAAGCAAAAGATCAAATCTAGGATGCTGTGAGATATATTTATGTATTCAAATTTTATTTTTTTAGTTACTTACAGAACACCAGATTATTATAATTGAAAAATGAAAAAAATTGATACCCATATTGCCTATATTAAAAAACATATGTAAAATATATCACGATTTTCGCGTTTTATGTGAATAATAAAAAAAAAATAATAAATTGACATTATTTTAAAACAGATTCAATTTGAAAAACACAACATTGTTAAAAAAATAATATTTAAGAACTTAAATTTATCTCACAGCATCCTCGATTTGAAAACAGATCTTTTACTTATCACCAGGTTATTATAAATGAAAAATGAAAAATTTTGATACCCATATTGCCTATATTTGAAAAAAGATTAATAAATCGCGATTTTCGCGTTTTATGTGAATAATTACAAAAAAAAAATAAATTAACATTATTTTAAAACAGATTCAATTTAAAAAGCAGAACATTATTTCCAAATACGTAGAATTTGTATGAAAACGCGAAACGAAAATATGTATTTAGTTAAATATCGCAATTTGCAGGTCGCAAGTGGTCAAGTTTTATATACCATTGGATGCTGCGTCAAAAACTCTTTTCGATGACACCAAATTTTATTTATGTCGTCTTGGAGCAAAGTACAAAAAAATTCGAAAAACTGAAAAAGGACCTTTTTTAAAAATGGTCCAGCTCACGGATGGTCAACGCTAGAACCAAAATATTTTGGGAATCATTATAAAACATATCAAGCTTTATTTTCAGAGGGGTAACTAAATCACTTTTTTCTCTTCCATACAAGTTGAGTCGCTCTAATATACAACAATTTAAAAAATGGGTACCTCAAAATGTAAATTATAAATGATTCAGAACGTGTTTTTAAACTAGTTCCCAAATAGGTTTTAGTAAAAATGTCTCTAGTTTGTTCCATAAAATCGGCAGGTTTTAAACAATCTTTTACGAAATTTATAGTAGTAGAATAGGTTGTAATCTATTCGTCTTCTCGGTTTTTTACCAAAAAATTGTTCTGGGTTTTAAAATGTTTTGGATATTATTGTGTCCGCTAAATAAGTTAGAACTGCATATCGTAGGGCATAAAAAAACCTTCATTTGCCATATCAAATATATGAAAAAATAAAAAAAAGTAAATCGTACACCATATGTTATGCTCTACTTATAGCAGTTTTTCTTAACCCTTCAACAACCAGTGCATTAGGGTGGATAAAATTTTCCTTTTTTTCGAATTTCAAAATCGTCGGGGTTGGAAAAGTTGCGTTTTAGGGTCAAGATAAACACAAAAAAGTAAGAGTTTAAAATTCGGCAGTAACCTCCAAAACGTAAAAAATTACAAAAAAAAAATATATATAGGGGCGTTTTTTTTGTGGCGGTGCACAGTGCCACATTTGGCCAATCTAGCACGACAAAAATCAAAAAAAAAAAGTTCCCCGATTTTCATGATATGTTTGTATGTATTATAGAACAATCCTAGTAGCACGGTAATAATCATATAAGATCGATAATTCTGTTCGTTACTAACAGGTGGGTGCATAAAGTTGCATCTTGTAAAATCCTGTAACTACTGCACATTATTTCGCATAAATTAAGTCAAGTTTAAACTGTTGTAACTTTTGAACAAAAAGAGATATTTATCCACTCTTTTTTGGTAATTTTAAAGGATATTTAAATGCTTTAAGTCATATCTTTTCTTCTTTCTTAAAACAAATTTTTCTATTTTTTTTTTTTAAATTTTTAACAAAATACAAATTTTTGAAAAGAAAATTATGTATTTATTTTTTTGATGGAATAGAACTTTTGTGTTTGGTCCGTATTGGTCGCCGGACTTTTTCAGATATATTGACCAATATCCATAGTACTTATTTCAACGGCTAACTTTTGCGACCGTCTGCGACGCCGACTACAGTGGGGCGATATGTTAACCTTGTTTTTACATATTTTTTAAACATATTTTAAAAAAGTGGGCGTGGCAGTTGTCTGACCGCCCCCTTTTTTGTGATATTATTTCTACAGTCATTGAGAGTATATATACCAAATTTAAAGAAATTATAACCAAAATTACAAATTTTAAAAAAAGTGGGCGTGGCCCTTAACCGGCCTCCCACATTTTTCATAATGTTATTTTCGAAGTCAAAACGAACATTTATACCGAATTTCAAGTCAATATAATTAAAATTGGATTTTTGTCGTCCTAGATTGGCCAAATGTGGCACTGTGCGGTGGTGGGATCGTTGCTGGCCACTTCCCCCTCGCGGCTTATGTTTACAAATTCATTTATTATGTCATTCCGTTTGTAACTCATCGAAATATCGCTCTGGGACCCCATAAAGTTTATCTATTATTGATCAGTGGTCGATTTTAAAACATTCTAGCGATGTCCGTCTGTCAGTTCGTCTGTCTTTGGAAATGGTGATCACGGCCAAAATATTACACGGATAAATTTAACACATTTACTTGGTGTTGCCCCGAAAAGTTTGGTATTGAATTTGAGCAATATCGGTGCAGCGCGCTGCAGCGGTTCAAACGTTATGAACGAAAATGTGAGGACACCTCGAAAATTTTGGTACATTCAACATAACCTAAAAACACAAAATGCTTTAATTGGGCTGCAGTTTGACATATGTGAACAAAGTTGAACAACGAATGGTATTTAAGCAAGTACGAACACATTTTTTTTATAAATGAGGAAAAAAATCGCGGATTTTTTTTTCGCAGAATTTTTTTTTGCGGAAATTTTTTTTTCGACGGTAATTTCTTTATTACAATAATCATTTTTGCATTGTGGAGGGTATCAATACATTCGGTAAGACCGAATTTAACTTTTTTTACTTGTTTTCACTATATTTATACAATTTTATCATTATTTAAATAATTTTTAAATATCCTGGCCCACAAAAGGGGGCGAGCGGTCCGAAAAAACAAATGTCTTAATCCCCGGAGTCCAAGTGTAGAACTTCTTCCGACATTAAACCCTTTTATTTGTTTAACAAAATTAAAAAAAACAAGTAAGAGTGTTAAATTCGGCTGTGCCGAATCTTTTATACCCTCCAACATGCAAAAAAAAAATGCAGGGACTTTTTTTTTTTTTTTTTTTGGGGGGGGGGGGTTCGAAAATGGTAATGGGGGGGGGGGCAAATTTCCTCCCGAATATGTGTTTAAAAATTCATTCTTATGCATTATGCACTAAAGAAATACAAGTTTATCATTATTTAAAAAAAAAAATATTCCACGCCCACAAAAGGGGGGCGGACCGAAGAAACGACATTATCTAATTCTCTGGGTCCAAATGCAGGACTTTGAACTTCCTGTAGCATAAAAATGTTGCATTTGTTAAACAAAAACACAAAAAATCATGTAAAAAAGTGGTATTTTTCATGGGTTGGTTTAGTTCTCTAAGGGGGAACTTTTTCCCCCTTGGTCCGATTTTGCCCATTACCGAACTTAACCTGCCTAGGAATATAAGACATATTTGTGCCAAACTTGGGAAGTCTAGCTCTTTTATTTTGGACTGTATCGTGTCCTCTACAGACGGACAGACGGACGGACGGACATCGCTAGAATGTCTTAGAATCGATCACTGATCAATAAAATATATACTTTATAGGGTCCTAGACCGATATTTCAATGCGTTACACACGGAATGACAAAGTGAGTATACCCCCATACTGTGGTTGGAGGGTATAAAAACTGTAAAAAAGTGCGTTTTTAGAGGTTGGTTTAATTCTTCAAGAGGGAACTTTTCTCCCTTGGTGCGATTTTGTCCATCTCCGAACTAAACCAGCCTATAACTATAAGACATATTTTTGCCAAACTTTAGGAGTGTTGCTACTTTATTTTGGACTGTATCATATCTTTCACAAACAGACGAACGGACATCCCTAGAGTGTCTTAGAATCGATCACTGATCAATACATATACTTTATGGGGACCTAGACCGATATTTCGATGCGTTACACACGGAATGACAAAGGGTTAAAAAAAGTTATTGACCTGTAGGGTCCAATTGTAAAAAGATCACAGAATCTGAGACTTTCTATAGAAAAATGTCTAGGAATTTGAGACTTTTTCTATAGGAAAAGGTCTTGGAATGTGAGACTTTTTCCTTAGGAAAAGGTTTTGGAATCTTAGATTTTTTCTGTAGGAAAAGGTCTCAGAATCTCAGATTCTGAGACATTTTTTGTATAGAATTTGACACATTTGTCTATATGAAAAATGTCTCAGAATCTGAGACTTTTTCTATATAAAAAAGACAACCTGAAAAAAATTCTCATAATTTCAGACTTTTTCTATACTAAAAATGTTTTAGAATCTGTGACTTTTTCTGTACGAAAAATGTCGCAGAATCTGAGACTTTTTCTATACGAAAAAATGTCTCAAAGTCTGTGAATTTTTCTATACGAAAAATGTCTTAGAGTCTGACACTTTTTCTATACGAAAAATGTCTCAAAATCTAAGAATTTATCTATACGAAAAATGTCTCAGAATAAGAGACTTTTTCTATACGAAAAACGTTTCAGAATCTGAGAATTTTTCTATATGAAAAATGTTTCAGTATCTGAGACTTTTTCTATAGGAAAAATGTCTCAGAATCTGAGACTTTTTCTATACGAAAAATGTCTCAGAATCTGAGACTTTTTCTATACGAAAAATGTCTCAAAATCTAAGACTTTTTCTACACGAAAAAATCTGAGACATTTTTTATATGAAAAAATGTCTAAAAATCTGATAATTTTTCTATACGGGTGAGATATTTTTAAACGAAAAATGTCTCAGAGGAACATTTTTCTACAGGAGAAAGGGGTTATAACCTAAGATTTTTTCTATTGCAAAATGTTTAAGAATCTGAATTCTTAGATTTAGACCGGTTTTTTTTTATGAAAAATTTTGTAGAGACTAAAATTTGAAAAAGCTCCTTTTTCTTGAAGTGGAATTTATTGGGATTTTGGGGTCCTGGGCACGTGCCCTGTGTGCCCTAATCGTTCAAACGGCACTGGGTACAGCCGATTTTGATTTTTTTAATATTTCTGCATATTTCGAAATTTTTTAAAATTCTGCTAACTTTTCATAGCTTTTTCCTAAATTTTCTAATTTTCAAATATTGAAAAAAACAAAAAAAAAATTTTTTGCGACCTTCTTGTACTATTGTACGGGAACAATAAATGACCTCGAACAAGAATTAACCCTTTTTTAATTTTTCTAAATTTATGTGATATTTTTCAAATTTCCCATGCAATCCCAAGCAAAAATAAATTAAAATTGAATTTGTAAACATTTTTCGCAAGGGGAATGTTGCTTATCTTCTAGACCGATTTCGCTCATTTTTACATACAAACAATTTTGGTTCATAACAACTATTAAAATATTTAAATCACCACCCAAAACATTTTAGTTTGGCTAAAAAAATGGATTTGAACAGACAATCAGGACTAGATCTACTAAAATCGTTAGAAGATCACAAATATATATTCTTTATGTGATCCCACCCCAGAAGGGTTAAAATCGGTAGACAAAAAATTTATAAAACTAATGTGAATAATTTTAAACTACAGTTAGATTAGAATTATATTAAAAAATTGTGTCGTACCACAAAATATTTGCATTCCATCCCAATAATTGTCAAACTGTCTAAATACGTTTCTTGTTTACATATTTTTTTTTTTTTTGTGCTCCACAATAGTTGGTTTGAAAAACAATCTTCAAGTGTTTTTTTGTTTTATTAATATGCAAATTTTTTGGTTTGTAGGACACTTGACTGAAAGTTATACAGAAATTTAACACTTCTTAAAGGTGTTTGAACTTTTAAGAATTTGAAATTAATTTAAAAGAAAAGATAAACTAGAGATTCGAAAGTGAAGTACCAAGAAATATATATAGTAAGTAGGGTTGAGATTTTCATGCATGATTTTAAATATGCGCTAAAAATTCAAAAATATGCATTTAAAACCTAAAAATATGCACTTAAAAATAAAATGTCTGCAATAAAAATTTTGTTTTTGTAGTGTATTGGGAACAATAATTAGACACGTGTTCTCAGTTGAGAATTAAGTAAGCGAGTGTTCATTTATTCTTTTGTTTCTTTTTAAAACAATATAATACAAACTTAACAATAACCGTAATTCAAATAAGGTGACCATAGAAATTATGATATTAATGAAAACTAAAATACTCTACACGCTCCTTCTTGAGCTGGATAATAATCAAAATGTTTAATTAATTGCCAATACAAATTTTTGAATTTTAATTAAACATCTTACATTTCATTTAATATATTCTTACATGTTATTAAATTGTATTCATAAACAATATGTGTGTGTATTTATATTCATATATTTAAAATTCATAAACAAAATTATTATTATATTTGATTAATTAATAAATTCAGAGATTTCATTTAATTCACTTTAATGCATATTAAATCTGTGTTTTTTTTACTACTCTACCCTCTTCTCTAGGCCTCAATACTCTTTCTGATGCTTGTGGTGTTGTAGTTTGTAAGTTACTAGAGATGTCGATGTCTGATGCTGTAGTTTGTGACTCTGGAAAAGATGTGTCATTAACTATAATTTCATCAGAAACATTTTTTTGTTGTGAATCTATGTTTCTTATTTGATCAGTGTGTCGTTTTATTTCACGGCTGTTGTGTGAGATGATGCAACAATATGATCGTGGTCCTAACCGTTCTTTGACTATGGCTTTCTGCCAGCTTGGTTTGTTGACGTTTCTATAATCACGAATAAGAACTTCTTGCCCCTTACAAAATTCAATGTTTCTTTTGCCCTTGTAATCGAAAATATTTTTAGTTTGAGACTGAACAATAATATCTCTAGTCATAGGGGGTTTGAGCCTGCTAAAGCGCGTCTTCAAAGTACGACCAAAAAATAGTTTTGCTGGGGGTTGTCCGGTACAACAGTGATCAGTGTTACGATAATCGATAAGAAATCTGTTAATTACCGTGTTTAAATTGGTTTCGCTTTTTAAATTTGCATAAATTGATTTTTTTAACGTTTTTATGAAGTTTTCGGCCTGACCATTGGTGGCAGGGTGGCCAGGAGATGTTAAAACGTGTTTAATTCCGTTTTCTTTTAAAAATAAACTAAAGTTGTCAGACGTAAATTGTCTACCATTATCAGTGACGACAACATCCACAAGACCATAACGACAAAACGTTTCCCTCAATTTGTCAATAGTAAAGTTGCTCGTTATCTCTTTTGTTTTAAACACCTCTACCCACTTTGAAAAAGAATCAACAATAACTAAGAGATAAAAACCACTAATAGGGCCAGCAAAATCTAAATGAATTCTGCTCCAAGCCGTACTTGACGGATTCCATGGAATTAGAGTACTTTTTTCAGGGCTACTCTGAAGTTCCTGACACGCACTACAATTACGAACAAGGTTCTCAATATCACTATCTAATTTGGGCCACCATACGTATGATCGCGCTAATGCTTTCGTCTTCACGATACCCAAATGAGACTTATGTAGTTCATGTAAAATCATTGGTCTCAAATTTGATGGCACTAGTACTCTATAACCCCACAGAATGCAATTATATTCAACTGATAACTCAGAGTGCTTATTACGGAATGGTATGAATTCGTCATCACCTAACTGTGAAACTACACCTTTTTGAACTGCATCACATAATTTAGATAAAATTTTGTCCTTTCGTGTTTCACGAGCTATATCCTTGAAATTTAAATTTAATCCATTATCAGACTCAATCAAATTAACGTATGTGGTATCCTCAAGTGTGTTTCCTATGTTTGCTTGTGGCATTCTGGATAAGCCGTCTGCTATATTTGCAGTTCCTTTTATATACTTTACAGTATAATTAAATCCCGAGAGTGTCAATGCCCATCTCTGCATTCTTGCAGATGCCATAATTGGCAATCCCTTATTTTCACCAAATAAGGCTACTAAGGGTCTGTGATCTGTTTGTAGCAAAAATTTGTTGCCAAGTAAATACTGTTTTAACTTAGTTACACAAAATATTATTGCTAGAGCTTCTTTTTCTAGTGTGCTATAGTTATTTTCGCTTTTACTTAATGATCTAGAAATGAACGCTATTGGCTTAAGACCATCTGAAAATTGATGAGATAACACACCAGCTACTGCATGACTACTCGCATCTGTTGATAAAACAATTGGCAAATTTGGATTGAAGTGAACCAACGTTTGATCAGATGTTATTTCCCTTTTTACTGTTTCATATGATTCTTGGCACTCTTTGTTCCATTTAAATGGAACTCCCTTTTGTAAGAGATTGTATAAAGGTGACATGATTTGAGCAAAATTCTTTATAAATTTAGAGTAATAATTTACCATTCCTGTGAATGCTCTTACCTCTGATACGTTTTCTGGTATTGGGGCAGAAAGAACACTAGCAATTCTTTCTGAGTTCTTTTTTAAACCATGTTTATCAATGGTAAATCCTAAGTAAGAAATTTTTTCTTGAAAGAAAGCACATTTTTGTATGTTTAACTTTAAACCTGCTGTTCTTAATTTATTTAAAACAATTTTTAAAGTGTTAACATGCTGTTGCATATTCATACCAGTAACGGTTATGTCATCTTGATAAACAACTACATTAGAAATGCCCTGCAATAAACTTTCCATAGTTTTTTGGAATATTGCAGCAGCAGTTTTTATGCCAAATGGCAAACGTTTGACTTTAAATATGCCAATGTGAGTACTCCATGTACAAAGAAGTTGTGATTCATCATCTAACATTATTTGATTGTACGCATTGGATAAATCAAGTTTTGTGAACAACTCACCACCTTGGAGAGAAGAAAATATTTCCTCTATTCTAGGCAATGGGTATTTAAAGTCTTCTAGGTGCTTATTTATTGTGACTTTATAGTCACCGCAAATTCGAATTTCCCCGTTTGGTTTTAGAATTGGTACTAGTGGCGTGGCCCAGTCAGAATTGTCAGTTTGTTCTAAAACTCCTATTTTGATTAAATTATTTAACTGATTTTCTACTTTTGATTTCCAAGCAAATGGTATAGGTCGCGGTTTGAAGAACACTGGTTTAGCATTATCATTTAATTTAAGAGAAATCTTTGCCTCATTATACGTCCCAAGATTCTCTTCAAAAATTTCTTTAAATTCTCTCTTAAACTCTTCAACTAAAACGGAAAACGGCTTATGCTCTTTTGCAAAATTCACTTGAACCAAATCAAACTTAAATGTTCTTAAAAAAGAACGACCAAGTAAAGGGGGACTATTTGAATTAGAAACAACAACAACAACTTTTTTTGTAACACCACGATAATTAACTGAAGCATCATACTCACCCAACACACAAATTCGTTTACCGTTGTAGTCAACGTAAGGAATCTTACAAGGTCTTAAAAGCTTAAAAATGTTTTTTTCTTTATAAAATGAAATAGGAATCAGTGTACATGGAGCTCCAGTGTCACAAGCAGCATCTAGCTCAACTCCATCAATGGTAACTGAAACAAAGTATAGATCAGAAGATGTATTACTCATTAAACTAAATATCGATTTTTGAAATAAATACTCAGATGACTCTTCACTGTCTGAATCATTTGCTACATAGTTAACGTTGCTTCGGTTTTTGCTGCGACAAACTGCAGACAAATGTCCAGTCTTACCACAAGTATGGCATTTGCTATCTTTAAACTTGCAGTTTTGACTCTCATGATTACGCCAACCACAATGCTTGCATGGACTTTGTCTCTTCTTTTCCACAACATGATGCCCCGACTGTTTGTTGGAGTATTTGTTTTTTTGCATGTAATTTACAACATCTACACTTTTTGTTTTTGAGGAAATTTTAGTTTCAAGAATCATGGCTTTTCTTAGAGCATCTTGAAGAGAAAGTTTTTCATCTTCATCACATAATTTTTCGAAGACGATTTCTGGTAAGCCCATTATGAACTGGTCTAGTACAAACGCATCTAAATGTTCACCATATTTACAATTAAGTGCCAGTTGCTTCACCCTAGCAAACCATTCAGCCACAGTTTCTGTTTCAGTCTTTTTAGATGAGTGAAATTGTTTCCTTTCCTTAAAGACTATTGTAGGCGGAGTGTAGTGCATGCGAAGGGTATTACATAATTCCTTATATGTTTTATTTACTGGAGAAGTTGGACTGCAGAGACTATGCAGAATACTGTATGCTGCACCTCCAATAGATTTTAACAATATCGCTTTTTTTTGTTGTCCTCTGTGCAATTAATTTCACAGAAATGGATGTCTAGCCTTTCTTTCCAGACATGCCATGGCTCAATGCTGGGAGTGAATTCAGGAACATTCGATGTTTGAAAAACAGTCACTGGCTCAGTCATTGTTGGTTTTTTTTTTTATTTTTTTTTTTTATTAATAATAAAATAATTACTTTTAACTTTACAAAATTATTGATCTTACATAATTTATAAATTTTTTTTTTTGTTTCTCTCGTCGCCAATTTATGTAGTGTATTGGGAACAATAATTAGACACGTGTTCTCAGTTGAGAATTAAGTAAGCGAGTGTTCATTTATTCTTTTGTTTCTTTTTAAAACAATATAATACAAACTTAACAATAACCGTAATTCAAATAAGGTGACCATAGAAATTATGATATTAATGAAAACTAAAATACTCTACAGTTTTTATACAAAAAACTTCTAAAAAAGCAAAAAAAAACGCCATGTTTCAATTTTTTTTTAGAAATTAAGATATATTTTTTAATAAAAATATATTTTCTTATTTTCAAAATAAATTTTTAAAATTTTAAATAGTTTTTAAAACAAATAAATTTCAATTTGTGTTTTTGCTTTTTTACGCAAAAATATGCACTTAAAAGTTGGAAATATGAACAAAATATGCATTTAAAACCAAAAATGCTAAAAATATGCATTTTCACAAAAATATGCATTTTCACAAAAATATGCAAAAATAGGCAAAAACAAATCGATGTCATTTTTACCCAAATTTCTTAATTCGGAAAGATAATTGGTCGATATCATTTTTAAAATATCGACAAAAAACATGCATTTACGTGGAAATCTCATTCCTACATATACAGTGCCGGTCAAAAAAATAGCACCAATGACAAAATCTCTATTCATCCAATTAAAACAAAAAATTATGTGTGTATTCGTTTAAAGTAAATATGTAATACTCTTATACTAAGTATATACCCCTTAAATGTTTTTACTTTTTCCAAAAATTGTGGACGGTTCTTTTATAATGATCGATAATTTAAAAAAACTCTGAATCAGTGCAGTCAATAAAATAGCACCGAATGACAAAATTTTATTAAAAAAATTTATATTGTTTAAATTATTAAAATAAAAGTGTTAAATACTAAAGGAAGATAGTTTTTATTTACAAAAAAATTAATTCATTACAAAATTTGATGTTTATTTTCATAAAAATACGACTTGGAAAACATTACACTCCTCAAAAACGTGCTTTTATAAAAAATTTAATTTCTGAACATAAACCATATTCTGAAAGAGGAAAATTAGTTGGATGCGCTTATAAAATGATTAAAAATTCAACAAAATTAACTTTAGAGCTTGAAAAACTTAGTCACAAGCGACGTTTGTCACCATAAGTGGTTAGATGTTTGTAAAGACAATGGAAGAAGGCCCCATTTACGGCAGCTCTAGAGCTGAAAAAGGACAGCAAATGCTGAAAATGTTCGTCGAAGATTACAAAACAACAACATTAACGCTTGTAGATTCGAAAAAGTGCCCCTACTCTCACTTAAGCATGCTGCAAGTCGTTTGAAGTTTGCTAACAGTAACTCAGAATGACCAGCTTAAAAGTGGATCAATGTTCTATGGACAAATGAATCCATTGTTGTTTTATTTGGAGACATGGGATTACATACCTATGTCAGAAGACCCTATAACTCGGATTTCAATCCAAAACTCGAAATAAAAATAACTTAAAATGGTGCTTAATGGTGTGGGAAATATTTTCCTACTGTGGAGTGGGGTTCATATATTGGACCATGGCTCACATATTGGACTAGGACAATCGTGGATATACACTTAACGTTTATATCCTCCAGAAAGTAATGTTACCATAAGTTTCTGAGCAAATGCCACTAATTTAGGTCTTTTAGCACGTCAATTACCCAAAGCATGACGGGAAATTGACAAAAAATTGGTTCTGGACAATAAAGTAAACGTGATGGAATGGCCTGGTCAATCCCCAGACCTAGATCAAATCGATAGTTAATGGACAGATATAGAGAAGAGAGTGTCTCGAATACAACCAACTTGTAATGAAGCCCTTTGGGTTTCTGTTCAGCAAATCTGGAACTCAATTTCGAATTAAAGATACCAAAATCTCGTGAATTCGGCACAATAACGTTGTACAGAGGTAATTGTCAACAATGAGCACTCGACAATTTTTTTTTTTAATATTTAAAGATATTACAACAATACTAAATTCATAATCCATTCGTTTTTCAAATTTAAGAATTTAATTTTAATACAAAAAGTACTGTGGTGCTATTTATTTGACTGAGTGTTTTTGAAGTTTTTTTAAAAACTCTGAAAATTTTTAATGAAATAAAAAACCAAATTAGCCTTTTGTTATGTAATATTGTTTCACACTCTTGTAAGTAACTTATGACACGTTTTCAGTGACATAAGTTTAAATTGTTAAAAAAAAAACAGCGAAGAAAATTTTGTTTTATCCTGGTGCTATTTTTTTGACCGCAGCTGTAAGTATGAATCTAACCTCCTGTTGAGTTAGTAAGTACTTTTGTTTATTAGCAATTTCCTTTACACAAAAATTGCTGTATTATTATAGAAACATTGTAATTGCTTTCTTCGAAACGACAAAATCTTTTTGTATTTTCCCAAAACATGAAAACTTTTATTAGGTTGTTGTAAATACCATTATATATCCTTTGCGACTTGCCAAAATGTATGCAACATTTACTTCCTATTCAAGATGCCAATTTATGTTTATTTCAAATATTTTTGTGTTATTTCTATTTAGGGGGGCCAAAAAGTATACTAACCTAAATGCATTATTAACGCCCAAAAAAGTATGCAATGAAAATTAAAATAATAAAAAAAAACTACTGTGTACTATATATTTAAATAGACTTCTATTAGGACGCCAAAAAGTATATTACCCTAAATTTTAATTTTCATTTTCAAATAAGTATGCAACGAAAATTGTGTTTTAAAAATAAGTTTAACTAAACGTGAATATAAACAGAATTAGATTATTCATAAATTTTAAAATCTTTATTATGCCATTTTTTATAGTATACAATTTTGCAAACTATATTTAATTGCTGGATGGCTAAATTTTAATTAAAAGCAGATTTTATTAAATTGATACCCCTTTTAATATGCAATGATTTTTTTCTTTGGTTTGCCAGAACGGTATTATGCCAAGTGAAAGCATTAAGCTAAGAGAACAAAAATCTATTACACAGAGAATTATCGAAAGTTAGGGGATACAAATTTTTTTCCTATTTAATTTCTAAATTGGCACATGCTAATTGTAAATCAAATGAAAGGGTATGGAATACTTAAATTACCTTAAGTCTATACGCCGAAAAGTATGCTTTCTAATTAAATTTTAAATACACTCCAAATAAATGAGTAGATTTACTACTTTTTGGTCAAGAAATGCATATATTTCAGTCAGTTTTCTAAATGACCAAACCAATCAATTGAAAAACAAACAACTTTGAAAATAGTTCTTTGAAACTTTGACAATATAGTAAGGATTAGTAAACAAAATATGAACTCGAGTTAGAGCAATCTTCTCAAAAACAGAATTAATAGGTCGAATTTTTCCTCAACTTTTTTTTTCCCAAGTGTCCAAGCAAATTATTATTATACTGGACCTAAAAGCAATGTGTTACAAATTTGAGGGCAATCGGATAAACTTAAGACGCGGGGCCGGCAATCAAAGTTATGGGCTTTAAAAAATTAAAAAAAAAAAAACAAATAAGAAAATTGTATGGGTCCCAAGTCCAAGCGTGGACCGATTTAATTTATCGTTTGTTAGATCTTTAATATTTGTAGAAACCACACAACAACCAAATTTGAGTGTAATTTCCTTATTTATGTTGCCAACCGATTTAACGAATATCGGGCGAAATTTTTATATGGGGACTAACAAGGAAGGTCTTTCACAGGGCACCCACCGATTGTCCTGAAACTTGCATATAGGAAAGAGGGGAGCAAAATAAGAGTTACCTGTTCTTTTTTTTATAGCTGCCCAATCTCACATTTAAAGGGTCAAAGGGGAGGGGGAAAAAAGTTATTTTCTTCGTTTTTTGAGTTTTTTTCCCATTTCTTCAAAAGAAATTATAAGAACATTTTATACAGGGCGAAAGTTTTTTTGAAGGCCTATCCAATGGTATATCGGTCGTGTCCAAATTCGGCTTTGTTAAGTTTGTAATTGTCAAAAACGTATAATCGTCGTACGACCACCAAAATCATATAAAATAATCTCTATCAAAATTAAGCTGCCCCGTATTTTTTTGTTTGGCGAAATTCCTGATAGTTAGGCTTTTATGCGGATTTTCCCGAAAGCCCTTATTTTTTCATAAGGGGGCAACCCTTCTTTTTAATTTTAGATTGGGAAGAGGTAACTCTTATTTTTCCCCCTCATTACCATATTAAAGTTTCAGGACAATCGGTGGGTGCCCTGTGAAAGACCTTCCTTGTTAGTTAATAACTTCGTAGAATTTTTAATAACTTCTTAGAATTTAGGTAAAAATTCAAAATGGCGTTATCTCGAACACTAATCGAGATAGAGCAAAACGGATAAAATTTTTAAATGAAAGTGCTGTAGTACTAGCCAATAGCTCTACATATCCCGAGATTTTATATATGCACATAAGGCTGGCATTATTTTGTCATCTTTCGATTTTCACAATACAATTTCAATACAAATTTGAGGTCAATCGGATAAAATTAACCCGGCGGTCAAAGTTTTGGAACCCGGCGGTCAAAGATTTGGATTTTTGAAAAATTTGTAAATATAAAAGTTAAAAAAATTGTATCTTTCGACACATCATATTTGTTAATTTCGATGCGCTGAGCACGAATATCAAAAAAAAAAAAAAACTCGCTCGATCGGTTTTCGAGATATCGCCATTTCAAATTTGTAAAAAATGCCGGGTTTTTCCTACGTTCAAGAAGTTTTTTAAAAAAAGTCTCAAAATTTCATTCCGCCGGACCTTTTGTAGAGCTTGAGACAACCTTTCATTTAAAACTAATTTGAGCCAAATCGGATCATTTTAAGCCGTAACGCCCATCGATCAAAGTTTTGGCTTTTTAGAAACTTTTTACCAAAAACCCTAAACTTTGATCGAAGGGTGCCACGGGTTAAAATTATCGGATTTGGCTCAAATTAAGCTTAAATGAAAGATTGTATCAAGCTCTATGAAAGGGTTAAAATAAAGAAATTTTTAGAGTTTTTAAAAAAAAAAATCTTAAACGTAGGAAAAAACCGCCCATTTTGCAATTTTTTGACAAATGTTAAATGGCGATATCTCAAAATCCGTTTGAACGATTTTATAAACGTTTTGATATTTGTATTCAGCATGCTAAAATTAATAAAAATGGTGTATCGCAAGATATTTTATTTTTATTTTTTCATTTTCAAAAATCCAAAATTTTGGTAGAAATTTTCCAAAAGTCCAAAACTTTGATCGAAGGGCGCCACGGGTTAAATGCTCGAATTTGGCTCAAATTAGTTTTAAATGAAAGATTGTCTGAAGCTCTACAAAAGGGTCGGCGGAAAGAAATTTTAAGACTTTTTTTAAAAAATTTCTTGAGCGTAGCAAAAAACCGCCATTTTTTTGCAAATTTCAAAAAGCGATAATTCGAAAACTGTTCGACCGATTTTAATTTTTTTTTATATTCGTGCTCAGCACATCAAAATTAACAAATATGATGTGTCGAAAGAAAGATATATTTATATTTTATTTATTTTTTTTTAATTTTTCAAAAATCCAAAACTTTGACCGCCGGGCGCCACGGGTTAATTTAATCCGATTGGCCTCAAATTGGTACCACTTGAGGTTTAGGCCTAGTAGAATAAAAATATGTCCGGACCTTGAAAATCGGAGAAGAAAAAATTTTGCTATACAGAAAAATGCCAGTCTATTTAGGAGGTTTGCTCTTTTATTTTGGACTGAATCGTGCTTTTTTACCCTCCACTTAGTGATAGAGGGTATATATAAGTTCGTCATTCCTTTTGTAACTCATCGAAATGTCGGTCTAGGACCCCATCAAGTACATATATAATTGATCAGTGATCGATTTAAAGGCATTCTAGCGATGTCCGTCTGTCTGTGGAAATTGTGATCACGGCCACAAAATTACACGGAAATGACTGAAACATAATATATATATTGGAAGTTCTCCCAAGCAGTTTGGCATTGCATTTGAGCGATATTGGTTCAGCGGTTCAAAAGTTATGAACGATAATGTAAGGACATCTCGAAAATTTTGGTACATTCAACATAACCTAAAAATACAAAATGCATAACCTAAAAATACAAAATGCTTGTTTAAATGGTATTTAAACAAGTACGAACCGATTTCTTGACAAAATTTCGCGGAATTTTTTTTTGGCAAAAATTTTTTTTTTTCAAAAGTTTTAAATAAATTTTTTCCTTTTAAATAAATTTTTTTGCAATAATCTTTTAGAAATTGTGGAGGGTATCAATACATTCTAATAATGGCATTTATATTGCTCTTCACATTCTTTTAGTTTTGTCAAAAATCTGATTTGCACACACAGTCGGACAGACAGATATCGCTTGATCAATAACAAAATTGATCAAGATGTTCTAGATCGACTCCTAAAAGTATGCCACAAAATTTTGATTTAAAATGCTCCCCATAATATGCCTCAATTTTTGTAATCTCAATCATCACATAGAATCGTACAGACAGATATCGCTTAATCATGAGATTCTAGACCGACTCCTAAAAGTATGCCACAAAATTTTGATTTAAAATGCCGCCCATAATATGCATCAATTTTTGTACTCAGTTTTTTTTTATTTACCTAGCTTCATTGTTTTCAAACTATAAATTAATTAAAAAACTATACCGGTATTTATTAAAATTTTTAAATAAAATTTAATATTTTCAGCATTAGTTTATTAAAGACAAATGAATACTCCACCTCTACAGTATAATTAACAATTCTTCTATTTTAATTAGTTTCAGACTAAAAAAAAAAGTTTATTATTTTTAATTTTTTTATTTAGTTACATTTAATATCAAAGTACAATAAAGTTTTTTTGTAATAAAAAACAAACTAAAATTATATAGATAACCCAGCAAACATTTTAGGATTTGTAATAACTTTACTTACAAGAAAAAAATTTCAACTTTCAGAGAGCGATTTGTCTAAAACTTAAGATAAATATAAAAGAGACAATTCTAAGGCCATATCGGGGATTTAAGGGATCAAAAAAAAAAAATGTATAGCTAGTTCTTATTAATAAACTATATGATGTTTTTTTCATTTTTTTATTCTAGCTCGAGGTCATTGTTTCTTGACGATCGTGTTTTTTATTTTTTTTTTATTCTAGCTCGAGGTCATTATTTCTTGACGAACGTGTTTTTACTAAGAAATTGTACAATTTTCTTCTTCTAATTCTGAATTGAATATGTATGAATATTTTTGTTTAAACATTAACGATTTGTCATTTAAATTCCCTTTGCTACTATCCATATTAAGTCCGCTTAGCAATTTCCGTCCGTATGACAATTGAAAACAAAAAAAAGTGTTGGAAATAGAAAGTTGATGGTTTCTACTTGGAGTATGAAAATTTAATAATCTCGGTCAGGTTGGCGAATTGGGTTTATAAAGTTAAATAAACCTTATTTTGCTAACAACTGTCAAACAACCAACAAAAAACTATTAAAACAGATTTACATATGATTACTCATTGAATAATACTATATGTTAGTTGTTGTTACAATACTCAAATGTATGGGCAATTGTGAGTGGTGTAGTTCCATATGTGAGATATTCCACCTTGGCGTGCTTTGAGTAGGTTTATTCTAGCTCGAGGTCATTTTTCTTTTCCGTGTGTTTAGTGATAAAAAAATGCTTGCTGGTTATTATCCTTAACTTTAATTTGTATACATTTATTGTATGTATTTAACTCTGTAACCCTGATGCTGGGCAAGAAGTAAGGTTTCCCACTGGTAATGATAATGATTACTCTTGTTGGTTTTTGGCAGTCAAGTTTTGTGCCCTTTTTCCTTGTCTATCATTTTATATCTCCCTTTTGAACAGTGGGTGGTGGTATATATGTTAATTTCATTTTCCTACTTTTAAGTATTAAGTCTAAATGATGATGATGGTCATGTTTAGCTTCATCATCATGATGATGATAAAAATGGTGATGATGATGGTGGTTGTCTTGGCTAATTTACAATTGTCATCACAATGTGTTGGTCTGGTAATGTTAATGCTTTTTTCTAAAAGCTGTCATTCACAGAATTTACTTTAACAATTGTTACTGTGTAGTAAGTAGGGTGGAGCTAATTTGGTTTTTTATGGAATTTACTTAGGAGCCGGAATTTATAGACTTAATGGTCTTCTTCAGCAAAAGACCTCTATCCCATCCCTAAGAAAAAATAAGTAAGAACAAAAGTTGCTATACTTTTTTGCTCCGTCTTAATGTGCAGTCTTATGTTAAATTAATTTGTCTGGTTTCCTTTGAAATTTTTTTTAAATTATTCTCTTTTATTTGATATTTTTTGGATTATGTATTTTTGGCCAGATAAGATGTTTTAACATATTCACATTTTTGGTATAAAAATTTATTTTAAAATCTATACATTTAAGTTTTCCTTTTGAGAAATATTTAATGACATTATATGAAAACTTTATTAAAACTAAGTTTCTCTAAATCAAATTTGTTAAAAATCACGTTTGCAATTGGTGTGCCACACATTTTGTGGCTTTTGGCTAAGTTTAAGCATAGTTTAGGGGGTATAACTATTGAAAATAATGTAGCATACTTTTGGGATGAAAATTTTAAAATTAAAAGAAATTTAAAATTAAAGTCGCGGATTCTGGGACATTGTTCCATAGAAAAGTGTCAGATTCTGAAAAAAATTTCTATAGAAAAGTTCTGAAATTGTATTTACCGACAAATTCTCAGATTCTAGTGATTTTTACTAAAAAAAAATAAAATTCTGAAATATTTGGCCCACAAAAAAAAAAAAGAATTAGAAAAATTCTGGGACATTTTTCTGAGACATTTTTTCTATATAGAAAAACTCTAAGATTCTGAGTTTTTCTTAGATTCTGAGATATTTTTACTGCACAGAAAAAGTCACAGATTCTGAGAAATATTTTTCTATATAGAAAAGTCTCAGATTCTGAGACATTTTTTTCTATATAGAAAAAGTCTCAGATTCTGAGACATTTTTTCTATATAAAACAAGTAAGAAAGTTAAAGTCGGTCAAGACCGACCATATGTTACCCTACACCAGTGTTTTTCGGAAAATGGGTCCCAAGTCCATAGATGGACACACAGATCAAATTTTAGTGGAATTGGTTTATTTTTAGTCAATAGCCCGATTTAACTGAATATCGGTCGAAATTTTTATATGGGGGACTAAGTCCAAAAATGGTACAATCATATTCCGATTTGATAAAATTTTTATCGCATATTTCCATTTTTATGAATTTTGCGGGAATTATGTGAATATCGGGAGGGTGGTTTGTATGGGGACTACCAGAAGGACTGACCCAATTCCTTTGAAATTTGGAATGATGATTTGTGCATACAAAATTTCATTACCTGCTAAATTTAAAAGCGATATCTATTATAATACGGTTATTTGAGTCATTAAGCCGAATCCAAAGAGGGCGATTGTATGGAGGCTAGGTGTTAACATGGACCTATTCAATAGGCTTCGTCCTTGGGCCAAAAGATGATTGAGTTTCAAATTTCAAGTAAATTGATTGAAAATTGCGACCTGTATCGTGCTTAAACCGATAGATGGACAGACGGACGGACGAAAGGGCATCGCAAAATCGATTCAAAAAGTAATTCTAAGTCGATCGGTATGCTTGAAGGTAGGTACCAATATTTCGGGTAGTTACAAGCATCAGAACAAACTCATTATACCCTGTACCACAGAGTGGTGTAGGATATAAAAAGTCTCAGATTCTGAGACATTTTTTCTATATAAAAAAAGTCTCAGATTCTTAGACATTTTTTCTATATAGAAAAAGTCTTAGATTCTGAGACATTTTTTCTATATAGAAAAAGTCTCAGATTCTGAGACATTTTTCTCTATATAAAAAAAGTCTCAGATTCTGAGACTTTTTTTCTATTTAGAAAAGTTTCAGAATCTGAGACTTTTTCTATAAGAAAAATGTCTCAGAAAAAGTTTCAGATTCTGAGACATTTTCTTATAGAAAAAGTTTCAGATTCTGAGACATTTTTCTTATAGAAAAAGTCTCAAATTCTGAGACATTTTTTCTATATAGAAAAAGTTTCAGATTCTTAGAAATTTGTTCCATATAGAAAAAAAATTGTCTCAGATTCTGAGACATTTTTTCTATATAAAAAAAGTCTCAGATTCTGAGACATTTTTTCTATATAAAAAAAGTCTCAGATTCTGAGACATTTTTTCTATATAAAAAAAGTCTCAGATTCCGAGACATTTTTTCTATATAAAAAAAAGTCTCAGATTCTGAGACATTTTTTCTATATAAAAAAAGTCTCAGATTCTGAGACATTTTTTCTATATAAAAAAAGTCTCAGATTCTGAGACATTTTTTCTATATAAAAAAAGTCTCAGATTCTGAGACATTTTTTCTATATAAAAAAAGTCTCAGATTCTGAGACATTTTTTCTATATAAAAAAAGTCTCAGATTCTGAGACATTTTTTCTATATAAAAAAAGTCTCAGATTCTGAGACATTTTTTCTATATAAAAAAAGTCTCAGATTCTGAGACATTTTTTCTATATAAAAAAAGTCTCAGATTCTGAGACATTTTTTCTATATAAAAAAAGTCTCAGATTCTGAGACATTTTTTCTATATAAAAAAAATCTTAGATTCTGAGACATTTTTTCTATATAAAAAAAGTCTCAGATTCTGAGACATCAGATTCTGAGACATTTTTTCTATATAGAAAAAGTCTCAGATTCTGAGACATTTTTTCTATATAGAAAAATTGTCTCAGATTCTGAGACATTTTTTCTATATAGAAAAAGTCTCAGATTCTGAGACATTTTTTCTATATAAAAAAAGTCTCAGATTCTGAGACATTTTTTCTATATAAAAAAAGTCTCAGATTCTGAGACATTTTTTCTATATAAAAAAAGTCTCAGATTCTGAGACATTTTTTCTATATAAAAAAAGTCTCAGATTCTGAGACATTTTTTCTATATAAAAAAAGTCTCAGATTCTGAGACATTTTTTCTATATAAAAAAAGTCTCAGATTCTGAGACATTTTTTCTATATAAAAAAAGTCTCAGATTCTGAGACATTTTTTCTATATAAAAAAGTCTCAGATTCTGAGACATTTTTTTCTATATAAAAAAAATCTCAGACATTTTTTCTATATAGAAAAAGTCTCAGATTCTGAGACATTTTTTCTATATAGAAAAAGTCTCAGATTCTGAGACATTTTTTCTATATAGAAAAAGTCTCAGATTCTGAGACATTTTTTCTATATAGAAAAAGTCTCAGATTCTGAGACATTTTTTCTATATAGAAAAAGTCTCAGATTCTGAGACATTTTTTCTATATAGAAAAAGTCTCAGATTCTGAGACATTTTTTCTATATAGAAAAAGTCTCAGATTCTGAGACATTTTTTCTATATAGAAAAAGTCTCAGATTCTGAGACATTTTTTCTATATAGAAAAAGTCTCAGATTCTGAGACATTTTTTCTATATAGAAAAAGTCTCAGATTCTGAGACATTTTTTCTATATAGAAAAAGTCTCAGATTCTGAGACATTTTTTCTATATAGAAAAAGTCTCAGATTCTGAGACATTTTTTCTATATAGAAAAGTCTCAGATTCTGAGACATTTTTTCTATATAGAAAAAGTCTCAGATTCTGAGACATTTTTTCTATATAGAAAAAGTCTCAGATTCTGAGACATTTTTTCTATATAGAAAAAGTCTCAGATTCTGAGACATTTTTTCTATATAGAAAAAGTCTCAGATTCTGAGACATTTTTTCTATATAGAAAAAGTCTCAGATTCTGAGACATTTTTTCTATATAGAAAAAGTCTCAGATTCTGAGACATTTTTTCTATATAGAAAAAGTCTCAGATTCTGAGACATTTTTTCTATATAGAAAAAGTCTCAGATTCTGAGACATTTTTTCTATATAGAAAAAGTCTCAGATTCTGAGACATTTTTTCTATATAGAAAAAGTCTCAGATTCTGAGACATTTTTTCTATATAGAAAAAGTCTCAGATTCTGAGACATTTTTTCTATATAGAAAAAGTCTCAGATTCTGAGACATTTTTTCTATATAGAAAAAGTCTCAGATTCTGAGACATTTTTTCTATATAGAAAAAGTCTCAGATTCTGAGACATTTTTTCTATATAGAAAAAGTCTTAGATTCTGAGACATTTTTTCTATATAGAAAAAGTCTCAGATTCTGAGACATTTTTTCTATATAGAAAAAGAAAATTTCAGATTCTGCGACATATTTTCTATATAAAAAAAATCTTAGATTCTTAGACAATTTTTTCTATTTAGAAAAAGTCTCCGACTCTGAGACATTTTTTCTATTCTGAGACGTTTTTTCTATATAAAAAAGTCTCCTTCCTTTTTAATAAAGTTTTTTTCAATAATCTTTTTGAAATTGTGGAGGGTATCACTACATTCGGCAAGGCCGAATTTAACTTTTTTACTTGTTCTATATAGAAAAAGTATCAGATTCTGAGACATTTTTTTTATATAGAAAAAGTATCAGATTCTGAGACATTTTTTCTATATAGAAAAAGTATCAGATTCTGAGACATTTTTTCTATATAGAAAAAGTCTCAGATTTTTATTTTTTGACATTTTCTATACTATTTGCTTTATCAAAACGTTGTTGCATATTTAAAGGCTTTAATTGTACATATTTATGTTGCCTACTGTTAGGCTTTAAAAAAAAAATATTTCATTGCTAACAATTTCTTTTCTCTTCTTATTATATTTTTCTATTATATTTGTTTTATCAAAACTTTGTTGCATATTTTTAGGCTTTAGTTGTACATATTTTTACAGCCTACTTTTAGGCTTTAAAAAAAATGTATTTCAGAACTAACAATTTCTTCTCTCTTATTCTCTTTTTCCAGACGGGTTCAACATTATCCCCTGAAATGTTATTAACCACAGCTGAATCCTCTACGTATAGTGCCTCGGAAGTGGCCGGCCGTTTACAAGTTGATGTACGTTCGGGTCTCAAATGGACCGAGGCAAAATACAGAGCCAAAATTATTGGTCACAATGAACTTAATGTTATAGAAGAAGATCCAACATGGAAAAAATATGCCGAACAATTTAAAAATCCTCTCATTTTACTGTTACTGGGCTCGGCGGCCGTATCAATATTTATGAAACAGTTTGATGATGCCGTTAGTATAACAATAGCCATAATAATAGTGGTAACAGTAGCTTTTATACAAGAATATAGATCAGAGAAAAGTTTAGAAGAATTAAAGAAACTAGTACCACCCGAATGTCATTGTCTGCGAGAAGGTAGGCTAGAGACATTTCTTGCACGCGAATTGGTGCCCGGTGATGTGGTGTACCTCAATGTCGGAGATCGTGTGCCCGCCGATATACGATTATTTGATGCTATTGATTTGTCGATAGATGAATCAAGTTTTACCGGTGAAACAGAACCGGGTAGAAAATGTACGGATTTATTATTAAATAATACAGGAAATAAAGATCATACAAATATGAAAAATATTGCTTTCATGGGAACGCTAGTACGATGTGGCAACGGTAAAGGTATTGTGGTGAGTACCGGTGAAAGAAGTGAATTTGGTGAAGTATTTAAAATGATGCAAGCTGAGGAGGCTCCCAAGACACCGTTACAAAAATCTATGGATATTTTAGGAGCACAATTATCTTTTTACTCTTTTATCATTATTGGTGTCATAATGTTATTGGGTTGGTTACAAGGAAAACCGTTAACCGAAATGTTTAATATATCCGTGTCCTTGGCCGTAGCAGCTATACCCGAAGGTTTACCCATTGTGGTAACAGTTACTTTGGCTTTAGGAGTAATGAGAATGGCTAAAAGAAATGCTATAGTTAAAAAATTACCCACTGTGGAAACATTGGGTTGTGTCAATGTTATTTGCTCCGATAAAACGGGAACTTTAACCAAAAATGAAATGACTGTTACGGTCATTATTACCTCCGATGGTTATATGGCAGATGTTACTGGAGCCGGTTATAATGATCAAGGTGAAATCCATATCAGATCTTGCAATAATATTGAAATGGCAAAATCAAATATCAGTAATTTACTAGAAGTTGGTTCTGTGTGCAATAATGCCTATATACAAAATGGTATTTTACTGGGACAACCCACTGAAGGTGCCCTTGTGGCAGTGGCTATGAAAAATGGCATGTATGCTACTGCCGAAAATTATGTACGCATTCAAGAATTTCCATTTTCATCGGATCAAAAAATGATGGCGGTCAAGTGTATTCACAAGTACAATAATAATAAAGAAGAAATTTTCTTTGCCAAGGGCGCTTTGGATTATCTATTACCTCAGTGTACTAAATATCAATTTGGGTCTCAAACTATGCCATTGACTAAGCAAAATGAAGCAGAATTTTTGGCCGAAGCTTATGAAATCGGTCGTAAAGGTTTAAGAGTTTTGGCTTTGGCTAAGGGCAGAAATCTACAAGATTTAATATATTGTGGTCTGGTGGGTATAACAGATCCGCCACGACCCTTGGTACGAGAAACAATTGAGATATTAATGCAAAGTGGTGTAAGGGTGAAAATGGTTACAGGTGATGCTCAAGAAACAGCTATGGCAATTGGTGAGTACATACATTTTTTGTTTAATATTTAAAATATTAGCAACACTTTAGATTTTTAAAATGTCTGATGAGTTTTTAGTTTTAAATTAAGTATAGAGTTGTCAAAAACCGATTATTTTCTGTTTTTTCGGTTTTTTCAACCGGAATTGTGAATTTTGACCTAAATTTTCTCAAAAACCTGAAGTGATAGAAAAAATTTTTAGTCAGAAGCTTTAAAAAAAAAAATTGGAAAAAAATTTCCGCGAAAAAAAAATTGGTGAAAAAATTCCACAATTTTTTTTTTATACCCTCCACTCTAGTGATAGCGTGTATATATAAGTTTGTCATTCCGTTTGTAATCGAAATATCGGTTTGGGACCCCATAAAGTATATATATTCATGATCCCCTATCGATTTTAAGACATTCTAGCGACGTCCGCCTGTCTGTCTGTCCGTCTGTCTGTGGAAATGGCGATCACGACCAAAATACTACACGGATATGACTGAAACTTAACACATTTATTGGAGGTTATTCCGAGAAGTTTGTTATTGCATTTGAGCGATATCGGTGTAGCGGTTCAAAAGTTATGAACGAAAATGTAAGGACATCTCAAAAATTTTGGTGCATTCAACATAACCTAAAAATACAAACTGCTTTAATGCGGGTGCGGGTTGACATATGTGAACAGAATTAAACACCAAATGGTATTTAAACAAGAACGAACATATTTTTTGACAAATAAAGAAAAAAATCGCGGTTTTTTACCAATTTTTTTTTCGCGGAAATTTTTTTCAAAAGTAATTTCCTTTTAAAAAAAGTTTTTTGGAATAATTTTTTTGAAATTGTGGAGGGTATCACTACATTCGGCAAGGCCGAATTTAACTTTTTTACTTGTTTTTAAATCCTTTTTGCTCCTGTTGGCTAACTATTAAAAATTTCCAACTTTTAGTAAATAGATAAAGCAATTTTTGGAATTTTAAAATCGTATGCAACAATGTGTCATGTTTGTTTTATTTTTGTTTTATAATTTTTTTAAACATTGTACTGATGTTGGGGAGAAGTCATGAAAAATTTCAACTTCATGTATGTTAATGCCAAACATTCTAGAGAACATTTCTAACTTTCAATTCAAGCGAAAAACTAACAAAATTTTTCTATCTTCTCTGTAATGAACATCAGATTGTTTTTTGTGCTACTAGTTTTATTTTGTGTGTTTTTTAATGGAAAAAGTAAACTCATTTGTGTGGGTTCATACTATTCCACCACAAAGATTTATTACTCCCTAGAAATTTCAAGTTAAACATTGTGTATATTCAAAAATAAAATATAAGTTAGAAAGACGACAGACAGACAACCATCAGAAATGAGAGAAAATACCAAAAAAAAAAAAAAAATAATGCTAAATGCAAAACCAAGTGAAATGGTCTGAATATCTATTTGATATGCTACAGTAGAGTGGCATTTTTACCCCAACTTTTGATTTTCCCCAAGTGTACGGAAAATTTTTATTCTACTAGACCTAAAAAATTTGTTTGAAATTTGCAAAAAATTGCGGTTTTTTTCTACGGTCAAGAAATTTTTTGACAAAAAATCTTAAAATTTTGTTTTCTTGACCCTTTAAAAGAGCTTGATAAAGGCTTTAATTTAAAACAAGTAAGAAAACTACTTATAGTCGCTCATGATCGACCATATAATACCCTACACCAGTATTTTCCGGAAAATGGGTCCCAAGTCCAAACATGTACCGATTGGGTCTGTCTTTTGTCAAATCTTTAATAAGTGTAGAAAACACTCACAAACCAAGTTTGAGTGAAATAGGCTTCTATTTGTGGCCAATAAACCGATTTTAGTGAATATCGGGCGAAATTTCCTTATTAGGCCTAGGTCCAAAAATGTTGTGATTATTAACAGATTTGATTGGGTTATTAAAGTACGCGTTAAACACACACAAACAAAATCTTAATAAAATATTTTCTATTTTTATGAAATTTATGAGATTTATGTGAATATCGGGAGGGTGGTTTGTATGGGAACTACAAGAAAAACTGGTCCGATTCCTTTAAAATTTGGAATGATTATTTTTGAATGCAAAACACGTTTACCTGCTAAGTCTCGAAAGGATACCTATTAAAATACGGTTGTTGGGGTCATTTGACCCATATTTAAAGGGGACATTTGTATGGGGGCTAGGTCAAAACATGGACAGATTTTTTCCAATTTCAATAGGATCCTTCCTTGGGTCAAAAGAAGTTTCAAATCTTTTAAAAATTGCGACCTGTATCGTGCGCACAACGTTTACAAGGTCGGACGGCAGGACAGACGGATGGACGAACATCGTTAAATCTACTCAAAAAGTGATTCTAAGTCGATCGGTTCACCTGAAGGTGGGTCTAGGACCAATATTTTGGGTTGTTACAAACATCAGCAGAAACTCATTATACTCTGTACCACAGAGTATTGTAGGGTATAAAAATTATAAAATTTGGTTACTATAGTGGGTAAGATGTCCCCCAATGACCCCTTCCAAACCCCACTCCCTACCCAAAAAAGCTCCTGGACTTTTTCACTTGTTATACCTTTAAACCACAGTATGGGGGTATACTCACTTTGTAATTCCGTATGTAATGCATCGAAATATCGGTTTAGGACCCCATAAAGTATATATGGGGCATTCCATGCCAAATCGGACACTTTAAAATTTTTTTTTTAGATTTTCCCAATTTGTTTACAGTTTTTAGTACCCTTCGAAAACTCCTTCGTGGTAAATTTTCAGATTTTTTTGATGACTCGTTGAAAAGATATAGAATTTTTAAAAATTGGTAGTTTGTTCCTTTACTCAAACTTCTATTACTTATAACTTCTTCAATAATGGTCCGAATTTAAAATTTAAAGCGCTCTAGTATGCAATTTTTAAGTTTTAAAATTTAAATCTCATTTTTGAAAATGTTTGTACTTTTCGATTTTTTTGAAATTTTTTTTTTTGTAAAACTTCTATCGATTCTACAAATTTTTTGCCCAGGAGGATTGTGGGATAACGATTATTACTATTTTTTAAAATTTTTTGAAAAAAATTTATTTTAATTTTCCAATTTTAAAATCATTTCTACTGCTCCAATGGTGCATCTAAGAGGGGTCATTTATAAGACCGACCCCCATTAATTTTTACGTCTTAACATTTCTTTGGAAAAAACTAATACCCTATCTCCAATTTCTAAGGGGGCTCCCACACAAAACGACATTTTTTAAAATTTTCTCCAACCGCTCTAACTGCCCTAATAGTGCCCTTAGAGCAACAAAATGTATGACCGACCCACAATGTTTTTTTAGTCCAAACATTTTCTCTGAACACACCTACCCTTTATCTCTAATTGTTAAGCTGTCCCCATACAATTTTTTTTTATTTTTTGTAAATTTGTTTTATTTAATCAGCTTCTACCGGTCCACACAGGGTCAGCAAAATCCAATTCCGGCCAAAAGTCTTTATCGTTGTTGGATCCGTCTGAAAATGTGTTTCTAGAGAAATTCAAGGTCGCTGATTTCAAAATTTAGCTAAAAACCAAAAAAATCAAAATGGCGGATCCAATATGGCGGACAATTTTTTTTTTAAATTGTCCGATTTAACTCAAATTTTGTTTTATGCGGGTCTTGGAGTTGCTGAATAAGAATTGTTAATCCGAATTTTGAAAAACAAAATGGCGGACTAAATATGCTTCTTAAAGTTTAAAGAATGATCCAACTCCGGCCAAAAGTCTTTATGATTGTTGGATCTGGCTGAAAATGTGCTTTTAGAGTATTTCGGGGTCGCTGGTTTCAAAATTTTACTAAAAACTAAATAAAATCAAAATGGCGCATCCAACATGGCGGACAATTTTTTTAATAATTGTCCGATTTAACTCAAATTTTTTTTTAAGGGGGTCTTGGAGTTACTGAATCTAAATTACTGGCGTGAATTTTGAAAAACAAAATGGCGGACTAAATATGCTTAGTAAAGTTTGTTATATTCCTTTTCTTTGTTGAAACTAGCTGAAAGTGTGGCCTAGTAAGTTTCCGGGTCTGTTATCTTAAAATCGAACTGATCAAATCCAATATGGCGGAAACAATATGGCGACTAGATTTTTTAACTATGTCTGATCTAACTAAAAATTTGTTTTAAGAGTATTAAGAGTGTCTGAAGTTAAATCTACGCACATAATTTTTATATATATATATTTTTTTTTTATTTTTGATATAAATATGGAAATGGTGTAAATGACTAACTTAGTTTCAGAAAAGCTTTTGGAAATGGTGACGACAAATTATTCACTTTTTTATTTATTTTGGAAATTCAATAGAAAATCCTTGAATTTAATTGGAAATGGTGTAACTGATATTTTCCATAACTCTACAAAAAAACGAGAAATGTAGATATTATTATTTTCCTACACTGAAGGCACTCTCTGACCATAAAAAAACTATTCAAGCCGTAAAACTTTATTTTGGGTTAAAATTATTTTTTTAAAAAACAAATCTCGGACCACGGCATATATAGTTGTAATTTCGCCATTTATCATTTCGAGCAAGTTTGGGCAACTTTTTTCAAAAGATATGGATCCATTCTATATCAAAAAAAATATAGACCGATTGTATCGAACTGAGGATCGCTGAGGATTTTTTCGGCGCGAGGTAAATAGCTAAAAAATTATAACTTTTTCACAAAAAACGCGAATTGCTGCCAGGCAAATGAGTTATATTTGTCCATGTTATTTTCGTTACAAAGGCTTATATATAAGGTTGAACAACTCAAACAAAAAGTTAAACATTAGCAATAGAAGTATGGAAAAAAAATTAAAAAAGTATCTCTTCTTTTAAAAATTTTTTACCAACTTTTTTAACTTTGAAGACCTGTCAAAGGAAAGGGTGTAATTGGATCATAAAGATAAGTTCAGAAAACCTGCTTATATATATGCCCAACAAACTGGTAAACATTTTTTTGAGAATTTACAAATAAGGACTTTTGGCCGGAAATCGATCTGTCTGGCCCTCTGTGCGGTCCAATGGTGCGTCCGAGAGGGGTCATTAGTGAGACCGGCCCCCATTTAAGGGGATCCCCTTTAGAAATTGGAGATAGGGTATTAGTTTTTTTACCCACGATCCTCCTGGGCAAAAAATTTTTAGAATCGATAGAAATTTTACACAAAAAAATCGAAGAGTACAAACATTTTCAAAAGTGAGATTTAAATTTTAAAAGTTAAACATTGCGTACTATAGCGCTTTTAAAATTTTTTTGGGATTTTGTTTAAATAGTACGTAAAAAAACAAAAATTTTGAACAAAAAAAAAAAAATGAAATTTGGACCATTATTGAAGAAGTTATGAGTAAAAGAAGTTTGAGTAAAGGAACAAACTACCAATTTTTAAAAATTCGATATCTTTTGAACGGGTCATCAAAAAAATCTAAAACCTTACCACGAAAGAGTTTTCGAAGGGTACTAAAAACTTAACAAATTGGGAAAATCTAAAAAAAAAAAATTTTCAAAGTGTCCGATTTCACATGGAATGCCCCATATATTATTGATCAGTGATCGATTCTAAGACATTCTAGCGATGTCCGTCCGTCCGTCTGTAAAGGATACGACACAGTCCAAAATAATGAAGCTAGACTTCCGAAGTTTGCCACGAATATGTCTTGTGGGCATAGACTGGTTAAGTTCGGAAATAGGCAAAATCAGACCAGGGGGAAAAAATTCCCCTTTGGAGAACTAAATCAACCTCAGAAATACGGCATTTTTTTCATGCACACAGAAAACAAATTTGCTAGTTTCCAACTGAAAATCAGTTGTTGCAACGAAAATTCGATTGATGCATTTGTATTTAGGTTGCTACAACTGAATATCGACAGTTACAACTAAATATTGTTAATACAACAGTCTTTTAATTGAAACAACTACAAAATTTGTTTGCCACATCGAAATGTAGTAGGAGCAACCAAATTTTGTGTTGATACAACTGAAAAATTCAGTTGGAAATTTATTTTTCTCTGTGTGGTTTTTTGTATTTTTGTTAAGCAAATCCAACATTTTGATGTCATAGGAAGCTCAAAACCCTGCCTGTGGATCCATCGGATAAAAAAAATTTTGACCCGCCCCCTTTTGTGGGCGTGGATATAAAAAATGTGTTTTAATAATGATTAATTGGATTAAATAATTGCAAGAATCATAATAAATACATTTGATAACATCTATCGCAAAGGGAAGGTGTTCCCCAACGTCTCCTACTAAACCCCCCCTCCCCCCAAAAAAAAAACGCCCCTGATTTTTTTTTTTACATGTTGGAGGGTATAAAGATTCCGCACAGCCAAATATAACACTCTCACTTGTTTTTTACTTTTTTTAATTTTCAAAAATCCAAAACTTTCATTAATTTCGATTGGCCTAAAATTTGTACCACATTAGTTTTTATCCCAGTAGAATACAAATTTTCCCGGACATTCAAAATCGAAAGAAAAACATTTTTGGCATAAAAAAATGTCTCTCTAATGCTACAGCAACTGTTGGAGCTGCTAGTGATGCGACTGTTGCTACTGCTTCTGTTACTGCTATATGGCTACTGCACTCTAAATGAATCGTGTAAACTGACACCAGAACTCATACTGTTCTCTTACTCCCACAGAGGCCAAAGTTGAATGTTAAAGGATATAATTCATTTTGTCTAGGCAACTAAGTGTTTTGGATAGTATAAACTGAACAGTTTGGTTATATGTATGTATGTGTATGCAACCAGAAGAACTGAAAAAGGATACGGAAATACAAGCTAGCAAGCAAGTCAATATATGTTAGTGATAGAACAGTAACAGGATATGCACTTTTTTTTTTATACAGTCAGTCATTCAGTCTGTCAGACAATTGGACAGACATTTACAACGAGTAACTGACTGTGGTTAATTATTTTTAGCGTATCCTAGGACTTGATGTTGCATCCTTTTTTTTTATCATTTTACAAAAATGGGGTGGTTGGCGAGAGGTGAAATTATGATTTTCCCAGGACACAAGATAAATATATATATCTCTTCCCCTTGAAATATCAAAGTTTGTGCCATGGCTTGTCTCTCACTCTTATCTTGAATGCACAAAAAAAAAAAAACATACAGAAAATACAATTTAATGATTGTTGTATTGCTGTGCAACCAAGGTAATAAATGTACTATAATAGCAAATATTAAAACTGGACAGGATATTTATAAAAAAATATATATGTTTATCCCTATAAGGATGGCAACATGATGATAACAGAAAATGTATGTTCAAGTTCAATGAATTGGAAAAATATAAGGATCCTCTCTTCATCATCATTGTAAATAATTGTAATTATGACATGAACAAAAAAAATTACATACACTGAAAAAAAAGACATAACTAAATTTAAGGAAAAAATGTCTTTGAAAATTTATCATGAATTTTCCTAAAATTTAGTTAAATTTAACTTAAAAATGAGAAATTTTCTTAACTATGAGGAAAAAAATTTAGTTCATTTACTTATAATTAGTTCATAGTTTTCTTTAAATGGATTTTTTAAATATTAGGAAAAAAATTCTTACTGCCAAAGAAATTTTCCACAAATCTAAGAATCGTATCTTTATTTTTAAGACACATTTCTTAAAAAACAATTTAGTTCAAGTTTAGTTAAAATTTACTAAAAAAAACATCATCGTATTTCCCTTCTTTGAATTGAGGAAGTGAACTTCTTCGAATTTAGTTAATGACTTCTGAGAATTTAGTAAATAACTTCTTTGAATTTAGTTAAAAATTCAAAATGGCGATATCTCGAAAACTAAGCGAGATAGAGCGAAACGGATGAAATTTTCAAAAGAAAGACTACAAAGAAAAATATGGAATAGCCTAGCTCTGCATATCTGTCGGGGTCTCAAGACCCTAATTTTAGATCTAAAATTTGAAATTCCCGAGATTTTATATATGCACATATCTCGGTAAATACTGCCAACACGAGAAAAGGTCCAACGGCATTTTTGTAGCTCTGGACTCGTAGAACACTTCCGCAAAATACCCAAAAGCCCTCCGATTAATAGTTTTTGAGTTATCCGGTTTTTAAAATTCTCAAGACCTTATCAGGCCCCTTATTACCGTATATCAAAAACTAAGCAAGGTAGAGCGAAACGGATACAAGTTTTGGGTCAAAATCTATGGGGACCCTTAAAGGACCCAACGGGGTCTCGAGTTAAATGGGGTCCGAACCCATGGGTCCAGGGTCTAGACCCAATCTATTTCTAAAATGTTAAGTATAATTTTTCCCATTTTCTAGTTAAAATTGGCTTAAAATTAAATAACTTTGTTTTCCTTATTTTTGGGAAAATTATGAACTAAAACCAAGAAAAAAAATCTTTGGGGCCAAATCATTCCCTCTTTTTCTCAAAATTGAGTTAATTTTCCCAGATTTTAGTTCACTTTTTTTTTGAGTGTACACAGACATATGTGTGTTATCAAATCAAGCATTGCAAATAAAGAAATAAATATAGATTTAAAAGAATTGATAGCATATTTTCAGGAGGAGATTAAAAATTTTAATTTAAAGTAGATGGAAGGCGAAAAAATATTTAAATGAATTTAAAATTTGTGTTTTTGTTAAAAGCAAATTCAATTTGGGTTAGAATTTAGTTAAGAAACTCCCTTTGGAAATTTAAAGCATATTTTTAGGTTTAACAAAATATTAAAGTATGCTTTAAGGCGAAATAAAATTAAAAAACGAAACTCAGTATGACAAATATAAAGCATATTTAACGGATTTAAAAATAAAATATGCTTTACAATGGCAAGTCAAAAAATAAAAACAGGATAATTTTTCGTGAAAACGCGAATTAATCTACAAAAATTTTAAGTTATAATTATAGTTATCCATTTCACAGATTTATTAAAAAACTAACATTAATGGACATTCAACACTTTTATATTCTGCAATATTTTTCCAAACTAAAGTATTCCGATTCTAAGACACACTGAAAAAAATTCAAAAACAGTTTTACTGACGATAAAATATCAATTTCATAAAATTTAAAGATAGTTTTCCTATGTACAAAGAAGATAAATTTTTTTTATGAAAAATAAATTAAGATCCTGTAACATTTTTCTATAAAAAAAAAACTCATATTCTAAGTAATTTTTTATACCAAAATTGTCACGTTCACATATAAGAACTTTTCATCATAAGAACTCAGCGTTGCCAGGTACTTTTTTCCGTTGTCCCCAAAAAATATCCCCAAAAATCCCCAAACAATAAAAAAATATGATTTTTTAATTAAACAAAAAAAAAATTTCTTCAAATTAAAAAAAAAATTATTTGTGGTAATTTTAAAAATTTATTTGATAGATTTAGCAATTTAAAAATCCCCAAACGCGTAAATAAACGTTTTTTTGGCAATGTTAATATACATTTACCGATAAATGCAATTTTTACTGAATGTGCATGTAATCTCGTACCAAGAAGTTGTTATCACTAAAATCGTTCCAAGAACACATATCGTTCCAAGAACACATTCACTAAAAAGTTTTTTTGTGGTTGTGACGGTGTTCGTAAACAGAATTCCGAACGATATGCCTGCGAGTTGAAGAACAGAAACTTTACGATAACGTACCGAACTAGGTTAGAAACAAAATAAAGTTCTTTTAGTGTTCTGTTTGCGAACTTTTGAGACATTTTTTAAATTTAAAATGGCGATATCTTGAAAACTAAGTAAGATAGAGCAAAACGGAGCACATTTTTGGTTCTTGGGATCACCATAGTATCGCTAGGCCTCTACACATGGGTGGACCCCATTGAATCCTTATATTGAATCTAAAAAAGTTAGCATTCCGGAAATTTTAAAAATGCAAATATCTCGCTAAATACTGCCGACACGACATAAAGTCTAAAAGCGGTCATGTACTACAAGACAAGATCCACAAAAATGCTTTTAGACTTTTCATCGTGTCGGCAGTATTTAGCGAGATATGTGCATTTTTAAATTTCCCGGAATGCTAACTTTTTTAGATTCAAAATAAGGACCCAATGAGGTCTACCCATGTGTAGAGGCCTAGCGATACTATGGGGATCCCAAGAACCAAAAATGTGCTCCGTTTAGCTCTATCTTGCTTAGTTTTCGAGATATCGCCATTTTAAATAAAAAAAAATGTCTCAAAAGTTCGCAAACAGAACACTAAAAGAACTTTATTTTGTTTCTAACCTAGTTCGGTACGTTATCGTAAAGTTTCTGTTCTTCAACTCGCAGGCATAACGTTCGGAATTCTGTTTGCGAACACCTTCACAACCACTAAAAAACTTTTTAGTGAATGTGTTCTTGGAACGGAACGTTAAATAACGTACTGTTTTTTTTCGAAAAACTTTCAGATTTTTTCTATGAAAAATTTCCGATTTCGAGATTTTTTTCCTTTGGAAAATTGTTTCTACCTTCTTTTCTTTTGTAGAAAATTTTCTTTTCTCTCTTTTTCTTTTTTTTCTGTTTTTTCTTTTTGAAATCTGAACTGAAATCCCCTTCCCCACACCCCTTGTACCCGCGCATGATTTGAACGATATCAGTTCATCGGTTCAAAAGTTATGAACGAAAATGTAAGGACACTTCGAAAAATTTGGTACATTCCACATAACCTTAAAATACAAAATGCTTTAAATCGGCTGCTGGTTGACAAATATAAACAGAATTGAACACCGAGAGGATTGAAACAAGTACACAAATTTTTTTTTTAACCCAAAAATTTTTTTGAGAAAATTTTTGCCTCCATAAAACTTTTTTCGGCTAAATTTTTTTTTCTCAAAACTTATTTCTTTTACCACTTTTTTCAAAAAAAAAAAATCTTTCGAAGAATTTTTTCAAAATTAATTTTTTTTACAAATATTTTTTTAAAATTTTTTTTCTGAAATATAAGGATTTCTGAATTTCACTAGATCTTTGCTTACCCGAGTAAAAAAGTGATATAATTATATATAATTTGATAAAATTATATCAAATTATATATAATTATATAAAATTATATAAAGAGGTTAAATTTTCCAAAAAATTGTATAAAATTATATATAATTTGATAAAATTATATATATATTTAGGATTTGGTGGATATAATTATATAAAATTATATCAAATTATATATAATTTTTATATAATATAATTATATAATTGTATCAAATTATATATAATTTGATATAATTTTATATAATTATATCCACAAAATCCTGGATATAATTATATATAATTTTATATAATTTTATCCAACTTTTTGGAAAATTTTAACTCTTTATATAATTTTATATAATTATATATAATTTGATATAATTTTATCAAATTATATATAATTTTATAAAAAGTTTTTTACTCAGGTAGTTACAGAGCATTTCTCAATTTAAATGGAGATATTCTAAATTTTCATCGGGCTTTTATGAACTAATCTTTGGCTTTTCTGAACTTTATTTATGTTTTTCTGAATTTCAAGAGAGGTTTTTCATTTTTAGGGAATTCCAATTGAAATTCTGAAAAGCGGGCATAAAAATTAAGTTATTCAGAATTCGAATTCGGTTTTATAAATAGGGTTTTAAGTGTGATTCTCTCAGTTTCGATTGAGCTTTTCTGAACTTTAATTTGGCTTTTTAGTTCTCAAATGTTTTCTTTGTTTCATTTAAGCTTTTTTCAATTTAAATGGCATTCTTCCAAATTTCATTTGGGGTTTTCTATATTTCAATAACAGCCTTACCATAGAAAAATAAAATATATTTAAAATCAGCTTTTAATTTTATTTCCATACAAATTGTTTTTGTTTTTAAAATCGACTTTCAAAAATGTATTGAAAATTTGAAATTTAAAATAAAACTTTTGTTAAAATAGACTTTTAGTTTTCTTGTGGTAAGGGCCTAAGACTTTTATAAACTTTTATTGGATAAAGAAGATGTAGAAAAATTTCTGGGAATCTAAGATTTTTTTGCTATAAAAGTTTTTTTTTATTATTACATGTTTTATGGTAAAATTTTTCATTTAAATTTTTTTTGCTTAGAAGGAGAGTCTCCCTGGTGTCATCCTCCGATATTCATGAAATTTAGATATGTTGTTCAGAGTGAAAATTTATTCGAGACGTATGTCTTTTCAGCGGCCTAAACTCAATTTAAGTGGGGAGGGTTCGAATTTGTATAGGGGGAAATTGACCTTTTTCAGTTTTTTACGATTTATGGCTATTTACTCAAAATTAGCATAGGCATATTTGATATCAGATTAAAGGTATATAAAAGACCTATCTCATGATGCTAACAACGGGCCAAAGAAGTAAATATTGTTCTGTTCGACTTATTAACAAAAATGTCCTAAAATTTTTGCATTTTACTCTATATGACGAAAAGTTGTGCATGTTTGGACACGTTCTTTGCACACTAAGATAGGTTTTTCAAAGAGCATTCATTTGGTATGTAACATGACTAGGTTTCTTTGTATAATATAGTAGATAAACGCAAGAAACTGATAATCACCCCTTAAATATGAATTTGAGCCGCTAAAAAAAATACGTGTCCTTTATTTTGCCCGCTCTACAAAATAAAATCAATTCCATAAAGATCGGCGGGTGACACCAGGGAGACCTTCCTTGTTAGTTAATAAATACGCAACAATTCAATAAGCAGTTCAAAATGTGTTGTGCACTGAAAAAAAAATTTACCATTTTTAAAGCATGTTGAACTTAATTTAAAAAAAGGAGTGTATGCGAGGGCTCCAAAGATATTAATACTTCTTCCAAGTATATTTTTTCCTAAAACATAGTAATGCATTTACTTAAATATATCTTAAAAGTAAGTAAAATTGTACTTAATATAAGTTTAATTGTTTTTATCCAGATGAAAAATATTTTTTTAAAATAAGTAAAAATTTCCTTAAACTTACGGATTCTGTTGACCCTATGGAGTTCCAATGTGAGGACCCTATGGGCCCACATATATGGGGTCCGCCCATGAGTATGTGCGTACACTATTATAGGGTCACTATTGATTTTGATCCAAAATTTTGGTCAGAATCGCTCTATCTTGCTTAGTTTTCGAGATATGGGAATGGGGTCTTGAGAAATTTGATCATGAAATAACTCGAAAACTATAACTCGGAGGGCTTTAAGGTCTTCAGCGGTCATATTCTACAAGTTAAGGTCTAAAAAACTGCCTTTAGAATTTTTTTCGTATCTGCAGTATTTGCAAAGTTATAGGCATTTGAAAAGTACGCGAAAATCGAAATTTGGATTTAAAGTTAGGGTCTCATGGGGTCTCCAGATGGGGCACTCAGATGGGGTCCCCAAAATACCTAAAGTATTTTTTCCTTTAGTTAAGTAAATTCTTTCTTAAACTGATGAAGATATGGATTGAAATATAGTCAATGAAATCAATAAAATAAGGACTACTTTTTTCTTAAATTAAAACAAAAATTTATTAAATTAAAGAAAATACGTTTTGGAATTAAAGATTAGTACTTATTTGATTCAAGGTCTTGAAAATGTCTATACTATTTTTAAGTAAGTTACGTACTTATTTATTTTTTTTTTCACACAATTTAAATTTTTTTCTTTTAAGTAAAACAAAATTTTTTAATAAAACCTTTTATTCTTAAATGCAATCAATTCGCCATAAATGTAAAGAATATTTAACTTAATTAAAAAAAAAACAAATTAAGGAAAACTTTTGTGCTTTTTTAAGTATTTGCATGTACTATCTTCAAGTTTATTTTCTTTGTTTTAAGTAAAACCACCTTATATTAAGATAAGTTGAAGTAAATTCAAAAAAATTTGCTTACATAAATTAATAACAGTGTTTATTTAATTTCAATATAGTTATTTTTTTCAGTGTGGTAATCCCATGCCAACAAATAAAAGCATATTTTTTAGGATTATCGCATAAATTTAAAATTAAAGTATGCTTTTAGGCGATATAGAAAAAAATTAAAATATGTTTAATACAGCATAAAACCATTGAAAATGGTTTTAAATGAACTTTAATAGCAATATAAAATAAAGCTAATAAAAATTCATAAAAATTAAAACAAAAGTTCAGTAGAGCATTTGAAAGTTTCGTTGCACTAGAGCGTGCAGTAGGGTGGTTAATTTTTACTAATTATTCTTTAAATTTGTTGGTCGAATTTCTTTCCAAAAAACCGGTACAATGTGTGGTAGAGCCTCACAAGGGCAAAATATTTGCAAAATATGAAATTGAATGAAAATTATCGGTTGTCCCTACGATGTGAAAATTAACAATATTTTTTAATTTTTTGTTAAAACAATTTTCAAAAACAAAATCTTTTAACGGTTTAATTGACAATATTAAATATTTTTCAATATAAAAACTTGAAATTGTAGAAAAATATAAAAAAAAAAATTAACAAAAAATATTTCCTGAAATCTCGTTACCAGAAATTCATCTTTAAATAGGTGTTTATCAATAAAATTAGATAATTTCATGGCATACTTACGGGCGTGAGCTTTTATTAAAAGATGCATAAACTTTAAATCCTTGATCATATCTTTGTTGTCAAAGAGTAAAATTAAAAAGTTTTAAATACTGATCCACCCTAATGTATACTTATAACTACCAATGTTTTAAAATCATAAAAGCTAAAATAAAACCAAATTAAAGCATACATTTGGGCCATATGAATTAAAATAGAACACATATTTCAAGAATTTCTATGTGCGGTTTACAATTGAAGCATACATTTGAGTGAAAAATAAAACCAAAGTATATATTTGGGGCCAAACCAAAAATATAGAAGTGTATTTATGTTAAGAGTATAATTAAATTAATGAAAAATTCCCTATAAATTCTCTATTGCAAACAATATACACTTTAGAGGTTATTTAACAATTTTAAAATTTTAAAGCATACATTTTGGGGGGAGGAAAAAAAATATTTTAAAAGCATACTTTTGCTTAGTTTAAAAAAATTTAAATTATACATTTACCTTCAAACTTACTTGACTTATAGTTAAAAAATAATTTATTTTGGAGAACATATTTCACTTCCTTAACTTAAAACATTTTTTATAGTGTTCTTTTTAAAGCATACTTCCACGTGGTGGAATTCCTCCAAATTTAAAGCATACTTTCTGCTGCTAAATTTAAAGTATACTTTTCAGTCATTGCATGTTTGCCTTTTTAAAGCATACTTAAAATATATATTTTTTTTTAATTTTTAATTATTTTATTTTAGTTGAAAACTATTTATTATTTTTTTGCCTTTATTAAACTTTCAACTTTTTTCAAAAAATAAAAACTTAAAATCAAGTACAAGCATTGTTTTGATTGTTTGTCATGTGAAATGAAAAATCCCTGAAAGTTTTCATTTTATGGCTTTTTAACATTTGTTTTTAATTAAAATTTATATGTATGTAGGTAAATTTACTATTGTAAACTCATACAGTCATTAACATACACTTTAATTAAAAAACAAAAAATAATAAGAGTAAAAATGATATGAAGCCCTTCTTCATATACTATTTATTAAGATAAACAAAAAAAAGTAGTAGTAAAGTAGTTTAACATAAATGTGCCAACATATTTAACTTTTCTACAGTTAATTTAAAAATGCACTTTAGAAAAATAAACTACTAAAGCAAATAAGGGCAATAATGTTTAAAAAGTTTTATTTTTTTTTTTAGGTTATGTGTTGCGTGAAAGTTTTTTGTTGCGGGAAGTATTTTTATATAAGTTTTTGTGAAAACAGTACTAAAATTACTTAAATTGTGCTATGAAAAGCTTTTAAATATTTTAAAAATGAGAATTTTAAAAAAAGGAAAGATATGGAAGCACTGGTAAATCAAATGTATGGAAACTTGAAAATATAAAACTTTAATATTCCTCAAATTATGCTATACAAGGGGCTTAACCCGCACACAGTGGTGGTAGCCTGTTTTTTTTTTCTTAAATAAGTACTTTTTTATAACAAAGTACATTTTCAGAAAAAAGTGCTATTTTAGAAAAAAAGTACTATTTTAGAAAAAAAATACTAATTTAGAAAAAAGTACTATTTTAAAAAATAGTACTATTTTCGAAAAAAGTACTATTTTAGGAAAAAAAGTACTATGTTAGAAAAAAAGTAGTTTTATAAAAAAGCACATTTTCAGAAAAAAGTGCTATTTTAGAAAAAAAGTACAATTTTAGAAAAAAAACACTAATTTAGAAAAAAGTACTATTTTAAAAAATAGTACTATTTTCAAAAAAAGTACTATTTTAAAAAAAAAGTACTATTTTAGAAAAAAAGTACTATGTTTAAAAAAAGTACTATTAAAAAAAAAACTTTTTATAAAAATGTACATTTTTATAAAAAAAGTTCCATTTTAGAAAAAAGTGATTTTTTAGAAAAAATTTATTTTTTTTATAAAAAAAGTATTATATAAAAAAAAGTATTATATGAAAAAAAGTTCATTTTAATACAAAAAAGTACTTTTTTATAAAAAAGAGCTTTTTTGTAATTTTTTTTTTCAAAAATGTACTTTTTTTTTCAAAAAAAAAAATACTTTTTTTTTATACCCTCCACTCAAGTGATAGAGGGCATATATAAGTTTGTCATTTCGTGTGCAACACCTCGAAATATTGGTCTAGGACCCCATAAAGTATATATATTCATGCTCCTCGGTCGATTTTAAGACGATCTAGCGATGTCCGTCCGTCTTTCTGTCTGTTGAAAACACGCTAACTTTTGAAAGACTTTACGGAGGCTCCTAAAGTTTGGCATATATATTTGCCATTTACCTGGTCAGGTTGGTATTGCAAATCAGCGAAATCGGTCCAGTGGTTCATAGTTATAAGCAAAAGAGTAAATTTCAGCAAGGGTTTTTCACGAATTTACGAGATAAAAAACACGCTAACTTTCAAACGACAACTCTGAAGGTACAGAAGCTTTGCATATATATTTGTCGTTGCCCTCGTCTCATTCCTATCGAGTTTCAACCAAATCGGTCCAGCGTTTCAAAAGTTTTTTGCAAAACCGTGAATTTCAGATTGGTTTCTCCTTAAATTCACGTGTTGAAAACCCCGAGCTTTAATAAAACAAGCTTTAAAAACATTGGTAAGCCACAAAATTACTTTACAAAGTATTTGTGTCACTCAGAAATATTTTACGCTCGAAATATAAATTTACACTCGAAAAAAATTTTACACTAAAAAAAAAACAATAGCAATTTTTTTTTATTTTTTTACAAAAATGTCAAAAAATCATAATTATTATTTATTTTCATATTAAAAAATTTACTATCCTTTAAAAATGGCATTGTGGAAGGTATCAACAGATTCGGTCAAGTCGAATTTATTTTTTCTACTTGTTTTAAATAGTGCTTCTAAAATTAAAAAAAAAAAAAAAACTGATAGTGAGCCGTTTTAAGGTATTAAGAGCCCTCAGTTATGTTTATAAAAAATACTATGTATTTATTTTAGAAAAATATTGCTATTTTAGAAAAGAAGTACTATTTTATAAAAATCTCATAAAGTATCATACATACCATTTTTTAAAAAAAAACCGAAATTAAAAAAAATGTCAACCTTTCTAGTGGGCTTAGTGAAAAAAATCTTAAAGTGCGACCCTTATAAGATAATTACAATTTAATATTTTGACCTTGAATTTTAAGGTCAAATTTATTTTTTTCAAAAAAAACACAAATGCCATTTTAAAGGCCATCAAAAATACTTTAAAAGTCCTTTTTAAAATTATAATTTTTGTTTCATCAAAATGTTAATTAAAATTCACCAAAATATGTTCTTTTCAAAAACATCAAAACTTTCCAACCCTGTAACTCTGCCAATATTTCATCAAAAAATTTTATATTTGTAATTTAGAATACCTATCATTAACCTACTATTTTACCAAAATTATACTTAAATTGGACAACATTTGTTTTTTGGTGTGGACCTTTGACGCGTTTTGCCCCATATATTGATCACTGATCCGTGATCGATTTTAAGACATTCCCCTGGAAGTTTGGCACGAATATATCTTAAAATCTTGGCCTGTTAGGTTCCGAAATGTGCGAAATCGGGCCAGGGAGAAAAAAGTCCCTCCCTTAAAAACTAATCATCCAATCTTTGAATAAACGCTAATTCTTATAGATTTGTTTGTACTTTTGCTAAGCAAATATAACATTTTTATGTCAGTAGCAGTTAAAAGTCCTTCAGTTGGGCCCAGGGGACTAAAAAATGTCATTTGTTTTGGTACGCCGCCTTTTGTGGGTGTGGATCAAAAAATTAATAAAAACATAATAAATGAATAAAAGAAAATTTATCGGGAAAAGAAAGGTGTCGCCACCGCCCCAGCCGAGCACCCCACGCGCCGGCATTTTTTTTGATTTTTTTACGTGTTGAAGGGTATAAAAAATTCGGCACAGTCGAATTCAACACTCTTACTTGTTTTTTTTATTTAATTTAAAACTATTGAAAGTTTTTTTTTCTGATTTTTACATTTTTCAACTAATTACATCCGTCTTAAAAACCAATTGTCACGATAGGATTTTTCATATTATTTTTGAAATTATTTGAAAACTTTTTTATAATGCATATATTTAGGCAAACAAAAAACATATATTATAGTTTAAAAATCTTTAAACTTTTTAAAGTTTTTTGCGCAATCAAATGAAAACAGTTTTCCCTAAACATTGAGTCGAATGTCGAAAATAATACATAATATAAATTTTGTCTTTAATCCTAAAAGTATGCACTACTTGTTTAACACAAAACATTGAAAACCATTTTATTTAGTCTTATGGTGTCAATTGGCCTTAAGCAGTGAAAGTAGACCAGAAAAAATGGCTTTAATTTAACCCTATTGTTTGGCCAAAATTGTTAACTTTTAAGGGTAGAAAGATAAAGTTTTCCCTATATTTTTTTCTTTTTTCATTCTCACTTTTATGCTTAATTAATTCAACAACGTAATTGTTGTTGATGCTGCTATAGCATCAACATTTACCTTTTTTTGCAGAGATTGCAATTGAAAACATATATTTGTATATGTGTTTAAGTTAATCGTTTAGTGATTTTTCCTAAGTTTTTTTGCAAAACTTGTGTAAATTTGTTGTTACTAAGTCATTTATCTTTCTATTTTTTTTTTTTTTGTTTTTGGGTTGTTTTTCTTCCATAAGGAAACTAGACAAATTGTATAGAAAACTTGACTTTTTTTTTGTCTTCAAAAACTTTCTCCTAAAAAATGCACAGATATTTTCAAATCTTAAGATTAACTGCTCTTTTATTTTGTGCATAGCTGCTAACTTCAAATATTATCAAAACTTTAGGCTATATTATAATGATGTCCTGTTTTTTTTTGTAACTTTTTCTTTGTAACTTATCAATTTAAGTTTTACTTTCAAGTCTATGTTGTCTACAATTTCGCATATAGATTTAAAGCATACCTTTAGGCTTTGCAAAAATACTTTGCAGCTTATTATTATTGTGTTAGTATTTACGTATTGCACATTATCTTTGTGTAACGAGTTTCAATTTTACCCGTCATTCAATCTTCTTTGAATTTAGCTTATGGCATTTAAATTTTGTGTTGCATTTTAGTTTTGCGTAATAAGAAATTTACAGTGTTAATTTTAAATTGCATGTTTCTGAAATATATTGCTGTATAGAAAAATTGTCTCAGAATCAAAGTCTTCTTCTATACAGAAAAAATATCTCAGAATCTAAGACTTTTTCTTTATAAAAAGAAATGTCTCAAAATCTAAGACTTTTTCTATATAAAAAGAATGTTTCAGAATCTGAGCATTTTTCTATAAAGAAAAAATGTCTCAGAATCTGAGAATTTTTCTATAAAAAAAAAATGTCTCAGAATCTGAGACTTTTTCTATATAGAAAAACTGTCTCAGAATCTGAAACTTTTTCTATATTGAAAAACTGTCTCAGAATCTGAGAATTCTTCTATATAGAAAAAATGTCTTTTTCTATATAAAAAAAAAACTGTTTCAGAATCTGAGACTTTGTTTCAGAATAATATTCTTCATAAATGGCGCCCAACGTGGGGCACATATAAAATTCATCACTTGGACTTTTTTTTCTGTTCAGTTCGTTGGAGTAAATTTATGTCTCAGATTCTGAAACTTTTGCTTTTTGTATAGAAAAAATGTTTCAGAATCTGAGAATTTTTCTATAGAAAAAATGTTTCAGAATCTGAGAATTTTTCTATACAGAAAAAATTTGTCTAAAAATTTAGACTTTTTCTATAAAGAAAAAATGTCTCAGAATCAGAGACTTTTTCTATATAAAAAAAATGAGATTTTTTCTATATAGAAAAATTTTCAACATAAATGGCGCCCTAAGTGGGGCAAATATAAAATTCATCATTTGGACATTTTTTTCTGTTCAGTTTATGGGAGTAAGTATATGTCTCAGATTCTGAAACTTTTTATTTTTTTCTTTTTCTATAAAAAAAATGTCTCATAATCTGTGACTTGTTATATACAGTAAAAATTTCTCAGAATCTGAGACTTTGTCTGAGACTTTCTCTATATAACAAAAAATTCTCAGAGAGACTTTTTGTATACAGAAAAAGTATCCCAGAATCAACTTTTTCTGAGAGTTTTTCTGAGACTTTTTCTATATAGAAAAACTGTCTCAGAATCTGAGACTTTTTCTATATAGAAAAACTGTCTCAGAATCTGAGACTTTTTCTATATAGAAAAACTGTCTCAGAATCTGAGACTTTTTCTATATAGAAAAACTGTCTCAGAATCTGAGACTTTTTCTATATAGAAAAACTGTCTCAGAATCTGAGACTTTTTCTATATAGAAAAACTGTCTCAGAATCTGAGACTTTTTCTATATAGAAAAACTGTCTCAGAATCTGAGACTTTTTCTATATAGAAAAACTGTCTCAGAATCTGAGACTTTTTCTATATAGAAAAACTGTCTCAGAATCTGAGACTTTTTCTATATAGAAAAACTGTCTCAGAATCTGAGACTTTTTCTATATAGAAACACTCTCTCAGAATCTGAGACTTTGTTTCAGAATTATGTAGAAAAATTTTTCTATGTGGAAAAGTCTCACATTCTGAGAAAAAATGTTCTACATAAATGGCGCCCAACGTAGGGTGCATATAAAATTCATCACTTGGACGTTTTTTTTGTTCAGTTTACTGGAGTAAACTGAACAAAAACAGTTTCTTTTTCTATAGAAAAAAGGTTTCAGAATCTGAGACTTTTTTATATAGAAAAAATGTCTCAGAATCTGAGACTTTTATTATATAGAAAATCTGTCATAGAATCTAAAGACTTTTTCTATATAGAAAAACTGTCTCAGAATCTGATACTTTGTTTTATGTAAAAAAAAATTTGCTATTTGGAAAAAGTCTTAAGATTCTGAGAAAAAATGTTCTACATAAACGGACCCCAACGTGGGGCACATATAAAATTCATCACTTGGACGTTTTTTTCTGTTCAGTTTATTGGAGAAAATTTATGTCTCTGAGACTTTTTCTATATAGAAAAAATGTCTCAGAATCTGAGACTTGCCAAAAATTTAGAAAAATATAGTTTTTTAAACAATTTCAATGCCTTTTTCATTTTCTTCATCTTCCTGCTTACAAATATCACATACCAGCAAATTCTAAATTTACCAAAGATTTCTGCATAACTGACTTTTTCAACATAGTATATGAGTATGAATCATAAAATATTCTGTCAACCATAGAAAACATACAAAAAAAACTTAAGTAGAGAACAAAACGCTACAATCCTTTACAAAATACTATCAAACTCTAACACATTCACCACCTTCAACAATTGGAAACCTATGTGAAATAGTTTCAAATGCCATTGTTAACAAAAACTACACAACCAGAAGATAAGCACAGAATTGTAAAAAAAGAATTGCAGAAGAAAACAAGAAAAATCTTTGATTTAAGAACATTTTTGTGTACCCTACACCAATGAAATAAGCAAAACTTCTGACGAAATAACCATGACTTTCACTACAACAAAAAAGTTTATTAAAAACTAACTTGTCTCAATTTAACAAAACTCTTAGTGTACCTTTAAGGACGTTTCTGTTATTTTTTTGCTGTGTATTTTGAATTTGAATTCAACTTTTGCTAAATACCAAGGTTGGTTACCGAAACGAATAACGGTAAGGGTAACGGTAACGGTATCTAATTTTTATTTATTTCGGTAAAGGTAACGGTAAGTGTTTTCAAATCGTTTCGGTAACGGTATATACCGGTACCGAACCAACCAAACCGGTACGTACCGGTATTATTAATTTAGTTAAAAATTAAAAAAAAAGATAGAACTGAAAGCTAAAAATATTTTATAGACCCAAAAACCAGTATATATTTGATATGATTATTATTTTTGTCATTTATTTTATGATAATTTGCAAATTATAAATATAAAATTATGTTAGCAATTTGATTTTATTTTTTGTTCGTTAAAATCCCTTAAAACAGGTAAAATTTTGAATACCGGTACAATACCGGTAACTTCTAATAATTATAACGGTAACGGTTAGCGGTATCGGTAACGGTAACGGTATTCGATTTGAAAGGGTTTTGAATCGGTAACGGTATAATAAGGGTAACGGTAACCAACCATGCTAAATACAAATTTTCCGTTTCGGAGTCTCATAAGATGATGTAACCCCGCAATATTTTTCAAAGTTTCATCAATTTTGGCTCTTGTCGCACATTTAAGGACGTTTCTGTAATTTTTTTCTATCACGATTTCGTTACTTTCTTTTGGAAAAGGATCAAAAATATATTACTTTAAATAAGAAAACACTTCCATCTTCAGAACGTTACAAACATAATGTCATATCCCTCCCTCATTTTTCATAACTATAGAGTATTACACAGTGCAACAAGGAATATTAGCCAAATGAAAGTATACCTAGCCAAGTATCTTAGACTATTTTTAGATAGGAAGTCGACATTCCAGGGAATTGCAAAGCCGATGAGCTTGCAAGACTGGGAACTACCTTACAGCCTAAAACCGAATTGGAATGTGTCGGTATGTCTCTAGAAACTTGCAAGCAATATCTGCGGCTTTGTTCCGCGACGGAGACTAATTAGAGATGGGCAAATGGATTCACGTGTGGTACAACACGACAGATTTGGCCTTCTCTTAATCAAAGCGCCCAAGTGAGCTGATATCGCTTCCAAGAGGAGATATTTAGCATTTGATCCATTAAGGCTCAAGGCGATGTCCCAAATTTTGTTGCACAGTGTTATCCACAAAATAAATAATAAAAAAATACAGGATATACGCATACTTTCATTGTTGGTAATTCCTGTTGTTTTGTTTCTACTCATGTTACGATTTCTTTCGATTTACTGCTTGAAATTCTATATGTGGAACCCAACCAAGGTGACTGTGTTTTTTTGTAACTGTAGTTTGCTAGTAATGATGTTGCCATGACATTTACCTTGCAAAACAATGTCGGGTTTTAAGTGTATCATCTTCTTCGAAAGGTATGAAATAAAAATTGTCTTGTTATTCGTGATTTTAACCTTATGTACTTTGTTAGGAGGTACTTTAAACAACAAATGCATTTTCTGGAAATCCTGTTTTTTTATCTTCTTACTTAATGGAAAATGACGATGGGTGGGTTGGTTTTTTTATGAAAAAAAAAAAAACTTTTAATAATCATAATGATGTGTAGTTTTTTTTGCCAAAGTGGAATTTATTGTAAGTTTTAAATTTATGAAATTTTTACAGATTTAAATAAAATAATTTAAAAATGTTTAGTTAATGGTTATCAACCGAGTTTACGACGAGCTTTTAACTATTTCTTAAGCTTTTAGTATCTTTTAAAGCTTTGGGAGGTCAATTGAGAACAGCTTTTCGTATTTAAATTCAGAAAACCAAAAAAAAAAAAATTAGAAAGACAAATTTTAGTACAGAAAACCTCTAAAAGCTTTGTAAAGCTCAATTTAAAAGCTTTTGGTATCTTTTAAGATCGAGGAATAGAAAAAGTATCAGATTCTGAAACATTTTTTGTAAAGAAAAAGTCTCAGATTCTGAAACATTTTTCGAATAGAAAAAGTCTTAGGTTCCTAGAATTTTTTAGCATAGAAAAAGTCTTAGATTCTGAGACATTTTTTTGTATAGAAAGTGTCTCAGATTCTGAGACATTTTTCGTATAGAAAATTTCTCAGATTCTGAGTTATTTTTCGTATAGAAACAATCTCAGATTTTGAGACAATTTTTGTATAGAAAAAGTCTCAGATTTTGAGACTTTTTTCGTATAGAAAAAGTCTCAGATTATGAGAAATTTTTCGTATAGAAAAACTTCTCATAATCTGTAATAAGTTTCCCTACTAGTCCCTGTCGTTAAACCAATTTAAGCTTCTTATGAAATTCCTTAGATATTGAATTTGGACATCCGACTAATCAAAAAGATCGTGCAGCTCCCTAGATCTCAGTGAAGCAAGTCTCTGACCAGAAAGTGCCCCGCAATGGCAGATGAAGTGTTTGATAGTGTCCAACTCCTTTTCATCCATGCAACTTCGGAAAAAGACGTTCGACGGCACATTTAACCGCTCTGAGTGCTTCCCTATAAGACAGTGTCTGGTAATTATAGCAACCACCGTCGAAATCTTTCCTTTCCATCTGGCGCAATTAGTGAATGAACCAACACACATTCCGTGTGTTGAAGGGCAGTTCCAGAATACACTCGACCTTTTTCTCACTTCGCACCCTAACAAGTAAGAAGTTGAAATTCTTGATACTCTCGGTAACTCGGATCATAGAATCATCTCTGCATCCTTTTCGTATTCCGAACTTCGTGGCGCTTCGAATACAGCAACGAAACGCTTAGTATTTATTTACGAAAAGGCTCGTTGGTCTGATCTCAATGATTTCTACAGGCAATTTAATTAGAAACTATGTTTCCTGAACGATAATGTCGATGCCGCTGCGAGAATGATTGAAAATGTGATAATGTTTGGAATGAAATCTTTTATTCCATCGAAGAATATTCCGGTTAAGTCAAGACATAAGTGTTGGTTTAACCAATCATGCAAAGTGTTGGTTTAACCAATCGTGCAAACTTTTTGGTCATTCGTTAAAAGAGTTAAGGATAATGCTAGTTCTTCTATTCCAACTCTTTTAATGGATGACCAAATATTCACGGACCCGGTTGATAAAGCCAACCTTTTGGCAGATTTATTTGCAAGGAACTCCATCTTGCAGGAAGGCAACCAACCACTGCCCGAACTAGAAAGGGTAGCTTATAATATGCCCAAAATGTTCTTTCGAGATCGTGCCGTCAAAAGGGTTCTTGCGAATCTCAACGTTAACAATTCTCCGGGGCCGGATGGCATACCACCACTGATACTGAAGCAGTGTTCTTCAACGCTTTCGCGTCCATTGGCACATCTTTTTAGTGCGTCATACCGCTTTGGTGTCTTTGCTAATGTTCAGCCAATCCCAAAAAAGGGTGCGGCCAATAACCCTGAAAATTACCGCCCAATTGCAATTTACTCTGCGCACTCGAAGGTGATAGAGAGCATGGTTAATTACCGTCTTGTAAATTATTTGGAGTCTAATTCACTTCTTAATGATCGGCAATATGGTTTCCGTAAAAGTGGTTCTACGGGAGACCTGATGGCGTTTCTATCGGAACGTTTGGGTCGATCCATTCACCGTTTTGGTGAGAGTAAGGTGGTTGCTCTTGATATTTCTAAGGCGTTTGACCGTGTGTGGCACGGCGCACTCGTGGCTAAGATGAATGCTTTTGGTGTTGGTAATGACTTCTCTCGATTTATATCGAGCTTTCTTAGGGATCGTACTATACGTGTTGTTATAGATGGGATCTCATCTAACGAATTTCAGTTGAACGCTGGGGTACCGCAAGGTTCTGTTCTTTCTCCCACTCTTTTCTTTACCTTTATACAGGACCTTTTGGGTCAGACTTTCAATCCTGTCTATTCTTTTGCAGATGACAGCAACATTTGTCATTCATTTTCTTTCGATCATAGGCCAAGGCCTATTGAGATTGGAGGCATGCGGCAATTTATGAATGACGCACTCAACCAAGACCTTCGGACAATCTCAGAGTGGGGTCGAGCGAATAATGTCGATTTTAATGCTCGCAAGACCCAATGTTGTATGTTAACCCACAGACGGGCTGTGGAGCCAACATTGTCATCTGTATCAATGGGTGGTGTCAATATCGAGGAGTCGGATACTCTTGATGTTCTGGGCATGCGAATACAGTGTGATGTTCATTGGAACAACCACGTTTTTCGAGTGTCAAAAGAAGAATTCAAGTGTCTTGGTTTTTTGAAACGGTGCAAGAATTACTTTACTTCATCCGATCTCCTCACTATTTATACCACCTATATCCGTCCGAAAATGGAATACAACACCCATATATGGGCAGGTGCTTCAAAGTCTATTTTGGAGCTCTTGGACCGTGTCCAAAAGAGTGCGTTGAGGCTCATCAACGACAGTAGGGTATCCAACTCTATTGATTCATTGGAGCATCGTCGGAATGTGGGTTGTGTGACTCTGTTTTATCGATATTATAATGGAAAGTGTTCTAATGAAATAAGCGAACTCATTCCTGCAACCCGAGTTTTCGTTCGTAACACTCGCTTAACTAGTAGCACATCCGTTTGTGATCGATTGGCCGGTGGACCGCACAACCCATTACAGAGAAAATTCGTTCTTTAGTCGAACTATACGCATGTGGAATAACCTGCCAGCAGATATCCTGACACTTTTAACATAAACAAGCCTAAATCAAATGTCCATAGACACTACTTACTTTTTCCTCCTTTCCTAAACCTAACTTATTTCCGTCAACACAATGTTTTGCATCAGTAGGAGACATCCCCTGAGTGTTGGTCGAATATAAAAATAAAAAAACCCTTGCAAAATTACAAGAAAAGTTTGTAACTTTTTTTTTTGCTACCTCGTATTTGACCAGAATTCCTTGTTATTTTACAAGCTTTTTAGCAATGTCCGTCCGTCTGTCCATGTAACGATGAAAACACGATATTGAAATTGGAAAAAATCGGTCTTGACCTAGCCCCAATAAAAGTAACCGTGATATTATAGGTATCCTTTTGAAATTTCTTACATAAACGTATTTTGTATTCACAAATCAGCATTCCAAATTTCAAAGGACTGGTATCATTTCTATTTGTAGCCTCGCATACAAACCACCCTCCCGATATTCACATAAATCTCTCGAAATTCATGAAAACTGGAAATATTGGACTAAAACTTTCTTCGTACGTGTTAGACGTGTACTTTATTAATCTAATCAAATCTGATTATATATAGACCATTTTTTGACTTGACCCCCATATAAAAATTACGCCCGATTTTCACTAAAATAAGCCACAAAAATAAGACTTTTTCACTCAAAATTTAGTTTAAGGGTATTTTCCACACTAATTAAAGAGCTGAAGAAATATCAATCGGTCCATGTTTGGACCCGGACCCATTTCCAGCAAACACTGGTGTAGGGTATTATACTACCGGTCTTGACCGACTTTAACTATCTTACTTGTTTTAAATTACTTTGTGCTCATTTCAAATTCTGCATTTATATACTTTCAAAATTTCCTGTCATCCTCATTTTACAATTCATAGATAATAAAAAATCCATAAAACTCAACCTTGACCATAATTTTCCATATTTAACAAACAATACTTGTATGCAACTTTTGTGCATACATAAAATCCATACATTATTTTGTAATTATCAGAATTTATTTTTGCATTTGCAAGAATAATTCTGAACTCATCATTATAATCATCACTATTGTATGATGATGAGCCATCGGTTGTCATAAGGTCAATTATTAACTACTGCACAGTAGGGCGTACCGTCAAACCTGAACTTTCGAATTTTGTGTTGTAATGTCTGCGAAGAATTGCCACGGAATAGCAGGTTGTAGGCAAATTTATGAAAAAACAAGTAAGAAAGTTATAGTCGGTCAAGACCGAACATATAATACCCTACACCAGTGTTTTCCGGAAAATGGGTCCCAAGTCCAAACATGGACCGATTGGATCTGTCTTTTGTTAGATCTTTATTAAGTGTAGAAAACACACACAGATCAAATTTTAGTGGAATTGACTAATTTTTTGTCAATAGTCCGATTTAACTGAATATCGGTCGAAATTTTTTTATGGGGGGACTAAGTCCAAAAATGGTCCAATTATATTGCGATTTGATTAGGTTACTAAAGTTCACGTTTAACACATAAAAATAAAATTTTTATCAAATATTTCCATTTTTATGAATTTTGAGGGAATTGTGTGAATATCGGGAGGGTGGTTTGTATGGGGACTACTAGAAGGACTGACCCGATTTCTTTGAAATTTAGAATGGTGATTCGTGCATACAAAATTTGATTACCTACTAAATTTCAAAGCGATATCTATTATAATACGGTTATTAGAGTCATTTAAGCCGAATCCTAAGGGGGCGTTTGTATGGGGGCTAGGGGTTAACATGGCCCGATTTTCTCCAATTTCAATAGGCTTCGTCCTTGGTCCAAAAGATGCTTAAATTTCAAATTTCAAGTCAATTGATTGAAAATTGCGACCTGTATCGTGCTTAAACCGATAGATGGACAGACGGACGGACAGACGGACGGACGGACGGACATCGCTAAATCGACTCAAAAAGTAATTCTAAGTCGATCGGTATACTTGAAGGTAGGTCTAGGACCAATGTTTCGGGTAGTTACAAACATCAGCACAAACTCATTATACCCTGTACCACAGAGTTGTGTAGGGTATAATTAAAAATTTTCGACCAAAACTCATGTAGGAGTTTTTAAACAAAATCCGGCTCAAAAATTGGGAATTTTTGGGTACTTTATGGAAAAAAATATTAAAAAAAATTCCAAACACATAAACATTATTATACCCTACACCACTCTGTGGTACAGGGTATATTGAGTTTGTGCTGATGTTTGTAACTACCCGAAATATTGATCCTAGACCTACCTTCAAGTATACCGATCGACTCAGAATAACTTTTTGAGTCGATTTAGCGATGTCCGTCCGTCCGTCCGTCTGTCCGTCCGTCCGTCCGTCCGTCTGTCCATCTATCGGTTTAAGCACGATACAGGTCGCAATTTTAAATCAATTGACCTGAAATTTGAAACTTAAGCATCTTTTGGCCCAAGGACGAAGCCTATTGAAATTGGAGAAAATCGGTCCATGTTAAGACCTAGCCCCCATACAAACGCCCCCTTTGGATTCGGCTTTAATGACTCTAATAACCGTATTATAATAGATATCGCTTTGAAATTCAGCAAGTGATCAAAATTTGTATGCACAAATCACCATTCCAAATTTCAAAGGAATCGGGTCAGTCCTTCTGGTAGTCCCCATACAAACCACCTTCCCGATATTCACATAATTCCCTCAAAATTCATAAAAATGGAAATATTTGATAAAAAAAATATTTTTAGGTGCTAAACGTGTACTTTAGCAACCTTATCAAATCGGAATATAATTGGACCATTTTTGGACTTAGTCCCCCATATAAAAATTTCGACCGATATTCAGTTATATTGTTCTATTGACAAAAAAAATAAACCAATTCCACTTTAAATTGATCTGTGTTTGTTTTTTACACTAAATAAAGATCTAACAAAAGACAGATACAATCGGTCCATGTTTGGACTTGGGACCCATTTTCCGGAAAACACTGGTGTAGGGTATCATATGGTCGGTCTTGACCGACTATAACTTTCTTACTTGTTTTTTATCTAAATTGGTTGGAAAAGTTGGAAAATGTTAAGTATTTAAAATATATTAAAAAAATGTTAAACCGCGATTTTTGGACCAAAAATGCTGGTAAGCATCTGTGGCCCAAAATCGTGTTTTTATGTTTTTTTTTTTATATTTTTCACATAACATACTTCACGTTTTCCAACTTTTGAGATCATCTGCGAACCAAAATCGCCATTTTGGAATTTTTTAAACATAATAATAATTTTTGGTATTACGAAACGAAATTCTAAAGTTTAGATTTGACGGGACGCCCTACTGCACAGCGAATATTTTTTCTCTGTCCGTATGTTCATTTTACAAATACAAAAAAAAAACAGCTTCAATACAATTCAATTTCATTGTTAGGTGAATGCAACATGTCAGTTGCCAACACACAACAATCAAGTGCCAACAAATGGATAACCCGACAGGGTTGTAGGTGGGTTAATGTTGGAAAAGCGAAAATCTTCCTAAAGTTCGTTAATAGGAGTCACAAAATCAAAACATATATTCACAAAATTTCAATTGGGCATTTCAAGATTTCAACTAAGCTTTTATAAATTTTAATAGAGCTTTTTTTTAATTTTTATTGAAATTTGAATTTCAGTGGAGCTTTTCTGAACTTTTGAAATTTTATTAAACTTTTCTTAATTTCAACTGTTTTTTAATTCTAAAGAAATCTGGAATGGTCAGTTCGGGGAACTTCCTTATAAGATTACCGGAAAACCCAACGATATATCTTTTTTGTGGGTGGCAGATTTGAGTTCAGGGGGTTAAAATACATTTAGATTTCTTAGTCTGGTTTCTGGGTCAAAATTTTTTTGGGGCTGTGTTATTGATAACATCCTATTTTTTCTGACATCCATTCCAAATGTTCCCTCTAAAAACACAAAAAAAAATTCGAATACCCCTCTGCTATATCATATACTGGTAATGAAATAACAATTAATTTATGTGGTTTTTGAGGTTAAGGGAAAATTAAATAGTATAAATATGTTTACATTTACATATTCATGCAAAAAAAAAATATTGCAAATAACTTAAATCGGTTTTCAACACTAAGCATTTTAAAATAAGTAATTAGTTTTTTGAGTAAAAAATTCAGACTTTGGTCAACCACAAATCATCAGTTGAGTAAATTTAAGTGGTAATGCTAAATTAAAAGCAGTTCGAAAACTCGATTGGAATTGAGAAATCTCAATTGAAATAAGCCATTATTAAGTTTCCAATGAAGAAAGGAACGTGGGAAGTCGTCTATGCCTTAGCATTTTTTCTGGTGAGGGACCTAACCTCCAGTGAAGGTCAGGTTAGGTTGTATGTGGCTGCTGACGTTTTACTTCAGCCAGGCGCGGATCCAGGAATTTCATTTGGGGGGGAGATTTTTTTTTTACACAAAAAAATTTTAGGCAGTCGGAAGCAAAAAAGTTTGCTTGGAAGGGCGGCGGGGGGGGGGGGGGGGGTGTGGCTGTGTGTTTTTTTATTGTTAATATTAAGTAACAAACTGAAAACCAAAAAAAAAATATTTTTTTTAATGTATGCAAAAAAAATACATAAAAACTTCAAAAGAATTTAGAATAAAGTTCTTCAATTCTCAGATCGTAGTGTCTGTAGAAGAACTCTCAGATTCAAAACTTTGAATCTATGATTTCTTAGACTCTTTTCTATAGAAATAACACAGGCAAAAAATTTTTAACGCACAAACCAGAGTATACTTTTCTAAGCATTTGACTTTTTAGACTACACATCAGGTTTTATTATAAATAAAGGTGTATTCGTGCACTTACGGTCAAAAATAAAACATTGGAAAATTACAAGAAAAGTTTGTAACTTTTTTTTTTTGTTACCTCCTATTTGACAAGAATTCCTTGTTATTTTACAAACTTTTTACCAATAGTTTTGTAATTTTACAAGCTTTTTACCAAAAAAATAGTAAATTTAAAATTTTTTCGACGCGATAAAACTAACAAGGAGGTTTTCGTGATTTTACTAGATTTTTTGCTACCTCCTATTTTACGAGAATTCCTTGTAAAAATTACGACCTTTTTTTTTGTAATTTTACAAGATTTTTATCAATAAAATTGAAAATTTACAACTTTTTTGACTTAATAAAACTTATAAGAAATTCTCGTAAATTTACTACACTCAAAAAAATACGTTAGTAGATTTACTAATTTTTTTTTTGCTAACGCTAGTTAGCTAACTTTTAGCAAATTTTTAGTTGAGATTAGCATGTTAGCAAAAAATTCTTGTAAACTTCATTTAGCACATTAGCAATTTTAAACAAACTTTGAACTAATTTCTTTTGCTAAATTTGAAATTGATTTGACTACATTTTTACAAGATTTTTTGCTAATATTAGCAAAATAAATGGTAAATTTTTTTTTATTTTCAGAAAACTTAAAATGGCGCTATCTCGGAAACTAAGCCAGATAGAGCAAAATGGAGGCCAGTTTTGGTTCTTAGAATCTCCATAGTATCGCCGGTCCTCTTCACATGTGTGGTCCCTAATGGGCCCTAACTTTGGATCCAAAAAAGTTAGCATTCCCGAAAATTTTAAAATGCTCATATCTCGGTAAATATTGCCGATACAACAAAAAGTCCAAAAGCGTTTTTGTAGCTCTCAACACGTAGAACAAGCTTTCCGAGTAATATTTTTGAAGTTATCGAGTTTTTTAATTCTCAAGACCCCATTGGTCCCCTATAATCACGTATCTCAAAAACTAAGCAAGGTTGAGCGAAACGGACACAAATTTTGGATCAAAAACTATGACGATTTTTAAGGAACCCAACTAGGTCTAGGCCCATCGGGGTCTGGACCTATCGGGTCCGAACCCAATGGGGTCCTCAGATGTGTAAAACTAAGTTAAAAAAAAAATGTTTAGTTAACTAATTATTGGCAAAACATTTTTGCTAACTTTAGCAAAAAAATTGTGGGTTCAAAATCAGCAAATTTTCTTGTAGATTTACAAGCTTTTTTTGCTAACATTACAGTTTTTTTTTTTGAGTGTAGATATTTTTAGTAAAAAATCTGGGAATTTGTAAAATTGCAAGAAAAACTGTAAAATAACAAAAAAAAAATTTAAATTTCGATCGAAAATTATTTGTTAAAAAAACAAGGAAAACTGTCAAATATTGGTAAAATGGGATTCAAGACTTTTTCTAGTAATTTGACAATGTTTTTTTTTTGAGCGTATAACGTCTTGAGTATGGCGAAAACAGGGGTTTTTTTAACTTTAAGCGAAAATGTCTCAAAAACCTGATGTGATGGAAAAATTCTGAGTACATATTCGGATTCAGCGCAACTGAAAAGCGTACTTTTGTTTCGGTGTTCCGCCTTTTTCAAATTTTGTCGGCCTGTGTAATCTGAAATTCTGAGACATTATTTCTATAAATTATTTTCCAAATTCTGATTTACTTTTCTTATAAAAAATCTCTAATATAATTCTCATATTTTAAAATATTTCTCAGATTCTAAGAACATTTTTTCTTATACAAAAATCCTCAGATCCAGAAACATGTTTCGGAAAAGAAAACTATCAGATTCTTATAAATTATCAGTTTCTGGAACATTTTATTAAGAAATTTTTATACACTTTTCTAAAAATAAAATCTTAAATTTTATAGTAGTGCCATTTTTGATAGAAAAATTTTACGGTTTTTTTGCCATCTAATGCTTTATAAGGCAGTTTCTTAGATTCTGAAACATTTTTCATATAGAAAAATTATTAGGTTCTAGACATTTTTCAAAGGAAAATCCTTAGTCACTATTTAAAATAATATTCAGAGACACATTTCCTATAGAATTCTCAGTTGCTGCGGGATTTTTTCTATAGAATTTAATTTGAGGTATTTTTTTAATAAAAAAAAATTCTTATCTGAATTCAGATACTTAAGTATTAAAATATTTTCTTAAGATAAAGTCTGGAATTCTGAGAAACTTTTCTATAAAAAATATTTGAGATAATACCTTTGCATAAGAAAATGATAAGGAAAGTTATTTGGTTGGAAAATGTACACGACTCTATTGTCATTTAAGTTCTTCATATGAAATTTCTTTAATTCTGAAACATTTAATCCTAAGGATTTTTTTTGCATGTCCTGGCAATCCTTAAAAAGTGTATCCTTGAAGTCCTTAAAGTGTTACAAACAAATACCAACCATAGTTCGTCAAGTATTGCAAGTCTCATGAAAATGTAGTCAAAATCTGCTGCAAAATAACACATTTTTATTCAAATTTCAATACATTTTTTTGGATATTCGCCCTTTTTCCATTTAAGCAAAAAATTGAAGTCCAATTTTTGGCAAGTTCTCTTTCGAATACCTTACTAAAATTTTGTATATAGGTAGATGTGACTTAAACCTTTAAGCTAATACCAAAAAGTTGACAAAAATATTATTTTTTAACCGTTTCCTGCGTTTTTATTGCCCCCTGTAAAATTCTACAAATGGTCTATTCGTCTTTATTCGCATGAACTATTCAACTGTATACCGTCTTTTCCCAGCAAAAATTGACATTACTAGTAATGGGTTTTGTAATCCGAAACAGATGTTAATAAGTAGTTACTTATTGAATGAAACACTAATTATTTTAACAAGGGTGTGAGACAAAAATAACTAGTGAAGAGTATGGAGATAAATAAGTAGTTACTGACTCGGATTACTAATAAGGAGTAAAAACCCATTACCAATAGGAAGTAAAGTAATTAGTTAATTAAAACATTTAAAATTTAACTTGTTTTTACTAAAACTTAAAAAATACGTAATTTTTATTAAGTTTTTAATTACTTTTTAAGTTAATTGATGTGTAAAGGTTAAAAACTGCAAGTGCAAGGAGATATTACTTAGAAGTGCTTTGTTAACATATTACTAAAAAGTTGTTACTTTTGGGCTTAAAATAATGTTAATGGTAATAGGTACTCATTATAAATAATGTGCTTGGTAATGATTAATTTTCACAACTAATTACCATGTTTTTGCTGGGATGTAGTAGTTTTTACTACATTTTGTAGCTGAAAATCAATAGTTAAAAACAACAACATGTTCAGTTGTTTTTACCGTAATATGTAGTGGACGCCTTTTCAACAACAATATGTAGTCAAAACAACTGTCTTTTATAGTAGATTTTACCGACATACTTTTTTGAGTGTATGAATAAATCATAACATGTTAAATTTAAAATTTTTTTCATAAATACGATGAAAAATTCAAAAATGTAATGAAAAAGTTCATAATTTGTATATACTTGTTCATAAATACTATGAATTTCGTTCATTGGCAAATATTTTTTTTTTCTGTGTATGAAACTCCTTAGATATTGAATTTTGACATCCTACAAATCAGAAAAATCGTGCAGCTCCCTAGTTCCTAATAAAGCAAGTCTCTGACCAGAAAGTGCTGGGTAATGAAATAAAGTGTTTGATAGTTTCCAACTCCTTCTCATCCATGCAACTCCGGAAAAATTCATTTGACGGCACATATAACCGCTATGCGTGCTACCCTATAAGACAGTGTCCGGTAATTATAACAACCACCGTCAAAATCTACCCTCTTGGAAGCAATATTAGCTCACTTGTGCACTTCTGATTTGGAGAAGGTCAAAACTGTCGTGTTGTCTCACACGTCCATCCATTTGCCCATCTCTGCTTAGTCTCCATCGCGGAACAAAGCATACCAACACATTCCAATTCTGTTGGAACCTGTAAGGTAGTTGCCAGTATTGCAAGTTCATCGGCTTTGCATTTCCCTGGTATGTCTCTGTAGCCTGGGACCTATACGAGACGTATGTCAAACTGCTTGGCTATCTCATTTAAAAACGGCACAGAAAAAAATAAAATAAAAATTTAATTAAAAAATTCGTAGATTTAATTAAAAACTTAGTACAATAAATTAAAAAATTTAATTAAAATTAATTAAAAAAAATAAACAAAGTTTTAATTATATAAATTAAAAATTTAATTAAAAAAATTTTTAAAAACAATTAAATTTTTTTTTAATTCTATAAATATAATTCTATAAATTAAAAAAAAAATTAAAAACAATACATTTTTTTTAAATAAATAATTTAAAAAAACACTTTTTTTAAATAAAATAGTATAAAAAAAATGTTTCTTCAAACTTTATCAAATATATTTATGCCGTAAAGACAAAGTCACTAAGACAATTTTATAAAGTTGATTATAAACCTTTTATATACATACACATAAAACTATAAACAAAATGAGAATTCAAAAAACTATATGAGAAATAAAAAAAAACTTTCAGCAATTTGTTTATACTTACGTATTGTTTTTGCATGAAATACAATGCAAGAAACACACTACTCGCGCACACACGAAAAACAAAACAAAACAAAAAAAATTAAGTGAAGCTAAAAATTTAATTAAACAATTAATTATATTAATTAAATATTTAATTAATTTTAAATTTAAAAACAATTAAAATGTTAATTAAAATAAAGTTAAAAATTTAATTAAACAATTAATTATATTAATTAAAAATTTAATTAATATTAAATTAAAAAACAATTAAAGTTTTAATTAAAATAAAATATATGATATTATTTTCTGTGGGTTGGAAGTTAAAGGCAAATCTTGTTTTCAGAAGCATCTCTGCCTGGTAAACACTGCAATGATCTGGCAATCTTCGAGCCGGGCTCACTCCAAGCTCCTCCGAATAGACTCTAAAACCCACTTGTTCGTGCAGCCTCGATCCATTTGTGTAAAAATTTATGGAGGCTCCACTAGCCGAAATGTCCCTTATCCAAGACTCCCTGGATGGTATTATAGTGGTAAAGTGGCGCTTAAAAGGGCTCATAGAGGGGGCACAGTCCATATTTAGTGGTATTGTTATTTTCTTCTAGATATGGCCACAATTCGCGCACCTCCATTGCAGCGTGCTATTAAGTCGAATTGGCGATGTAGCCGCATACTGCCTACCCAATATGTCCAATGGTATAAGGTGATGGATGATTTCTACTGCAGCCGTAGGTGAAGTATAAAAAGCACCAGTGATGCACATCGACTCCATTCTTTGAACCTTCGTGATAAAGACACAGTTCCCTTTTGTCTCTAAAGCAGGACACAATACAATGATTTCATACTGCAGAATTGGACGCACCACTGCTGTATAAATCCAATAAATAGCTAATGCCCCATCGTTTTTCAATGGGTCTTTCACAGGAATATAAAGCAACCCGAGTAAAAATGTTTAGATATATTCTTTTATATCACAGATTTGAAAGAGATTTGAAAGATCAGTATTGTTCCGAGTAAAATCGGTACTGATCCGAGATTTGAAAGATCAGTATTGATCTGAAAAATGAATCACTAAGATTAGATCAGTATTTATCGGACGGATACAATGTCATCCAGAAAATGGATTTTTATAATCCCAGTCGGCAAAAAATCACACCTGACACACTGCTGACTGCTTTTAAAAAATTGCTGACATCTTCATACAATTTTTTAAAATGTCATGAATGGCGTGTCAGCAGTTGGTCAGCGGTTGTTTAAACGAATTTTTGGTGGCCACCGATACTGGTGGACACTGCTGATCAACTGCTGACATGTCATTGAAGCCATTTTAAAAAAATTTATGAAGATGTCAGCAATTTTTTAAAAGCAGTCAGCAGTGTGTCAGGTGCGATTATTTTGCCAACTAGGATTAGATAAACCCATTTCTCGGATGAAATTGTATCCGTCCGATCAAAACTGATCTAACCTTGGCGATCCATTTTCGGATCAGTACTGATCCTTCACATTTTTACTTGGGAATCGTTGCTTTTCTCACTCATTCCTCAATATTACGCCTGAAATTCAACCTCCTAACTAGAAATGGTTAGGTTAGGTTGTAAGTGGCTGCTGACGTTTTACGTCAACACACGTAGACTCTGAGGTCCATTGTGATACCACGGGATCGTAATAGGTTTCCCTACTAGTCCCTGTCGTTAAACCAGTTTGAGCTTCTTATGAAACTCCTTAGATGTTGAATTTTGACATCCGACAAATCTGAAAGATCGTACAGCTCCCTAGATCCCAGTGAAGCAAGTCGCTGACCAGAAAGTGCCGGGCAATGGCAAATAAAGTGTTCGATAGTTTCCAACTCCTCTTCATCCATGCAACTTCGGCAAAAGTCATTCGACGGCACATTTAACCGCTCTGCGTGCTTCCCTATAAGACAGTGTCCGGTAATTATAGAAACCACCGTTGAAATCTCTCCTCTTGGAAGCGATATCAGCTCACTTGTGCGCCCCTGATTAAGAGAAGGCCAAATCAGTCGTGTTGTCTCACACGTCCATCCATTTGCCCATCTTTGATTAGTCTCCGTCGCAGAACAAAGCCGTAGGTTTTGCTTGCAAGTTTCTAGAGGCGTACCAACACATTCCAATTCTGTTGGAACCTGTAAGGTAGTTCCTAGTCTTGCAAGCTCATCGGCTTTGCAATTCCCTGGAATGTCTCTGTGCCCTGGGACCCATATGAGTCGTATGTTAAACTGCTTGGCCATCTCATTTAAAGACGTGCGGCAGTTAAGGGCAGATCTTGTTTTCAGAAACATTGAATCCAGGGACTTGACCGCGGCTTGACTGTCAGTATAGATGTTGACTGCGGTTGTAGACAAGACATTGCAGCTCAACCAGTCAGCCACTTCTTTTATTGCCAGCATCTCTGCCTGGTAAACACTGCAATGATCTGGCAATCTACGAGCCAGGCTCAACCCAAGCTCTTCCGAATAGACTCCAAAGCCCACTTGTTCGTGCAGCCTCGATCCATCTGTGTAAAAATTTATGGTAGCTCCACTACCCGGAGTATCCCCCATCCAAGACTCCCTGGATGGTATCATAGTGGTAAAGTGGCGCTCAAAGAGGCTCAAAGAGGGAGCACAGTCCACATTTTGTGGTATTGTTATCTTTTTCAAGATTGCGCTATGGCCACAATCACTGCTCCTCCATTGCAGCGTGCTATTAAGTCGAATTGCCGACGCAGCCGCATACTGCCTACCCAATATGTCCAAGGGTATCAGGTGAAGGAGGATTTCTAATGCAGCCGTAGGTGTAGTACGAAGAGCACCAGTGATGCACATTGACGCCATTCTCTGTACCTTCGTGATAAAGACAAAGTTCGCTTTTGTTTCCAAAGCAGGCCACCAGACAATGATTCCATACAGCAAAATTGGACGCACCACTGCTGTATAGATCCAATGAACGACTTGAGGGCTAAAACCCCATCGTTTTCCAATGGCCCTTTTACAGGAATACAAAGCAATCGTTGCTTTTCTCACCCGTTCCTCAATATTACGCCTGAAATTCAGCTTCCTATCTAGAAATACTCCAAGATACTTGGCTCCATCTGAGAAGGTGATTTCAGTACCGTCCAGAGAAATAGGATCAAAAGCAGGAATCTTATTTTTCCTTGTAAACAAAACAAGCTCTGTTTTACTAGGATTAACTCCTAGGCCACAGTCTCTTGCCCATTTAGACAGATCTTTCAGAGAACCCTGAAGAATGTCCCGCAATGTTGGCAGATGCTTCCCCTTTACCGCTATCGCGACATCGTCAGCATATGCGATAACATGACAACCACGTGCTTCTAGAGATAGTAGCATTGAATTCAGTGCCAGGTTCCAAAGAAGCGGCGAAAGAACACCTCCTTGTGGTGTGCCCCTATTGACAAATCGAGATATGACGGACGCTCCCAATTCAGACGTTATACGTCTATTGGCAAGTAGGTTTTCCACCATTAAAACGATTTCACGCTTTACTCCCAGACCAGACAATGCCAATATTATCGATTCTGGAATGACATTATTAAAAGCCCCCTCAATATCAAGAAAGGCCACCATAGTGTACTCCTTTACCGAAAGCGATCTCTCGATGGTACCAACGAGCTCATGAAGAGCTGTTTCCGTTGATCGTCCCTTGCTGTATGCATGTTGCTTTGTCGAAAGCAACCTCGGGTCAATCACTCTACGCAAATATGAGTCTATCATTCGTTCCATTGTCTTTAACAAAAAAGAAGACAGACTAATTGGTCTGAAATCCTTCGGAGCTGTGTGGGAACTTTTCCCAGCCTTCGGGATAAATACGACTCTGGTATCCCTCCATTTTAAAGGAATATACGACCAGTTGATGCATGCTGTGTATAGATTATACAGCAACGGGGCTATATAGTCCAACACTTGCTGCAACTCAGCCGGGATTATACCATCAGGTCCCGGAGATTTATAGGGCCTGAAGCTTTTTATCGCCCAGATTAATGTTGGCATATTTATTATTTCCGAAGCAATTTCGGATGCTTGGGCGTCAGAACGTTCCAAAGCTTGAAACGGCGTCATGGAATTGCCCGGAAAATGCGTGTTTAAAAGGAGATCCAGCGACTCTCCACTGGAGGAAGACCACACCCCATTAGGATCTTTCAGGTATCCTAGGGTGCAAGGAGAAGAAGCCAGAACCTTGCGCAGCCTGGATGCCTCAGAAACGTCTTCTATGTTTCCACAGAAGTTTTTCCAAGAATCACATTTGGCATTTCTGATCATCTTTTTATAATTCTTAAGTTGCAGCCTGTATGCAGACCAGTCCTCGTCCGCTCTTGAAAATTTAGCCTTATTAAAGAGCTTTCTGCAGGAATCTCTGCTCGTCTGCAACTCATTTGACCACCAAGGTGGCTTTTTTTTCCCTCTAGGCTTTGCAGAAGGGCAAGACGCATCCAGGCACCTATTACAAACATTTGTTATATGGTCAACCAGACAGTCAATTTCCGCTAAACTATGCGGTTCAGATAGGGATACTTCATCCAAAAGCAAAGAAAAAGTCTCCCTATATTTCACCCAGTTTGTTCTTCTCAGATTTCTAGAGACTGTCTCAACCGGGGCACGCTCCCTGAGTAAAAACTCAATGTACCGATGATCTGAGAAAGAATGCTCTTCCAAAACTCTCCAGTCATCAATTCTATCAGACAATGTATCTGATACAAGTGTTACGTCAAGAACCTCTTGCCGCGTACTTGTAACGAAAGTTGGTTCACTACCCTTGTTACAAATATACAGGTTAGTGCTTAACAAAAACTCCAAAAGTGATTCGCCTCTATCATTTGTGTCTGTACTACCCCATATCGAATGATGTGCATTAGCATCACAGCACACTAGTAACTGGTGTCCCCTAGATTCAGACTCCCGAATCAGACCGCCAACCTTCTCCGGGGGTATTGGCCCCGGATTAGGAAAATACGCAGAGGCGAGCCAAATAGATTTCCCATGAAGCTCTAAGCTAGCCGCTGTAACATCCATATCACTAAAAGTTGATAAAAAGAATATATTTAAGCCATTTTTCGCCAAGATGCAGGCTCTTGGTGAGCCCTCACCTTTGGCAACCATCAACTTAAACCCAGGGGTCTTCAATCCGCAAACCCTGCCACCCCGCACCCAGGGCTCTTGGATAAAAACCAAGTCAACTGCTCCTGTCGTCAGGCGCAGCAATAGTGCAGCTGAGGCTGCCTTACAGTGATGGAGGTAACTAGAAATACTCCAAGATACTTGGATTCATATGAAAAGGCGATTTCAGTTCCGTCCAGAGACAAGCTCTGTTTTACTTGGATTTATTTCCAGACCACAGTCTCTTGACCAGATCTATCAGAGAACCTTGATGAATGTCTTTAATGTTAACAGGTGCTTTTGCCTTACCGCTATCGAGACATCGTCAGCATATGCGACAACATGACAACCATGTGCTTCTTGAGAGAGCAGCATTGAATTCAGTGCCAGGCTCCAAAGAAGTGGCGAAAGAACACCTCCCTATGATGTGCCTCTATTTGACAAATCGAGATATGATAGACGCTCCCAATTTAGACTTTATACGCCTATTAGATTTTCCATCACTAAAACAATTCCACGCTTCACTCCCAGAACAGACAATGCCAAAATTATCGATTCTGGGATGACATTATTAAAATCCCACTCTATATCAAGAAAGGATACTAATTTTATTACACTTTTAAAAAGAGTATACTTATTTTAGTGCACTTTCGAATAATCAGTATCATTTAAATACTTTTTTTAAGAAATTATATCCCTTTACATCAGTTTTAAAGAAACTGAACTAATTTAAAGTACTTTTTGCGAAGAAATAATACTTTTTTGAGTACACCTTTGAAGAAAGTACCTGCATTTGTTTTAACATTTAAATTTTTTTTCTTATTTTAGTACAATTTTGAAAAAGGGTATTTTACAAAACCTTTAAGTACGCAAGAAAGAATGATACTTAATTTAGTACACTTTTAAAGAAAGAGTACAATTTATATTCGAAAGTGTACTGTTATTTTAATACTCTTATGAAAAAATGGTATATATATTTTACACTTTTGAAGAAAGGGCACTTTTTACTACATTTTAAAAAAGGGGAGCTTTTTTTGGTACAATTTCGGGTAAAAAATACTTATTCAAGTACACTTTCGCAGAAGGGTACTTGTTTTACATTACCTTTGAAAGAGGGTATTTATTTAAGTACACATTCAAGAAACAATACTTATTTTAGTAATCATAATATGATTGTAGCGATCATATTATGATTTTTGCTGATTATAGTATGATAAAAAACGTCACTTTTTAATTATTGAAGATCATAGTATAATTTTCACAATCATATATATGATCAAATGATCTGTCCATGACTGTAATCATGTTCCAAACATGTTTTTTCTCTGTGTGCTACTTATTTAAGTAAAAGCTCTTTTTAAAATATCACCATTCTTCTCATACCTTCTGACCTTAATATTAAAAAGTTTTAATTATCCTTAATGTTTTTTTTTTTACTATTAATAGTAAAAAATATTCTAGTCTATTTACTTCTTCATTGTTCACACCTCTTCCTTTAGTTCAAACTTTGTTAAATAAACTTTTATAAATTTCCTCGCATTGTTTAATGACATATTTTTCTACACAATTAAATTTGAAATGTCTTTATAAAGTAAACTGTTTGAATGCATTTATATAATTTATTCAAAGAAACATTTCATTACTCTGTCATTAAACAAAGCAAGATTTAATCAACATCTGCATTCTTCTTGGGTCTCAGGCAAAGAAAGGACTCCCACATCCTTTTTTTTTTAAAACCCCTTTTGTTAAAAATTCTTAAAAAATTTTTTATAATTTTTTTTTTATCACTCTTTGCGTATAGAAAACCATTCAAATTGTTGTTTATCCCTTTAGTTTTTTGACAAGAAGTGCACGAGGAACAAAGGACAATTGTTAATTCGCTAACAATAAGCACTCATTTTTGTGTTGCTCGTAGCAGCATATACATACTGGTGTTTGCAACACAGTCCCGAACTACTTAACTACTCCACATATTTTTTAAAACAAACAATAAAGTAGTAAAAATTATATGAAACTCGAGAAAAAAATTAAATTCGGTCTTGCCGAATGTATGGAAACTCCACAAAGTAAATAGGAAAACTGAAAGAAAACTTTATTTACAAAAAAAATAACTTGAAAAAAATTTTAAGAAAAAATTTTGTCAAAAAAAAGAATAGGAAAAGAAATTAACTTTAAAAAAAAAAATAAAAAAAAAAAAAAATCCGCGGAAATTTTTTTTTGACGAATTAAAAATCCGCGAAAAAATTGTGGGGGTAATAAAATAAGTGTGTAATTACTTAAATACCTTCCGGTTTCCAAATCTATTCACAAACATACGTCAACCAGCAGCCGATTTAAAGCATTTTGTATTTTTAGGTTATGTAGAATGTACTAAAATTTTCGAGGTGTCCTTATATTTTCGTTCATAACTTTTGAACCGCTTAACCGATATCGCTCAATTGCAATACCAAACTTTTCGAAGTAACAACAAGTAAATTTGCTAAGTTACAGTCAAATCTGTGGAATAGTTTAGCTGTGATCGTCATTCCAACAGACAGAAGGACATCGCTAAAATGTCTTAGAATCGATTGCTGATTAAAATTATATATACTTTATAGGTACACAGACCGATATTCGATGAGTTTCAAATAGATTTATCACTGATCAAAAATGTATTTACATTATGGAGTTACAAACGCCATGACAAACTTATATTTACCGTCTATCACTAAGTGTAGGGTATAAAAAACGAACAAAAAAATGTGTTGTGTTTTTGTAGGAAAAATAATGCTTTTTTTTAGCAACCCAGAAATTTAGCTTTACGAAAAAGTTTAGTATTTTTCTTTACATTTACTTGTTTCATTGCACTTTATGCAAGACACAAAACCTAGTTTTTACTGATGCTGCTGCTGTGCTACTCCTGATCCTGCACATATTTCTTGTTGCTTTCTGCAGCTGTCATAAGTACCTAAATGTGATGGTTGTTATAACAACATCAACACCAGAACAACGTTATTGAAAATTTTTTATAAAGCAGAAGAGGGAAATTATATCTTTTGTTAATATCCCAGCAGAAAATTTTAGTGAAGGTAATTAACAAGGAGAGGACTTTTATGCAAATGCATGTTTTTTCCTGTTAGTCTTAGAACAGCATAAACCAAATATCTTTGCGGATCAAAGAATTTTCTTGAAAATGCCATCGATTCGTTAGTGCATATTTTACCGAAAATGCATATTTTTGCTTATTTTGCTATAAATGCATATTTATGCATTTTTTAACGACAATGCATATTTTTGCATATTTGAACGAATTTGCATATTTTTGCATATTTTGCTATAAATGCATATTTTTAGGTCATATTTTGCATTAAATTTTAGTTTTAGCTTATTTTTTTCAATTTTTATGAACTTTCTTGGAACTATTTTATTTGCTGCCCAACTGGACTCAAAATTATTTTTCAATGCAAACTTTAAGTCCAAATACTTGTCTGACCGAAATGATGTGTTTTCGTTAATAAGATAACCAAGTAAAAAATATTAAAAAAAAAAAAAAATGTTCGGATTGTAAAAGTATTAGGGGTCGGCCATAAATTTGACACCTCTGGAGCACAATTGGGACAGTTAGAGCTGTGGGAGCAAGTTTCAATAAAAACGTAATCTCTGTATGGCAGCACCCTTGAGTGGAGTAGAGATAGAGCTAAGGTATGTTTGGAAGCAATGTTCGGGGAAAAAATTAATGGAGGTCGATCTTACATTTCACCTCGTTAGGGGTGACTGCTGGGCAGTTGTGGGGCTTTTTGTATTTTTACTTGGATCTTCGAAGGGCAGCTGGCGGCTATTCCCCCGGAGGTGCGCCAGCTGACGGTTGATTTTGGAATATTTTTTGCTTATTTATACACCATAAAAATGTCAGCTTTATCAAAATGATTTTAAATTTTGTTTGCACCTTCGGAGGGGCAGTTGACGGTTATGTCCCCGGAGATGCGCCAGCTGACGGTTGATTTTGAAATATTGTTCACATTATTTATCCACCATAAAAATTTCAGCTTTATTAAAATGATTTTAAATTTTTAAAAATTATGGAAGTTTGGGCCCTCATAGTTTTCACATCCCCCGGCTTTGGACCAGCTGACGTCTGATTCCCGTATTTACACTACAAAGTTTATAATATATTTGAAAATCATCCGTATCAAAATGATCGAGTCAAAATGACGCCACCTCCCGGACTATTATACTTTTTTTGAAAAAAGGCATATATCACCGTCCGACAGCCAATATTAAACATGAACCGGATGATATACGTCTAAAAGTAGAGATCAAATGGAGTAAAACTGCATTTACAGTTTTTCATTTCGTGATTCTGTTTCCTGTTAAAAGGACTTCAAAGTCTTAAAGGATACATTTTGTAAAATATTTTTGAAATATTTGTAATTGTCCTAGGATGACACCTTTGATGGCAAATGAAAGAGAAGTCATTTGAAAACTTTATCAAAATAATTTGTTGAAAATTTTTAATGGTATTGAAGGATATATTTTTTAAAGGACGTTACTTACCTCATTTTTCCTGATATATAAAAATAATAAAATAGGAAAATTAGTGGAGATTCTCCTCTTTCATTTGCTATCAATAGTGGAATCCAAGGACAAGTACAAATATTAAAAAACATTTTATAAAATTTAATCCTCTAAAACTTTGAAGTCCTTTGAAAAGAAATCAGGATCACAAAAAGAAAAACTGTAAATGTAGTTTTAATACATTTTGTCTCTAGTTTCAAACGCATATTATCCAGTATATTATCCAATACACCGTCCGACAAAAATGAAAAAAAGTCGTTAAACACGAGACTTTTTTCATTTTTGTAGGAGATTGAATTTTATCACATTTTCGAAATAAATGTAATTCAGAGTTCTTATATAAGTAAAGTTTCGAAGAGGGGTACTTAAAAATTTACTGTCGAAAAAGGTTATTTTAGTACAACATTTTTGCTCTTCTGAATAAGAAGAACACACACTAAAATATAAAATATTTATTTAGAACGTATTCGAAAAAAAAAATATTTTAATGTTATAGCACACTTTTTTATAACACTTTCAAATAACCGGTACTTTTTTGTACACTTTCAAAGAAAGGGTTCTTTTAAGTACACTTTCAAGGAAAATGTACTTGTTTTAGTATAATTTGAAAGAAAGAGTAATATTTTTAGCACACTCTCAAGAAATGGTATTTTTCTACACATTCACAGAGGGTACTTTTTAATTAAACGTTCAAAGAGAACTTTTTTAGTGCACTTTGGAAGATAGTAACCGTTGTCAAGATAGCAACTGTCAAAAAAGTGTACTTGGTATTTTTTAATGCTCTTCCAAATGGTACTCTTATGGTAAAATCTCTAAAAGGTTACTTTCTTACAACAATCTCAAAAATAATACTTTTTAGTACACAATTTAAACAGACCTGCAAGCAATTGTGCTGGGATACGCATTGCATATTTTATACAATAAAGTGCTAGAAATGAGCTGTGTTCTTTAGGTTTATTTTTCTATTTTTCTTCCTTGTGATGCTTATGTTGCACTTCTGCACTTTTTTTTGTGTACTTCCGATAAAAAAACATCAACAGCATCTCAAAAAAAACAAGTAAAAAAGTTAAATTCGGCCTTGCCGAATGTAGTGATACTCTCCACAATTTCGAAAAGATTATTGCAAAAAACTTTATTCAAAAGGAAATTACTTTTAACAAAAAAAAAAATTTTTTGAAAAAAAAATTTCCGCGAAAAAATTTTAGTAAAAAAAAATCCGCGATTTTTTTCTTTTTTTGTCAAAAAATATGTTCGTACTTGTTTAAATACCATTTGGTGTTCAATTATGTTCACATATGTCAACAAGAAGCCGAATTAAAGCATTTTGTATTTTTAGGTTATGTTGAATGTACTGAAATTTTTGAGGTGTGCTTACATTTTCGTTCATAACTTTTGAACCACTGAACCGATATCGCTCAAATGCAATAACAAACTTCTCGGGAGAACTTCCAATAAATATGTTAAGTTTCGGTCATCTCTGTGCAATATTTTATCCGCGACAGCATTTTCCACAGACAGACAGACAGACAGACGGACAGACGGACATCGCTAGAATGACTTAAAATCGATCGGGCATCATGAATATATATACTTTATGGGGTCTCAGATCGATATTTCGATGAGTTACAAACGGAATGACAAACTTATATATACCCTCTATCACTAAGTGGAGGGTATAAAAATAGTAGGAGTATAAAGAGTTGTTTTTATTTCGTATTTGTAGAAATTTTAAGGTGGTAAGCTTTTTATTTGCTATTATTGGCAAAAAGTTTTTAAAAGTTTTGGCTGTTTGAATTTCACTACTTTTAGCTTAACTTTGGATCATAGGGGTGAAGGTACTTCTGATGTTTTCAAATTCTCTTTTATACACTCAAAAAAAACTGTAATGTTAGCAAAAAAAGCTTGTAAACCTACAAGAAAATTTGCTGATTTTGAACCCACAATTTTTTTGCTAAAGTTAGCAAAAATGTTTTGCCAATAAATAGTTAACTAATTTTTTTTTGAACTTAGTTCATACACATCTGAGAACCCCATTGGGTTCGGACCCGATAGGTCCAGACCCCGATGGGCCTAGACCTAGTTGGGTTCCTTTAAAATCGTCATAGTTTTTGATCCAAAATTTGTGTCCGTTTCGCTCTACCTTGCTTAGTTTTTGAGATACGTGATTATAGGGGACCACTGGGGTCTTGAGAATTAGAAAACTCGATAACTTTAAAAATATTACTCGGAGAGCTTTTGACTATTTTGCGGTCTTGTTCTACGTGTTGAGAGCTACAAAAATGCTTTTGGACTTTTTGTTGTGTCGGCAATATTTACCGAGATATGAGCATTATAAAATTTTCGGGAATGCTAACTTTTTTGGATCCAAAGTTAGGGCCCATTAGGGCGATACTATGGAGAACCCGAAAACCAAAAATGGCCTCCATTTTGCTCTATCTGGCTTAGTTTCCGAGATAGCGCCCTTTTAAGTTTTCTGAAAATAAAAAAAAAATTACCATTTATTTTGCTAATGGGGCATGTCACAGACTTAATTCCGTTCGGAAGTGGAATAAGTGGTTTACTCGTAAAACGCAAAGAAAATATTTTTTTTCGGAATGAAACCACTTTTATGGCATTCAATTCCACTTTGATTTTTAAAAGCGATTTCATTCCGAAAAAATAATATGCGTTTCGCGTTTTACAAGTAAACCACTTTTTTCAAATCCGAACGGAATTGAGTCTGTGACATGCCCCAATATTAGCAAAATATCTTGTAAAAATGTTGTCAACTCAATTTCAAATTTAGCAAAAGAAATTAGTTCAAAGTTTGTTTAAAATTGCTAATGTGCTAAATGAAGTTTACAAGAATTGTTTGCTAACATGCTAATCTCAACTAAAAATTTGCTAAAAGTTAGTTAACTAGCGTTTGCAAAAAAAAAATTAATAAATCTACTAACATATTTTTTTGAGTGTAGGTACTAAATTTTGCATTAGCCAATGAACCGATTCTGAATCTTAATAAAAAAAATAATTTAGTGTGGAAAAATTCAGAAGATTTTAGCTTGAGCTAAATTTGCAGTTTGCTGTTTGCTGTATAATTCAGCTTTTTTGCAATGTAATCTTTAAAAAAAAAACTGGTCACCTTATAATCCCCACTTTTAACTATTCTTTCTTTCTGCTAAAATTGTTAAAAATAATACAATGCTCTTGAAATCAAAGAATGTTCAAAACGTTTCTATATATTTTTATACCCTTCACTCTGTGGTAGAGGGTATATAAACATAAGTTTGTCATTCCGTTTGTCACTCATCAAAATATCAGTCCGTGATCGATTCAAAGACATTCTAGTGATGTCCGTCTGTCTGTTGAAATGGCGTTCACGGCCAAAATATTACACAGACATGACTGTAACTTAAGATATTTACTTGTTGTTGCTTCGAGAAGTTTTGTATTTCATTTAAACGATATCTGTTCAGCCGTTCAAAAGTTATGAATGAAAATGTAAGAACACCTCCAAAATTTTGGTACTTTCCACATAACCTAAAAATACAAAATGCTTTAATTCGGCTGTTGGTTGACAAATTCAAACTGAATTGTATACCGAAAAGTATTTAAACAAGTATAAACATATTTTTCAACCCAAACTTTTTTCGCGGAATGTTGTTAATAAACATTTTTTCCCGCTAAAAATTGGTTGGAATAATTATTTTTATACTGTGAAGGGTATCCATACATTCGGCATTACCGAATTTAATGTTTTTACTGGTTTTCTTTTTTTTACTATTTTGCAGTTTCTTGTTTTTTTTAATATTTTATCTTAAGTTTTTTTTTTCTTCATTGAAATTCTTTGTTGATTACAAAAATAATTACTTTTTTTATCGTAGTGTTTATGCGTGTTTCAGTTTCACAATTTCTAAGCAGTTTCTTCCTTTTTTAAACCATCAACAATTCACACTTTAAGAAAAAGCTTTATTACACTCAAAAAAATAAAACTGTAAAGTTAGCAAAAAATTTAGTTAAATTTAACTAAAAAAACACCTGATTTTGAACCTACTAAATTTCTAGTTAATTTAACAAAAAATATTTAGTTAACTTTTCGTAGAATGAATGTAGCAAAAAAACCGTAATTTTAACTAAAAATTTAGCTGAAAATTTCGTAACATTTTTTATTAGTTGAATTCAGCAAAACTTTTTGTAAAAAATTTTAAGTTTGGTAAACATTGGTTTTAAACACTAACACTTCACTTATTTTTTCTTTTTTTTTTTCACAGCATTAAGTTTAGCTTAAGTAGGACTTATGAGATTTGCATAGGAGGCTACACAAGAAATGTTTAAAATTTTTCACTTGACAAAAATGTTACAAAAAATCAGCAAATTAATTAGTAAAAATTCGTAAACTCAGTTTTAAAGTCAACAAAAAAAATTAATTCAAAATTTGTACAAAACTAGTATTTTCGTAAATTGAACTTAACTAAAAAAAGTAGTTAAAACGCTGGTTTTAACTAAAAATTTGCTAAAAAGCCAGTAAACTCGAGTTAACAAAAAAAAATTTGTTAACTTTACAGTTTTATTTTTTTGAGTGTAAAATGATAAAGTTTTATATCAATAAAAAAAATTGTCAAAAAAAGCTTTTTTTATATCAAGAACGCTTTTATCAAGTTTTTAATCAAAATGATAAAATCTTTAATCATTCTGATGAACAAATGAATAAAAAAAACTTCATCTATAGTATATAATGAAACTTTCTGTCATAAATTTTATTAAAAGGGTACTTATGTCAAAATAACTTTGGACAAAAAAATACACATACGACATATTTCTTTGAGTGTACTAGTTTAGTGTATCATATTGTATCACAAAGAAAAATGTGGGAGAAAAAACTTCAATTATAACACCGTCCGACAAAAATTAAAAAAAAAATCGTTGAACACAAACTGGATAATATACGTTTGAAACTAAATGTAGAAAAACTGCATTTACAGTTTTTCTTTTCGTGATCCTGTTTCCTTTTAAAAGGACATTAAAGTTTTAGAGGATTAAGTTTTATATTTTTTTTTAATATTTGTGCTTATCCTAGGTTGCCACTAGTGATAGCAAATGACAGAGGAGAATCTCCCCTAATTTTTCTGTTTTATTATTTTTACATATCAGGAAAAAGGAGTCAAGTTACGTCCTTTCAAAAATTTATTATTCAAAATTTTCAATAAAATATTTTGATAGTTTTTATATGGCTTTATGTACATCCTTTTATTCTGTTACAAATATTTCAAAAATATTTTACAAAATGTATCCTTTAAAACTTTGAAGTCCTTTTAAAAGGAAATAGGATCACGAAATGAAAAACTGTAAATGCAGTTTTACTCCATTTGATCTCTACTTTCAGACGTATATCATCCGGTTCATGTTTAATATTGGCTGTTGGACGGTGTAATTTAAGTTTATAAAAAAGGATGTTTCTTATTATTAACAACTGTTCAAAATTTATGATAATAAATATGGGGAAATTTCTGTTCATAATTAGAAAAAGTTAAACTTATAAATAATGAGTAAAAAATACTGAAAACTTTAAGGGTAGATGACTTAAAATATATTTAAAAAATTTACAAATATGGGGGCCCGTCAAAGATTCAACCACTCCGTTCGAAAGTGTTTTCAAAGTTTTCAAGGCCGCGTGAAAAAAATGTATTCCTGGTTTTAACTGCAGGATTTTGAATTTCTTTCGACATCCCTATTTTAATATTATAAATCTGAGTGTTGGTTTGTCTGTCTGTCTGTCTTTCTGTCTATCTGTCTGTCTGTCTGTTCCGCAATCAGGCTAGAACGGCTGAACCGATTTTCATGAAATTTTCAGCACATATAGTACTAACCGAGGCGGGAACTATAGGCCACAAGCGACCGCGATCGGACAAAGGGGCGTAAAATGCCACTCCCCTTTATATTTTATGGAACTTTATTTTGCCTTTTCCGTAATAACGCATAAACGGCTAAACCGATTTTGATGAAATTTTTACCACAGATAGCACTGACCGAGGCTGAAACTATGGCCCCAAAAGAGGGAGATAGAAAAAAGGGGCGTAAAATGCCACGCCCCTTTGTATTACATTGAAAGTTATTTCTGCCTTTTCCACAATCACGCTTAAACGGCTAAGCCGATTTTCATGAAATTTTTACCAGAGATAGTACTAACCGAGGACGGAACTATAGGTCATAAACGACCGCGATCGGAAATTGGAGCGTAAAATGCCACGCCCCTTTGTACCATTCTAAAGCTATATCTGCCTGTCGGGCAATAACGGAAAAACGGCTGCAGCGATTTTCATGAAATTTTCACCACAGATAGTACAAACCGAGGCGGGAACTATAGGCCGGAAAAATCCGCGATCGGAAAAATGGGCGTACAATGCCACGTCCCTTTGTACTATACAGAAACTATGTCTGGCTGTTCCGCAATCACTGAAAAGTGATTTAATTGATTTCACTGAAATTTTTACCACAGATAGTACTAACCGAGGCAAAAACTATGAGCCACAATAGAGGGCGATCAAAAAAAGGGGCGTAAAATACAACGCCCTTTTTGTTAAACTAAAAGCTATTTCTGCCTTTTCCGCAATTACGCTTAAACAGCTTAAATGATTTTCATGAAATTTTCACCACAGATATTATTAACCGAAGCGAAAAGTATGATTCACAAAAGAGGGCGATCGAAGAAAGGGGTCGTAAAATGCCACGCCCCTTTGTATTACATTGAAAGTTATTTCTTCCTGTTTCGCAAACACGCATAAACGGCTGAACCGATTTTAATGAAGTTTTTACCAAAGATAGTACTAACCGAGCCGAAAACTAGAAATAATAATAGAAATAATGTCACGCTCCTTTTTACTATACTGAAAGATTTTTCTGCATGTTCCGTAATCATGCTTAAACGACCATACCGATTTAAACAAAAAATAAATTAACATGCCCCTTTTTATTTAATTGAAAGCAATTTCTGTCTGTTCCGTAATCTAGCATAAACTGCTAAACCGATTAGAATGAAATTTTTACCACAGATAGTAAGTACTTACCGAGAACTATAGATTAAAATAGAACGCGTTTGGACAAAGGGGCGTAAATTGACACGCGCCTTTGTACCATACTGAAAGTGTTTCTGCATGTTCCTTAATAACGCTTAAACAACTAAACCGATTTTAACAAACTCTTTTCCATAGATAGCACTTTAGTATGTATCAACTGCCACGACTTTTGCAATGTACTGAAAGTTCATTCTGCCTTTTCGTAATCACATTTAAACGGTTATTATAATTTTCAACACAGTTAGTTAGTACTTATTGAGGCGGAAACTATAGACAACACTAGACAAAGGCGTGAATTGCCATGTCCCTTTGCAATACATTGAAATTTATTTCTGCCCGATCCGTACACACGCGTTAACGGTGAAACCAATTTTAATAAAATTTTCACCACAGATAGTATTTACCGTGGCGATCGGGAAAAGGGGCTTAAAATACCGCACCCCTTTGTATTAAATTAAAAAAACATTTTTTCCTGTTGAACGATATGCCATTTTAGCCCGCGATTAGACAAATGGGAGTAAAATGTCACGTCAATTTGTAATATACAGAACGCAATTTCTGGCTTATTTTCTATCATGCAAAAACGACTTAACCAACTCCTTTAAACACTACTGTTAGAACTAACTGAACGCGTACTATTTGATATATCAGAACCTGAAAACAGTTTAGCCGATTTCAATGAAATTTCCAACACAAATAGTGATATAGCCAATATTAAACAGAGATTGATAAAAAGGCATATAATGACACGCCCCTTTGTACTTTCGTGAGAGTTACGTCTGCTGAGCAAATTTAATTGCAATTTTCTTCACGTGCTAACTAATAGGGGAACTATAGGTCACATGAGACCAAATTTGAACTAAATGCGTTAAATGTCACACCCACTTGAACTACAGTGAAAGTTATGTCTTAATTGATGTTTTCACTATATAAAGTGCTAACCGAGGAGGGAACTAGGCTCCTTTTAAAAGCCATTAAAGAAATACATTAATATTAGGTTTGTTCCCATGAGGGAGGAACACGTACACACCATGTTCCCGACGCTAATCAAAATCAAAAAAAAAATCGACCAAACCTCATGAATAGGTGAAAAGCCACGAAGCAGAAGATAAATTGACTAATAAAAAACTCATTAATTACATAATATTTTTTTCAACCCGGGCAACGCCGGGTGCAAAACAGCTAGTATATATATAATTTTCTTCACAAAACTATTAAGAAACCTTTAAAAAGAATGGCGTTTTTCAGATTTTGGTTTCCTCATGCATTAAGGGGAAGCTTGGTCCGATTTTGCCCATTTACGAACGCAACCAGCCTATGGCCGTGCCAAATTTCAGGAGTCTAACTCTTTTATTTGGACTGCATCTTGACTTCCACAGATAGGCATCTCTAGAATGTCCTTGAATCGATCAAGGGTCAATCTATATAAGGCATTCCATGTAAAATCGGACACTTTGAGAAATTTTTTTTTTTAATTTTCCCAATTTGTTTACAGTCCTTAGTACCCTTCAAAAACTTCTTCGTGTTAAATTTTCAGATTTTTTGATGACCCGTTCAAAAGATATCGAATTTTTAAAAATTGGTAGTTTGTTCCTTTACTCAAACTTCTTTTACGCATAACTTCTTCAATAATGGTCCAAATTTCAATTTTTTTTTTTTTCAAAATTTTTGTTTTTTACGTACTTTTTAAAAAAATATCCCAAAAAAATCTTAAAAGCGCTTTAGTATGCGATTTTTAAGTTTTAAAATTTAAATCTTATTTTTGAAAATGTTTGTACTCTTCGATTTTTTTTAAATTTTTTTATGTAAAACATCTATCGATTCTACAAATATTTGGCCCAGGAGGATCGTGGATAACGATTATTACTATTTTTTAAAATTTTTTGAAAAAAATTTTATTGTAATTTTCCAATCTTAAAATCATTTCTGCTGCTCCAATGGTGTGTCATAGAGGGGTCCTTTATAAGACCGACCCCATTAATTTTTTCGTCTTAACATTTCTTTGGAACAAACTAATACCCTATCTGCAATTTCTAAGGGGGCTCCCACACAAAACGACATTTTTTAAATTTGTCCAACCGCTCTAACTGCCCTTAGAGCAAGCAACAAAATGTATGACCGACCCACAATATTTTTTTAGTCCAAACATTTTCTCTGAGCGCACCTACCCTCTATCTTAAACTGTTAAGGCGGTCCCCATACAATTTTTTTTTATTTTTTGTAAATTTTTTTTTATTTAATCACCTTCTACCGGTCCAATGGTGCGTCCGAGAGGGGTCATTAGTGAGACCCACCCCCATTTATTTTTATCCGACAACATTTTTTTAAAATATACCTACGCCCTATGTCCACTCCCGAAGTAGGCTCACTAGAGGTGTCCTTAAAAACGAAAATCATCTTTTTACACCTGGTAGGGTCCTAAATTGTTCTTAAGTATCTAAAAATGAGTGAGCCAAAATTTGGGGACAATCGGCTAAAAATAACTCGTGCCGAAAATGGATTGAAGTTTTGGGGCATTCTTATATGAAAGAAAAACCCTTTTTTTGTAGTTTTTGGTAAAATGTTGGTATTTGTTATTTTTTGTTAATTTTTTATATAACAATACGAAAATGGTACTAAATTTCCTTTTAAAAAAGACTAATAAAATTAAATTCGGATAAAAAACAAGCATTTTACGCATACATGCCCCAGACCATTGTATGGGTTTTAAAGCCAGAATTTCAAAATTTTTAAAATTTTTAGGCAAAAAAATAAAAAAAAATTAATTTTGCTTTATGATCATATTGAAAACATGTTTACGATTAAAAATAGCAGATATGGTAGTCAAGATTTTTTTTTATTTTTCGCCGGTAGTGATAAAATTTCCGCGGATTCCAAATAAAATGCGTTTTTTCACAATAATTTAGCAAATATGGGGACATTTTTTCTTTATTGTACGGAACGAAGCGTCAAATGTAAATTCTATAACTTTTGAGAAACCGGATATATGCAGATATCCTGTTTTATATAAATATGTAATGTCCCAAATTTGTCATTTCACCTCGATGAAAAGGGGTTAAAGATGCCCAATTTCTCTAAAAATTTACAGAATTTATGTTTTACACTTGGTATAGTACAATACAAAACATTTTTTTCCATATTTGCTAAATTACCATAGAAAAACACATTTTCTTTGAAATCCGCGGAAGTTATATCACTACCAACGCCAAATTAAAAAAAAGCTAAACTACTATATTTGTTAGTTTTTATCTATAACATGTGTTTAATAACATTATAAAGTAAAATTTATTTTTTTTTATTTTTTTGCCTAGAAATTTTGAACATTTTCAAATTTTGGCTTTAAAAACCATGCAATGGTCTGGGGCATGTATGCATAAAATGCTTATTTTTTATCCGATTTGCATTTTTTTAACCTTTTTGAAAAGGTAATTTAGTACCATTTTCATATTATTTAACAAAAAAATTAACAAAAAATAACATATTCCAATAATTTTCAAAAAACTAAAAAAAACGTGTTTTTTTATCACATAAGAGTGTCCCAAAACTTCAATCCATTTTCGGCACGACTTATTTTTATCCGATTGTCCCCAAATTTTGGCTCACTCATTTTTAGATACTAAACTACAATTAAGGACCCTACCACGTATTCAAAAGTGATTTTGAAAAATTACCTTAGTCGTAAGGACACCTTTAAGGCTCACATACAAATAACAGTTGGAGCAAATTTTATAAAAATGTAATTTTGTATGGGAGCCTACTTAGGGAGTGGAGATAGGGCGTAGGTATATTTTAAAAAAAATGTTGTAAGGTAAAAATTGGGAAAATCAAAAAAAAAAAAAAATTCAAAGTGTCCGATTTGACATGGAATGCCCCATATGTATTATTCATCCATGATCGATTCTAATACGTTTAATGAATGTCTGTCCTTCAGTCTGTGAAAAGCACGATGCAGTCCAAAATAAAAGAGCTAGATTCCTGGTTAAGCTCGTAGATGCGCCAAATCGAATCAGGGGGAAAAAGAAGAACTAAACCAGTCTTTAAAAAAATTTTGTTTTTGGAGTTTTTTTTTTTTGCTTTTTTTATACAAGGGCAAATCCACCTCAAACCACACAGCATTCGGATTTGTCACCTTCGATTTAAATAAAATTTGACAAATATATTGCAAATGGATAGTGTTCCTAAAATCATTACCTTTCTGGATCCAAAACCTTTCGGTTTTCGAAATATGGCGTCTTGAAAATTGGCAAAAACGTCAAATTTTCAATAAAGTCACCCATAACTTTAAAACTATAAAATCCACAACTACCAAATAGGTATCATTTGAAAGCTGAAAGGATTACCTTATAAGTGGCATGCACAATTTTCTCTTGTAACGAAAGGTCAAAGGTCATATTTCAAGGTCTAATGTTCAAAGACCTATATCTCAAAATCCGATATTTTTAAAATTCTCAAAAAAATATATGATAACAATCAAGTCTTTCCCTACATTTGTATCAAAATTTCAGGGTGGACACTCATATGGTTCCAAAGTTACAGAGGAAAACGTGCTTGAAGTCAAGATTTTCTCAACGAGTTCATATGCAAAAGCTTACACACACGAAGCAGCATAACATGCTAGCATGCTGCTAGCAGTAAACAAACAATGGGAGAGACCTAAAAACTGAACCCATTATTTATTAATATTTCGACCTCCTGAATTTGATTTCACTATCAAAACTGAATTTTATCGTAGGGTTTTCTTGTTTTCTTACAAGGAAAATCTTCAAAGTGAACATACGTAATTTCTTTGAAATTTATGCCCATGAAAGACAACAAATATCTAACATCGACCTGTCTGCGCTTATTGGTCTTAATTTAGTTTTAAAGGGTTAAACGGGAGTCAAAAATGACAGATTTTTGGTAATTTTAACTTTTAGGTACAGTCGAACTCGGTTATAACGACTCGGTTATAACGAATTCTCGGTTATAACGAACTAATTCTAAAGTCCCGACGTTTTGGCATCAATTTTTACACAAAATACTTCTTTTATAACGAACTCGGATATAACGAATCCTCGGTTAAAACGAACTACTTATTAAGGTCCCACGAATAAAAGTTCATGTGTATTTACCTTTTTATAACGAACTCCAATAAATTTTTCAGAATGTGCGGCAATCATGTTTATCGAACTTACAAAAAGTTGGAAATTTTTGGTTTTTAATATAGTTTTTATGACATTTATTTATATTTTGAATGTTTTCTTCGCAATAAGTAGTTTATTTACAAAAAACTAGGTTGATAAAAAATATACCCCGCTTATAGCGAACTACGCATATAACGAAACTATTTTTACTGGTCCCTCGGAGTTCGTTATAACCGGGTTTGACTGTACATTGATGCCACTTATATCAGATCCGTTTCATTTGAGACATTTTATTTGTTGCATAATTGTTTTTGTTAAAAATGTATAGTTTTTGTTATAGTTTTTGTAAAACAAATTCATTATTGGTACTATTTTCTATTTAAATTAAGCAATCACATGAATTTTTTATTGGCAGTTTTTCTTATTAAAAAAATCTTTATTAGTGTGTCCAAAATAAAATAAGGCAAAAACTCAAAGAAGTTCGAAACATTAGTGTTTCCATTTCTAAACCATTTTTATGCTTGATTATATTTTTTTTATGAGCTTTATTCCGCTTTGAACATACGGTTTCCCCACCCCATTGCTATTTCCCTACTATGGAAGAATATAGGTTTCGAATGAAACCGATCTGTTACATAGTGTTTCCACCTTCTATAATTATGTGGACATTTATTCCGACATACGCCAAAATCGTGTTATTTCTCGTGTGCCATAGTCAAGTGTTATACATATTTGTGTTGGAAATAAATGTTAACATAGTTCTCCAAACATATTTCTTAACAATTATGTTAACATAAGAAACGTCAAATTCATGAGTTTGTTGATGCCGACATTTTGAAAAATACAAATAAGTACGCAAAAAACATTCACTTTATTAATAATAAATGTTGTTTTTTAAAAGAAAGTAACTTAATAACGTTAAATTTAATCTTTTTAATTAAAAAAAGTGTGTTATATGTATTAAAAAATAAAATCCATTTATTTTTTCTAGCTTGTGTATAAATTTTAAAGAAATCAGGTATGTTCACTTTCGAGGACTTTCCTTGTAAAAGAACAAGAAAACCCCTACAATATAACTCAAAATACATAAAAAGTTTTAAGCCTTGTTTTAGGCCCGCACCATTGTTTACGACTATGTATATTGTTTTGTTTGTGCAATATTTTTTATATGAACTCGTAGAAAAAACCTTGCCTTCGAGCACGTTTTCTTCTGTAACTTTGGAACCATAAGAGTGTCCACCCTGAAATTTTGATGCAAATGTAGGGAAAGACTTGATTGTTATCATATATTTTTTTGAGAATTTAAAAAATATCGGATTTTGAGATATAGGTCTTTGAACATTAGACATTGAAATATGACCTTTGACCTTTCATTAGAAGAAAAAATTGTGCATGTCACTTTTAATGTAATCCTTTCAGCTATCAAATAGTACCTATTTGGTAATTGTGGGTTTTATAGTTTTAAAGTTATGGGTGACTTTGTATGTGCACCTTATTGAAAATTTTTCGTTTTTGCCAATTTTCAAGACGCCATATTTCGAAAACTAAAAATTTTTGGAGCCTGTAAGGTAATCATTTTATGAAAACAACGCATGTGAAATAGTTTTTGCGAATTTCATTAAAATCGGAGATGACAAATCCGAAAATCACAGTTTTCTGTGCGGTTTGACATGGAATCACCCACAAATAAAACATTTTTCTGTCAGATGAGGTTCAAAGCCCTGCACTTGGACCCAGGGCACTTGGACTGGCGGTACAAATTATAGTAAATTAATCTGCCAACATTTATCGAGAGGTGAAAGTGTCCCAACGCCTCCCGCCGACCCCGCCCCTTAAAACTCTATTTAGTTAAAAAGTGGGTCAAATTAAGTCCAGACATTTTTTTTTTATATTTTTTTTCTGAATCTACATCCAATTAGTTAATATAAACATTGAAAAAAATTAAGCGTTGTCCAAAATGTAAAATGGTATAAATAAATCTGAGTTAATCCTAGGATTTAACCTTATTTATTTCTCATTCTTTGCATTTTTGACAAGGCTTAATTTGTTTTTCTGTTTATATTTACTAATTGTATGTAGTTTCAGAAAAAAAATATAAAAAAAAATTCTGGACTTGATTTGACCCATTTTTTAACTAAATAAAGTTTATCCTAATCTTAATCCGGTCTGCAAAAAACAGGGCAAATATTTTAAAAACAATTTTTGAATATTTGCCCTCGATATGTTCTTTGCTGCCTATCTGATTTTTCTTACCGCTTGTCGCCCTTATTCTGTCTATGACATTTTTACGTACATCTTGTTGTTTTTATTATCTCCTATCATAGTTTATACCTTGAGGTCTTGTTAAATAAAATATATTTTGTTATTTCTTTCTTCCAATTTGGTATGTTGTATTTTAACCATCTCTTTTGGTTGTCTGTTAGTTTTTCATTCATATTTTTAAAACTTTTTTTTTTTTGTTTTTGTCAAAAGGTGAATGTACAATAGTTTCGCTACAAAAATATACTGTATTTCAACGCATTTTGTTAAGAGCATTCAAAACCGAAACCAAAAACATGTTAACCGGTTGTTTTATTTAAATCGACCAGTTTCGAAAAGAAGTATTAATACGCTACACCACTCTGTGGTACAGGGTATAATGAGTTTGTGCGGATTCTTGTAACTACTCCAAAATATTGGCCCCAGACCCACTTTGAAGTACACCGATCGACTTAGAATCACTTTTTGAGTCGATTTAGCGATCCGTCTGTCCGTTTGTCTCTCTGTACATGTAAACGATACAGGTAGCAATTTTCAATCAATTTATATGAAATTTGAAACTTAGGCCTCTCTTGGCCCAAGGACGAAGTCTGTTGAAATTGAAAAAAAAATCTATTTAAGTTTAGACCTAGCCCCCATACAAAGGTCCCCTTTAGTTTTGGGTCAAATGACTACTAACCGTATCATAATAAATATCCTTTCGAAACTTTACAGGTAAACGTATTTTGTATTCACAAATCGCCATTTCAAATTTTAAAGTCATCGGGCCAGTACTACACTAAGAAAATTATGTCATTAACTGTTTGTAGGTTATTTTAAAAAGTAATCAGTAAAGTCATTTTAAAAGAAAAATCACTTATTTTATAAAGGATTTAATTTTTTTACTGTTTCTGTAGTTTAAAAAAAATAATTTACTGTATTAAAAACGAATTTTCTGTTACATTTAATTTCGGCAGTAAAAAATTTCTTCTATAGTTTTACTGTTTTTCAATACAAAATAACTGAATATTCACTAGCTTTTTAATGTTTTGGTTAGTCACTAAATTTTTTTTTTTTTTTTTTTTTTTTTTTTTTTTTATTTTATTTTATTTATTGTACATAAATAGTATAAATTCATTTTAATTATGGCCCCAGCGCCTGTAGGCATTATTGGAGCTAGCTGGCAAGATATATTACTTGTTAAATGTACATATGAAAATAATTACATATAATTTTAACCAAAAAAAAAAATGTTTTAAGTTTAACAATTAAATTTAAATTATAACAGAATTTAAATTACAACAGAAGCGTTTCCATTTTATCATACAAAAAATCTTTGCAAGATGATTTAAATGTCGTTAATCTATTAATTGACTTTAAATGTAAAGGCAAACTATTGTATTTTATGCTGCCAGTGTAATCTATACGTTGTTTGGTCTTTTCTAATCTACACCTACATTTAAAATTGACTGTAATGTGTTTTTATTTTAAATGAATAAACAGTGGAATGTTTTTAAATAAAATTTCATTTGTTTTAAGTGAATATTCACTGGAATTTACCTACATAATTCTTTGAGTGTACTTGTAGCCCCCATACATACCAACCTCCCGATATTCACATAAATCTTTCAAATTTCAAGAGAATCGAAACTATTTTATTTAAATTTTGCCGATATATTTAACGCGTACTTTAATAACCTTATCAAATCTGATTTATGCATTCATAAATTACAAATATGCACAAAATATGGATTTGAAATTCAAAACATGCAAAAAATATTTTTTTTTATTGAAATATACAAAAGCAAATCGCTAATATACTAACAAAAAATTAAAAAACGGTTTACCTGTTATTCAAAAACCGCTTTTAAAAAATGCAATTTTTCGAATAATCTGAAAACCGGTTTTTAAAAAAGGCCGTTTTTTTTAATACTCTAATTTTGTTGCAAAATAACAGGAAAGAAACGAACTACTAAGTATATTTACGAGAAATTTTTCTATTTGCTGTATTTGGTTTCTTCTTTTATTCGCGTATTATATCGCGTTGTGTCGTCCTTGCTCCACAACATGCCATGCAATCGGATGTAATACATATTTCCTGTTTTGTTGGCACTCAGGGGTTTCCGCTGTATTTTGTTTCATTTTATTTTAAGTTTTGTTTTTACTTTAAATTTTATATAAAATTTAATATTTTATTATGAAATTTTTAAGCACTATTAATGGAGTCCTTACATGCATTGAAATTTTTTGTTCTGAGGATTATAAGAAAAATTTGTCACTTTACAGAATGATGGAGAGGTTAAAATTAAATGACGTTAACTGCTTTAATAGAGTGTCAAAATCCCCTCAATGTCCACAGTTTGTTAAATTTAAATTTCCCGTTGAAATCTGTAATTCCCATACAAATCTAAACTCAAAATTATTTTTCAAAATTATTTCTAAACTGTTTCCACTGTTTTTTATTTGCATTTATTTTTTCGCGTTTTTTTATAACAATTGTTTGAATAAAGAAGAAAAACTTATTTGCTGTAATCGATTTCGTTCGTTAAGTTTTTCATGAATTACGCTTATCCATTCACCTTTAATATTTGACAGTACGAAAAAAAACTCAACAGAACATTATAAAGTAAACAAAGACATTTCACTGACAATACGAAAAAATCTAACGTTAAAAAATATGCAGTTGTAACTGACAGTTACTCACACAATTGATTGCTCATTAAATGGACCATATTAGGGTCATATTCTGATTTTTTTTACCTAAATCATTAAAATTCGGAAAAATACAAAAAAATTCTTTAAAATCCAATATGTCTAAGCCACCCATTTTCTGGAAAAATGATGACGGTTGATTCCACTACAAAAGATAGTTGAAACAATTACATTTGTTGTTGTTTGGGCGTCCACTACATTTTACGGTAAAATCAACCAAAAATTGTTGTGGTTTTAAACTATTGATTAACAACTACAAAAAACGGTACAAACAACTTCAAATTACAGTTTCTACTGTAACTCAAATTGTCGGAATTTTTTTATTAACAAAAAAAATCTAGACTTAAATAGTTAAAATTGTTTTGTAATAATTCCTGCTGCATCTGACACTTCCAACTCGTTTATTACATCCGTTTTTTTTTTATAGACTAAAAACAACTACATAAAACAACTGATACTACAATGTAATAATTTTTTGTATTTATTTTTTAAAACGACTAAAAAAAATAGTTGTTTGAGATTTTTCATACAAAAACAACTGAATTTGTAGTTGAAAACAACAACTACTACCTTTGTACACAAATGATCGTCATGTAGTAACTGCAATATTTTTTTAAAGTGTTTGATCTGCAACTTAAGAGTTATAAAAAGATGATCAAAATTGCCAAATGTGATAAAACTTCTATGTAAACATAGAAGATGTTTTTGAGGCAGGGTGCGCAAAGTTCTGGCTTCTTCTTCTTGCACCTGGAATATCTGAGGGATCCTAATGGGGTGTGGTCCACCTCCAGTGGGGAGTCGCTGGATCTCCTTCTAAACACACATTTTCCGGGCAATTCCATGACGCCGTTTCAGGCTTTAAATCGTTCGATTGCTCAAGCATTTGAAATTGTTTCGGAAATAATAAATATGCCAACATTAATCTGAGCGATTTTTATTATTTATTTTTATCAAAAGCTTCAGGCCCTATAGATCCCCTGAACCTGATGCCATAATCCCGGCTGAGATTCAGCAAGTGTCGGACTATATAGCCCCTTGGCTGTATAATCTCTGCACAGCATGCATAAACTGGTCGTATATTCTTTTAAAATGGAGCGATACCAGAGTCGTTTTTATCCCGAAGGCTGGGTTCCCACACAGTTCCCAGAGATTTCAGACCGCTTAATCTATCTTCTTTTTTGTTTAAGACAATAAATTAATGATAATAGACTCATATTTGTGTACAGTGATTGACCCAAAGTTGCTTTCGACAAGGCAACATGCATACAGCAAGGGTAAATCAACGGAAACACCTCCCCGTGAGCTCGTTGGTAACATTGGGTGATCGCTTTCGGTAAAGGAGTACACTATGGTGGTATTTCTTGATATAGAGGGGGCTTTTAATAAAGTCCTCCCAGACTCGATAACTGTGGCATTGTATCAATATCTCGATTTGTTCTTTTCTTTCCGCTTCTTTGGAACATGGCCCTGAATTTAATGTTGCTATCTCTAGAAGCACTTTGTTGTCATGTTGTCGCATATGCTGACGATATCGCGATAGCGGTAAAGGGAAAGCATCTGCCAACATTGAGGGATATTCTTCAGGGTTCTGTGAAAGATCTGTCCAAATGGGCAAGAGACTGTGGTCTGGGAGTTAATCCAAGTAAAACAGAGCTTTTTTATTAAGAATTACTATATAATTACAAAGTAGATACTAATTTTACCTAACCAAGAACTGGTAACAATAACCTTCGTCTCGTTGTAGCGAAACAGACCAAGGTCTAGTTAAAAATAAATAGGCGGTGACAAAAAATGCTGGGAGTTGTGCCCCCCCTGTTTTCAAAATCCTGGATACGTGGCTGGCTAGTACGCTACCAACTAGCCTACTGGGGCAAGTTTTCCTTGCTTACAAGAAAAAATAAGATTCCTGCTTTTGATCCTGTTTCTCTGGACGGCACTGAAATCACCTTCTCAGATGGAGCCAATTATCTTGAAGTATTTCTGAATAGGAAGTTGAATTTGAGGCGTAATATTGATGAACGGGTGAGAAAAGCAACGATTGCTTTATATTCCTGTAAAAGGGCCATAGGAAAACGATGGGGTTTTAGCTCTAAAGGCGTTTGTTGGATTAATACAGCGGTGGTGCGTCCAATTCTGCTGTATGGAATCATAGCCCGTTGGCCTGCTTTAGAGACAAAAGGGAACTATTTTGGGATGGTATTTTGGGGAATTCCGAGTAGTTGGGTTGAGCCTGGCCAGAAGATTACCTTATCATTACAGTGTTTGCCAGGCAGAGATGCTGGCAATAAAACAAGTGGCTGACTGGTTGAGCTGCAATGTATTGTCTACAACTGCAGTTAACGTCTATTCTGACAGTCAAGCAGAGGTCAAGTACCTGGAGTCAATGTTTCTGAAAACAAGATCTGCCCTTAACTGCCGCACGTCTTAAAATGAGATGACCAAGCAGTTTGACATACGACTCATATGGGTCCCAGGGCACAGAGGCATTCGTGGGAATTGCAAAGCCGATGAGCTTGCAACACTGGGAACTACCTTACAGGTTCCAACAGAATTGGAATGCGTTGGTATGCCTTTAGAAATTTGCAAGCACAATCAAAGATGGGCAAATGGATGGACGTGTGAGACAACACGATTGATTTGGCCTTCTCTGTCAATTTGCCAATTTTGAGTTGGAAAGTCAGGATTGCGGACTTGATCATCTTCAGAATGACCTCACCGTCACTTGTAACCATCGGAAATGCATGAGCTCTGCATTGCAACGAGATATAATGATTTTTCACAACGCCCAGTTTGGCTCCATGCCATAACTCTCCCACTTGGCTACTGCGCAACCTTAAACATGGCTGCTGATCTTTCGTTCCCAAAAGCAACGAGTTTTACTCGCCCTTGATATTAACCTGCTTTGAGAGAAGTAGGAAGAAAATCAGGCATACTCTCAAGGCGCCTAAAATAGATGGCGAGGTGAACAAACATAGTGTTTACCTTATCAAAAAAAAATGCATATATTTAGGGCGCAAGTATACTCGACTTTTGTAGTGGGTATTAAAGAGATTTCAAAATTGTATAAAAGAAAATTTGCTCAAAAGTAAATCGAAGACTTTATAAAATTTGACATACATTTTGTAAGAAAAGCTTTTAAGTCGCGAAATGTATTCATAACAATTATATGGGTAAATTTTCTTTCTATTTTCTGGTTTGAAAATTGTACTTAAAACGGTTTGAATACGAACAATTCTAAATTAATCTGTACTTGAAATATAAAACTACAAAGTAGTTGGATAGTTAGACAAAAAAGGAGAAAAAAAGCTTACAAGAATTGACATCACAAGTTGTTTTAAGACATAGAAAAAAAATATTTTTAGTATATGACATTTGCAGACATCAAACAATAACAGGCAACAAGAACTAATGATGACAAGTTTAATTTAAAATGTAAAACAGCATAATAAAAGGATAACGTGGTTTTAAAGGATCATAAAGGTATAAAGCAAGGAATTAAAAAAAAATACATAATATAAAGGAGTATATGGTTAGAAAAGTATTCATATTTTTTTGTCATCTGCCGTTATCCTATCCTAGGGTTGGGTTTTTTATAGTTTTTGTTCCTGTATCCTTTTTTAAAGAAATTTAATTAAAACCTCCTTATCCTTTGCTTTGGTCTTTAGTTTTAAGGCACGACTTTTGCAAATATGTAACTGTTATATAAACTTCATTTAATTGTATAATTATTTAATATTCATCTCACTCTACATTGCCTAACTAAATAAAACTTCCATTCTTCTTGTATTAGACTCAAAAAAGCCTTACACTTAGAAAATTATTGCGTTACTACATGACGGTCATTTGTATAGTAGGTAGTAGTTGTTGTTTTCAACTGCAATTTCAGTTGTTGTTGTATGAAAAATCTCAAACAACTGTTTTTTGTAGTCGTTTTAAAAAGCAAATACAAAATATTACTACATTGTTGGAACAGTTGTTTTATGTAGTTGTTTTTAGTCTATAAAAAAACTTATAAGTTTGTAGAAATTTTTAGAAAAACGGATATGCAGTAGGGATATAACCAAAATAGGAACCTATCATAATCGTATGGGCAATTTTATACTGATAACAAAAAACGTTATCCGGGGACATTTTGGTCCAAAAACCTTCGGCACCGATTGCAATGTCTAAAACACCATAAATTTACATTTTTTTATGTTTTATGGTGGGATTCCTTCCCATCCACCGTTTTTTTGCTTTTTGTCGTTTTACAACAAAAATAAAACAAAACAAATTTATAAAATGGTTTTCGACACTAGAAATACGGGTTTTCCGAATAATAAAAAAAAATATTAGCGAAAACTTCATCGCGATCGGTGCCGAACCTTTTTTAACATTCGCGAAAAAAAGAACACGCATTTCTTCTTGATTTTTCATCTACATTCTTAATATGATAGGTCCTTTTCGATAATTGCAAAAAAACGCAAATGGTTATATCCCTAATATGCAGGAATTATTTCGAAATAATTTTAACCGTTTTTGACTTTCAGATTTTTTTTTGTTAATAAAAATATTCAGACAATTTGAGTTACAGTAAAAACAACTGTAATTTGAATAGTTACAAACAACAACAATTTTACTGTAAAATGTAGTGAACGCCTAAACAACAACAAATGTAGTAGTTTTAACTATCTTTTGTAGTGGATTCTACCGTCATAACTTTTTAAGTGTATAAAACAAGAAAAGCTTGTAATTTTTATTTTTTGCTACACTCCAAAAAAACCTTGTAGAATGACAGGAAAAGTTTGTAACTTTTTTTTTTGCTACCTCCTATTTGACAAGAATTCATAGTAATTTTACAACATTTTTACCAATAATTTTGTTATTTTACAAGAATTTTACCAATAAAATTGTAAATTTACAATTTTTTGAGGCAATACAGGATGTTTCGTGACTTAACTAGATTTTTTGCTACCTCATATTTTACGAGAATTCCTAGTAAAAATCACGAGCTGTTTTGTAATTTTACAAGCTTTTTACCTATACAATTTACAACTTTTTTGGCGCCATTTAACTTACAAGGAATTCTCGTGAATTTACTGTATTTTTTTGTAAAAAAAAACTAGAAAATTTGTAAAATTACAAAAAAAAATGTAAAATTACCAAAAAAAATGTAAAATTACAAAAAAAATTTAAATTTCGTTCAAAACTTTTTTGTTAAAAAACAAGGAAAACTGTCAAATATTGGTAAAAAAGGATTACGAAACTTTTTCTAGTAATTTAACGAGGTTTTTATTTGTGTGTACCTCCTATTTATGAGAATTTCTAGTAAAAATTACGAGCTTTTTTGTAAATTTACAATCTTTACCAATAAAATCTAAATTTACAACTTTTTTGACGCTATAAAACTAACAAGGATTCTCGTGACTTTCCTGGATTTTTTGCTACCTCCTATTTTACGAGAATTCCTTGTAAAAATAACGAGCTTTTTTGCAATATTACAAGCTTTTTAGCAATAAAATGGTAAATTTACAACTTTTTTGACGCGATAAATCTTACAAGGAATTCTTGTGACTGTACTAGATTGTTTTTGTAAAATTAACTTGGAAATTTGGACATTTACGTAAAAAAATTTTAAAACTAAAAAAAAAAAATTTTTTGATCGAAATTTTTTTTGTTAAAAAACAAGTTCATCTGTCAAATATTAGTAAAATGAGATTACGAAACTTTTTCTACTAATTTAACAAGTTTTTTTTTTTTGAGTGTAGCTTTAATGGAAATTGAATTGTTTGAGTAAATTTCTAAGGAATGGGTTCCATCACAACTACAATGCCTTTCTAATTAAATGTTACAAAATTATTACAATTATGTACTTTTATCATTTGTTTGCATTAAATTTTTGTTTATATTTACCCACGATGATTATTATTTGTTGTGTCAACAAAAACCACCAGTATCTACTTTTGCAACTGCAAAACTAAAAAAAAAGTTAAATAATTGACAATCAAATAAAACAATATTGAGAGTAAATAATTGAAATGTGTAGCTATTTATGTAGCTGAAGGGCTGAAGGGAAACTAAACAGCATGAGAATGTAATTTTATTGATATGAAAATGGAAATTTTATTGAGAAATTTAAGGTGTTTGATAAAATATGCTGAAATAATTTTGTTTGTTAAATTAAACAGTGAAATACACTAAAAAAAAACCCTGTCAAATTACTAGAAAAGGTCTCGTAATCCCATTTTACCAATATTTGTCAGTTTTTCTTGTTTTTTGACAAATAATTTTCAATCGAAATTTCCATTTTTTGTAATTTTACAGTTTTTCTTGTAATTTTACAAATTTCCAAAGTTTTTTACAATAAAACATTTTCCAAATTTACGAGAATTCCTTGTAAGTTTTATTTCGCCGAAAAAAATTGTAAATTTACAATATTATTGGTAAAAATCTTGTAAAATTACAAAAAAGCTCGTAATTTTTACTAGGAATTCTCGTAAAAATAGGAGGTAGCAACAAATCTAGTAAAGTTACAAAACCTCCTTGTAAGTTTTATCGCGTCAAAAAAAATTGTAAATGTACAATTTTATTGGTAAAAAGCTTGTAAAATATCAAGGAATTCTTGTCAAATAGGAGGTTGCAAAAAAAAAAAGTTACAAACTTTTCTTGTAATTTTAAAAGATTTTTTTTTTTAGTGTAACTTTTTTCGAAATCGCAAAGTCTGAAAACCTTTCCATCATATTTATTCCACAATGCTTAAAATTGTACCTGCATTAATTTTTCAAAATTTTATTGAATTTTCCCAAAATTTTTCTTAACGTTTCTATTTTTTCCTAAATTTTCCTGAAATTTTCAGATTCTGAGCCATAAAAAATATCAGATTCTGAGACATTTTCTCTGATTATGAGACATTTTTTGTAAAGAAAAATTCTGATATATTTTTTTGAATACAAAAAGATTCAAAAACATTTTTCGAATAGAAAAAGATTCTTAAACATTTTTTGAATAGAAAATCTATCAGATCCTGTGACATTTTTCGTATTCTGAGAAAAAGCCGCAAGTTCAGAGATATTTTTCGTGTAGAAAAAGCGTCAGACTCTGAGACTTTATTTGCATAAAAAACTTTAAAAAAGACTCAGGGTCTAAGATATTTTTCTCATAGAAAAATTTTCAGATTCTGAGATATTTTTCGGACGGACATTCACAGAATGTCTTAGAATTAGAGTTTTTCTTTTCCCGGACTTTTTCATTTCCCGGGAAAGCGGGATTCATTTTAAAATTTCCCGGGATCCCGGGAATTCCCGCAAAAACTAAAAAACCAAATTTTTTATCAAAAAAATATATAAAAACCTCATGAATGCGATTACACTATTTATAATGTTTATTAACACCATAAAAATCGTATTTAGTACCTTTAAAACAAAAAAAAAAGAAATTTCGAGAAAAAAAGAACAATTTTTGTTACACAGTTTTTATAAAAAACGGCCCAAATATGTGAAAGACTTTTAAAAATATTTTTAAAAGAATATGCTATATTACATCGCTTTATCTGTATTAATAATAAAAATTCATCATTTATTCTAATTCATATCAGTTCATTTTTACAATTGGTTTTGCCTCTAAAACACAATGAAACTGATTCAGAGGAATATCTCAATTATGTCTGAACTGAAAAACTGAATGTAACTGTTTCAAAGAAATGAAATTATAAAAAAATTTACCCCAAAAAATTATTAAAAAAATATTTTAAATTCTGGTTTCTAAAAGAAACATCCGTTAATTTCAGAGTCATTCCTTACACAGATTTTATATCAATTTATCGATTAAATGCAAATTTTTATAATGCTGGTCTCAGAAAGAAAATTTTCACCTTCTGAAAAAAGTATAAGGTTCTGATAACACAGAGCAACAACCAAAATCGGAATGGAATGAAACTAAAAGCAAATGAAAGCATAACAAAACCCTCGACGCTTTTTTTTTTTTGGTTCAGTGCTAGATTTTTTTTACACGCATTTAAAGTTGGTAAACTTTTATTATAATTATAATAATAATTGCTTGAAAATTGTATAAGGCGTATGATTAATTTTGTAATTGCCTTTAAATAACAATCATACGCAACGGTGAACAGTGTATTATTTTTAATAATTTGGCTAAGTAGGTACGAGACCGTTTGCAGCGAAATTCATACCGGTTATAGCTAACGTAATTTCAAGCTTAAGTTTAGATGCTGGACCCCACATGTCGAATAAGTGCCCCACCAGGGGCTCCTAATGTAGGGCATGTTTAGTACACAACAGCTTTAAAGGATTTAAAATCGCCAACTTTAAATACGAGTAAAAAATAATCTAGCACTGAACTAAAAAAACGTTTTGAGGGTTTTGTTATGTAAAATGTAAACTTTCAATTGCTTTTGTTTTCATCCCATTCCGATTCGGAAAGTTAGATTTTTTATCATAGTGTAATTGTATCCTATTAAAGATTAAGATATTGTGAGACTTTTTTCATTTCGTAAGTCTCAGATTTTATGAAAATTTTTAGTTAGAAGGTCTCTCTTGGAATACTTTTTAGGTCCTCCTTGTCCCTGCGTACGTTTTTGTCATCAATTATCAAGAATTTTAATAAGATCTAAAAAACTCACATACAAAATAATCAATAGAAGTCGAAAAATCAACAATTTCAAAGAATCTTAAATTCCCGGGAATTCCCGCTCTATTTCCCGGGATTTCGGGATCGAAAATTTACGGGAATTCCCGGGAATTCCCGTCCCGGGAATTCCCTTGAAAAACTCTACTTAGAATCGATCATGGATCAATAATTTATATACTTTATGGTGTCCCCGACCGATATTTCGATGCGTTACAAACGGAATGACAATGTGAGTATACCCCCATACTGTGGTTGGAGGGTCTCAGATTCTGAGACACTTTCCGTATAGAAAAATCTCAGATACTAAAACATTTTTTGTAAAGAAAAAAAAATCTCAGATTCTGCGATATTTTTCGATAATGTCTTTGATTATACTGTGCTGCAGTGAAAAAATACTTCTGATGTGACATAGTATAGGGTGTTGGTCTTGTCGAGTAGATCATAAAAATGTCCATTAAACTTGCCGGACACCCTCAAATTTTAGAATTATTGTCAAAAAACTTTTTTTGGGACTTTTCTCACTAAACCTTGTGTAATTCAGAAAATTTTCAGCCGATTTTTAATTTTTTAACTGTTTTGGATAGAAGAGGGATAGGCTTTCCATGTGTGTGAATTGGTCTACACATATAAGAAAGATATCTATTGATTTCTTCTATAATATCTAACTTTTTTTTAATTTTTTTGAAAATTTTTCGAGTGTATCGATTTTTTTCTGCTATAGTATGTTAAACAACCTTTATATTTTTAAACGTATTTTTAAAGAAAATTTAATTCTGAATACGATAAACTTTATTTTGAAAAAATCGGATAACAATTGAAAGAGTTGTGATAATTTTTCTAAAAAAGAAAATTAAGATTTTGCAGGAAATCGCCGTTCAGATAACCCAGGCAAAAAAAATAAATTTATCATAAATAATCATGTACAATAATTTTAAAGGTTTTTGGCGCGCTGAATCCGAATCTGGCCTTTAAATTGCTCTACCTCATCAGGTTTTTGAGATATTTAACATAAATTGATATATCAAAAACTTAATAACATAGCGCAATTTCAAGGTCAAATTCGAACTCAGGGGGCGAAAAACCTTTAAAATAATGATACGCGACCTCGCAGTATGTTCGATTATTTTTTTATCTTTTTTATCTGGGTTATCCGGCAATTTTATGCAAAATCTTAATTTTCTTTTTTAGAAAAATTATCACAACTCTGTCAATTGTTATCCGATTTTTTTAACATAAAGCTCATCGTATTCACAATTAAATTTTCTTTAAGAATACGTTTATAAATATAAATGTTGTTGAACGAACTATAGCGGAAAAAAATCGATAAACTCAAAAAAATTTTAAAAAATAACAAAAAATTAGATATTGTTGAAAAAAATCAATACATATCTTTTTAATATGTATAGACCAATTCATACACATAAAAACCCCTATCCTTCTTCTATCCAAAACAATTGAAAATTGGTTGAAAATGTTTAGGTTACACGTGGTTTAGTGAGAAAAGTCCCAAAAAATCGTTTTTTGACAATAACTTTAAAATTTGAGGGTGTCTGGCAAATTTGATGGGCATTTTGGTGATCTTTTCGACGAGACCTACACTCAAAAAAAAAATATTGTAAAACTAGCAAAAAAAATGGTTAAAATTAGCAAAAAAAACTGTAGTTTTGGACGTTGCAAAAATTTTGGTAATATTAGCAAAACCATTTTGCTAATCAAAAAATTAGGAAAAAAAATGGTAAAATTACAAGAATACCATTTTATTTTTGTAAAAAATCAACCTTGTAAAATTATCAAAAAATATGGTAAAATTACCAAAAAAAAAATGGTAAAATTGAAATAGATAAAAAAAATTTGTAATTTGGTAAAAAAAACTGTTTTATTTAGTAATTTTTTTTCTCTGATTAGTAGTTGATTTAAAATTTGGTGAATATACTAGAAATTTTTTTGCCTGTTTTTGAGCACCACATTCTTTAAATGTAGTAATAGCAGCATATTACTTCAGTTGTTGGATGGTTTCTTCGGCTTGATGGTGGCAGCATCTTCTTTTGCCTTCTTCTCAGCAGCTGTAGTTGCAGTAACTGGACTTCCAACAACATCAAAATCCAAAATGATTTTTTTTTTCACTTAAACACTTTAAACAAAAAATTTAAAGAACAACACTTCACTTTTTTTATTTTTTTTTGCGTCATTTTTTTAGCTTAAGTAGAACAAATGAGATTTGCGTAGTAGTCTACACAAGAAATTTCTTACATTTTCAGGTAAAATTTGTAAAAAATTAACAATTTTTTTTCGAATTTTTAATTTTTTTCACATGTATTTAAAAAAAAAATAAAAAAAAAACTTTTGGATATTGAAGATTAGATATCTAACTATGTGTTAAAATTTAAAAAAAATAATTTTTCAAAATTATTAACTTTTTATTAACAATTTAGGTGGCAAATTTTAAAAAATTTTTGTATAAAATTACCAAAAAATATGGTAAAATTAGCAAAAAATATGGTAAAAAATACTAAAAATTGTGTAGCCTATTTTTCAGCGCACATGCAGTTGATGGATGGCTACTTTGCTATGGTGTTGGCAGCATCATCAATCTGCAATGATTTTTTTCACACTAGAACACTTGAAACTATTTTTTTTTTAAACTAAGAAAAAAAAAATAAAAAGTATTACCATTTCTTTAAGGAAAATACTAATATTTTTGCTAAAATTATAGTAAAATAAAAAAAAAAAAAACTAGCAAGAAAATATAGTAAAAATACCAAAAAATTATTGTATTTTACCAATAGTAAATTGCCCAAAAAACTGTAAAAGTTAAATTTTTACAATTTTTTTTGCTAAAGTTTGGTTGAAGTAAATTACAACACCTTTTACTAATATTTTGACTAAGTTATTTTTTTGAGTGTACAACCTCAACTACCTCATTTCAAAAGTATATTCGATTTTGTGTTTTTTGTAGCACAGTGTTATTGTTCGTGTTTTGTATAGAGAGGGTTTTAGATTCTAATAAATAAAAAGTCTAAATTAAATTTAAATTTAATAAAATAGGAATTATTCTATGAGAATATCAATGATTTAACTAGTAAAGAAAATAATGACCTCGAGCTAGAATATACCTACTCAAAATATATTTTATGAAATTTTTAGGAAATTTAAAAATAAATGTTGCTGTCTGTTAAAATAGATAAAAAGTTAATAGAATGGTTTAGGATTGAATAAAACTGAGTTGGGCTGTTCTAGCTCGAGGCCATTTTTCTTTTACTAATTCAAATCATAATATTCTTATAAAATAATTTTCAAGAAAATAGTTTTTCTGTTTTAAATTTATGTTGGCCATTTTTGCAATACTTAACCGGCATGTGTTTCAGAATTTGTTGGATTCCATTTCACAAATAAATTTAAAAATTTTAAATTATTATCTGAAAATATCATGGTTTTAATTAATAAAGGAAAAATGACCTCGAGCTAGAATAACCCTATTCAGAATGTAAAAAGTTAATTTAAAAAAATATTTAAATTTATTTTAACCCCAATCTGTCTTTTCTTATCTTTCTAGCTAGTCTAATTGGTATTGATACCATACACCATCAAACCCTATCGGGTCTTGAAATGGATCAAATGAATGATCATCAATTGGATAAAGTGGCCAATAATGTTAGTGTATTTTATCGTGTTAGTCCGCGTCACAAATTGGCCATAGTAAAGTCACTACAACGTACCGGCAACATAGTAGGCATGACTGGAGATGGTGTTAATGATGGAGTGGCATTGAAAAAAGCCGACATAGGTATAGCTATGGGTAAAAATGGTACAGATGTCTGTAAAGAAGCAGCCGATATGATATTGGTCAATGATGATTTTCATACTATATTGTAAGTAAATGAGGGCAACTTTTTGTATGCAAATTTTATTAATAATCCAAATTTTTGTTTCAGAGCTGCCATTGAAGAAGGCAAAGCTATATTCTACAACATTCGCAACTTTGTAAGATTTCAATTATCGACTTCAATTGCTGCTTTATCCTTAATAGCTTTGGCCACCTTAATGGGCATTGCCAATCCCTTGAATGCTATGCAAATATTATGGATTAATATTATAATGGATGGACCACCGGCTCAAAGTTTAGGTGTAGAACCTGTAGATCATGATGTCTTAAAACAAAAACCCCGTAATGTTAAACAACCTATGATAACTAAATCGGTAATTGTTAATGTTCTATTAAGTGCTAGTATTATTATCTTGGGAACTCTATGGGTATTTCAGCGTGAAATGGTCGATGGTTCGCTGGGCAAAACTAAACGTGATACAACCATGACATTTACATGTTTTGTATTTTTCGATATGTTTAATGCTCTCTCCTGCCGTTCACAAACAAAAAGTGTTTTTACTATTGGTCTGACCTCAAATAAAATGTTCCTATTGGCTGTAGGCTTTTCTATAATTGGTCAAATGTTAGTCATTTATTTCCCACCCTTGCAAATGGTCTTTCAAACAGAAGCTCTCTCTGCGTATGATATACTCTTTTTGATCTCTCTGACTTCGTCGGTGTTAATAGTGGCGGAAATTAAGAAATGGTTTGAACGGACCATGGAACGTAAAATGTATAAAACTCGTTCGGAATTAGATTTTGTATGACAAAACGAAAGCGCTGGAAGATTGTTGAATAAAAAATCTAATTAAATTTAGTGTAAAACATAAAAATATTTAAATAAAATTTAAACATTATTAAAATTTTGAGTTTTTGAGTAAGGATTTTTTTTTAAGGAAGGAAAATTGAGAAGAAAATATATTTTTTTTTCTACGTTTGTAAACAAAACAGAGAGAGAGAAAAGAGAGGATCACAGAGAGTGGAACAAGAGAGAGAGCATAGCATTTAAGAGAGAGAGAGAGTATGCAAGAGCAGCGAAAGCTATAAACAAAAATACTGAAGCTTATTATACATGAGAGAGGATGAAAGAGCAACTTCGAAGAATCTCTGGCTATTTTAGTATAAACGAAAGTAACTTGGTTTAGTAAACTCTTAGTACAACACCAGTTTTAGTGCACTTTATAGGAAAGGTTACTTGCTTTAGTTAACACTCGGGAAAGTATACTAGATCATTATCTAGTATACTTATTTTATTAAAGAGTACTAATTTTAGTTCACTTTCTAAGAAAGAATACTTTGTTTGTACACTTTCCAAGTTTTAGAACACTTTAACAAAAATAATTTTTTTTTAGTACACTTGGCAAAAAATATGTTTATGTTAGTTAACTTTCAAAAACATTATACTGGTTTAAGTAAACTTTCGAAAAAAGCTCACTAAACTTAGTAAGTTAACCTAAATAAAAAATGATACCAGTGTTAGTACACTTACTAAGAAAGAGGACTAAAGTACTATTAAAACTATTGTTTAAGTACGCTTTTAAAAATAAAACTTTCTAATTTAAGAGCACATTCAAAAAAATACTGCTCTTATTGTTAGTACACTTTCAAAGAGGGTTCTATCTTGTTGTAGTACATTTTGGAAAGAAGGTTTCTAGTTTTAGTACACTTTTGAGGAAGGCTTTTATTGTTAGTTCATTTTTGAACAAATGGTAATAGTTTTAGTAAACTTTCAAAAGTACACCAGGTTTAGTACACTTTATAGGAAAAAGTACTTCCTTTTCGAAAAGTGAGTACTAATTTTAGATCACTTTTTAAGAAATAATACATTTTTGGTGCTTTTTCCAAGAAAAAGTACAAGTTTTAGAACATTAAAAAAAAATAAACTTTCTTTAGTACACTTTGCAAGAAAGAAAGCTTCTTTTAGTACACTTTCAAAAAAATTATACTAGTTTTATAACACTTTTGAAAAAAATAAGGTTCTTTTAGTAAACTTTCAAAAAAATTATACTAGTTTTAGAACACTTTTGAAGATAACATACAAAAAATAATAAGTGTACTAAAGCCATACATTTTCAAAAAAATTTGTACTAGTTTAAGTACATTTACGAAAAAATTTAGTAATTTAGTACTAAAAAACTATAGTACACTTTTGAAAAAAAAAATTGCTAGATTTATAACACTATAAAAAAATATTCCTTTTAGTACTATTGTACCAGTTTAAGTACACTTACCAAAAAAAAGTTACTTTAGCACTATAAAAACTATAGTTTTATAGATTTTGTACACTTTTTATGAATGAGTACTTTAGATCACTTTCTAAGAAATAATACCTTTTAAGTGCATTTTCCACGAAAAAGTACGATTTTTAGAACCTTTTAGAAAAAAATATACCATTTTAGTACACTTTGCAAGAAAAGAAGCTTCTTTTAGTACACTTTCAAAAAAATTATACTAGTTTTAGAACACTTTTGAAGATAACATAATTAAATTAGTAAGTGTACTACAGCCATACTTTTTCAACAAAAATTGTACTAGTTTAAGTACACTTACGAAAAAAAGTACTTTAGTACTATATAAACTATAGGACGCTTTTAAAAAAAATTGCTAGTTTAAGAACACTATAAAAAAAATATTTATTTTAGTACTATTGTACTAGTTTAAGTACACTTACGAAAAAAGGTACTTTAGTACTATAAAAACTATAGTCATATAGATTTTGTATTAATGAGTACTAATTTTAGATCACTTTCCAAGAAATAATACTTTTCAGTGCATTTTCCAAGAAAAGGTACGAGTTTTAGAAAAAATATACTTTTTTTAGTACACTTTGCAAGAAAATAAGCTTCTTTTAGTACACTTTCAAAAAAATTATACTAGTTTTAGAACACTTTTGAAGATAAAATACTAAAATTAGTAAGTGTACTAAAGCCATACATAAAAAAAAAAAATTGTACTAGTTTAATTACACTTACGAAAAAAAGTACTTTAGTACTATAAAAACTTTAGTACGCTTTTGAAAAAAGTGCTAGTTTTAGAACACTATAAAAAAAAACATTGCGGTAGTACTATTGTACTGGCTTAAGTACTTTCGAAAAAAGGTACTTTAGTACTATAAAAACTATAGTTTTATAGATTTTGCATAGATTTTGTTCACTTTTTATGAATGAGTACTAATTTTAGATCACTTTCTAAGAAATAATATTTTTTTAGTGCATTTTCCAAGAAAAGGTACGAGTTTTAGAACCTTTATAAAAAATATGTGCTCTTTTAAGTACACTTTGCAAGAAAAGAAGCTTATTTTAGTACACTTTCAAAAAAATTATACTAGTTTTAGAACACTTTTGAAGATAACATACTGAAATTAGTAAGTGTACTAAAGCTATACATCATCAAAAAAAATTGTACTAGTTTAAGTACACTTACGAAAAAAAGTACTTTAGTACTATAAAAACTATAGTACGCTTGGGAAAAAAATGCTAGTTTAAGAACTTTATAAAAAAAATATTGTTTTTAGTACTATTATATTAGCTCAAGTAGACTTACGAAAAAAAGTACTTTAGCATAGATTTTGTAAACTTTTTATGATTGAGTACTAATTTTAGATCACTTTTTAAGAAATAATATTTTTTAGTGCATTTTATAAGAAAAGGTACGAGTTTTAGAACCAAAAAAAAAAAATATACGTTTTTAGTACACTTTGCCAGAAAGAAGCTTCTTTTAGTACACTTTCAAAAAAATATACTAGTTTTAGAACACTTTTGAAGATAACATACTAAAATTGGTAAGTGTACTAAAGCCATACATTTTCAAAAAAAATTGTACTAGTTTAAGTACACTTACGAAAAAAAGTACTTTAGTACTATAAAAGCTATAGTACGTTTTTGAAAAAAAAAAATTGCTAGTTTTAGTACTATTGCACTACTTTAAGTACACTTACGAAAAAATGTACTTTAGCACCATAAAAACTATAGTTTTATAGATATTGTATAGATTTTGTACACTTTTTATGAATGACTACTAATTTTCGATCACTTTCTAAGAAATAATACATTTTTGGTGCATTTTCCAAGAAATGGTACGAGTTTTAGAACCTTTTGAAAAAATACACTTTTTTTATTACACTTTGCCAGAAAAGAAGCTTCTTGTAGTACACTTTAAAAAAATTATACTAATTTTAGAACACTTTTGAAGATAACATACTAAAATTAGTAAGTGTACTAAAGCCGTAAATTTTCAAACAAAATTGTACTAGTTTAAGTACACTTACGAAAAAAATGTACTTTAGTACCACAAAAACTATAGTAAGCTTTTGAAAAAAAAAAAATTGCTAGATTTAGAACACTATCAAAAAATATTCCTTTTAGTACTATTGTTCAAGTTTAAGTACAAATACGAAAAAAATGTACTTTAGTACTATAAAAACTATAGTCATATAGATTTTGTATTAATGAGTACTAATTTTAGATCACTTTCTAAGAAATAATACTTTTCAGTGCATTTTCCAAGAAAATGTACGAGTTTTAGAAAAAATATACTTTTTTTAGTACACTTTGCAAGAAAATAAGCTTCTTTTAGTACACTTTCAAAAAACTTATGCTAGTTTTAGAACACTTTTGAAGATAACATACTAAAATTAGTAAATGTACTAAAGCCATACATTTTCAAAAAAAAAAATTGTACGACTTTAAGTACACTTACGAAAAAAGTACTTTAGTACTATAAAAACTATATTAAGCTTTTGAAAAAAATTGCTAGATTTAGAACACTATCAAAAAAATATTCCTTTTAGTACTATTGTACTAGATTAAGTACACTTACGAAAAAGATACTTTAGTACTATAAAAACTATAGTTTTATAGATTTTGTACACTTTTTATGAATGAGTACTAATTTTAGTTCACTTTCAAAGAAAAATACTTTTTTGATACATTTTTCAAGAAAAGTTACGAGTTTTAGAACCTTTTAAAAAAATATACTTTTTTAGTACACTTTGTAAGAAAAGAAGCTTCTTTAACTACACTTTTAAAAAACTTATACTAGTCTTAGAATGCTTTTGAAGATAACATACTTAAATTAGTAAGTGTACTAAAGCTATACATTTTCAAAAAAAATTGTACTAGTTTAAGTACACTTACGAAAAAAGTACTTTAGTACTATAAAAACTATAGTAAGCTTTGGAAAAAAATTGCTAGTTTTAGAACACTATAAATATTTCTTTTAGTACTATTGAACTACTTTTAGTACACTTACGAAAAAAAGGTACTTTAGTACTATAAAAATTATAGTTTTAAATATTTTGTATAGATTTTGTACACTTTTTATGAATGAGTACTAATTTTAGATCACTTTCTAAGAAATTTATTAATTTATTTTTATTATTTATTTGCCCGAAAAGAAGCTACTTTTAGTACACTTTTAAAAAAATTACACTAGTTTTAGAACACTTTTGAAGATAACATACTAAAATTTGTAAGTGTACTAAAGCCGTACATTTAAAAGAAAATTGTACTAGTTTAAGTACACTTACGAAAACAAGCACTTTAGTACTATAAAACTATAGTAAGCTTTTGAAAAAAAATTGCTGGATTTAAAACACTATCAAAAAAATACTACTTTTAGTACTATTGTACTAGTTTAACTAAACTTTCGAAAAAAAGGTACTTTAGTACCATAAAAACTATAGTTTTAGTACGCTTTTGAAAAAAAAAATTGCTGGATTAAGAACACTATCAAAAAAATACTGCTTTTAGTACACTTTCGAAGACGGTGCTTTTTTTTGTTGTAGTAAGAGTAATAGAAAAAAAGTGTAATTGTCTTAGAACACTTTAGAGAAGGTTTCTACTTTTAGTAAATTTTCAAAAAAATATTGTAATAGTTTTAGTACAATAACGAAAAAGTACGTTTGTGGAGAACTAGCACTTATTTAGGAAAGCTTTCATAAACAGGCTGCTTTTAGTACACTTTCGGAGAGGGTGCCTATTTTTTTACTACACTTATTAATTTTTTTACACCTCTGATAAATGTGTACTTATTTAGTGCACTTTCGAAAAAGGATTACTGGCTTTAGTATCTCTTTAAGGTCAGTCTTCGATTTTTAGTACTATTTAAGAGAATGGTAGATTTTTAGTAAATTTTCAAAGAAAGGGTTGTAGTTTTACTGCACTTTCAGAAAAAGGCTACTAGTTTCAGTAAACCTTCAAGAAAGTTTACTAGATTTAGTACACTTTTAAAGAACAAAGAACATCTTCGAAGGGGCGTATTTTTAAAAAACTGTATTAGCTCTTAAACTATTTTTTAGAAGTTATATTAGTTTTAGTGCACTTTCAAAGAAAAGTTTTAGATTCTGTGACAGTTTTTAGTAAGTTAAATGTATTTTTCACTTACCCAATGAGATATTTTAAACTCTGATAACACTCTCTACATCTCTCATGTATTAAGCTTCTGTTAGCCAATTAGCATAACACTAAAAAGAGAAAGAAAAGAGCCACAAAATAGCATTTAAAAATATCCTTTGATTTGTTTTCTATTTTGTTTTTAGAAAAGACCAAAAAAAAAGAGAGCATAATTTATAAATTTCTTTAAAAAAAATTTCAAGAATTTAAGTTTTAGTTAGTCGAAAACAGAAAAAATAATTAAGATTCTACAAAGAGAGCAATGATATATACGTTTTTTTTATAATTTATTGGCTTCTTTTCCTATATTTTTTTAAATATAAACCCATGTTGAAATTGTTTTGATCTGGTTAATCTATTAAGATTTAATTATAACAATCATATCTGATCAGATCTATAATTACCGAGATTTGTCCGCACCCGACTAAAAAAAAATAGTACGATGCCATATAACATTTGATCCCAAAAATGGAGGATCCAAAAATATATGATTATATCTTATTAGATCAAAGTTTAGATAATAAGATATAATTAGATCCCAAAAATGGAACGGTAAATATTATCTAATTTGATATTATAAAAAATTAGATCTAATAAGATCTAATAATATATAATTATATCTGTTTATATCTAATATGATCTTTAATATCAAATCAGATAAAATTTACCGTTCCATTTTTGGGATGCAATTATATCTAATTATATCAAATTTGATCTAATAAGATATAATCATATATTTTTAGATCCTCCATTTTTGGGATCAAATAATGGATCTATTTATATACAATTATATAAAAAACTATATGATTATATCAAAACTTTTTTACTCGGGCAATTTCAATTTCAAGATCAATGTAGATCTGATCAAAAATTGTATCTAATCGGATCTCGAAATTGGTACAAATCTCGGATATAATAGATCTGATCAGTTACAATTGATATAATTAGATTTTTCTAGATCACTTCATATCTAATCGATTTTTATACGGGATTTTAATTTTTAAATTCCCACTTTCTTTAAGTTTATTTGTAAGTAGTAAAATTATTATTATTAATTTAATTATTTAATGCAAATATAAGTCATATATAAGATAAAAAATAAAATAATAAAATGACATTTAATGAAATTTTGTATGTTTTAATAAAATTTTTATTAAGAATTGAGAGAAGAAAATAAAAATCATGTGTGGAATATTTTCTCAAAACTAATTTTATTAAAATTTAGAGTCTGTTAGGACTTATATATTAAGACAGTCACAATTTTAAGCACATATTTTTTTTTTAATTTTTAATTGTAATTTTTTAAATGTTAATTGATCTTTTTTTGATTTATCACTAGTTTTTCTATGAATTTCAAACAATTTTTTTTTAAATTTGTAAAAATGGTGTTGAAAATTTTACAAATATTTTGATTTTATAGCAATAATAAAATTTCTAAATATCAAAAATCGATTCAATGCCATAACAAAGTATCATTTTATATAGTTCTATTATAAAAAGTCATTCCACTATTATTTAATTTGTTTAAATTTCCCAGTCAAAAATGGCAATTTCTATATTTTTTAATTATAATTTTGATATTCACTTATTTTTTTATAATTTAATTAACAATTAAAATCACAAATATTTAATTCGAATAAATTCTTTTGTTTTGGTTTTTATGGACAATTTTAAAATATTTAAACCAAAAAAACTTAACACTTTAATAACGTTTAATATGTAAATTTGTTTCATTATTAATTTGTGATATTATTTTAAGTTAAAAAAACAACACACTACTACTACATTTAGTTTGAATAAATTATAATTATTGATAAATTTCATTTATTACAAATTTAATTATCAATAATAAACTGCATAAGTGTCACTTTATATTGTTTTATTTATTATAATTATGATATTGTTGCAATATTTTTATAGTTTGTTCATTTTTATTTTGTTTTTAATTTCCGGTAGTTATTTATTTATTCAAAATAGTTTATTTGAATTAAATTAAAATTAAATTTTAGAAGGAAAAATATTTTTAAAGAAAAATTCGACGAACTTTTTTTCCTTGAAAAAGTTTTAGATTACAAAAAATCTTAGACTCTTAGAAATTTTTCCTATGGGAAAGTCTCAGATTCTGAGACAATTTTTCTATACAGAAAAAGTCTCAGATTCTGAGACAATTTTTCTATATAGAAAAAGTCTCAGATTCTGAGACAATTTTTCTATATAGAAAAAGTCTCAGATTCTGAGACAATTTTTCTATATAGAAAAAGTCTCAGATTCTGAGACAATTTTTCTATATAGAAAAAGTCTCAGATTCTGAGACAATTTTTCTATATAGAAAAAGTCTCAGATTCTGAGACAATTTTTCTATATAGAAAAAGTCTCAGATTCTGAGACAATTTTTCTATATAGAAAAAGTCTCAGATTCTGAGACAATTTTTCTATATAGAAAAAGTCTCAGATTCTGAGACAATTTTTCTATATAGAAAAAGTCTCAGATTCTGAGACAATTTTTCTATATAGAAAAAGTCTCAGATTCTGAGACAATTTCTCTATATAGAAAAAGTCTCAGATTCTGAGACAATTTTTCTATATAGAAAAAGTCTCAGATTCTGAGACAATTTTTCTATATAGAAAAAGTCTCAGATTCTGAGACAATTTTTCTATATAGAAAAAGTCTCAGATTCTGAGACAATTTTTCTATATAGAAAAAGTCTCAGATTCTGAGACAATTTTTCTATATAGAAAAAGTCTCAGATTCTGAGACAATTTTTCTATATAGAAAAAGTCTCAGATTCTGAGACAATTTTTCTATATAGAAAAAGTCTCAGATTCTGAGACAATTTTTCTATATAGAAAAAGTCTCAGATTCTGAGACAATTTTTCTATATAGAAAAAGTCTCAGATTCTGAGACAATTTTTCTATATAGAAAAAGTCTCAGATTCTGAGACAATTTTTCTATATAGAAAAAGTCTCAGATTCTGAGACAATTTTTCTATATAGAAAAAGTCTCAGATTCTGAGACAATTTTGCTATATAGAAAAAGTCTCAGATTCTGAGACAATTTTTCTATATAGAAAAAGTCTCAGATTCTGAGACAATTTTTCTATATAGAAAAAGTCTCAGATTCTGAGACAAAATTTTTCTATATAGAAAAAGTCTCAGATTCTGAGACAAAATTTTTCTATATAGAAAAAGTCTCAGATTCTGAGACAAAATTTTTCTATATAGAAAAAGTCTCAGATTCTGAGACAAAATTTTTCTATATAGAAAAAGTCTCAGATTCTGAGACAAAATTTTTCTATATAGAAAAAGTCTCAGATTCTGAGACAAAATTTTTCTATATAGAAAAAGTCTCAGATTCTGAGACAAAATTTTTCTATATAGAAAAAGTCTCAGATTCTGAGACAAAATTTTTCTATATAGAAAAAGTCTCAGATTCTGAGACAAAATTTTTCTATATAGAAAAAGTCTCAGATTCTGAGACAATTTTTCTATATAGAAAAAGTCTCAGATTCTGAGACAATTTTTCTATATAGAAAAAGTCTCAGATTCTGAGACAATTTTTCTATATAGAAAAAGTCTCAGATTCTGAGACAATTTTTCTATATAGAAAAAGTCTCAGATTCTGAGACAATTTTTCTATATAGAAAAAGTCTCAGATTCTGAGACAATTTTTCTATATAGAAAAAGTCTCAGATTCTGAGACAATTTTTCTATATAGAAAAAGTCTCAGATTCTGAGACAATTTTTCTATATAGAAAAAGTCTCAGATTCTGAGACAATTTTTCTATATAGAAAAAGTCTCAGATTCTGAGACAATTTTTCTATATAGAAAAAGTCTCAAATTCTGAGACAATTTTTCTATATAGAAAAAGTCTCAGATTCTGAGACAATTTTTCTATATAGAAAAAGTCTCAGATTCTGAGACAATTTTTCTATATAGAAAAAGTCTCAGATTCTGAGACAATTTTTCTATATAGAAAAAGTCTCAGATTCTGAGACAATTTTTCTATATAGAAAAAGTCTCAGATTCTGAGACAATTTTTCTATATAGAAAAAGTCTCAGATTCTGAGACAATTTTTCTATATAGAAAAAGTCTCAGATTCTGAGACAATTTTTCTATATAGAAAAAGTCTCAGATTCTGAGACAATTTTTCTATATAGAAAAAGTCTCAGATTCTGAGACAATTTTTCTATATAGAAAAAGTCTCAGATTCTGAGACAATTTTTCTATATAGAAAAAGTCTCAGATTCTGAGACAATTTTTCTATATAGAAAAAGTCTCAGATTCTGAGACAATTTTTCTATATAGAAAAAGTCTCAGATTCTGAGACAATTTTTCTATATAGAAAAAGAATCTGAGACTTTTTCTATATAGAAAAATTGTCTCAGAATCTGAGACTTTTTCTATATAGAAAAATTGCATTTTTTTATAGCAAAATATTAACAATCTGGCAGTACCAGTGAAAAAAAATTGTTTTCAATGCTGCCAAGTCTTTGTTTCTATGTAAAAATTATTAAAGTTTACTTTTAGGCGCTAATGAATTTATCCCAGTTACAGTAATGCCAGCTTTTGATTACGAAAAAACGCTAGTCAGCTGAAAATAGCTATAAACTAGATTTTTTAAAATCTAGCAATTAAATTGTAAAAAAATGTGCGTTTCTGTGCAAATTTAGATTTTGGAGTCAACAAATATGTTTTTTTATCAAATTACGCTTAAGCTGGCAAAAATAATACTTTACTGTATCAGCATCTGATATATTTTCTATAGGAAAAATGTCTCAGAATCTGATACTTTTAAAGAAAATCTTCGAATCTAAATATTTTATTTTATGAAGAACAATGTCTCAGAATCTACGACTTTTTAAAGGACAAATACTTGAAAATCTGAGTTTTATTACATGAAAAATGTCATTATTAACCAGTTAACCGATATTTTTTCTTCCTCAATTGTTTCAGAATTTATATATTTTTTTTTAAATCAATTAACTTTGTATATCTTTATTTTACTAACAAGCCTTTTTTAAACCCCCCTGATTCTCATAAAAATTATTTATGAGTTTTTTTATACTTTTTTATTTTAAAAATTTTTGTAATGTTAAAGGATTTGGTATGAGACAGACTCAAAATAAATAATATGTTAAAGAATTTGTTTAATAATTTAGAACAGAAATCAACAATAAAAAAATCTTCTAGCGCTAATAATACAAAAAAAAATAAATATTAAAAAATTTTGTGGAAAAATTATACAAATTAATAAAATTTGAAAATAATTTTTAAAAAAACCAAAGTAGTTTTTGGTAGGTGAAAACTTAAATTAATAACAGAGTTTTTGAAAAAAAAAAAAAACAATGTAATAATTAAAGAAAACATTAATTATAAAAACTTAAAAATTTTGAAATTAATTAAAAACATTTCGTAAATCCTTCATAAAAGCACCATTCCAATTTAAACACTTTGTTGAAGCACCTTTTAAAGAGATAACAAAAAACAAATTAAACTGAATTTCATTTTAAAAGAAAATTTCAGAACAGCACCTTTAAAATAAGTTTGTTGAATTGATATACAAAAACAACTCAAAATAGCACAATAAAATTTTAAAAAGAAACACCAATTTACACAAAAAAAAAAAATTGTTACAAAAAATTAAATGAAAATAATATGGTTTTCAAAATAATATTAAAAAAATAACATTTTCAAACGTGTAAGTCAAAAAATAAATAAAAATTACTTAAAATAGTGCTTAAATTATACAAAACAAAAAACTCAAAAATCTCTTTTAAAAGGTAAAATAAATTTTTAAGAAACTTTCAACTCGACAATAGAAATTTAATAATATTTAAAAGTTCTAAAGACCTCCCATATGTAATTCTACCATTTTTTAATATTTCACATTTATTCACATTTCCATTTATCCAGAAAAAAAAAACAGAAAAACTAACAAAAAAGAAATCCATCCCTCTTTAGACTTAAACTTGTAACTTTTTTGACTTTTTTAATGTTAGTTTTAAATTTAAAGGAACAATTACTTATTTAAAAACAAAAAAATAAATAATAGTAAAAAAACAATAACTAGTTTTAAAAAATTTATTGAAAAAAAAAAATTACTACCTTTTGTAATAGAAAATTAGTAAACTTTATTCAAAATTTTTAATAAAACAAAAAATAAATGTTTATTCGTCACTCTAAACTAAGAGCTTTAAAATTGAGGATCACCATTTAAATTGATATAAAAAATCTAATTTATTTGATAAGATTTTAGAGATATGTTATTAAAATTCATTATTTAGTATCTATATTGTTGCCCATATATAATTAATTCCACAAAATCATAAGAACGATCATATAAAATAAGTTTTTAAGAGATAAAAAGGGTAAAAAACTTCAAATTTTCAAAAACAAAAAATTCTAAATCAAACATGATTCAAGTCCGAGAATTTTTCAGGAAAGTGACTTTGAGAGCACTTTCGAGAATTCCACAAATTGTCCTAACAATCGGTTCGCTGAGACTTTTTCAGCAATAAACCTAATCATAGATGATTTAACGGCAACATCTATCGTGTAAAAATGCCCTCTAGCAGAGATATTCATCTTAAAACCTGTTATATGGAATCGATGTATCTCTAAAACAGGTAAAGATTTTTTTAAACATTTTATGACTTTTTCAACAAAAACTTCTTGAGGGCTTTACCCAATGGTACAATTGCAACTTCTAAAATTATTTTACCGTTACATTTATCGTTTAAATACGACCTCTAGCGGAGACATTCAAAACCAACCCAATAACATTGACACAGACTAATACAGACTCGACATAAGTGACAGGTGTCAAAAAAGTAATCTCTAACCATATGGTTAATTTTTTCAAATTATTCTACGAATTAGGTTAGAAAGAGAAAAATAATATAACGCGTCATTAAAGAAATAGATGCCAGATCGTTTTTTGTTGTTTCACTCACTCCTTAGTCGTAGAAAGTGTTGTCATGTTAGCGTAAAACGGACTAAAAAGCGCTCTGTTTTCTCCCAACATCGCTTAGTTTTTCCCCATTTTTTCTTATAAAACTCTACTGTCGAGTCTGTATTTAGTCTGTGACATTGACTTAATATATTTTTGGATCATTTTGCCATGAAACTTTTCAGAACTTGAGATTTTTTTTCAAACGGATATTAAAATTTTTTTGAATTTTTCTAAACGATTTTTCAGAACTTGAGAATTTTTTTTATACCAAAAATGATTCAGTAAAAAAAATCAAAAAAACCTTTTTTATCTCTTAAAGATTTTTTTTTTTCACAATGGCACCAAATATCATAAAGCGCTTAAGATTCAATAACACCTTATATTACGTTCATATTGAAAACGAAATCCCGTTTAACGAGGTTTCGTGCCAACCTCATTTGAAAATACGCATTATCCAAACAAAATGAAAATTTTTTGAAATGAGATTTCAACGAAAGTACAATCGAAACCTTTTTAATTTCATACTCTACATTTGTTTACAAATGTTAAACAATGAAAAGTAGAAAAAATAAAAAATTTCAAAAATATAAAATGTTTTAAAAATATATTTTGAGGATGAAAATATTTTGAGGATGTTTATCTTGGCTCGAGGTCATTATTTTATTTTCTAATTAAAACCATGATATTCTCATAGCATAATTTTCAAGAAAATTATTTTTCTGTTTTAAATTTATTTATGTTGGTCATTTTTGCAAGACTTAATCGACACGTGTTTCGGAATTTGTCAGATTCCATTGTCAAGATTATTTAGCAAAAATAGAAACGATTTACTACAAAGTAGCTAACGAGTCTAATGACAAATCGTTTGCGCACAAACTAAAATATTAATACATATTCGACTCTATCCACAATGGGAATTAGAAATACGAAGAAATTGTACTATACCAGTAAGGCAACGATTGTCAGTAACCAACAAAAATATTTAAAACAGTTTTATGGTTTTAATTAGTAAGGAAAATAATGACCTCGAGCCAGAATAAACATCCTCAAAACATAATATTTTAAAGGTCGAATAAAACAATTTTTATTTTTTTAATAAAAATTAATCAGAATTTGTTTTGAAAATATTAATTTATTTGGTTGAAAAATAAAACAAAACTGTGAAAAAAGTTAAGTTCTTCATTGCTTAATCAAATTGTAACGATATTTTTCTAGTTTCGGAAAACCAGTTAAATGTCAAAACTGTCGTGTGTAAACAGTGGAGTTTTAAAATAAAAAAAAAACAAATTTAACGGGGTTTCGGGCCAATCTGAACATATTATTAAAAATAATATATTAAAGGCTTTTACAGACTATGCCACATAGTAAAGGATCTGTCAAAAATATATGAAATAATTGGATTTTTTCTAGGTTAAACGCGAACAGAAAGACCACCGGAACAAAAGATATTTTTTATTGATGTAAAAGCTCTTCGAAATACGTACATATGTATAGTCTGTTACAGTCTTAAAAAACACCTTTTCACATTCATATCACAATTATCAAATTCCTATTAAAATTGTTCACAGAAAACCAAACCAATGTATCTGTAAAACAGGAGAATTATCCCATCCCACTGTTCCCATTTTTTTTTTTTTTTTGTAAATTGGCAAAGATTATAAATAATAAAGATACAGCAATGGGTACAGTTGCTAGAGTTCAAACAGGTTGTTCGATAATATCAAATTGTGTCTTTCGAAAAGTTTAATTTTTTATTTTGTAAAATGGAACATTATGACCACCCATAACAGTATTTTTTTGACAAAAAAAAAGTGTTTTGGAATAAATTAGAAAAGTATAAATTTCCTTAAAAACGCAAAACTAATTTACAAAAAAATGGGATTAGTTCAGCTGATTATTCTCAGTGTTTCCATTGCAGTGGGTTTGTTAATCAGAGCTTCGAAGAATGAAATCCTTTTCGAATGAATTCTCAAAAAAATCCATTCAATTTTCATAGTCATTGAATGCATTCGATTTCATAAATCAACATTGAATGCAGTCCTTGGAATTCATTCGATTGAATGAACAAAAATGAATGCCTTCGATTTCTTGTTCATTCGATTTAGAAAAATCGAATGCATTCCACTGCGAATGCAATCGATTTTTTAAATATATAGACCAAAACGGAGCCAAATTTTGGTCCATAGTATCGCATACTCTCTTTACATACGATGACCCTAATGGGCTCTAATTTTGAATCCAAAAAAATTGGTATTCCCAAAAATTTTAAAAATGCACATATTAACTGCCTATGCGACAAAAAAATGTGAAGAGTGTTAGCGATACTATGGACAAAAAATTGGCTCCGTTTTGCTCTATCTTGGTTAGTTTTTTTAAGTTTTTTATGCAATGAATGAATAAGCCATTCGATTTTTCAAATTGAATGAAAAGAAAATCGATTGCATTCGCAAGTGAATGCATTCGATTTTTAAAAGTCGAATGAAAAAAAGTCGAATGCATTCGATTTTTGAAAGTCGAATGAAAAATAAAACGAATGCATTCGATATTTATAAATCGAATGAGTTTAAAGTGAGTTCATTCAATTCGCTAAAATGTGATTGGGGAATGCAATCACTAAATTTTCACTCAGAATGATAAATCGAATTAAGGAATGAAATCCTTCGAAGCTCTATTGTTAATTAGTTTTTACGTTGGACGGCAAGCCTTTCAAAACACCATTTTTCCTCAAAAAAAATATTGTTATTGCGGCCATTATGTTCTAGTTTACAAAAAAAATTCGAAAGACACATTCGATATTTTCAAATAACCCATTTTAACTCTATGAACTGCTACCATTTCTATATTTTTATTATTTCTATCTTTGGGCGAAATAGGTCGCAATAGTATTAAAAAAAACTCTTCCCAGCTAAAAGTTTTCGCAAAGATGTAAATAATAAATTTACAGCATTGGGAACAGTTCCTAGAGTTCGAATAGAATGTGCAAAAATATCGAATGTTTCCTTCTAAAAATATGTAATTTTTTTGGAAAATGGAACATTATGGCCACCAATAACAATATTTTTTAACGGAGAATATTGTTTTTGGAAGACTTGCTGTCCCCAACATAAATCGGAAAAGGGCTAATTTCCTTAACCCATTTCTTTCTCGAACTCCCGCTTATAATTTCTTAAGAAAATACAAAACATGGTTAAATATTATTGAATAATTATTTTTTTCGTGTTTTTATTGAGGTTGGGTCTATTGCCGAAGAAAGAAGATATTTGTGGAAATTTTTAACAAGCCCGCACTTTACAAGGGGAGGGGAGCCGTTTCTAAAACCTAGTTTTCAAACCTTCAAATGTCCAGTTATTATTTACAAGAAGACGAAAAGGAGTCGTTCCTGATATTTTTTTGTCAAAAAATTCACTGTTTAAATTTCGGGTAAGAAATGGATAAAAAAACCTATAACCAAACCCACTGCAATGGGAACACTATATTATTTATAATATTTGCTTAAAACTAATTTACAAAAAAAATGGGATTAGTTCAGCCGTGGGTTTGGTTTTTCGGTAAAATATTTTACGGAGAGTTTTAAATTAACTAAATAGTTAAACAATAACTGCACTCTTAATAAAAAACATAGCTTTGCTAACCAAAAAATCGCTAAATAGGTGACACTGTTTATCACTGTGGTAAATTTGGCGATTTTCAGTTAACAGTGGCGATTTAAATTGTATATAAATTTTATTTGTTGAATTTTTAACACACAATTACAAATCATATACTTAATTAACCTAACCGAGACGGGTGACAATGACCATTGTCTCGTTGTAGCGAAACAGACCAAGGCCTCTGGTGGGAATCGAACCGCGACCCCCAGACTCATAGGCTAGCACGCTATCAACTACGAGTAGCCTACTGGGTCACCTTTGTATTAAAATTTTTTTAATCGCAAAAAACCCTAGAAAAGGCTTAGACTAAAATTCAAATGAATATTAGTAACTGGAGCCCTGGCATTGATCTAACAAGATCAGGGTTGTGCAAAATCTGCATAACAAGGAAAATCTCCACAAATTTTCTTAAAAATTTAAAATATTGCACGGGACAAGGAAAGGTTAGGCTTTTTTGGTAGTCTTTAATATTCTAATTCCTAATCTGTCCTCCAAAAAAATTTTATCACGTCCAGATTTTTAGTTATTCACAGTTGAAAATTCGAAAAATGGCAATTTTTGAAAGCCTGCCCACAAAAAAAACGATAATTTACAAATTTAAGTTTTCTGTGTCCTTTTTCGTATAAACTGGAAAATACTAGAAAATACATTTTTCTATAGACTAAAAACAACTACATAAAACAACTGTTACTACAATGTAGTAATTTTTTAAAACAACTCCAAAAAAAAGTTGTTTGAGATTTTTCATACAAAAACAACTAAAATTGTAGTTGAAAACAACAACTACTACTTACTACACAAACCACCGTCATGTAGTAACTGCAATATTTTTCTAAAAGTAGACTTCCAAAAAAGGCAAAAATCTAGTTTTCCGCATTTTTTTAACCGCGAAAAACTAAAATTCTAGACGTGATAGAAAAATTTGGAGTACAGATTTGGAATCAGCGAATCAAAATCTTTAAAACAATTTTTAAACCAAAAACCTTATGCAAGAGTATATTTGTCGCTAATCAGAACAATATTATCGTTTCTGGAATGTTAAAAAGAATTGATTGCAAGATCATATAATGCGTTCTGAATCTGATTATTTTGAACTGGGAAAGTTAGGGATTGCAGGAAATGTTAAACATGTGAAAAATTAAGAAAATCGAATCAATTCAATCAAAATAACTTTCTTGTGAGCTACTGTGAACCACTTTATATCACATCAAATCCGAATTAATTTACAACATAAATTATTTATATCTGAAATGCCACAAAAATCATTGCTCAATTGAATTTAAACAAAAATTAAAATCTTTTTCAAAATTAAATTTTCCAATTATAAATTTATTTTTATATGCTCTCATTATAATACATTTACACCAAAAAAAATATCATTCAAATTACGTATATCATGCATAAATACAAAATAAATCTAAAACATATTTTTATTACCCAAAAACAAAATTAAATATTTAATTATAAAAATAACCGGCATAAATATTTTAAAATCATTACCTACAGATTAACAAAAAAACTATATGATAAAGCTAATAAATAAAATAAAACTCGAATTCATATCAAAATTAAAAATCACCATTTAACCCATCACATGCATTACAAAAAAAACATAATAAATTTTTTTTTATATCACACATCTCATCCACAAAAGGTAACAATAATTAGTAATTTAAGAATATAATATTAACAAAAAAATATTATAAATATAATATTAAAAAAAAAAACATAAAACTACAGTTAATAAACTAATTTATTTTTAAATTAATAAACTACTTGTTTAATGAAAAAAAAAAAAAAAAAAATATTAAATAAAATATTTATAACATTGTGGAAATAAAAAATAAGCAAAACTTTGAATGCTACATGTATGCTAAATTTTAATGAATTTACCAAAAAAAAAATAGTTTGTTATAATTTAAATAATTGCTTAACTCTTAAATATGAATTTGTAAATTTGTTTGCCCAAACTATAATTTATAATTAAAATTCATTTTTTTGTTTTAAATTTTTTTAGTGAACATTTGAAAATTCCGAAAAAAAAACTTATGGCGCAGAGTGGCGAAATATACGTTTTTTGTCAGAATTTCTCTGCAGCCCTCAATTCTTAAACAGTTTTATTATTTTTTGTTTTGTTACGTGCAGCTTATAAAATCTCGCATCGACTTATGTAGCTCGATTTTTTTAATTTTTATACCCTCCAACCACAGTATGGGGGTATACTCACTTTGTCATTCCGTGTGTAACGCATCGAAATATCGGTCTGGGACCCCATAAAGTATATATATTATTGATCAGTGATCGATTCTAAGACATTCTAGCGATGTCCGTCCGTCCGTCCGTCCGTCTGTCCGTCTGTCCGTCTGTCCGTCTGTCCGTCTGTAGAAGACACGATACAGTCCAAACTAAATGAGCTAGACTTCCGAAGTTTGGCGCGAATATGTCTTATATTCCTAGGCAGGTTAAGTTCGGAAATGGGCAAAATCGGAAAAAGGGGAAAAAAGTTCCCCCTTGGAGAACTAAACCAACCCAAGAAAAACCGCAATTTTTGCAGGATTTTTTGGACTTTTGCTAAGCAAATGCAACATTCTTATCTCAGAAGAAGTTAAAAATCGCAGGGGGAAGGTGCCCCCTAACGTCTCCCCCTAACCCCCACCCCCAAAAAAAAAAAGACGCCCCTGAATTTTTTTTATATAGTTTTTTTACATTTTGGAGGGTATAAAAGATTCGGCACAGCCTAATGTAATACTCTCACTTGTTTTATTCTTAAATTGGAAAAATTAGAAAATTGGGAATGTTTTCGACAAAAAATATGGTAATATGCAGTTACATGAAGTTAAGGGTTAATATTATAGTTATTAATAGGGATGAGATTTCCATGCAAATGCATGTTTTTTGTCGATAGTCTAAAAACGATATCGACCAATTATCTATCCGAATCAAGGAATTTGCGTTAAAATGGCATCGATTTGTTTTTGCATATTTTGATGAAAATGCATATTTTTGCATATTTTGAGTTTAAATGCATATTTCGTGCATATTTCCAAGTTTTAAGTGCATATTTTTGCATATTTTGGCATAAAATAGCAAAAGCACAGATTAAAATTCATTTGTTTCAAAAACTATTTTAAATTTTAAAATTTTCTTTTGAAAATAAGAAAAATTTTTATTTTTTTTTTAATTTTATTTTATAGATTGTCTTAATTTCTAAAAAATTTAGCTTACATAAAGTTTTAAAAGTTACTATTTAAACCCGGCGCTACTTTTTTGCTTTTAAAAAAGTTTTTCCTATGAAAACAAGATTTTTATTGCACACATTTTATTTTTTAAGTGCATATTTTTGGGGTTTTTAGTGCATATTTTGAATTTTTTAGCGCATATTTTCGATTTTATAGTGCATGAAAATCTCATCCCTAGTTATTAAAAACATTTTTTGTGTCATATAGTATTACTGCTGCATCAAATGGCAGGAATAAAAAAAATAAAAAAACATAAACTTTTTTTGCATGTCCTTGCAATCCTTAAAAAGTGCATCCTTGACGTCCTAAAAGTGTTACAAACGAATGCCAACAATAGTTCTTCAAGTTTTATAAAAATGTGGTCAAAATCTTTTGCAAAATAACACATTTTTATTAAAATTTCAATAGAGTTTTTTACTAAAATTTTTTATGTGGGTACACTCAAAAAAATACGTTAGTTGATTTACTATTTTTTTTTTTTGCAAATGCTAGTTAGCTAACTTTTAGCAAATTTTTAGTTAAGATTAGCATGTTAGCAAAAAATTCTTGTAAACTTCATTTAGCACATTAGCAATTTTAAACAAACTTTGAACTAATTTCTTTTGCTAAATTTGAAATTGAGTTGACAACATTTTTACAAGATTTTTTGTTAACATTAGCAAAAATAAATGGTAAATTTTTTTTATTTTCAGAAAACTTAAAATGGCGCTATCTCGGAAACTAAGCCAGATAGAGCAAAATGGAGGCCATTTTTGGTTCTCGGGCACTCCATAGTATAGTCGGTCCTCTTCACATGTGTGGACCCTAATGGGTCCTAACTTTGGATCCACAAAAAGTTAGCATTCCCGAAAATTTTAAAATGCTCATATCTCGGTAAATATTGCCGACACAACAAAAAGTCCAAAAGAATTTTTGTAGCTCTCAACACGTAGAACAAGACCGCAAAATAACCAAAAACTCTCCTAGTAATATTTTTGAAGTTATCGAGTTTTTTAATTCTCAAGACCCCAGTGGTCCCCTAAAATGAGGTATCTCAAAAACTAAGCAAGGTAGAGCGAAACGGACACAAATTTTGGATCAAAAACTATGACGACTAGGTCTAGGCCAATCGGGGTCTGGACCTATCGGGTCCGAACCCATTGGGGTCGTCAAATGTATATGAACTAAGTTGAAATAAAAAAAATTTCAGTTAACTAATTTTTGGCAAAAAATTTTTGCCAACTTTACCAAAAAAAAACTGGGTTCAAAATCAGCAAATTTTCTTGTAGGTCTAAAAGCTTTTTTTGCTCACATTACAGTTTTTTTTGAGTGTAGAAAAATGTCACAAAAACTATGAATTATTCTATAGGAAAAATGTCTCAGAGACTAGGACTTTTTCTATAGGAAAAATGAGTTAGAATCTGAGGCTTTTTTCTATTGTAAAAATGTCTGAAAATCTGCGACTTTTCTATCGAAAAAATATCTTAGAATCTGGCACTTTTTCTATAGAGAAATGTCTTAATAAAATTTAAAATTTTTGGGAGAAAAATTTATCAGAATCTGGTTTCTCGTAATCGGTTACATTTTATTTCAAGGGAAAGACGGCGGGAGAAAAGTTCCAAAATATGTAAAGATATGTTAATTAAAAAAAAAAATTTGGGCCCCCTGCGAAATAAAATCCTGAATACGCCCCTGTATATATCCATGTATAAATTGATACAAATATATCTAATTTTACATATAAATATCTAATTTTATGAAATTATATAAAAAAATACTCAGATAAGACCAAAATTCGTATCAAATTTTATAAAATTTTATCTGGAGTTATATCAAATTTTATATTATTTGATACGAAATTTGGTCTTATCTGATTGATTTTCTATATAATTAAATATGATAAGATTTAAATATGTATAAAAAGATAATTTTTTATATAAAGTACTGCTCAAAATTATAGCGCACTTTAAATTATTTTTTACAACTTATTGTTTCTATTCAAAATATCAAAAAAATGTCAAGTTTTTTTGTGTTAATTAAACATTTTTATTCAAATTTATTTAATTAAAGTCACAATTCAGTTTTAAATAACACAATAAAAATATTAGAGGTGGCTTTATAAAAAAAAGTCTTAAATAGACTGTTCGTAATTATAGCGCACTAAAAAAAATTAATTCATTAAATAAAAAGTTGATAAAAATTTATACACAGCCTGATGTAAAACTTGTTCCTTTAGCTTTTTAAAATACATTTAATCCTATTTGAAATCGATTTGACCGATTTGGAGCAGTCATTTATGGTTGCTTTCGATTAGATATCCTTCATAGCGCTGATCAATTCACTTTTATAGTTATTTGGTAGATTTAAGGGGCACGATCGGTAGTAGAACCAATGTTTTGAATTGGGTTAATGTCTGGTGACTATTTTACTTAATATCTTTTGTCCAATATAATTGGGGAAAATTGTTGTTTCTGAACCAGTCCATCGAGAATTTCGCCTTATGACAGGGGGCATTATCACTTTGAATGCAGGCCTGGGTCGATTCAGACCCAAATATTTGATCAAAATATGATGGAAATTCTTCGGAAATTGAACTGTATAGCTGCTAGCATTTAAAAGTCCTTCTCAAATGAGTAATAAGGCGGTACCATGGGCTGTAAAACATTTGCATACGCTAACAGAACCACCACCACGTTGTGTGCTTGGCTGGCACCATTATGATTGATCCTTATCTTGCATTGTACATTGAAAAAATGAAAAAAGATCAACTAATCAATTATTCGTCATGATTAAATTATAATAATGAAGTAATAAATGGTTAAAATCCATCATTTTTTCGATGTACAATGCAGGATAAGGATCAACCATATTGGTTCCAGCCAAGCGCACAACGTGGTGGTGGTTCTGTTAGCGTATGCAAATGTTTTACAGCCCATGGTACCGGCTTATTACTCATTTGAGAAGGACTTTCAAATGCTAGAAGATATATCGATTCAATTTCTGAAGTATTTGCTTCATATTTTGATCAAATATTTGGGTCTAAATCGACCCAGGCCTGTATTCAAAGTGATAATGCTTCCTGTCAAATCGCGAAATTCTTAATGGACTAGTTCAGAAACAACAATTTTCCCCAATAATATTGGCCAAAAGATATTAAAACAGTCACCAGACATTAACCCAATTGAAAACCTTTGGTCTACTACCGATCGTGCCCATTAAATCTACCAAATAACTATAAAAATGAATTGATCAGCGCTACGAAGGACATCTGGTCTAAAGCAATCATAAATGACTGCTCCAAATCGGTCAAATCTATTTCAAATAGGATGAAATGTATTTTGAAAGCTAAAGGAACAAGTATTTCATCAGGCTGTGTTTAAATTTTGATCAAGTTTTCATTTAATGGATTATTTTTTTTTAGTGCGCTATAATTATGAACAGTCTATTTAGGACTTTTTTTATAAAACCACCTCTGATATTTTTATTGTGTTATTTAAAACTGAATTGTGACTTTAATTAAATAAATTTGAGTAAAAATGTTTAATTGACACAAAAAAACTTGACATTTTTTTGATATTTTGAATAGAAACAATAAGTTGTAAAAAATAATTTATAGTGAGCTATAATTTTGAGCAGTACTTTATTTATTCATGGTTATACATGAACTCATTTTAACTAGGGATGGGTAACATAAAAATTGCCTAGAACTAGAATGAATCTATTTCATTGGACAATTTAAATTTCGAATAAATAACTAATTTTAGTTATTTTTAATAAAAATTCAACAAACTTTATAAATTAAAAAAAAAAAAATTTTTTTGTTGTTTTCATTCATTATATTTTATTCAATCTTCACTAAAATTATGTGAACTAACAATAAGTATTCAAATCATAAAACTAATATAACTTAATTTTAAGTCCGGCCAGTGCCAGACAAAATCTCAATTAAAAAATAAAATTTAAAAAATCGGGCTACACAAGTCGGTGGAAAACTTAAGCTACTCAAATCCCAAAACTTAATTTTGCTATACTAGCTATGACCTCTGTTCTGCCTTTCGCAACTTTTTAATTCACAGGAAATGCAGTTAAGTGTTTTGTTGTTCACGTTTTCATTCAAAGTTGACATCAAAGAACTTAAATTTAAAAAAATTATATGGAAAGAAGTGCTTTCGTTTTACTTTCACCAAACTTTATTTATGTAAAAGAGAACAAAAAAAAAAAAAAATCGGAAGTGAAATCAAGAATACCAAAAAAATTTGGAAATTTTTCATTTTCAAATTTTTTATGTGAACTACTTTTTTTTGGAACAGCGGCCTATATAATACTGGCCCAAAATTTTACCTTAATAACTAATTTTTCAACTTAGCTAATAATTTTAACTAACTACTCTTATTACAACTAACTCTTAAAAAATCTGTGCTATTATTATATAAGCTTTTTAAAATATTTTTATCAAATTATGTAAATTTTTCAATTTATTTATGTTATTTTTATTTTCCACTAAAACTATATGAAAACAAGATATAGCTAGATATTGTTTAAGTACTTCGTATACTACATAATTGTTTGGTTAAACTAAAAAAACAAATATTAATAATAAATATAATTCTCGTAAATATAAAATTACCTTTCTTTTGTTTACTTTGTTCTTTAAAAAAAGATGAATTGAAACATACATTTTTAATTGAAAATAATAATAATTTTATAATATTATAACACATAAATGTCTCTATAATACACGTACACTGGCAAACAAAAAAAAAAATAAACTTTATGGAATATGTACTATTTATACAAATAATTAAACAAAAAATTATATTTCAATTGATGGATAAAATAAGCAAATAATTATAAATAAAAACAATACATAAAACATAAATAAAATGAAATTTTATGTAGTAATAGAAAAATAAAATTTATAAAGCCTTTTATTTAAATAGTTTTCCAATTAGAGTGGCACTTGTTTTCGAAATATTCAAGAGGGAAAGATCTCCCTCGGTTTGCTAAATATCTGTCTGGATAATCAAGGCCGAATAAGCAAAATTGTCTGCTAAAACCTGTCAAGACAGCAGAAAAATCTGCTGATTTAGGATACACAATCTGATCCAATAGTCAATAACCACTGCTTTTTTTGTCAAAACACTTTTGAATTTTTTTACTACTTATTTGTTATCTATTTCAATAGCTCAGGAAATATTGGCCGGATTTGGGTCGGAGACCTATACGTCCCAACTTTTTATGCTCTTTCAGAATATGTAACCAAAATTTTTACCCCGTAAAAATATTTTTCGACAAACTTGGCAACCATAGTCGGTGCGTAAGAAAAAATATGGTAAAATCGCTATAACTCCAAAACTACTGTACCGATTTACAAAATTTTAGCGTCAATGTGTCGAGCGTGAAATTCTAAATAAAATAGCAATTAAAAAATAACAAAAATCAAAAAAAAATATTTTGGTAAAAAAAAAAGATGGACTTACCACTGCTTTTTTTGTCAAAAAACTTTTGATTTTTTGTACCACTTATTTGTTATCTATTTTATGTAGAATTTCACGCTCGACACATTGGTGCTAAATTTTTGTAAATCCGTCCAGTAGTTTCGGAGATATAACGATTTTAAGATTTTTTTGATTTGTGAAAAATTAAAATTTCGAATTCTCTCAAGGGTTGCCACAATTTGGTTTTTCGTCAATAGCTCAGGAAATATTGGCCCGATTTGGGTCGGAGACCTATACGTCCCAACTTTTTATGCTCTTTCAGAATATGTAACCAAAATTTTTACCCCGTAAAAATATTTTTCGACAAACTTGGCAACCATAGTCAGTGCGTAAGAAAAAATATGGTAAAATCGCTATAACTCCAAAACTACTGGACCGATTTACAAAATTTTAGCGTCAATGTGTCGAGCGTGAAATTCTAAATAATATAGCTACTAAAAATTAACAAAAATAAAAAAAAAATATTTTGGCCAAAAAAAAAAAAGATGGACTAACCACTGCTTTTTTTGTCCAAAAACTTTTCGATCTTTTCCTACTTTTTTATGTCAATTTTATGTAGAATTTCACGCTCGACACATTGATGCTAAATTTTTGTAAATCCGTCCAGTAGTTTCGGAGATATAACGATTTTAAGATTTTTTTGATTTGTGAAAAATTAAAATTTCGAATTCTCTCAAGGGTTGCCACAATTTGGTTTTTCGTCAATAGCTCGGGAAATATTGGCCCGATTTGGGTCGGAGACCTATACGTCCCAACTTTTTATGCTCTTTCAGAGTATGTAACCCAAATTTTTACCCGGTAAAAAAATATTTTTCGACAAACTTGGCAAACCTAGTCAGTGCGTAAGAAAAAATATGGTAAAATCGCTATAACTCCAAAACTACTGGACCGATTTACAAAATTTTAGCGTCAATGTGTCGAGCGTGAAATTCTAAATAATATAGCTACTAAAAATTAACAAAAATAAAAAAAAAATATTTTGGCCAAAAAAAAAAGATGGACTAACAACTGCTTTTTTTGTCTAAAAACTTTTCGATTTTTTCCTACTTTTTTATGTCAATTTTATGTAGAATTTCACGCTCGACACATTGATGCTAAATTTTTGTAAATCCGTCCAGTAGTTTCGGAGATATAACGATTTTAAGATTTTTTTGATTTCAGAAAAATTAAAATTTCGATTTTGGTAAAATCGCTATAATTCCAAAACTACTGGACCGATTTACAAAATTTTAGCGTCAATGTGTCGAGCGTGAAATTCTAAATAATATAGCTACTAAAAATTAACAAAAATCAAAAAAAAATATTTTGGCCAAAAAAAAAAGATGGACTAACCACTGCTTTTTTTGTCCAAAAACTTTTAGATTTTTTTCCTACTTTTTTTATGTCAATTTTATGTAGAATTTCACGCTCGACACATTGATGCTAAATTTTTGTAAATCCGTCCAGTAGTTTCGGAGATATAACGATTTTAAGATTTTTTTGATTTCAGAAAAATTAAAATTTCGATTTTGGTAAAATCGCTATAATTCCAAAACTACTGGACCGATTTACAAAATTTTAGCGTCAATGTGTCGAGCGTGAAATTCTAAATAATATAGCTACTAAAAATTAACAAAAATCAAAAAAAAATATTTTGGCCAAAAAAAAAGATGAACTAACTAACCACTGCTTTTTTTGTCCAAAAACTTTTCGATTTTTTTCCTACTTTTTTTATGTCAATTTTATGTAGAATTTCACGCTCGACACATTGATGCTAAATTTTTGTAAATCCGTCCAGTAGTTTCGGAGATATAACGATTTTAAGATTTTTTTGATTTCAGAAAAGTTAAAATTTCGATTTTGGTAAAATCGCTATAATTCCAAAACTCCTGGACCGATTTACAAAATTTTAGCGCCAATGTATTGAGCGTGAAATTCTAAATAATATAGCTACTAAAAAATAACAAAAATCAAAAAAAAAATATTTTGGCCAAAAAAAAAAGATGGACTAACTAACCACTGCTTTTTTTGTCCAAAAACTTTTCGATTTTTTTCCTACTTTTTTATGTCAATTTTATGTAGAATTTCACGCTCGACACATTGATGCTAAATTTTTGTAAATCCGTCCAGTAGTTTCGGAGATATAACGATTTTAAGATTTTTTTGATTTCAGAAAAATTAAAATTTCGATTTTGGTAAAATCGCTATAATTCCAAAACTACTGGACCGATTTACAAAATTTTAGCGTCAATGTGTCGAGCGTGAAATTCTAAATAATATAGCTACTAAAAATTAACAAAAATCAAAAAAAATATTTTGGCCAAAAAAAAAGATGAACTAACCACTGCTTTTTTTGTCCAAAAACTTTTCGATTTTTTTCCTACTTTTTTTATGTCAATTTTATGTAGAATTTCACGCTCGACACATTGATGCTAAATTTTTGTAAATCCGTCCAGTAGTTTCGGAGATATAACGATTTTAAGATTTTTTTGATTTCAGAAAAGGTAAAATTTCGATTTTGGTAAAATCGCTATAATTCCAAAACTACTGGACGGATTTACAAAAATTTAGCATCAATGTGTCGAGCGTGAAATTCTAAATAATATAGCTACTAAAAATTAACAAAAATCAAAAAAAAATATTTTGGCCAAAAAAAAAAGATGGACCACTGCTTTTTTTGTCCAAAAACTTTTCGATTTTTTTCCTACTTTTTTATGTCAATTTTATGTAGAATTTCACGCTCGACACATTGATGCTAAATTTTTGTAAATCCGTCCAGTAGTTTCGGAGATATAACGATTTTAAGATTTTTTTGATTTCAGAAAAATTAAAATTTCGATTTTGGTAAAATCGCTATAATTCCAAAACTACTGGACCGATTTACAAAATTTTAGCGTCAATGTATCGAGCGTGAAATTCTTAATAATATAGCTACTAAAAAATAAGAAAAATCAAAAAAAATATTTTGGCCAAAAAAAAGATGGACTAACCACTGCTTTTTTTGTCCAAAAACTTTTCGATTTTTTCCCTACTTTTTTTATGTCAATTTTATGTAGAATTTCAGGCTCGACACATTGATGCTAAATTTTTGTAAATCCGTCCAGTAGTTTCGGAGATATAACGATTTTAAGATTTTTTTGATTTCAGAAAAGGTAAAATTTCGATTTTGGTAAAATCGCTATAATTCCAAAACTACTGGACCGATTTACAAAATTTTAGCGTCAATGTGTCGAGCGTGAAATTCTAAATAATATAGCTACCAAAAATTAACAAAAATAAAAAAAAAATATTTTGTCCAAAAACTTTTCGATTTTTTTCCTACTTTTTTTATGTCAATTTTATGTAGAATTTCACGCTTGACACATTGATGCTAAATTTTTGTAAATCCGTCCAGTAGTTTCGGAGATATAACGATTTTAAGATTTTTTTGATTTCAGAAAAGTTAAAATTTCGATTTTAGTAAAATCGCTATAATTCCAAAACTCCTGGACCGATTTACAAAATTTTAGCGTCAATGTATTGAGCGTGAAATTCTAAATAATATAGCTACTAAAAAATAACAAAAATCAAAAAAAAATATTTTGGCCAAAAAAAAAAGATGGACTAACCACTGCTTTTTTTGTCCAAAAACTTTTCGATTTTTTTTCCTACTTTTTTTATGTCAATTTTATGTAGAATTTCACACTCGACACATTGATGTTAAATTTTTGTAAATCCGTCCAGTAGTTTCGGAGATATAACGATTTTAAGATTTTTTTGATTTCAGAAAAATTAAAATTTCGATTTTGGTAAAATCGCTATAATTCCAAAACTACTGGACCGATTTACAAAATTTTAGCGTCAATGCATCGATCGTGAAATCTTAAATAATATAGCTACTAAAAAATAACAAAAATCAAAAAAAAAATATTTTGGCCAAATAAAAAGATGGACTAACCACTGCTTTTTTTGCTAAATTTTTGTAAATCCGTCCAGTAGTTTCGGAGATATAACGACTTTAAGATTTTTTTGATTTCAGAAAAATTTAAATTTCGATTTTGGTAAAATCGCTATAATTCCAAAACTACTGGACCGATTTACGAAATTTTAGCGTCAATGGATCGAGCGTGAATTTCTAAATAATATAGCAACTAAAAAATAACAAAAATCAAAAAAAATATTTTGGCAAAAAAAAAAAAATGGACTATAACCACTGCTTTTTTTGTCCAAAAACTTTTCGATTTTTTTTCCTACTTTTTATGTCAATTTTATGTAGAATTTCACGCTCGACACATTGATGCTAAATTTTTGTAAATCCGTCCAGTAGTTTCGGAGATATAACGATTTTAAGATTTTTTTGATTTCAGAAAAATTAAAATTTCGATTTTGGTAAAATCGCTATAATTCCAAAACTACTGGACCGATTTACAAAATTTTAGCGTCAATGTATTGAGCGTGAAATTCTAAATAATATAGCTACTAAAAAATAACAAAAATCAAAAAAAAATATTTTGGCCAAAAAAAAAATGGACTAACCACTGCTTTTTTTGTCCAAAAACTTTCGATTTTTTCCTACTTTTTTTATGTCAATTTTATGTAGAATTTCACGCTCGACACATTGATGCTAAATTTTTGTAAATCCGTCCAGTAGTTTCGGAGATATAACGATTTTAAGATTTTTTTGATTTCAGAAAAGGTAAAATTTCGATTTTGGTAAAATCGCTATAATTCCAAAACTACTGGACCGATTTACAAAATTTTAGCGTCAATTTCCCGGGAAACGGGAAAAAAATAATTTATTTAATTTATTCTAAATAATATAGCTACTAAAAAATAACAAAAATCAAAAAAAAATATTTTGGCCAAAAAAAAAAAGATGGACTAACCACTGCTTTTTTTGTCCAAAAACTTTTCGATTTTTTTCATACTTTTTTTATGTAGAATTTCACGCTCGACACATTGATGCTAAATTTTTGTAAATCCGTCCAGTAGTTTCGGAGATATAACGATTTTAAGATTTTTTTGATTTCAGAAAAGGTAAAATTTCGATTTTGGTAAAATCGCTATAATTCCAAAACTACTGGACCGATTTACAAAATTTTAGCGTCAATGTGTCGAGCGTGAAATTCTAAATAATATAGCTACTAAAAATTAACAAAAATCAAAAAAAATATTTTGGCCAAAAAAAAAAGATGGACTAACCACTGCGTTTTTTGTCCAAAAACTTTTCGATTTTTTTCCTACTTTTTTAATGTCAATTTTATGTAGAATTTCACGCTCGACACATTGATGCTAAATTTTTGTAAATCCGTCCAGTAGTTTCGGAGATATAACAATTTTAAGATTTTTTTGATTTCAGGAAAGGTAAAATTTCGATTTTGGTAAAATCGCTATAATTCCAAAACTACTGGACCGATTTACAAAATTTTAGCGTCAATGTATTGAGCGTGAAATTCTAAATAATATAGCTACTAAAAAATAACAAAAATCAAAAAAAAATATTTTGGCCAAAAAAAAAAGATGGACTAACCACTGCTTTTTTTGTCCAAAAACTTTTCGATTTTTTTCCTACTTTTTTTATGTAGAATTTCACGCTCGACACATTGATGCTAAATTTTTGTAAATCCGTCCAGTAGTTTCGGAGATATAACGATTTTAAGATTTTTTTGATTTCAGAAAAGGTAAAATTTCGATTTTTTTTTGTCCAAAAACTTTTCGATTTTTTTTCACGCTTCTAAATAATATAGCTACTAAAAAATAACAAAAATAAAAAAAAAATATTTTGGGCAAAAAAAAAGATGGACTAACCACTGCTTTTTTTGTCCAAAAACTTTTCGATTTTTTTTCATACTTTTTTATGTCAATTTTATGTAGAATTTCACGCTCGACACATTGATGCTAAATTTTTGTAAATCCGTCCAGTAGTTTCGGAGATATAACGATTTTAAGATTTTTTTGATTTCAGAAAAGGTAAAATTTCGATTTTGGTAAAATCGCTATAATTCCAAAACTACTGGACCGATTTACAAAATTTTAGCGTCAATGTATTGAGCGTGAAATTCTAAATAATATAGCTACTAAAAAATAACAAAAATAAAAAAAAAATATTTTGGCCAAAAAAAAAAGATGGACTAACCACTGCTTTTTTTGTCCAAAAACTTTTCGATTTTTTTCCTACTTTTTTTATGTCAATTTTATGTAGAATTTCACGCTCGACACATTGATGCTAAATTTTTGTAAATCCGTCCAGTAGTTTCGGAGATATAACAATTTTAAGATTTTTTTGATTTCAGGAAAGGTAAAATTTCGATTTTGGTAAAATCGCTATAATTCCAAAACTACTGGACCGATTTACAAAATTTTAGCGTCAATGTGTCGAGCGTGAAATTCTAAATAATATAGCTACTAAAAATTAAATAATATAGCTACTAAAAATTAACGAAAATCAAAAAAAAATATTTTGGCCAACAAAAAAAGATGGACTAACCACTGCTTTTTTTGTCCAAAAACTTTTCGATTTTTTTCCTACTTTTTTTATGTCAATTTTATGTAGAATTTCACGCTCGACACATTGATGCTAAATTTTTGTAAATCCGTCCAGTAGTTTCGGAGATATAACAATTTTAAGATTTTTTTGATTTCAGGAAAGGTAAAATTTCGATTTTGGTAAAATCGCTATAATTCCAAAACTACTGGACCGATTTACAAAATTTTAGCGTCAATGTATTGAGCGTGAAATTCTAAATAATATAGCTACTAAAAAATAACAAAAATCAAAAAAAAATATTTTGGCCAAAAAAAAAAGATGGACTAACCACTGCTTTTTTTGTCCAAAAACTTTTCGATTTTTTTCCTACTTTTTTATGTCAATTTTATGTAGAATTTCACGCTCGACACATTGATGATAAATTTTTGTAAATCCGTCCAGTAGTTTCGGAGATATAACGATTTTAAGATTTTTTTGATTTTAGAAAAGGTAAAATTTCGATTTTGGTAAAATCGCTATAATTCCAAAACTACTGGACCGATTTACAAAATTTTAGCGTCAATGTATTGAGCGTGAAATTCTAAATAATATAGCTACTAAAAAATAACAAAAATCAAAAAAAAATATTTTGGCCAAAAAAAAAAAGATGGACTAACCACTGCTTTTTTTGTCCAAAAACTTTTCGATTTTTTTCCTACTTTTTTTATGTAGAATTTCACGCTCGACACATTGATGCTAAATTTTTGTAAATCCGTCCAGTAGTTTCGGAGATATAACGATTTTAAGATTTTTTTGATTTCAGAAAAGGTAAAATTTCGATTTTTTTTGTCCAAAAACTTTTCGATTTTTTTTCACGCTTCTAAATAATATAGCTACTAAAAAATAACAAAAATAAAAAAAAAATATTTTGGGCAAAAAAAAAGATGGACTAACCACTGCTTTTTTTGTCCAAAAACTTTTCGATTTTTTTTCATACTTTTTTATGTCAATTTTATGTAGAATTTCACGCTCGACACATTGATGCTAAATTTTTGTAAATCCGTCCAGTAGTTTCGGAGATATAACGATTTTAAGATTTTTTTGATTTCAGAAAAGGTAAAATTTCGATTTTGGTAAAATCGCTATAATTCCAAAACTACTGGACCGATTTACAAAATTTTAGCGTCAATGTATTGAGCGCGAAATTCTAAATAATATAGCTACTAAAAAATAACAAAAATCAAAAAAAAATATTTTGGGCAAAAAAAAAGATGGACTAACCACTGCTTTTTTTGTCCAAAAACTTTTCGATTTTTTTTCCTACTTTTTTTATGTCAATTTTATGTAGAATTTCACGCTCGACACATTGATGCTAAATTTTTGTAAATCCGTCCAGTAGTTTCGGAGATATAACGATTTTAAGATTTTTTTGATTTCAGAAAAATTAAAATTTCGATTTTGGTAAAATCGCTATAATTCCAAAACTACTGGACCGATTTACAAAATTTTAGCATCAATGTGTCGAGCGTGAAATTCTAAATAATATAGCTACTAAAAATTAACAAAAATCAAAAAAAAAATATTTTGGCCAAAAAAAAAAGATGGACTAACTAACCACTGCTTTTTTTGTCCAAAAACTTTTCGATTTTTTTCCTACTTTTTTTATGTCAATTTTATGTAGAATTTCACGCTCGACACATTGATGCTAAATTTTTATAAATCCGTCCAGTAGTTTCGGAGATATAACGATTTTAAGATTTTTTTGATTTCAGAAAAGGTAAAATTTCGATTTTGGTAAAATCGCTATAATTCCAAAACTACTGGACCGATTTACAAAATTTTAGCGTCAATGTATTGAGCGTGAAATTCTAAATAATATAGCTACTAAAAAATAACAAAAATAAAAAAAAAATATTTTGGCCAAAAAAAAAAGATGGACCACTGCTTTTTTTGTCCAAAAACTTTTCGATTTTTTTCCTACTTTTTTTATGTCAATTTTATGTAGAATTTCACGCTCGACACATTGATGCTAAATTTTTGTAAATCCGTCCAGTAGTTTCGGAGATATAACGATTTTAAGATTTTTTTGATTTCAGAAAAATTAAAATTTCGATTTTGGTAAAATCGCTATAATTCCAAAACTACTGGACCGATTTACAAAATTTTAGCGTCAATGTGTCGAGCGTGAAATTCTAAATAATATAGCTACTAAAAATTAACAAAAATCAAAAAAAATATTTTGGCCAAAAAAATGTTGGATTAAATTCATTTATTAGACTGTTAAGATTTATTATAAGCAAAAGACAAATTAAGATAACAGAGTAGCAAAAAGAGTATTAAAAAGAAGTGCATTAAATATGCACGTATGTTGTAAAGTGCAGGAGAAATATTAGGGATGTAATTATTTTTCATTCATTTCACAACACTCTCCCTGAATGACAAATTACCAAATTAAGGACATACATTTCTCATGCACCTTTTACATAAGTATAAAATTCAAAAAATCATCTTTACATTTCATTTAAGTTTTAAATAAAGTTTTAACAATTAATTGAATAATAAATTGGATTAATAAAGGCCGAACTTATCTGCAAAATACTTCAGCTTCTGAGGTGTTACAGCTTTCGTGAAGACGTCTGCGATCATCTCATTTGTGCTAAGATATTCCAAAACGATTTCTTTATCATCTATCTTCTGGCGGATAAATTTGGCTTTAATATCCACGTGTTTTGTTCTTGGCGAGTAGTTGTTGTTAAGAGCGACTTGTATGGCGCCCTTGTTGTCACAAAACAATATCATATTTTTATTACGTTGAGGGTTGAGTTCACCTTCCAAGCGTTTCAACCAAATGCATTCTTGGATGGCAGCAGTCACAGACATGAATTCGGCTTCCGTCGACGACAATGCCACGGTTTTCTGCTTCTTAGTGGCCCACGAAATGGCAGCGGACTGATATATGAAAACATAGCCAGTTGTGGATTGGCGGTCGTCAACATTTCCAGCCCAGTCAGCATCACAATAACCTTTGATGTCATCATCAAGTTGTTTCTTATAAACGATGCCTTTGTCAATCGTGCCCTTCAAGTACCTCATAATACGTTTTACGGCTTCCCAATGGGGTTTACCAGGATTCGAACCATATCGGCTAAGCAAATTTACGGCGTAACAAATGTCGGGTCTTGAAATTTGTGCAGCAAATAAAAGGCACCCTATTGCCTGCATATATGGAATTTTCGACATTTGTTGCTTACCTTCATCATCTTTAGGGGACATACTCGATGATAGTTTCTGGTTGTAGTCAATAGGGATTGAAGTTGGGTTGCAATCTTCCATTCCAAAACGAATCAAAACATCCGATATATATTGCGATTGATCAATTTTGATAACATCTTTGTTTCGAGTAATCTTCATACCTAATATTGATGATACCTCGCCCAGATCTTTCATCTTGTATTTACTGGCGAGTTTTTTCTTCAACGATTCTATGGACTTCAAATTGTTAGAGAATATCATTACATCGTCAACATAAATGACGACGTACAACATTTCACCATCTGTTACTTTGTGGTAAATGCATTGATCTACCTCTCCTCTGACAAGTCCAATTTTAATCAATTCTTGGTTTATGGTTTCGTTCCAAACACGGCCGGACTGCTTTAGGCCATAAATGGACTTAACCAGTTTACAAACTTTTCCCGAGCCGTCATCAAACATTTCGGGTTGTTGCATATATACGACCTCCTTCAGCGTGCCATTTAAATATGCGCTTACTGCGTCCATTTGATGTATATGTAAATCATTTTGCACGGCTAGTGCCAATAAGTATCGTATGGAAACATACCTGACCACGGGAGCAAAGGTTTCTGTAAAATCAATACCTTCGCGCTGCGAAAAACCTTTCGCCACCAATCTAGCCTTCCATCGAGCAGCATTACCATGTTCGTCGCGTTTTGTTTTAAAAACCCACTTTGATTTTACAACCTTTTCACCTGGCGGTAGCTTTGTCAGCACCCACGTTTTGTTAGCAGTCAATGAATCGATTTCTTCCTTCATGGCAACTTTCCATTCGTCGGAGTTGTTTGATGACATTGCATCCTTCACACTTTCTGGGTCATCAGAGACAAATTTCATTGCGCAAAAGCTGTGCGAGTTGCGATTTTTACCAGCAATACGATTTGAACGGCGAACATTTTCAATTACAGGAATTTGTCTTCCATCATACGGAGTTGGAGACCATTCTTCGTCATTATCCTCAACGGGTGGTGGAGAAGGCGATGACCATTCAACTTCATCACTTTCTGCTGATTCATAATTTTCATTTGTCGGTTCGACTTCAAGTGGCAATTCAGCTGCATAATTTTCATCTGTCGGTTCGACTTCAAGTGGCAATTCAGCTGCATAATTTTCATCTGTCGGTTCGACTTCAGGGAACAATTCAACATGACCACTCTCCCCTGAATTGTCACCATTAAAATTTTGCAGCAATTCTGGATAATAAAAATCTTTTTTAATATTAACGCTCACCTTACTTTGTTCTAGAAAAACCACATCACGACTCGTTATTATTTCTGTTGGCTTTTTAGGATTAAACAATCTGTAAGCTTTGCTGTCGGAGCTGTATCCCATCATGATACATTCTACAGATTTTGTGTCCAACTTACGACGTTTTTCTTTTGGTATGTGCACAAGAGCAGGACACCCAAAAACTTTTAAAAATTTTAAATCATGACGACGACCAGACCATATTTCTTCGGGACTACGATTTTCATTACGACAAGGAACTCTATTAATTAAATAACCAGCGGTGTTGGCAGCTTCAGCCCAAAAACGATGGTCCAAACCACTATCAATTAGCATGCACCGAACACGTTCTATCAGGGTGCGATTAATTCGCTCCGCCACACCATTTTGTTCTGGAGAATACGCGCATGTTTTTTGATGTACGATGCCATTTTCCTTAAAAAATTGAGAAAACTTTTTGTTAACATATTCTCCTCCATTGTCAGTACGTAAGATTTTAATTTTTGAAGAGCACTGATTTTCTGCCATCTTCAAAAATTCAAGAAAACGATCAAAAACATCTGATTTGTTTTTTATGGGATATAAAAAAACTTTCCTCGAAAAGTCGTCCACAAACGTCACAAGAAATCTGGCACCAGAAAACGATTTTGTGTTAATTGGCCCAAGAACATCTGAATGTACCAACTCTAAAAGTTTTGTAGCTCTTTTACCATCTTCATGTATTGGCTTTCTTGTTTGTTTGCCTTTTACACAAACTACGCACGGTTCTTTATTTTCTTTTTCAAAATTAATACCAAGGGAGGATTCTTTCACGCTACACAAATTTTTATTGCAAATATGGCCCATTCTACGATGCCATAAACTAAAATCTTTTTTAGCAACAAAAGCGTTTTTATTTTTCATGTGTGCTTCACTATTTATACGATAAAGATCATTATGAATTGATGCAGTAGTCACAAGTGTGTTTCCTTCAAAAATTTTGCATGTTTCACCTTCGAAAACCACTTTTTTACCATCTTTTGTCATTTGTCTCACAGACAATAAATTTGCCATCAAATTTGGTACGTATTCAACACTTTTGACTGTCACTGTTTTATTTTCCCGCAAAATTGTTATGTCGACGTCACCAGCGCAGTCTACACGCAGTTCGTTGCTGCTTGCAGTAACGACGCTTTTATTCTCAACTTCATGCTTGTTGTACAAAAACCGATCAACGCTCATCATGTGGTTGCTAGCACCACTATCAACATACCAATATACATGATTTTCGTTTTCTTCTTTTCCATTGTATTTGTGTGTGTTAGTAACCTGCATGACTTTGCTGGATGCAATCAATGTAAGTGAATTCTTTTCATTTCTTTTTTTCAGCTTACCGTTACCTTCGTTGTTGTTTTTGTTTTGACAGTTTTTTGAAACATGACCAAATTCTCTACAATTGTAGCATTGAATTGGTTTTTTCTTTTTTTTATTCTGGTTAGAATTTTTCATGTAGAAAACAGCTTCTTTTTTTTCTGAATTTTGGTTGTCGAATTTAGCATCTTGAAGAAGAAGATTTTTCACTGTGTCGAGCGTTAATTTTTCCTTGGAATTTTCCACGGCCATAACCAGTGGTTTGAAATCATCAGTTAACCCTGCCAACATTAGAGATGCGGTTAACTCATCATCCAAATTAAGACCAGCGTTTTTTACTTTCAACGCAATTATAATTAATTCGTTAACGTATTCCTGAATTGAAGAAAAATTTTTCAGTTTCAAGTTGACCAATTGCTTCAACAGCTCGACCTTCCTTGTGAGGCCCGTGTCTTCGTACGCATTCATCAACGCGTCCCACGCCTTTTTAGCTGTTGTAGCCGTTGCAATATGTCCGTAATTGCTTGGGTCCACCATCAATGTTATTTCCGCCAAAGCACGTTCGTCCAAAATGGTGTCGCCATCACCAACCACGCCGGTGTTCACGACCTTCCAGCAACCCTTGATAGTCAGGCACGATTTTGCCTGCCTCTTCCAGGTATCGAAATTTTCACGTCCTCTTAGACGCTCCAAAGAAAAACCTGCAGGAAGATTAGCCATTTTTGCCCGAAAAAAAATACTTTATAATTTACGAAAAAACACGATTTAAAAAAACTTGTCTAATAAAAAAAAACGCGTGTCAAAGGCCCATAACCTGTTGGATTAAATTCATTTATTAGACTGTTAAGATTTATTATAAGCAAAAGACAAATTAAGATAAAAGAGTATTAAAAAGAAGTGCATTAAATATGCACGTATGTTGTAAAGTGCAGGAGAAATATTAGGGATGTAATTATTTTTCATTCATTTCACAACAAAAAAAAAGATGGACTTTTTTTGTCCAAAAACTTTTCGATTTTTTTCCTACTTTTTTATGTCAATTTTATGTAGAATTTCACGCTCGACACATTGATGCTAAATTTTTGTAAATCCGTCCAGTAGTTTCGGAGATATAACGATTTTAAGATTTTTTTGATTTCAGAAAAATTAAAATTTCGATTTTGGTAAAATCGCTATAATTCCAAAACTACTGGACCGATTTACAGAATTTTAGCGTCAATGTGTCGAGCGTGAAATTCTAAATAATATAGCTACTAAAAATTAACAAAAATCAAAAAAAAATATTTTTTGTCCAAAAACTTTTCGATTTTTTCCTACTTTTTTATGTCAATTTTATGTAGAATTTCACGCTCGACACATTGATGCTAAATTTTTGTAAATCCGTCCAGTAGTTTCGGAGATATAACGATTTTAAGATTTTTTCGATTTCAGAAAAGGTAAAATTTCGATTTTGGTAAAATCACTATAATTCCAAAACTACTGGACCGATTTACAAAATTTTAGCGTCAATGTATTGAGCGTGAAATTCTAAATAATATAGCTACTAAAAAATAACAAAAATCAAAAAAAAATATTTTGGCCAAAAAAAAAAGATGGACTAACCACTGCTTTTTTTGTCCAAAAACTTTTCGATTTTTTCCTACTTTTTTATGTCAATTTTATGTAGAATTTCACGCTCGACACATTGATGCTAAATTTTTGTAAATCCGTCCAGTAGTTTCGGAGATATAACGATTTTAAGATTATTTTGATTTCAGAAAAATTAAAATTTTGATTTTGGTAAAATCGCTATAATTCCAAAACTACTGGACCGATTTACAAAATTTTAGCGTCAATGTGTCGAGCGTGAAATTTTAAATAATATAGCTACTAAAAATTAACAAAAATCAAAAAAAAATATTTTGGCCAAAAAAAAAAGATGGATGGATGGAAAAGATTGGACCACTGCTTTTTTGTCCAAAAACTTTTCGATTTTTTTCCTACTTTTTTTATGTCAATTTTATGTAGAATTTCACGCTCGACACATTGATGCTAAATTTTTGTAAATCCGTCCAGTAGTTTCGGAAATATAACGATTTTAAGATTTTTTTGATTTCAGAAAAGGTAAAAATTAAATTTTGATTTTGGTAAAATCGCTATAATTCCAAAACTACTGGACCGATTTACAAAATTTTAGCGTCAATGTGTCGAGCGTGAAATTTTAAATAATATAGCTACTAAAAATTAACATAAATCAAAAAAAAATATTTTGGCCAAAAAAAAAAGATGGACTAACCACTGCTTTTTTTGTCCAAAAACTTTTCGATTTTTTTCCTACTTTTTTTATGTCAATTTTATGTAGAATTTCACGCTCGACACATTGATGCAAAATTTTTGTAAATCCGTCCAGTAGTTTCGGAGATATAACGATTTTAAGATTTTTTTGATTTCAGAAAAGGTAAAATTTCGATTTTGGTAAAATCGCTATAATTCCAAAACTACTGGACCGATTTACAAAATTTTAGCGTCAATGTGTCGAGCGTGAAATTCTAAATAATATAGCTACTAAAAAATAACAAAAATAAAAAAAAAATATTTTGGCCAAAAAAAAAAGATGGACTAACCACTGCTTTTTTTGTCCAAAAACTTTTCGATTTTTTCCTACTTTTTTATGTCAATTTTATGTAGAATTTCACGCTCGACACATTGATGCTAATTTTTTTAAATCCGTCCAGTAGTTTCGGAGATATAACGATTTTAAGATTTTTTTGATTTCAGAAAAATTAAAATTTCGATTTTGGTAAAATCGCTATAATTCCAAAACTACTGGACCGATTTACAAAATTTTAGCGTCAATGTGTCGAGCGTGAAATTCTAAATAATATAGCTACTAAAAATTAACAAAAATAAAAAAAAAAAAAATATTTTGGCCAAAAAAAAAGATGGACTAACCACTGCTTTTTTTCTCCAAAAACTTTTCGATTTTTTCCTACTTTTTTTATGTCAATTTTATGTAGAATTTCACGCTCGACACATTGATGCTAAATTTTTGTAAATCCGTCCAGTAGTTTCGGAGATATAACGATTTTAAGATTTTTTTGATTTCAGAAAAGGTAAAATTTCGATTTTGGTAAAATCGCTATAATTCCAAAACTACTGGACCGATTTACAAAATTTTAGCGTCAATGTATTGAGCGTGAAATTCTAAATAATATAGCTACTGAAAAATAACAAAAATAAAAAAAAAATATTTTGGCCAAAAAAAAAAGATGGACTAACCACTGCTTTTTTTGTCCAAAAACTTTTCGATTTTTTTCCTACTTTTTTTATGTCAATTTTATGTAGAATTTCACGCTCGACACATTGATGCTAAATTTTTGTAAATCCGTCCAGTAGATTCGGAGATATAACGATTTTAAGATTTTTTTGATTTCAGAAAAATTAAAATTTTGATTTTGGTAAAATCGCTATAATTCCAAAACTACTGGACCGATTTACAGAATTTTAGCGTCAATGTGTCGAGCGTAAAATTCTAAATAATATAGCTACTAAAAATTAACAAAAATCAAAAAAAAATATTTTTTGTCCAAAAACTTTTCGATTTTTTTCCTACTTTTTTATGTCAATTTTATGTAGAATTTCACGCTCGACACATTGATGCTAAATTTTTGTTAATCCGTCCAGTAGTTTCGGAGATATAACGATTTTAAGATTTTTTTGATTTCAGAAAAGGTAAAATTTCGATTTTGGTAAAATCGCTATAATTCCAAAACTACTGGACCGATTTACAAAATTTTAGCGTCAATGTATTGAGCGTGAAATTCTAAATAATATAGCTACTAAAAAATAACAAAAAATAAAAAAAAAAATATTTTGGCCAAAAAAAAAAGATGGACTAACCACTGCTTTTTTTGTCCAAAAACTTTTCGATTTTTTTCCTACTTTTTTTATGTCAATTTTATGTAGAATTTCACGCTCGACACATTGATGCTAAATTTTTGTAAATCCGTCCAGTAGTTTCGGAGATATAACGATTTTAAGATTTTTTTGATTTCAGAAAAATTAAAATTTTGATTTTGGTAAAATCGCTATAATTCCAAAACTACTGGACCGATTTACAGAATTTTAGCGTCAATGTGTCGAGCGTGAAATTCTAAATAATATAGCTACTAAAAATTAACAAAAATCAAAAAAAAATATTTTTTGTCCAAAAACTTTTCAATTTTTTTCCTACTTTTTTTATGTCAATTTTATGTAGAATTTCACGCTCGACACATTGATGCTAAATTTTTGTAAATCCGTCCAGTAGTTTCGGAGATATAACGATTTTAAGATTTTTTTGATTTCAGAAAAATTAAAATTTCGATTTTGGTAAAATCGCTATAATTCCAAAACTACTGGACCGATTTACAAAATTTTAGCGTCAATGTATTGAGCGTGAAGTTCTAAATAATATAGCTACTAAAAAATAACAAAAATCAAAAAAAAATATTTTGGCCAAAAAAAAAAGATGGACTAACCACTGCTTTTTTTGTCCAAAAACTTTTCGATTTTTTTCCTACTTTTTTATGTCAATTTTATGTAGAATTTCACGCTCGACACATTGATGCTAAATTTTTGTAAATCCGTCCAGTAGTTTCGGAGATATAACGATTTTAAGATTTTTTTGATTTCAGAAAAGGTAAAATTTCGATTTTGGTAAAATCGCTATAATTCCAAAACTACTGGACCGATTTACAAAATTTTAGCGTCAATGTATTGAGCATGAAATTCTAAATAATATAGCTACTAAAAAATAACAAAAATAAAAAAAAATATTTTGGCCAAAAAAAAAGATGGATTAACTAACCACTGCTTTTTTTGTCCAAAAACTTTTCGATTTTTTTCCTACTTTTTTTATGTCAATTTTATGTAGAATTTCACGCTCGACACATTGATGCTAAATTTTTGTAAATCCGTCCAGTAGTTTCGGAGATATAACGATTTTAAGATTTTTTTGATTTCAGAAAAATTAAAATTTAGATTTTGGTAAAATCGCTATAATTCCAAAACTACTGGACCGATTTACAAAATTTTAGCGTCAATGTGTCGAGCGTGAAATTCTAAATAATATAGCCCAGCAAAACTTAGATTACCAAATAAGGTATAAAATAAGGTATAGGATCTCTTATTTTATACATTGCAGCATTGATGATTTTAACAGGCGATGAGACTCAAAGTAATGCATCCACATTATCACAAAGAATACCAGTAAGGTATAAAATAAGTCATAAATTTAAACGAAGAATACGAGTAAGGTGTAAAATATATGATATTTTATAGGTTACGAGTAAGGTATATAATATAGCATACCAGAACGTAATATATAAGGTGTCACGAGTAGTGAAAAAGTAATTTTGTATTAAATTTACTCACGTGATTGTAAGTGAGTGTAAGTAGATAAAATTTGCTCGTGAGTGTGTGTCGTTAGAAATTTCTTGTCGTGAAAATCTCTAGTTTAAACTTATGCTTTTTTTTATAAAATAATTATTTTTTATGTTATTGTAATGCATTATGCATCCAATTATAAATAATACATTATTTCAAACTTTCAAATAATACATAATGTAACCAAATATAAGTCATCCATGATTTAATGTTTAGAAATAACAAATATGAAATACATTTTTTCCAATAATCATGCATTACGTAGCAAATTATTAGTAATGCATTATTTTTCACTTGAAAATAATACGTTGTGGAACAAATGTTTGGTAAGACATCATAAAATAATGCTACAAATAAGTTATATGCATTACCTGGTAATGTCTTATATAATCACTACCCATTCCCAAAGTTTTGCTGGGAGCTACTAAAAATTAACAAAAATCAAAAAAAAATATTTTGGCCAAAAAAAAAAGATGGACTAACCACTGCTTTTTTTGTCCAAAAACTTTTCGATTTTTTTCCTACTTTTTTTATGTCAATTTTATGTAGAATTTCACGCTCGACACATTGATGCTAAATTTTTGTAAATCCGTCCAGTAGTTTCGGAGATATAACGATTTTAAGATTTTTTTGATTTCAGAAAAGGTAATATTTCGATTTTGGTAAAATCGCTATAATTCCAAAACTACTGGACCGATTTACAAAATTTTAGCGTCAATGTATTGAGCGTGAAGTTCTAAATAATATAGCTACTAAAAAATAACAAAAATCAAAAAAAAATATTTTGGTCAAAAAAAAAAGATGGACTAACCACTGCTTTTTTTGTCCAAAAACTTTTCGATTTTTTTCCTACTTTTTTTATGTCAATTTTATGTAGAATTTCACGCTCGACACATTGATGCTAAATTTTTGTAAATCCGTCCAGTAGTTTCGGAGATATAACGATTTTAAGATTTTTTTGATTTCAGAAAAGGTAAAATTTCGATTTTGGTAAAATCGCTATAATTCCAAAACTACTGGACCGATTTACAAAATTTTAGCGTCAATGTATTGAGCGTGAAATTCTAAATAATATAGCTACTAAAAAATAACAAAAATAAAAAAAATATTTTGGCCAAAAAAAAAGATGGATTAACTAACCACTGCTTTTTTTGTCCAAAAACTTTTCGATTTTTTTCCTACTTTTTTTATGTCAATTTTATGTAGAATTTCACGCTCGACACATTGATGCTAAATTTTTGTAAATCCGTCCAGTAGTTTCGGAGATATAACGATTTTAAGATTTTTTTGATTTCAGAAAAGGTAAAATTTCGATTTTGGTAAAATCGCTATAATTCCAAAACTACTGGACCGATTTACAAAATTTTAGCGTCAATGTATTGAGCGTGAAATTCTAAATAATATAGCTACTAAAAAATAACAAAAATCAAAAAAAAATATTTTGGCCAAAAAAAAAAGATGGAAAATCGCTATAAATCCAAAACTACTGGACCGATTTACAAAATTTTAGCGTCAATGTATTGAGCGTGAAATTCTAAATAATATAGCCACTAAAAAATAACAAAAATCAAAAAAAATATTTTCGATTTTTTCCTACTTTTTTATGTCAATTTTATGTAGAATTTCACGCTCGACACATTGATGCTAAATTTTTGTAAATCCGTCCAGTTGTTTCGGAGATATAACGATTTTAAGATTTTTTTGATTTCAGAAAAATTAAAATTTCGATTTTGGTAAAATCGCTATAATTCCAAAACTACTGGACCGATTTACAAAATTTTAGCGTCAATGTGTCGAGCGTGAAATTCTAAATAATATAGCTACTAAAAATTAACAAAAATCAAAAAAAAAATATTTTGGCCAAAAAAAAAAGATGGACTAACCACTGCTTTTTTTGTCCAAAAACTTTTCGATTTTTTTCCTACTTTTTTTATGTCAATTTTATGTAGAATTTCACGCTCGACACATTGATGCTAAATTTTTGTAAATCCGTCCAGTAGATTCGGAGATATAACGATTTTAAGATTTTTTTGATTTCAGAAAAATTAAAATTTTGATTTTGGTAAAATCGCTATAATTCCAAAACTACTGGACCGATTTACAGAATTTTAGCGTCAATGTGTCGAGCGTAAAATTCTAAATAATATAGCTACTAAAAATTAACAAAAATCAAAAAAAAATATTTTTTGTCCAAAAACTTTTCGATTTTTTTCCTACTTTTTTATGTCAATTTTATGTAGAATTTCACGCTCGACACATTGATGCTAAATTTTTGTTAATCCGTCCAGTAGTTTCGGAGATATAACGATTTTAAGATTTTTTTGATTTCAGAAAAGGTAAAATTTCGATTTTGGTAAAATCGCTATAATTCCAAAACTACTGGACCGATTTACAAAATTTTAGCGTCAATGTATTGAGCGTGAAATTCTAAATAATATAGCTACTAAAAAATAACAAAAAATAAAAAAAAAATATTTTGGCCAAAAAAAAAGATGGACTAACCACTGCTTTTTTTGTCCAAAAACTTTTCGATTTTTTTCCTACTTTTTTTATGTCAATTTTATGTAGAATTTCACGCTCGACACATTGATGCTAAATTTTTGTAAATCCGTCCAGTAGTTTCGGAGATATAACGATTTTAAGATTTTTTTGATTTCAGAAAAATTAAAATTTTGATTTTGGTAAAATCGCTATAATTCCAAAACTACTGGACCGATTTACAGAATTTTAGCGTCAATGTGTCGAGCGTGAAATTCTAAATAATATAGCTACTAAAAATTAACAAAAATCAAAAAAAAATATTTTTTGTCCAAAAACTTTTCAATTTTTTTCCTACTTTTTTTATGTCAATTTTATGTAGAATTTCACGCTCGACACATTGATGCTAAATTTTTGTAAATCCGTCCAGTAGTTTCGGAGATATAACGATTTTAAGATTTTTTTGATTTCAGAAAAATTAAAATTTCGATTTTGGTAAAATCGCTATAATTCCAAAACTACTGGACCGATTTACAAAATTTTAGCGTCAATGTATTGAGCGTGAAGTTCTAAATAATATAGCTACTAAAAAATAACAAAAATCAAAAAAAAATATTTTGGCCAAAAAAAAAAGATGGACTAACCACTGCTTTTTTTGTCCAAAAACTTTTCGATTTTTTTCCTACTTTTTTATGTCAATTTTATGTAGAATTTCACGCTCGACACATTGATGCTAAATTTTTGTAAATCCGTCCAGTAGTTTCGGAGATATAACGATTTTAAGATTTTTTTGATTTCAGAAAAGGTAAAATTTCGATTTTGGTAAAATCGCTATAATTCCAAAACTACTGGACCGATTTACAAAATTTTAGCGTCAATGTATTGAGCATGAAATTCTAAATAATATAGCTACTAAAAAATAACAAAAATAAAAAAAAATATTTTGGCCAAAAAAAAAGATGGATTAACTAACCACTGCTTTTTTTGTCCAAAAACTTTTCGATTTTTTTCCTACTTTTTTTATATCAATTTTATGTAGAATTTCACGCTCGACACATTGATGCTAAATTTTTGTAAATCCGTCCAGTAGTTTCGGAGATATAACGATTTTAAGATTTTTTTGATTTCAGAAAAATTAAAATTTAGATTTTGGTAAAATCGCTATAATTCCAAAACTACTGGACCGATTTACAAAATTTTAGCGTCAATGTGTCGAGCGTGAAATTCTAAATAATATAGCCCAGCAAAACTTAGATTACCAAATAAGGTATAAAATAAGGTATAGGATCTCTTATTTTATACATTGCAGCATTGATGATTTTAACAGGCGATGAGACTCAAAGTAATGCATCCACATTATCACAAAGAATACCAGTAAGGTATAAAATAAGTCATAAATTTAAACGAAGAATACGAGTAAGGTGTAAAATATATGATATTTTATAGGTTACGAGTAAGGTATATAATATAGCATACCAGAACGTAATATATAAGGTGTCACGAGTAGTGAAAAAGTAATTTTGTATTAAATTTACTCACGTGATTGTAAGTGAGTGTAAGTAGATAAAATTTGCTCGTGAGTGTGTGTCGTTAGAAATTTCTTGTCGTGAAAATCTCTAGTTTAAACTTATGCTTTTTTTTATAAAATAATTATTTTTTATGTTATTGTAATGCATTATGCATCCAATTATAAATAATACATTATTTCAAACTTTCAAATAATACATAATGTAACCAAATATAAGTCATCCATGATTTAATGTTTAGAAATAACAAATATGAAATACATTTTTTCCAATAATCATGCATTACGTAGCAAATTATTAGTAATGCATTATTTTTCACTTGAAAATAATACGTTGTGGAACAAATGTTTGGTAAGACATCATAAAATAATGCTACAAATAAGTTATATGCATTACCTGGTAATGTCTTATATAATCACTACCCATTCCCAAAGTTTTGCTGGGAGCTACTAAAAATTAACAAAAATCAAAAAAAAATATTTTGGCCAAAAAAAAAAGATGGACTAACCACTGCTTTTTTTGTCCAAAAACTTTTCGATTTTTTTCCTACTTTTTTTATGTCAATTTTATGTAGAATTTCACGCTCGACACATTGATGCTAAATTTTTGTAAATCCGTCCAGTAGTTTCGGAGATATAACGATTTTAAGATTTTTTTGATTTCAGAAAAGGTAATATTTCGATTTTGGTAAAATCGCTATAATTCCAAAACTACTGGACCGATTTACAAAATTTTAGCGTCAATGTATTGAGCGTGAAGTTCTAAATAATATAGCTACTAAAAAATAACAAAAATCAAAAAAAAATATTTTGGTCAAAAAAAAAAGATGGACTAACCACTGCTTTTTTTGTCCAAAAACTTTTCGATTTTTTCCTACTTTTTTTTATGTCAATTTTATGTAGAATTTCACGCTCGACACATTGATGCTAAATTTTTGTAAATCCGTCCAGTAGTTTCGGAGATATAACGATTTTAAGATTTTTTTGATTTCAGAAAAGGTAAAATTTCGATTTTGGTAAAATCGCTATAATTCCAAAACTACTGGACCGATTTACAAAATTTTAGCGTCAATGTATTGAGCGTGAAATTCTAAATAATATAGCTACTAAAAAATAACAAAAATAAAAAAAATATTTTGGCCAAAAAAAAAGATGGATTAACTAACCACTGCTTTTTTTGTCCAAAAACTTTTCGATTTTTTTCCTACTTTTTTTATGTCAATTTTATGTAGAATTTCACGCTCGACACATTGATGCTAAATTTTTGTAAATCCGTCCAGTAGTTTCGGAGATATAACGATTTTAAGATTTTTTTGATTTCAGAAAAGGTAAAATTTCGATTTTGGTAAAATCGCTATAATTCCAAAACTACTGGACCGATTTACAAAATTTTAGCGTCAATGTATTGAGCGTGAAATTCTAAATAATATAGCTACTAAAAAATAACAAAAATCAAAAAAAAATATTTTGGCCAAAAAAAAAAGATGGAAAATCGCTATAAATCCAAAACTACTGGACCGATTTACAAAATTTTAGCGTCAATGTATTGAGCGTGAAATTCTAAATAATATAGCCACTAAAAAATAACAAAAATCAAAAAAAATATTTTCGATTTTTTCCTACTTTTTTATGTCAATTTTATGTAGAATTTCACGCTCGACACATTGATGCTAAATTTTTGTAAATCCGTCCAGTTGTTTCGGAGATATAACGATTTTAAGATTTTTTTGATTTCAGAAAAATTAAAATTTCGATTTTGGTAAAATCGCTATAATTCCAAAACTACTGGACCGATTTACAAAATTTTAGCGTCAATGTGTCGAGCGTGAAATTCTAAATAATATAGCTACTAAAAATTAACAAAAATCAAAAAAAAAATATTTTGGCCAAAAAAAAAAGATGGACTAACCACTGCTTTTTTTGTCCAAAAACTTTTCGATTTTTTTCCTACTTTTTTATGTCAATTTTCCTACTTTTTTATGTCAATTTTATGTAGAATTTCACGCTCGACACATTGATGCTAAATTTTTGTAAATCCGTCCAGTAGTTTCGGAGATATAACGATTTTAAGATTTTTTTGATTTCAGAAAAATTAAAATTTCGATTTTGGTAAAATCGCTATAATTCCAAAAAATTGGCCAAAAAAAAAAGATGGACTAACCACTGCTTTTTTGTCCAAAAACTTTTCGATTTTTTCCTACTTTTTTTTATGTCAATTTTATGTAGAATTTCACGCTCGACACATTGATGCTAAATTTTTGTAAATCCGTCCAGTAGTTTCGGAGATATAACGATTTTAAGATTTTTTTGATTTCAGAAAAGGTAAAATTTCGATTTTGGTAAAATCGCTATAATTCCAAAACTACTGGACCGATTTACAAAATTTTAGCGTCAATGTATTGAGCGTGAAATTCTAAATAATAAAGCTACTAAAAATTAACAAAAATCAAAAAAAATATTTTGGCCAAAAAAAAAGATGGACTAACCACTGCTTTTTTTGTCCAAAAACTTTTCGATTTTTTTCCTACTTTTTTTATGTCAATTTTATGTAGAATTTCACGCTCGACACATTGATGCTAAATTTTTGTAAATCCGTCCAGTAGTTTCGGAGATATAACGATTTTAAGATTTTTTTGATTTCAGAAAAGTTAAAATTTCGATTTTGGTAAAATCGCTATAATTCCAAAACTACTGGACCGATTTACAGAATTTTAGCGTCAATGTGTCGAGCGTAAAATTCTAAATAATATAGCTACTAAAAAATAACAAAAATCAAAAAAAAATATTTTTTGTCCAAAAACTTTTCGATTTTTTTCCTACTTTTATATGTCAATTTTATGTAGAATTTCACGCTCGACACATTGATGCTAAATTTTTGTTAATCCGTCCAGTAGTTTCGGAGATATAACGATTTTAAGATTTTTTTGATTTCAGAAAAGGTAAAATTTCGATTTTGGTAAAATCGCTATAATTCCAAAACTACTGGACCGATTTACAAAATTTTAGCGTCAATGTATTGAGCGTGAAATTCTAAATAATATAGCTACTAAAAAATAACAAAAAATAAAAAAAAAATATTTTGGCCAAAAAAAAAAGATGGACTAACCACTGCTTTTTTTGTCCAAAAACTTTTCGATTTTTTTCCTACTTTTTTTATGTCAATTTTATGTAGAATTTCACGCTCGACACATTGATGCTAAATTTTTGTAAATCCGTCCAGTAGTTTCGGAGATATAACGATTTTAAGATTTTTTTGATTTCAGAAAAATTAAAATTTTGATTTTGGTAAAATCGCTATAATTCCAAAACTACTGGACCGATTTACAGAATTTTAGCGTCAATGTGTCGAGCGTGAAATTCTAAATAATATAGCTACTAAAAATTAACAAAAATCAAAAAAAAATATTTTTTGTCCAAAAACTTTTCAATTTTTTTCCTACTTTTTTTATGTCAATTTTATGTAGAATTTCACGCTCGACACATTGATGCTAAATTTTTGTAAATCCGTCCAGTAGTTTCGGAGATATAACGATTTTAAGATTTTTTTGATTTCAGAAAAATTAAAATTTCGATTTTGGTAAAATCGCTATAATTCCAAAACTACTGGACCGATTTACAAAATTTTAGCGTCAATGTATTGAGCGTGAAGTTCTAAATAATATAGCTACTAAAAAATAACAAAAATCAAAAAAAAATATTTTGGCCAAAAAAAAAAGATGGACTAACCACTGCTTTTTTTGTCCAAAAACTTTTCGATTTTTTTCCTACTTTTTTATGTCAATTTTATGTAGAATTTCACGCTCGACACATTGATGCTAAATTTTTGTAAATCCGTCCAGTAGTTTCGGAGATATAACGATTTTAAGATTTTTTTGATTTCAGAAAAATTAAAATTTCGATTTTGGTAAAATCGCTATAATTCCAAAAAATTGGCCAAAAAAGATGGACTAACCACTGCTTTTTTGTCCAAAAACTTTTCGATTTTTTTCCTACTTTTTTTTATGTCAATTTTATGTAGAATTTCACGCTCGACACATTGATGCTAAATTTTTGTAAATCCGTCCAGTAGTTTCGGAGATATAACGATTTTAAGATTTTTTTGATTTCAGAAAAGGTAAAATTTCGATTTTGGTAAAATCGCTATAATTCCAAAACTACTGGACCGATTTACAAAATTTTAGCGTCAATGTATTGAGCGTGAAATTCTAAATAATAAAGCTACTAAAAATTAACAAAAATCAAAAAAAATATTTTGGCCAAAAAAAAAGATGGACTAACCACTGCTTTTTTTGTCCAAAAACTTTTCGATTTTTTTCCTACTTTTTTTATGTCAATTTTATGTAGAATTTCACGCTCGACACATTGATGCTAAATTTTTGTAAATCCGTCCAGTAGTTTCGGAGATATAACGATTTTAAGATTTTTTTGATTTCAGAAAAGTTAAAATTTCGATTTTGGTAAAATCGCTATAATTCCAAAACTACTGGACCGATTTACAAAATTTTAGCGTCAATGTATTGAGCGTGAAATTCTAAATAATATAGCTACTAAAAAATAACAAAAATAAAAAAAAATATTTTGGCCAAAAAAAAAAGATGGATAAATTTTTGTAAATCCGTCCAGTAGTTTCGGAGATATAACGATTTTAAGATTTTTTTGATTTGAGAAAAATTAAAATTTCGAATTCTCTCAAGGGTTGCCACAATTTAGTTTTTCGTCAATAACTCGGGAAATATTGACCTGATTTGGCTCGGAAACTAATACGTCCCAACTTTTTATGCTCTTTCAGAATATGTAACCCAAATTTTTACCCCGTAAAAAAAGATTTTACGACAAACTTGGATTTTGGTGAAATTTTACAAAGTTTTGCGTCAACGTGTCGAGCGTGAAATTCTAAATAATATAGCGATTAAAAAATAGCAAAAATAAAAAAAAAATATATTTTGGCCAAAAAAAAGACAAGGCTAACACTAACCACTGCTTTTTTTGTCAAAAAAAACTTTTCGATTTTTTTCTACTTATTTGATATATGTTTTATGTAGAATTTCACGCTACACATATATTTATGTCAAATTTTTGTGAATCCGTCCAGTAGTTTCGGAGATATAACTTTTAGATTTTTTTTTATTTGAGAAAAATTAAAATTTCGAATTCTCTCAAGGATTGCCACAATTAAGTTTTTCGTGAATAACTAAAAAAAAAAAATATTTTGTCCAAATAAAAACAAAGGCTAACAACTGCTTTTTTTTTTGTCAAAAAATTTTTAGATTTTTTTTTTACTTATTTGATATCTATCTTATGCAGAAGTTCACGCTCGACACATTGATGCTAAATTTTTGTAAATTCGTCCAGTAGTTGCGGAGAGGAGATATAACCATTTTAAGATTTTTTTTATTTGAGAAAAATTTAAATTTCAAATTCTCTCAAGGGTTGCCACACCTTCTAAGTCAAATCCTATCTACTCTTTTGCAGATGACAGCAACATTTGTCCTTCAATTTCCTTTGGTCGTAGGCCAAGCCTTGTGGAGGTTGAGCGCAAATGGCAGCTTATGAATGACACACTTAATCAACACCTGTTGACAATTTTTGAGTGGGGTCTTCCAAATAGGATCAAGTTTAATGCACGTAAGACCCAATGTTGTATGTTGACCCACAGGAATATAGAATCTACAACGTCATCAGTACATATGGGTGGTATAAGTATCGTGAAATCTGACATTTTTGATGTTCTGCTCATAAAAAATTCAGTGTGTTGTCCGTTGGGATAAGCACATTTTTCAAGTGTCGAAAGAAGCATTCAAGTGTCTCGGTTCATCCGAAGTTCACCTCATTCGATGTCCTCACTATTTATACCACCTAGACTCAGAAAACAAATTTTCCAGTTTTCAACTGAAAGTCAGTTGATCCAATAAAAATTCGGTTAAAACACTTTCATATCGGTTGTCACAATTAAATATCGGTAGTCACAACTGAATAAGGTTGATATGACTGGCTTTTAATTAAAACAACCATAAACCTCGGTAGTCAAAGCCGAGTATAGAAGCAGCAACCGAATTTTGAGTTGATGCGACTGAAAAATTCAGTTGGAAATTAATTTTTCTGTGTGTACATCCAACTTAAGATAGAATACAACTCCCAATACGGGCAGGGACTTCAAATTCTTTTTTGGAGCTTTTTGACCGTGTGCAAAGAAGGGCATTGATGCTTATCAATGACAAAAGGGTGTCCAAAACTAGTATTGACTCATTAGACTATTGACTCATTAGAGTTCTATCGATATTACCATGGAAAGTGTTCTGCTCAGATAAGTGAACTTAACCCTAGCGCCTGAGTTTTTGTTCGCAACACTCGGTTATCTAGTAGATCACATCCGTTTGTTGTCGATTGTCCAGTTGATCGCACAGCGCATTACAGAAAAGGTACGTTTATCAGTCGAACTCGCCGTATGTGGAATAATCTTTCCGCAGAGGCCTTCTCAGCTTCTTTTAATATAGATAAATTCAAGTCAAATATCCAAAAACACTACTCCATCTTTCTTCCGCCTCATATCCTACTTTTCTGATATCAACACAATGCACTGAATTTATCGAGGCATTCCCTGAGTGTAAGAAATTCCTTTATATTAAAAACATTAATAAAACGCAATGATCAAATAACAAAAAACGAGTGCAGGATTTTATAGAATTTCTAGGATCTAGAAATAAAATACATCAATTAGATTTTGTTTTATTAAAGAAAAAATTAAGCCATTCTGTACCTTCAAACACCATGTGGCGGACTAACAGGGGCTGTCTTTGCCGGTAAGGGTGGTAAGGATGATCCAGACGATCCGCGCGATGCCAATGATAGCGAAGAATTTTGTGGGAATGAACGGCCTAAATATGTAAATAGCAGAACCTTTGTCAGTATCACGCAAATCCACACATAAGACGATGACACAGAACCTAAATAAAAATTACGAAATATTAAGAAAATCACGCTTGATCTTAATGTTTGAAGAAACCACCTGTATAGGAGTGTTAACCAACTACACTACTGCGAGGACGTACTGCTATGGCGCTAACTGAACTGGCACTCCACTGTAAATATGTTACATCATTATTACCACTAGTACTACTAGCATTATTAGGTTTCCACGTTTTGGTACTATTCTATTTTGGTTAGAATTGTCCGTCAAACGGCTGGCAGCGCTAGGGTTTCCTGTGCGAGATTTTTGTAATTGTTGTTGTTGTTTTAGCGTCCACTGGAGTTGTCACATATAAGTACAAAAGAAAATTAGTGGGTGATTATATTTTAGATTTTCCGTTTGGAATTGGAATGAGAAGGAAGTATGGGGTGGGAGACATAGAACAGGTTACCCGCCCAGTTCGAGAAAGCGAGCTGCCTTGACTAAATTGGTTCATATTGATCTGGGAGTTAGTGTGGTAGGCCGAAGCGGGCACTCGAAGAGGTATATGGTTGTTGCTGTTGCTGCTGATGTCGATCGTGAGTTTCTTGTCGACTAGCTTCAACAACGGTTGCATATTCTACCACTTCAGTTGAAGTGATGGGTGTAGGGTGGGTCTCTTCGTCTTCAGGTATTTTTTGGCCACCCAATGAACGACGTGATCCTACGCCTCCTTGGGTTGAGTGGTTTGGTGAAGCTGGACACTATCGTGCGGTGGATGCACCTCCTGCTGGCGCTTGCGGTCAATTTTATTTTTTTTTGTAATAAAATTTCGGTATCTAAAATTTGGACAAAATATTTTTATTTATTAATTTGTGTTTTCTTTTTTAATTTCAGCGACTTTTTTACAAAAAAAGCCTGGCACTCCTGTATGTTTTTGAAAATATAAAAAAAACAGTGTTTATACAAGTTTTTGTGTAAAATAAAACCCACCAAGTGCTTTTGCATAATTTTGCCAGCTTTTTAGAGCAAATTTACGCAAAACTCTTGGTGGGTTGTATATTTTATATAAGGGGTGGTCCAATAACAAGTATCTTTTTAAAAATGCAAAAAAATTATCAATACTCAGCTTTTTTTGGAATGTTATGGCTTTATTTGAAAGAGCAAACATTCCCGTTTTTTATGGCAAACGACTTCATTGATACGTCCCCGGCTTGCTCCGCTGTATCGCGTTGTAGCGCAGTACTGCGCTGCCAAACTGCACCTTTTTCGAAAAAAAGTTTTTAACCGAAATAAGGCACTCAAATGAGGTTATGTTAACAAATAAATTGCTACATCTTGGGATCGTAAAACTCGCACGGTATTGTAAAGAATCCAATTCATCTATAGGAAGCAACAGATTTGAGTATCAGCATCATTACACAATATTTTCAAAAATACAGCTGAAAACCCCATTTTCGTCAAAGATGAGCGCTACAGAGCCATGATTACCGACTTTTTGTTGGCCGTAATAGAATATATCAACTTGGAAGACATTTATTTTCAGAAGAATGTCGCAATATGTCCCACAGTCCATCAAACAATCGATATTTTGAGCACTTAGTTCGGAAATTGTGTTTTTAGCCATGTTCGCGGTGACAATTGATCACTTTAGAGCTGCCGATTAAACCCTTTAGAAACTTTTTTGAGGGGTCTCGTTAAAGATTCATGCATAATGGGAAATCCAGAAATGTTCTAGGCCCTTTCGACGAATATCCTTCAAGCCATTTGTGAGATAGAACCAGAAACATTAGAAAAATGGGTGCCGAGGATGAGCTACTGCGGAGCTAACCCAGGCAGTCGCATGAATGAAGTCGTTTACCATAAATAATGGGAATATTTGCTCTTTCAAATAAAGCCATAAGGTTCCAAAACTATTGAGTATTGTTAATTTCATTGCATGTTTTAAAAAGATACTTGTTATTGGACCACCCTGTATTTGCGTGACGAAAAACGCTACTCAATACTTTAAAGCAATTAGTTGGCACTACCGTTTATAAACATTTTCAAAACTGTAAAAACGGCCAACTAAATAACCGTATCAAATACAAACACCTCATCTATCCAAGACACACACCTCATTTATTCTATATTTTGAAACATTCTGTCATTGTTGTAATATTGCAGATTGGGACGACAATTTTAAAGTTAAACATTTATTTTATAGCCGAGTTGAATTTCTGATATCCGAATAAAAATTCACAAAGGTCCCATTAAAATTAATAAATCCAAATTGAAAGTTCAATTACAGTTGAAAAAAGGTTAATTGAGTTTAAACAAGTGAGTGTTAAATTCGGCAGTGCTGAATCTTTAAATGCTTTTTGAATTTTAGTAATACCATTTACTCATAAGTTTAATGATTTTTTTTAAATCCACGCCTACAAATAGGGGCGCTCTAAAAAAAGGAAATTTTTTAGCCCCCCTGGACCTAAGTGCAGGACTTTGAACTCCTTCTGACATAAAAAGGTTTCATTCGTTTAACAAAAATGCAAAAAAAAGCTGTACAAATGGCGTTTCTTAGAGGTTGGTTTAGTTTTTTTAGGGGGGAGTTTTTTGCCCCTGATACGATTTTGCCCATTTCCGACCTTAACCGGCCTATGCCAATTTTCTGGAGTCTAGCTCTTTTATTTCGAACGGAATCGCGTTTAACCCATTTTGGACCAAGATTCAATTTTATTTTTCTTTTTTGGAAAAAGGTACTTTTTTAAGGTAATTAGCACCCGCTGATCTCAAAAATCCCGTCAAAAAAATTTTTCAATGTGCCGTTTTCCCAGAAAAGCCTGCATTCCAACTTTTTATGCAATTTTAATATTTGGATTTATTCGCTATTTTATTAATATATTTGATTATTTTCAAAGTAAATAGTTTCAAAATAATTCAAATTATTGGAATTTAATAATAAATTAAATCTAGAAAAATTTTAAATTAGTCAAAAAAATTAAAAGCCGAAAATCGAAATTTTCGTTTTTGCTTGAAACAATTTCTGTGCTAATTTGCATTGTATTTAATGGACATATAAATTGCGGTGGTCAAGCGGGTATATTTTTTTTTAATTGCAGAAAGATGAGACTTAACATTCATAACCACATTTACCCGAAATTCCAGCTCTTTCATACATAAATATTTTTTTTTCTCTACTGTTCGAAAAATCGAACAGAGGATCAAAATGGGTTAATACAGACGGACGGATGGACGAACATTCATAGAATGACTTGGAATCAATCATGGATCAATAATATATGTACTTTATAGGGTCCCCGACACATATATTTATGCTTTAAAACGGAATGACAAAGTGAGTATTCCCCACACTGTGGTTGGAGGGTATGAAAAGGCTAACTGTAATTCAGAACCCTCAATTTATATTTGGAAAAGCCTATCTTAAATTAAGGAAATACTAATTTATATTCAGAAATCAGAACTTAACTTTAAAACCCTTATTAAAATTTAAAAAAGCACAGTTAAAGTTCAGAAAACTCAAATAAAAAATTAGAGAGGCCCAATTGAAATCAGAAAAGTCCAATATAAATTTAGAGAACCATAACCCTACCCTTCAGGAAAAGTGATAGGTCCATGACAGGTCAAGTGACATATCACCTGGTCCCAAAAAACCTATCACAAAGTCGACAATTTAAAAAAAAAATTTCAAAACTTAGAAAATTTTGAAATTTTTTTTGTTGTAAAATACTTGTTATTTAAAAATGCAAAAAAAAAAATTTAAAAAAGATTTTTATGTCCGTGACTTCCTAAACTTAAAAAAAAAATTTAAAATTTTTTAAAATTTTTTTCCTGAAATCGCTTTTGATGATATTTTTTACTACAAAACGCAAAAAATGTGTCTGGGACTTGGAAAATTTTTATATTTTGTTCGGGACGTGATTTGCAGTCACGGGATAGGTGGGGAAAATTCTTAGTCACGGGATAGGTGATTTTGGATCTAGAGACACACTTTACTCGCTCTCGCTAAAGTGTTAGCAAACTGTAAAAAAAAACACAAAAAAACCTGTAAAAAATATCGTTTTTCGGAAACTGGATAACTTTTTATTCTGTCCCTTCCGATTTTACCCATTTTCAAACATTATAAGCTTGTAGCTTTAAGACATATTGAATCAAAACTTCAGAAGTTAATCTCTCTTATTTTGCACTACATATAATAACTTTTTGTTTTTTGGAGAAGATTATCGGAGGGGGTCGCGGGTGGATGTTTTTCTCGCAATTTAAAGTTAAAGTTAATCTCTCTTATTTTGCACTACATATAATAACTTTTTGTTTTTTGGAGAAGATTATCGGAGGGGGTCGCGGGTGGATGTTTTTCTCGCAATTTATGTTTTAAAATTCATTAATTATGCTTTTTGCACTCTACACAGAAAAACATAAAAAATATATTTAATTAAAAAAATCGTAGATTTAATTAAAAAATTAATTAAATCCAGACCAATCACTAAAATGCGCCTATAAATTAAAAATATTTGTATGTCATTAATAAAAAATAAATGGATGTTTATTTAATTAAGAACTAGCCCTGTTTTCGCGTGAGCGTATATTAAAGGTGTCCTAACGACTAAGGTAATTTTTCAAAATCACTTTTTAATACGTGGTAGGGTCAATTTAGTTTTGTATCTAAAAATGAGTGAGCCAAAATTTGGAGACAATCGGATAAAAATAACTCGTGCCGAAAATGGATTGAAGTTTTGGGACACTCTTATCTGATGAAAAAACACGTTTTTTCTAGTTTTTTGAAAAATATTGGTATATGCTATTTTTTGTTAATTTTTTTGTTAAGTAATATGAAAATGGTAATAAATTACCTTTCCAAAAAGCTTAAAGAAATTCAAATCGGATGAAAAATAAGCATTTTACGCATACATGCCCCAGACCATTGCATGGTTTTTAAAGCCAAAATTTGAAAATTTTCAAAATTTTTAGGCAAAAAAATAAAATTTTACTTTATAATTATATTAAATACATGTTATAGATAAAAACTAACAGATATGGTAGTCTAACTTTTTTTTTCATTTGGCGTGGGTAGTGATATAATTTCCGCGGATTGCAAAGAAAATGAGTTTTTCTAAAATAATTTAGCAAATATGGGAAACAATTTTCTGTATTGTATTATACGAAGTGAAATACATAAATTCTGTAAATTTTTTGAGAATTCGGGCATCTTTAACCCCTTTTCGTCGAGGTGAAATGACAAATTTGAGACGTTATACATTTCTATAATACAAAATATCTGCATATATCCGATTTCTCAAAAGTTACAGAATTTACGTTTTACACTTCGATCCGCACAATAGAGCACAAATTTTCAAAAATTTGCTTAATTATTGTAGAAAAACGCATTTTATTTGGAATCCGCGGAAATTTTATCACTACCCGCGCCAAATAAAAAAAAAACTTGACTACCATATCTGCTATTTTTAATCTTAAACATGTTTTCAATTTGATCATAAAGTAAAATTAAATTTTTACTATTTTTTTGCCTAAAAATTTTGAAAATTTTAAAATTCTGGCTCTAAAAACCATACAATGGTCTGGGGCATGTATGCGTAAAATGCTTATTTTTCATCCGATTTTAATTTTATTAGTCGTTTTGAAAAGGTAATTTAGTACCATTTTCATATTATTTCACAAAAAATTTAACAAAAAATATCAAATACCAATGTTTTTCCAAAAACTAGAAAAAACAAGTTTTTCGTTCTTATAAGAATGTCCCAAAACTTCAATCCATTTTCGGCACGAGTTATTTTTAGCCGATTGTCCCCAAATTTTGGCTCACTCATTTTTAGATTCTAAAGAACAATATAGGACCCTACCAGGTATAAAAAGGTGATTTTCGTTTTTAAGGACACCTCTAGCGTATATACGTTAACAAAAAAAATTATGTTATAATATATTTTTGCGTTTCGTGTAAAATAGAATCGATTTGGTGTTCATCACCTAACGTATATACGCTAAATTTAAGCGTGGATAATTATCCACGTTAGTTGCCATACAATATTTTAGCGCATATAAATAAGTATTTTGGCTCTAAAATGTTCGCGAAAAATAAAACAAATTGTGGCAAAAACGCGTTCGATTTCAACGAAAAAAATATTGACATTTTGCTTTTAAAATAATTGATATGTTAAAATTCCATTAGCTTTATAGTGATAACTTATATACGCTTATGCGAAAACAGGCCTACTATAATTAAAAAAATTTAATTAATACTAAAAAAATAAAGTTTTAATTATATAAATTAAAAATGTAATTCAAAAATTTCGAAACCAATTAAAATTTTTAATTGTATAAATTAAAAGAATTAAATAAAAAAAAAAATAATAATAAAAATAAATAATGTACAAAAATATTTTTTTTAAATAAAACAGTATAAAATAAAAACTTTTTCAAAGTCCTAATTTATATAGGGCAATTTTAATTGCCGCAATTCTTAGTTTATAGGAGAGAGAGGTGAGAGGAATGGAAAGGGGAAAAAACTTGCTCGTACTGGCAATTCGTTTTGTTTTTTCATTCGCAACTCTCAATCTGTAGAGTATTTTCACATTTCTTTTTGGAATTGCCGAACAGAATTGCCAGTGTGTGAACATAAACGGCAAGTTCAAAAGGGAAACACAAAAATTATAATTAATTATATTAACTAAAAATTTAGTTGACATTAAAATAACAAGTAGAAAAGTTAAATTCGACTTGGCCGAATCTATGAATACCCTCCACAATGCCATTTTTAAGTGATAGTAAATTTTCTACCGTGAAAAAATAACATTTTTGGTTAGAAATATTTTATTTTGTGTAAAAAAAAACTTTTTTTATTAGTTTTTGAAAAAAAAAAAAAAAAAAAAATATTTACAAATTTTTTTTTGAGTGTAAATTTTTTTTTTCAGTGTAAAATTTTTTTGAGTGTATTTTTTTTTTGTTTTAGTGTAAAAATATTTTTGTGTGACAAAATACCTTGTATAATATTTTTTTGACTTACAAATGTTTTTAAAACATGTTTAACTGGTTTTCAACACGTGAATTTAAGGTTAAACTAATCTGAAATTTACGGTTTTTCTTATAACTTTTGAACCACTGGACCGATTTAGCTGAAATTTAAAACGAACTGGACCAGAGGAACGGCAAATATATATGCCACACTTCATCACCCTCAGAATTGCCGTTCGAAAGTTACCGTGTGTTTTATCTCATAAATTCCAGAAAAACCCTTGCCGAAATTCACTCATTTGCTCGTAACTTTTGAACCACTGGACCGATTTCGCTGGATTGTGTGTAGTTACACAATTCTATTATTTAAATTAATTTTTAATATCCATGCCCACAAAAGGGGGCGGACAAAAAAATTAAATTTTTTTATAACCCGAGTTCAAGCGCAGTACTTTATACTTCTTCTGGAATAAAATTGTTTCATTTGCTTAATTGAAGGGGAAACTTTTTCCCTCGGTGATTTTGTCATATACGAACTTAACCTGCCAACACATTAAAAAAACGAAAATGGGTTTCAATCACTAAAATGATTATATCAATTACATTTTTTATTGATTTTGTACCTATCACGAAAGTGATAGTATTAATTACCAAAATTTGTAAAAATTTAATACACTAAGAAAATTTTGTCATTAACTGTTTGTAGGTTATTTTAAAAAGTAATCAGTAAAGTCATTTTAAAAGAAAATTCACTTATTTTATAAAGGATTTAATTTGTTTACTGTTTCTGTAGTTTAAAAAAAATAATTTACTGTATTAAAAACGAATTTTCTGTTACATTTAATTTCGGCAGTAAAAAATTTCTTCTATAGTTTTACTGTTTTTCAATACAAAATAACTGAATATTCACTAGTTTTTTAATGTTTTGGTTAGTCATTAAATTAACATTTAAAATTGACTGTAATGTGTTTTTATTTTAAATGAAAAAACAGTGGAATGGTTTTTAAATAAAATTTCATTTGTTTTAAGTGAATATTCACTGGAATTTACCTACATAATTCTTTGAGTGTAAGGAAAAAGTGCATTTGTTCTTATTTCACGGAAATTTACGAAATTTTAGTAATTCAGTTATTAGCTATTGAGCATCGTTAACTGATATTGGCGGGGAGCAAATGTGACCCACGTTTTTCTCTCGGTCGTATTGTTAAATCCTACACTCAAAAAATTATGTAGGTAAATTTCACTGAATATTCACTTAAAACAAATGAACTTTTATTTAAAAACCATTCCAGTGTTTTTTCTTTCAAAATAAAAACACAATACAGTCAATTTTAAATGTTAATTTAATGACTAACCAAAACTTTAAAAATCTAGTGAATATTCAGTTATTTTGTATTGAAAAACAGTAAAACTATAGAAGAAATTTTTTACTGCCGAAATTAAATGTAACAGAAAATTCGTTTTTAATACAGTAAATTATATTTTTTAAACTACAGAAACAGTAGAAAATAAGAAGTCCATAATAAAATTAATGATTTTTCTTTTAAAATAACTTTACTGATTACTTTTTAAAATAACCTACAAACAGTTAATGACATAATTTTCTTAGTGTATTTAAAAATAAAACACCGTTCTTTTTATATTACAAGATTCACTTTATTTTGTAATTTCACTTTTTTTCTTGTATAATAATATAATTTTTACTTTTTCTTGGATTTAGCAATAATATGCCGTATTTTGTTTTTGGAGATTTCAAAAATGTAATATTTTATTTTTTTTTTTTTTTGGAATTTTCGTATGTATTTTAATATACCACGTTACAATATTTTTTTGATGTGATTTTGTATGTTTTTGTTTTTTTAATATTTATATTAATAATTATGACAAAAAAAGATAAAAATTTTTACGACATTAAACTAGATGCATATGATTTTGTGTTTTTTTAAATATTAATATTATAATAATTGTTAATTTTGTTTTGTTTTTTTTTTTTTGGTTATTATAAAATTTCGGTATCTGAAATTTGGACAAAATATTTTTATTTGTTAATTTTTGTTTTTAACAAAATGATGCTTAAAATCTAAACCAATGAAAAAAGTAGTACAGTTTATATGTATTTTTTTGGATAATTTTATTTTTCTTTGAAAGAAGAACAGAATTTTAAAATATGGAAGTTTTATTTTTGGAGTGGGATTTTTAATATGTTTTATTACAACAAATATAAATTTTGAATTTTGGTTATAATTTTTTTTTTGGATTTTAATGTAATTGTAAAAGTTTTTTTTTTAGACTTTAAGACCTAAAATATATAATTTTTTTGGTGGTTTTTTTTTAAATATTTTTTTATTTTTTTATATATAAAATGATGCTTATGTTTATGGTTATTTCTAAATATTTGTTTTTATTTAATAAAATTTATGTTTTTTTGTTTAATATATTTTAGCTCCAAAAATGTTTAGCTATTATTAATTTTGAATATCCAGTTTGAGTTTGAAATTTTCTTGATTTGTTTTGACTTAGCCGAGACATTAAATTTTGACACAATTTTGTTATACCTTAGTCCACTGTTGCTTAAATTTAATTATATGCAGTACATTTTTAGTCTATGAGTCAGTATGTGTAGGCTTTTATTCAGGATTTGAAAAGTTATGAGCGAAAATGTAAGGACACCTCGAAAATTTTGGTACCTAAACACACAAAATTCTTTCGTCTGCTGGTTGACATTTGCCAACAGAATTGCAAGTACGAACATATTTTTTACCCCAAAAAAATTTTCGCAGATTTTTTTTTGGCAAATTTTGTTTTACCCTTTTTTTCCAAATAAATTCCCTTTAACAATTTTTTTACCCCATGAGTTTTTTTTGGGGATTTTTTTTGACCAAAAATTTTTTTTCTGTTGAATTTTTTTTTTTGTTGAATTTTTTTTTCTGTGGAAAGTTATTTTTCACAAACATTTTTTTTCAAATATAAATTTTTGCAATAATTTTTTTATACCCTACACCACACTGTGGTTCAGGGTATAATGAGTTTGTGCTCATGTTTGTAACTTCTCGAAATATTGGTCCTAGACCCACTTTTAAGCATACCGATCGACTCAAAATACCTTTTTGAAACGATTTCGCGATGTCCGTCCGTCCGTCTGTCTGTCCATATAAACGGTGTAAACACGATACAGGTCGCAAGTTTTAATCAATTGACTTAAAATTTGGAACTTATTCCTCTTTTGGCCCTAGGACGAAGCCTATTGAAATTGGAAAAAATCGGTCCATATTTAGACCCAGCCCCATACAAAGGTCCTCTTTAGTTTTGGCTCAAATGACTCTAATAGCTGCATTTTAATAGGTATATTTTCGAAATTTAGCAAGTAATCATGTTTCATCTACACAAATCACCATTCCTAATTTTAAAGGAATCGGACTAGTTCTTCTTGTAGCCCCCATTCAAACCACCTTCCCGATTTTCACATAAATCCCTCAAATTTCATGAAAATAGAAAATATTTAATTAAAATTCTGTTTGTGTATGTTAAACGCGTACTTTAATAACCTTATCAAATCTGATTATCATCGGACCATTTTTGGACTTAGGAACCATGTGAAAATTTTGCCCGATATTCAGTTGAAGCGGATTATTGTCAAGAAAAAAAAAGCCTATTTCACTCAAATTTGATTTGTGAATGCTTTTTACACTTAATAAAGATTTGACAAAATATAGATCTAATCAGTCCATGTTTGACCTTGGGACCCATTTTCCGGGAAACTCTGGGGTAGGGTATTATATGGTCGGTCTTGACCGACTATAATTTTCTTTCTTGTTTATATTGTGGAGGGTATCCATACATTTTGTATTGGGCATTGACTAATATTTAATTCCGCGGAATCTTTTTTTTTCAAAAAAGTTTTATTTTTCTTTCAAAATTAATACCTTTAACCAATTTTTTTACCCTAAAATTTCACCAAAATGTTTTTTTCTGCGGAAATTTTTTTGTGTCCCATTTTTTGTAAAACGTCATGTGCTCGATTCTGGAATACGATTTCACCATTCACCAAGTTTTTAAAAATTTGACACCTTGCCCTTGCGACAGATGTTTTCAAATTGATTAATTATGATTATTACAATTAATAAATATAATTAATCATTATTGAAATACATTTTTTATATCCTCGTCCACAATAGGGGGCGGGTAATTTTTTTTATCCGCTGGGTACACATGCAGTATTTTCAACTTCTTCTGACATAAAAATGTTGCATTTCCTTAACAAAATTGCAAACAAAACCCTGCAAAAAATGCGATTATTCTGAGGTTGGTTTAGTTCTCTAAGGGTGAACTTTTTTCCATTTGGTTCGATTTTGCACATTTCCGAACTTGACAAGCCTATGACCATAAGACATATTCGTGCCAAACGTCGGGGGGGGGGGGTAAAAGTTGACGAAAATGCACTAAAAAAATGTATTTGCATTAAAATGCATTTTTTAATGACACAATTTTTTTTTTTGAACATTTACGTTTAAAGTAGAGGACTTTAGCTTTTAAGTTAAATTTTGATTATAAAGGTTCGAAATTTACTTAAGAAGTGAGAGCTCGTTAAACTTTTCAAATTTTTTGGGATTTTTAAAAAACGAAAATCGCAAATAAAATCGCGGATTTTTTGGAATTTAATTTAACTGTAAATGCAAAAGTCTGAATGGCTCCATAGGGTATCTATTAAAGGTGTCCTAACGACTAAGGTAATTTTTCAAAATCACTTTTTAATACGTGGTAGGGTCCTAAATTGTAGTTTTGTATCTAAAAATGAGTGAGCCAAAATTTGGAGACAATCGGATAAAAATAACTCGTGCCGAAAATGGATTGAAGTTTTGGGACACTCTTATCTGATGAAAAAACACGTTTTTTCTAGTCTTTTGAAAAATATTGGTATATGATATTTTTTGTTAATTTTTTTGTTAAGTAATATGAAAATGGTAATAAATTACCTTTCCAAAAAGCTTAAAGAAATTCAAATCTGATGAAAAATAAGCACTTTACGCATACATGCCCCAGACCATTGCATGGTTTTTAAAGCCAAAATTTGAAAATTTTCAAAATTTTTAGGCAAAAAAATAAAAAAAATTAAATTTTACTTTATACTTATATTAACCTTTAACTAACGAGGTGAAATTGTACCCCCTAAAATTGCACTACAAAAATATAATAAAACTTTTTTTTTTATTATTTTTTGTTTATTTAAAATAAAATTCAACATTTTTTTTTCAAAATTCAACTGAATAATAACGATTACAGTATGAGAAGATACATAGAAAATTAAATTAAAACAGCTCTGGGGTAAAATTTACCACCACCTCGTAAGTTAAAGATTAAATACATGTTATAGATAAAAACTAACAGATATGGTAGTCTAACTTTTTTTTCATTTGGCGTGGGTAGTGATATAAATTCCGCGGATTCCAAAGAAAATGAGTTTTTCTAAAATAATTTAGCAAATATGGGAAACAATTTTCTGTAATGTATTATACGAAGTGAAATACATAAATTCTGTAAATTTTTTGAGAATTCGGGCATCTTTAACCCCTTTTCGTCGAGGTGAAATGACAAATTTGAGACGTTATACATTTCTATAATACAAAATATCTGCATATATCCGATTTCTCAAAAGTTACAGAATTTACGTTGTACACTTCGATCCGCACAATAGAGCACAAATTTTCAAAAATTTGCTTAATTATTGTAGAAAAACGCATTTTATTTGGAATCCGCGGAAATTTTATCACTACCCGCGCCAAATAAAAAAAAAGCTTGACTACCATATCTGCTATTTTTAATCTTAAACATGTTTTCAATTTGATCATAAAGTAAAATTAAATTTTTACTATTTTTTTGCCTAAAAATTTTGAAATTTTTGAAATTCTGGCTCTAAAAACCATACAATGGTCTGGGGCATGTATTCGTAAAATGCTTATTTTTCATCCGATTTTAATTTTATTAGTCGTTTTGAAAAGGTAATTTAGTACCATTTTCATATTATTTTACAAAAAATTTAACAAAAAATATTAAATACCAATGTTTTTCCAAAAACTAGAAAAAACGAGTTTTTCGTTCTTATAAGAATGTCCCAAAACTTCAATCCATTTTCGGCACGAGTTATTTTTAGCCGATTGTTCCCAAATTTTGGCTCACTCATTTTTAGATACTAAAGAACAATATAGGACCCTACCAGGTATAAAAAGGTGATTTTCGTTTTTAAGGACACCTCTAGTATCTATATACCCAGGTCAAAAATACCCTTTTTCTCGTGCTGTTTGATGGAAAAGACGATATACTCTATGGGGTCCTGGACCAAGGTGTTACAAACGGAATGACAAACTTATATACCCTCTATCACTAATTCCCAAACACACAATTATTTTTTGGGGTTTTGAGGAAAGAAATTCATTAAAAATCATTTTAGTAGAGTTGTGTCGTTCACGAACGAAATAGTTCAATTGAACTATTCACTTTACTAAGCGGTTTATCTAGTTCGTTCATATGAGCTCTTTTAGGTCTTTTCGTTCATCAAAATGAAGTAATTGGTCATTACTTCATTTTGATCTTTCAGTTCGTTTTTGCTAACTTTGTCATTAGGCGTTAGTTTTCTCTAGTCTTTTGGCGCGATTTCTCAGCATTTATGGTTTTTTTTACAAAAATTTTAATTTTTTTTTTAATTAATGTTTTTATAAAAAATTTTTGAACGAAATCCAAAACAACAGACATGATCAAAATGATTCGTTCACGAACTGTTGAACGAAAACAAAAATTGACCGATTTTAACTAGATAAATGACCAACAGACATGATCAAAATGATTCGTTCACGAACTGTTGAACGAAAACCAAAACTGAGCGATTGAACTAAATGAACGAACTACCTATGACAAATAATTATATGTGCATTTTTTTATATTGAGTTAAAGGAAAGAAAAGAAATTATTTTTTCATGTTTGGTTAATATTTTATTATGTTTATATATAAGCATTAAAATCATAAACATTTTAATTTTATACTTTAATTTTTAAAACAGTAAATAACGAAAAAGGAAATACTTCATATATTTTCTATAGAAAATAATTATATGTGCATAGAAGAAAATTCCTATATATTTTTTTTGATTTGCAATGTAATTAAGTATTTTGTGAAAATTTGTGTTCGCCTTGTGTATTTAAACTTTTTTAAGCCTAGGAGGCATAAAACCCGCCAAGGTTTTTAATGTACCAATACCCCTTGTCCCCCGTTTTGTCAGTATTTAAAGTTAAAGTCCTTTAATTGTCTTGTACGGCTTTAACTTTGAAATTACCTTGGCAGAAAAGGTCCTAAAGAGGAATTTAATTGGGTGAAGGTCGGGACTAATGGCTGACCGCTTCAATACTGGTATGTTGTGCGCATATAGGAAGTTTTTTGTCAAACGAGTGACATGGATTTGAGCGTTATCTTGTGAGAATGTCCAATTATCTCCATACAGTTCGGTAGCAAAGTCTGTTAAATGGTCCCCAATAAGTAAAAATATATTTTTGCACTATTTTTATTGGAAACAAATCATATTCAAACCCTTCTTCATGATCCAAATGCATCTTATACCATGACGGATTCGAAACTGTGCTTTCGAAAATTGCACGTTCGGCGAAAATGTGTTAAATCTCTACAAGAGAAGTGGTGACCATCAGCGCCGTCTTAATTAAACTTTTTTTCGTCTTATTTAGTGATAAAAAAGTTTAATTTGGATTGCAATGATCGTCAACACCAATATTGGGGAGATTGAAGACAGCCGCGCCAAACGTGCTATTTGCAAAATCACGGTTGCGAATCCGTTATGGTATGGGGTGCATTTGGATGAAGAGGACGGTTCCGAATATGATTTGTCCATACTAAAAATAATGTTACAATATAATTTTTCTTGTTCGGGAACATTTAATAGACTTTTCTACCGAACCGTGTGGAGATAATTGGACATTTCACCAAGACAACGCTCCAATCCATGTAACTGGTTTGACAAAAAACTTGTTTAATGCGCCCAGCATACCAGTATTGAAATGTCCAGGCATTAGTCCTGACATAATCCTAACTAAATTCCTCCTAAGGACCCTTTCTGCCAAGGTCGTTTCAAGGTCAAAGCGGTACACTACGCGCTAAGGACTTAAATTTGCGATATTGACGAAACGAGGGAAAAATGGTATTGGCACATTAAAAAACTTGATTGGTTTTATGCCTCGTAGTCTAAAACAAGTATAAATATTTAAGTCCATACCATTTTTTTATTGATAAGCCTAATTATATTGTAAATCAAAAAGAAAATATGTGAATTTTCTTTTTTGCACATATAATTATTTTCTATGAAGTATATTTTTATGCCTTATTTTCTGTACTAAAAAATAAAGTTTGAAATGAATGTTTTTATGATTTTATAGCTTACTTAAAAACATAACAAAATATTAACCAAACTTGAAAAAATATTTTGTTTTCTTTCCTATAACTCAATATAATACAGTGCACATATAATTATTTGACTTAGGTAGGTCTACACCCAGAAAAGCTTTACAGTAACTATTTACGGTTATTCAAAAAGTTTTTAGTTAAAGTTTTTTTAAACGTTTAATCGTTTGTTTTTCAAGGAACCTAAAATATTGAATGATTTAAACAGTTGTTAAAAAAATTAACTAAAAACTTTACGGAAAAATATTTTTATCAGTTAAATTATTTCTGACTGATTATTCCGTATAATTTTACAGAATTACGGATTTTGTAGTTTGTTATTAAAAAAAAAATATTTTTACTCCACAAAATAAAAAATTGTAAACAGTTAAAATAACTGAAATATCATTTGTTTTTATGGAATGTCTAGTCATTTATTAACGTTTAAAAATAACTGAAAAAGTATGTTGTTTCAAATGAAATATATGTAGTCCGTTTTTTAAAATTAAAAACGATTGTTTTAAACGTTTTTTCAGTTGAATTTACTTACAAAATATTTTGAGTGTATGATCTGAAATGAACAAAAATGAGCGCTTACTCAATTGAACGATTAACCACAAGTCTAGATTTTAGTAAAAAACATTTTTCAATGTCCAGAATTTTTTTTTACCGTTGTCTCGTTGAAACAGACCAAGACCTCTGGTTGGAATCGAACTCACGACCCCCACACTCATTGACGAGCACGCTACCAACTAGCCTACTAAGGTGCCTGTTAAAAACTATCAGCCTTACCATAGAAAAATAAAATATATTTAAAATCAGCTTTTAATTTTATTTCCATACAAATTGTTTTTGTTTTTAAAATAGACTTTCAAAAAATGTATTGAAAATTTGAAATTTAAAATAAAACTTTTGTTAAAATAGACTTTTTGTTTTCTTTTGGTAAGGGCCTATATGTTGTTTTAAGGTTTTAATTTGTGTCCCAATTGTAAATTAATAGTTTGTATGGTTTATAATCGTTAGCGTACAGTTAAACAGTGGTATAAGGTTTTCATAATCGATCGTGACCGATTATTTAAGTTTTTTTTTTACTTTTCCTTTTTTTATAATTTTTGTTTATAGACATAAGTCATCATTTTGTTTATGATTTTGGTAACCTAAATATATAAATGTTTTTTTTTATAAATTTGTTCCTTGGGTTTTACCAAAAAGTTTTTTTCTTTTTTTGAAATTTAATTTTCTTAAATTTTAGTTTTTTGTATTTTGTCCATTATTTATTTTTTTTTTGGGTTTTAATTTCTAATAAGTATAAATCTTAATATTTAAATAAGAATTATATATTTTTGTTTAAGGGTGGTTAAAAATTTAATTTTTTGGGTTTTTTTATTATAATTTTTTGAAAATGTATTTTTTTTTATTTTTGTATGCCTTAAATATTTTCTTTATGCCAGAGTTGTGTTTTGGTTTTGAAATTTTGTTTATTTTTTTTATACGCCTTGAATTTGTTAAATTTTTGCTTGTTTGGTTTTTTTTGGTTGATTTTTGAAATTGTTGTTGTAATATTTGAAAAATGAAAATTATATTTTTAAAGTTTTATTTCAAAAAACTGAAAATTGGTTTAGATTTGTAAAACATAAATGAAAATTTTGAAATAAAATTAAAAAAATTATTAAAAAAAAAAATTTCAGCCTGAACTATTGTAATTTGTTTTTTTGATTTTTACCAGAAAGCTTTTTTAAATGGTTTTGTATGATGATATATCAAAAAAATTTTACCAGTAAAGTGAGATTTTTGTTTATATTGTTTTTGAATTTTCCAATATAGTTTTATTGCAAATTTTACTTTATATTTTAATTGTAATTCTTGTAATATAAAATTTTATTGTTTTTTCTAATATTGTTTTTATTTTATTGTTGTATATTTTCAATAGAAAATAAAAAATTGAAGTGGTTTTACTTTTTTTTTTATTCAAAAACAAAAATGTTTAAAATTTAAAAAAACAAAAAACATTCCAAACCAAAATATTAAAACTAAAAAAATAATTTGTAAAGATTCACAAATTTAATCAATTTAGAAAATTTATAAATTCTTTTTATTTTTATAATTTAGTTTGACTTTTGTTTAAAATCTTAAACATCTTTGTTTTATATTTAAAATATGGTCTATTTTCTTTTAGTTTTCAGTAAAAAATCTATTGTTTGTATATGATTTTGTAATTTTATTTCTGTAAAAAAATATATTGTAAAAAATTCCTTGCAATATTTTTTTTTTTTAATTTTAAGTAGCTTGGCTATTGTTTTTTTCGATTGTAGTTTTTAAAAATAATTTTTTTAATAAAGAAAAATCAGTTTTGTTTTTGTTTTGTATTTTCAATTATTGTACTATTAATTGCAGTTGTTTTTAATATGCTATTGTAAATAAAAATTACGAAATAATATAAAATTTATGAGTATTTTTGCTTTCAGTGTATCACAGTGGGTCAATTTGATAAAAATATAAAATGAAAGGAAATATTTTTTAAGATCATAAATTGATGTAAATTAGAAGAAGCTGTAAAGTTTCTTATTGATTTTTTTCTCTAAGAAAAACTTCAAAAAACAAGTAACAATATTTTAGTCGGTCTTGACCAATTAAAAAAATACCTATACCAGAATTTACCGGAAAGTGGGTACCAACTTCTACACTTTTCGTAGTGGGGTGATTCCATGTCAAACCGCACAGAAAACTGTGATTTTCGGATTTGTCACCTCCGATTTTAATGAAATTCGCCAAAAATATTTCACATGCGTTGTTTTCATATTATGATTACCTTACAGGCTCCAACAATTTTTAGTTTTCGAAATATGGCGTCTTGAAAATTGGCAAAAACGTCAAATTTTCAATAAGGTGCACATACAAAGTCACCGATAAATTTAAAACTATAGAACCCTCAATAACCAAATAGGTACCATTTGAAAGCTGAAAGGATTGCCTTAAAAGTGACATGCACAATTTTTTCTTGTAATGAAAGGTCAAAGGTCATATTTCAATGTCTAATGTTCAAAGACCTATATCTCAAAATCCGATATTTTTTAAATTCTCAAAAAAATATATGATAACAACCAAGTCGTTCCTTACATTTGTATCAAAATTTCAGGGTGGACACTCATATGGTTCCAAAGTTACAAAAGAAAACGTCCTCGAAGGCAAGGTTTTTTCTACGAGTTCATATAAAAAATATTGCACCAACAAAACAATATACATAGTCCTAAACAAAGGTGCGGGCCTAGAACAAGGTTTAATACTTTTTATGTATTTTGAGTTATATTGTAGGGGTTTTCTTGTTCTTTTACAAGGAAAGTCCTCGAAAGTGAACATAAATGATTTCTTTAAAATTTATACACAAGCTAGAAAAACAACATATAACAGATCAGTTTCATTCGAAACCTATATTCTTCCATAGTAGGGAAAAAGGAATGGATGGGGTAACCGTATGTTCAAAGCGGAATAAAGCTCATAAACAAGAATATAATCAAGAATAAAAATGGTTTAGAAATGAAAACACTAATGTTTCGAACTTCTTTGAATTTTCGCCTCATTTTATTTTGGACACACTAATAAAGATATTTTTTTTTAAATTCGGATGAAACCCGACCTGTTAGAAAAACTGCCAATGAAAAATTCATGTGATTGCTTAATTTAAATAGAAAGTACCCAGCAAAACGTTGGTAATGGGTAGTGATTACATAACACATTACCAGGTAATGTATATACCTTATTTGTAGCATTATTTTATGATGTCTTACCAAACATTTGTTCCACAACGTATTATTTTCAAGTGAAAAATAATGCATTACTAATAATTTGCTACGTAATGCATGATTATTGGAAAAAATTTAATTCATATTTATTATTTCTAAACATTAAATCATGGATGACTTATATTTGGTTACATTATGTATTATTTGAAAGTTTGAAATAATGCATTATTTATAATTGGATGCATAATGCATTACAATAACATAAAAAATAATTATTTTATAAAAAAATGCATAAGTTTAAACTAGAGATGGGCTCACGACAGGAAATTTCTAACGACACACACTCACGAGCATATTTTATCTACTTACACTCACTTACAATCACGTGAGTAAATTTAATACAAAATTACATTTTCACTACTCGTAACACCTTATATATTATCTTCTGGTATGCTATATTATTTCATTTCTCGTAACCTATAAAATATCATATATTTTACACCTTACTCGTATTCTTCGTTATAAATTTATGACTTATTTTATACCTTACTGGTATTCTTTGTGATAATGTGGATGCATTACTTTGAGTCTCATCGCCTGTTAAAATCATCAATGCTGCAATGTATAAAATAAGAGATCCTATACCTTATTTTATACCTTATTTGGTAATCTAAGTTTTGCTGGGTAGTACCAACAATGAATTTGTTTTACAAATCTATATAGTTTAACAAAAACTATACATTTTTAACAAAAACAATTATGCAACAAATAAAATGTCTCAAACAGACGCCAACATTTTTTTTTTCAAATGAAACGGATCTGATATAAGTGGCATCAATGTACCTTAAAGTTAAAATTACTAAAAATCGGTAATTTTTGACTCCCGTTTAACCCTTTAAAACTATGTAAACGTATGTTCACTTTGAAGATTTTCCTTGTTAGAAAACAAGAAAACCCTACGATAAAATTCAGTTTTGATAGTGAAATCAAATTCAGGAGGTCGAAATATTAATAAATAATGGGTTCAGTTTTTTAGGTCCGTCCCATTGTTTGTTTAGTAAAGGCCTGCAAATGTTGAACTATATAACATACAACATAGTGTCACATGATGCAAGTGTCAATTCATGCCATGTCGCTACACTCAGAAAATTATGTAAGTTACTACATGTTAGTTGTTTGTATATTTTACAGTAGTTAGTTGTTTTCAACTACAAAGTCAGTTGTTTTTGTATGAAAAATATCAAACAACTATTTCTGTTAGTTATTTTAAGTAGTTTTTTTGAATAACTAACAAAAAAGTACTGTGATGTAGTAACAGTTATTTAAAGTAGTTAATTTTATTTTTTTTATTTCTGAAAAATTTTCAAAGTTTTTTTTTCAAAAAATATAAATAAATTTTCGTTTTTTTTATTTTCACAACTTTTTTAAAAAAAAAAATTGGTCTTCAATTTTTTTTCTGAAAAATTTTTTGATTATTTTATTTTTACTACATTTTATTTGTTTTGACTACAAATGTAAGTAGTTTTTACTACATAAGTCAGTTGTTTTTTGTCAGTTAAAATAACTAACATTGTTAGTTGATTTAACTGAAAAAGTAGTTGACCCCAAAACAACTTACAAAGTAGTTATTTTAACTGACATTTTCAGTTGATTTTACTAACATAATTTTTTAAGTGTAATACATGTTTAACAATAACATGTGAAGGCATGTCGAATAAATTCAAAACAAATCTATGCATAGTCTTAAAAGTGTAATTGCATGCATGAACATAGAAATTGACCATGTCAACACATGCGACATGTGCAGCATATGACACAATTGATGCTTTTTTACCATTTGTATGGGTCATTATATGCAATTAAACTGCAAAAAATATTTAATTATGATATTTACTACTTTCAAGGATCTTCTTTTGAAGCTTTAATGAACAAAATATTTAAATATAAGTTCTTAGGTGGAAAAGAGAAATTATTTATACATTTAATATAATTTTTTTTGTATTAATTTGTTATAAAACAATAAAAATTGTCTTTTATTGACTTTAGAACATATATAAATCTTAATTATTTCATATAAAATATAATATAATTATTATAAACTAGCGTTTAGTTTTATTGCACACTTCTTTTCATTACATTTTTTTTTAACATTTTAGTGAAATTATGCGAAGGATAACTGTAATCAAATAACGGAGCATTTATATTTTGTCTATTAATAAATAATCTTATTGTATTTTAATGCTTTGTTTTTGTAAAAAAAAACTAGGGAAATTGTTTTATTGCCGTTATTTCAATTAACCTAAGCTGGATTTTTTTGCTAACGTGTATAAATTATCCCATACAAATTTGACGTTTTTTAACTATGTATATGCTGCAAATTTATGTCAAATTTGTATGGGATAATTTATACACGTTAGCAAAAAAATCCACCCATAGCAAATGCTTTCAATTTAATTTATTTTTAATCAATTATTTATTTGATTTAGGATTTTTATTAAAAAAACAATGAAGAATTTATATTTTTATGTAAGGTAGGCCAAACAGTATTAAAAACATGATGCAAAAGAACATTAGAAGACATAATACTGAACTCAACAGGGTACAACAGCTTCGATAAGTTTTAATGACATGCTTAGACAGTGTGTTTGAGTAAGCATAACATGGCACAACACCTTGTTTGAATTAACATGACATGGCATGACATGGATTTTTTGAAAAAGACATTTTTACAGAAAATGTTGAATTGTGCAGTACTTTATTGTTTACTGCTAGCAGCATGCTATGCTGCTTCGTGTGTGTAAGCTTTGGCATATAAACTCGTAAAGAAAATCTTGACTTCAAGCACGTTTTCCTCTGTAACTTTGGAACCATATGAGTGTCCACCCTGAAATTTTGATACAAATGTAGGGAAAGACTTGATTGTTATCATATATTTTTTTGAGAATTTTAAAAATATCGGATTTTGAGATATAGGTCTTTGAACATTAGACCTTGAAATATGACCTTTGACCTTTCGTTACAAGAAAAAATTGTGCATGCCACTTATAAGGTAATCCTTTCAGCTTTCAAATGGTACCTATTAGGTAATTGTGGGTTTTATAGTTTTAAAGTTATGGGTGACTTTGTATGTGCACCTTATTGAAAATTTGACGTTTTTGCCAATTTTCAAGACGCCATATTTCGAAAACGGAAAGGTTTTGGAGCCAGAAAGGTAATGCTTTTAGGAACACTATCCATTTGCAATATATTTGGCAAATTTTCGAAATAATCCTTTTGTTGTATATGACCGATTTAACTGAATATTGGTCAAAAAATTTATAAGGGAACCAAGCATTGATCCACGAGGGGGGAATAGAAAATCCCCCTCACCCCAAATCAAATTCAAAAGAAAAAAGCAAAAAGAAGAAGAATCGGAAATAAATTCAAAAAATTTATAGGAAAAATGTCGTAAAAATCTCATAATTTTTCTATAGGAAAAATATCTTGAAATCTCAAAGTTTTCCTTTAGGGGTAAAAGTCCCGAAATCCATTAAAATTTTTCTTTGGGAAAAATATGAGAACATTTCTATAGGAAAAATATGTAAATTTTTTAATAAGAAAATCTGAGAATTTTTCTGAAGGAAAAATTTGCGATTTTTTTATAGAAAAAATTAAATAAATAGATTTTTTGAGCTCAAGGCCAGTGTTATTTTAAATAAATGTCAGTTAAATTTTTAAAGACGAATAAGAAGGAAGAACATTTTTAAGTTTTTGTGTTAAAAATCCACTTTAACTACCTGATGATGACCTTCAATGAAGGTCGTAATATTGGAAGTAAATAAAGGAAGATTTATTTAAAATAACACTGGCCTCTATTTAATTAAATTTTAAAGGTCGAATATTTACAATTTTAATTAACACAGCTCAATAAGAAAATACGTATTGGATTCTGGTTAGTGATTTAGATAGTGCCTGTTACGTGGATTCCAAATCCGGAGCCCAAATTGGTCTATCACGTCATGATTTTGAGTAATTCGCGGAAAAGTGCCGAAAAAGGGCATTTTTGACCCTTTTTAAAAGCTTATATAATATATCAAGCTCATTCGAAAGCCTATAATTTTCTCTTAAAGACAAGATAAAATGTTCTAAAAATTTTATTTTCTAAAATGGAAAAAAAATCATTAGCAAAAAACCTTCCATTTTTTCAATATTTAGTTTATTTACAAAGTGTTTTTTAACAAATTTCCTTACAAATTCATACGTAAATTTTAGATTTAAAGCACTTGTGGCTAACGATTATTTTACCATTTTAGAAAATTTAATTCCAAGAAGATTTGATCTTATCTGAAAAAGAAAATTACACACTTTCGAATGAGCTTGATACCAAGTCATTTGCTTGTCAGGACCTAATTTATAGGCGTTCAAAAATGGTCGAAATTTGCATTTTTTGACACTTTAACCGCGATTTTCTAAAAATTGTGACGTGATAGAAAAATTTGAGTGACCGTTTTGGAATCGGGGCACCAAACCCTATCAACTTTTTTTGGTTTCATCCAAAACGCAGCGCCAAACCTCAGATTTGTAGAGCGGTGTAATTTATAAAACAAAATGTATTAGAAACTGAAACTCTTCTATAAGAAACATGCTTTAGAATCTTAGAAAGTGTATTAAAATCTCAATTTTTTTTTATTTGAAAAATTTCTTAGAATCTAATAGGAAAATTTTCTGAGTATCTTAGACATTTTCTATTGACTATAGAAAAAACGTCTGAGAAAGGAACTTTTTCCATAGGAAAAATATCTTAGAATATCAAACAGAATTTGAGAATTTTTCGATAGAATCTGGAAATCTAAGTAATTAAAATGTTTCAGAATCTGAAATTTTTTCTACAGAAAAAATGTTTCAGAATCTGAAATTTGTTCTACAGGAAAAATGTTTCAAAAACTAAGACTTTTCCTATAGGGAAATTTTTTTAAAAACTAAGAATTTTTATTCGAATATTTTCCAGAATCGGAGATTTTTTCTAAATTTTTCAATACGATAATTCTTTTAAGAGTACGATAAATCTTGCTAGAGTGCCCTCATGATGGATACATCAGCAAAATGCTTGTGGTGGTAGGGTTACCAGATTTGAAATAGGGAATAACAGTACATTTGGTCTCAAAAGCAGTACATTGCAAATAAAAACAGTACTTTTTTAAAAGTCTTATTTTATATCAAATTACAAAAACTTAGCCCCTTTACCCCGGTTTTAAACAGATTTCAGCCAAAACGAACATAAAAGATTGTTTACAGAACGGGGGAATATTTTAAGTAAACCGTCTAAAATTTATTCTATTTTTTTATCAGTGTTGAAAAAAATTGCTGATTGACTTTTTGGAGCTTTGTCTTAGTTGCCGCGATATCTTACTTGTAAAGCTTTTGTAGTCTATGCTTTCGCTTAACTAAAACGCCGATCTTCCTATCAAAAACATATGAAAAAACCCATAAAACAGTGTTTTATTTAAAACACGACTTTAAAAAGTAAACGCGAAAACGGTATTATTGCACTCAAACAAAGACCTAACTAAATTTTGGGAAAATGTTTTTTTTTTCCCACTTTTAAAATAATTTTTTTTTGAGTGTGGTATAAAATCAATTGCATTTAATTGCTCCTTTTTAAAAATTGGATTAAAATTTTGTCAAATATGAAACATTTTTCGAAAAATGTTACATTTTGGTGGCGAGTATAAAAAAACAGTACAAAAACAGTACACGCTTTAAAAAAACAGTACATTTGCGTACTGTTTTAGGTGGTGTGCATAAAACAGTACTTTTTATAAAAAAACAGTACATGTACTGTTTAAAACAGTACGAATGGCAACCCTATGTGGTGGAATGGCAAAAGATAAAAATTGTTTCCAAAATTTATCTTGCACTGCAGCTTCAAGAACCAGATTTTTTTTACCGTTTTAGAATCTTACTCCGTATAATATAACTCCCGTTTGAACGAGATTTTAGTTTAGGTGTGATTTTTGAAGATTTATTAATATAAAAAATTCTCTAAATACTAGAGTTGTCAGCCGATTAAGAATAATTCGATTAATCGATCAAACTAAACCAAACTCTTGTTCGATTAATTTAAAAATAATGATTTTCGAATAACGAATAAATCGGTTAACTTATGTCAATTTATCGAACAATTATTTTTTTCTACCCTCCAACTACAGTGTCGGAAATATCGGTCTAGAACCCAATAAAGTTATATGTTATTAATAGCGATTTCCGTCTTGGTAGTCCAAAAATAAAAGAAGAAGAACTCCTGAAGTTTGGTACAATTATGTCTAATGGTCATAGAACTGGTTAAGTTCGGTGGCAAAATCGGACGAGGGGAAAAATGTTACCCATTAACGAACTTAAACACCACCAGAAAAACCCAATTGTATATACTTGCAATTGAACCAAGATGATTAGGAAATGCGATTTTTCGGCCCGCCCCCTTAAAGGGCGTGGTTATAGAAAATAATACAAAATAATGATAAAAGTGTTTTTTTAGGCGTTAATGTCGTAAAAATTAATTTTTAAACATTTATGAAGAGGGAAAAGGTGTCGTCTAACGTCCCCCGCCGACTCCCACCCACTTAAAACTTAAAATTATTCAAATTTAAGTTTTTTATGCATTTTTACATAAAAAAGTAAATTCAGTTATTCAATTTTTAAGTTTTTTTGTATGAATTTTGTTTTTTTTTTGTTAATAAAAATATTTTTTAATAACTACTTTTTTATTCGTTATTCTCATCGATTAATCGAATAATTTTTTAGATTTAATCGATTGATCAAAGGAACAAAAACAATTATTTGAATTATTCGAACAAAGTTAAAAGGCAAATAATTGACAGCTCTACCAAATACTAAAAAAACATCAATGTTTGAGAAATATGTTGGTTTAACATGTCTCAAAACCTAAGTAGACATTTAAAAAAAAAATATTTAAAAAGCTTATTTTGAAAAAGAGAAAAATTTAATCTCTTTTAAAATAGATTTTAGCTTAATGTTTGCACCTAAGCTAATTGTAAGTTTAAAAAGAGATTAATTTCTTAAAAAATATTTTAAAAAGTTTTAAGTGTTTTCTTAATGTGATTTTTTTTTACATTAAAGCTTAATTTTCCCACTGTGTACTATTGTGATTGTTTGTTTTGTATATCGTCACCTAAAATGCAAAACGCCCTAACTAACAAAAAATTCAAAATCGCGTTTTTTATTGATTCTTATGTATTGGATCAAAATACATGTCCACAAAAAAATTTAGACTCCTTTGATCAAAAATGGGGATTTTATTTACAAAATTCAAAAAGCCCTAACTACATGCTTTGATATATGTTAAACCAAAAAGCCCCAACTACACATTTGTATACATATTATATAGCAATTTTTAAAGATTAAACATTTTTTAGATGCTTCTTCTTCCACAATGTCCACCATTAGGAAAAATATATGTATATGTACACAAAAAATAAAGTTTAGAAATTTACCAATTAACCCCCTGCAGGCCCGCTTTCTCACGAGAATTGTTCCTTTTTCAGCTATAGAAATCGCAATTTATGCAGTACAATTAGTCTTAAGTAAGATATAAATTCTACATAAAATTTAATAACAATATAACTAATGACGATAAAAAACATGATTAGAAGTTCTTCATTCCGATTGAATAAAATTCAAAGTAAATTTTTCGTTAAATAAGTAAAAAAAATTGTTTTTAATTATAATTTTTGCTATTATTACAAAAAATACAGGGGGTTAATTATGTAACTTGATAATCGTCATCGTGAGCTCATTATTCTAATACTATAAAATGGCACTATATGGTAATGGAATAACGATGGAAACGGTACGATTGACGACTATCAGGTTACATAATTACTTCCCAGTATATCGTCGAACTATATTCAATAAATGCCAACTCGAAAAAGCTTACTGTTCAGGAGAGCTAAAAAACTAGTTATTTCGCATATTATTGCAAAAATAAACAATGTATCTTCCACAAGATGGTTTAAATATTCTAAACAATTTTTACCTATGCAAAAATTTTCATATTTTGCACTTGTTTGCGTATTTTTCAGAGATGGCATTTATTACTATATCAAAAAACAAATATTTTTTTAGAGTTGGCATATTTTGTCGGAAAATAAAAAAAAAAATTTTTTGGAAAAATTTTTAAAATTTTTTTTTTTTTGGTTTTTGTTATCCTTAGTACGGTAATTGCAAAAACTGAATAAAAAATTAAAAATCTTTGCATATTTTTAAAAGTTACTAGCTCCGAAAGCCTTTTAATCTCAGGGTGGTCAACTTTGGCACTCTGTAACTCACGCTGTATTGCAATAGGGTCACTCCAAACTAGCTATTTTGAAAGCTTATATCATTGACTTTATTTGCCCCATTCATAATGTTTCAATCTGATAAATAGTTTGAAAGTTACATAAATATAAGCAATTTTTTTTTTGCAAACACTATTTACCGATATTTTTAAAATGGCAATATCTCGAGAACCAGTCATTAGATATCAAAATCTTTACAAGATTCGTGTTTAGCATGGCAAATGCAATAAGATATGTGGTCTAATTTTTTTTAAAAAAATTTTTGAAAAATTTTTGGAAATTTACAATGGGAGTTGGCATTTATTTCCACCAAAAAAATATGTACTTTGAGTTAGCAGAATAACAAAAATGGATGTAAAACGACAACAAACTATTTTTTTGCTCTGAAATTTTTATGGCAGATAGGTATTACATAGGGGAGCTATTTGCCATCGGAAACTCATTTCCGACAAATTTGAGTTGGCATATTTTGAATATAGGTTCACGATATAACAAAAAACGTTAGCTTCATTGGAAAGCTTATAATTTCTTCATAAAAAGGGACAGAAATAAAAACAAGTTGATGTCTAATATCGCTAACATTAAATACAGGGCTTAGGAAAGATAAAATAACAACCTGTGTCAAATTTCATAATTTACATATGGGGTTTTCATCTCAAGTGACAAAACTTTTAAAACCAATAGTAGTTTAGTCACAATTTTTCAACGAGATCGGTTAAGAACTTTCTGAGTTAGAGGGGGCCGTATTTTACATTTTGGTCAAACAGGTGTTTTTTGCATCCATGTAACTGATTACCTAATGTTCCTAGCAAAATGTGTCCCGAGAGTTTAAGATAGCTATTTCTTTCTTCTTCTTTTGTCATCCTTCTCTCCCGTTGGAGCAATCTTTCAAAAAAAAAAATTTTACTTTTTTTTTTTTTTGCAAAATCAAAAACTTGTTTGACATTTTTTTAAACCCGGCCCTTTTTTAACTCAAAATAAAGCTAAGGTATTTTCCTTTAGGAGCTTTGTGGGATGCGAGTGAGATATTTATCAAATGCCCAATATTTACTGTAGATCTTAAGAAATTTTCCAGAAGCCGAATAAACGCTTTGACGACCATACATTTTTGACCGAAGTGTTTTTGATTTTCTTTCCATTTTCGTAATTTCTGACCTAATAATAGTTACGCATAAAAAAATTGGGCCCCTCCTTCCCCTTATTACGCTGTTTTGGCCAAGGCCATTTTGGTACTCGCTGTGATCTGTAAGAAATGAAACTTAATAGTTATTCTACAAGAATTTGGATTTCTGAACCCCCTTCTTGACCCTTATTTCGCCTGTCAAGTAAATATAATGTTGTCCCTAATATATATATTACTTCGCAGACTTTGAGAACTTATAGTGAGCAAGTGGACCCAGTTAGAGACTTAATGAAAACAAAACTTTTGTTTCTCTAAAACTCTTCTATAATTCATCTTTTAGCACATTTATCCTAGCTTTTACTTGAACTAAAAAATATCGCAAAAAATTATCTGGGAAGTATAGTTTCCTGTGGTCGTTAAAAGGTTAAAGCATTTTGATGCATTATGTTATTTCGGGCCATACCCTTGGTCCTGTTCCACCCTCATTTGACATGGAGCTTTAAAATTGTAAATTGACATTTTGTATCGAATTAAGTTAGCATGTGTTTAACAGAATCCAAAATGAGACATTTTTCAGTGTTAGGTTATATAGCAGGTGCCACGCCCCTTTCTCCAATACCGCCCACATTTTGTTAGAGATCTATATGATAAAACAACATTCAGTATACAATTTTGTTAGCATGTTGTTACATTTTATAACACATCTGCTTGGTGTTTTTAAACATCTTCAGTGCAGTTAGGGCTTTTTGTGTTTCTGAAAATTACAAGACAAAAGGGCGTTACTAACATAACTTTTTAAATATTAAAAATTTATAATTTTTTTTTTAACAGAAATGAATTTGTTTGTGTATTTTTACTAATATTTAAAAAATTTGTAATGAAAACTTTTATAGTTTTTATATAAACACGTTTTTTGCTTCTCCTGTAAAATTTATAAAATGTTAGATAGGGCGTTTTGCATTTTAGGTGACGATATTGTGTTTGGTTGTTGTCTAAGCTTAATACAGTATTCTGAAACAAAATTCGTACAAAATTTAAAAAAAACACAAAAGTTATAATAATACAAAAAAATAAAAATTATATCTTCAATTATTTCTCACTTTCTGATAACAAATTAAAAAATTGCATTATATTTTAAACAACTTAACAAATTATTTCATTAAATATATTTATTGATATTGTGTGGTATACTTTGAGGGATATGTAAGAAATATAGATTTTATTTATATGTATTTGTAGGAAATTAAACAAAAAAACAGGAAACTAAATCATTTGAAATCCATATATTCTAATATACAAATATTAGAACTATTTCCTTGTAAGGCTGAATTCATAAAAATAAAACAATTAAAAACAATTATTTTATATATGTAATCATGGTACTATTTGCTTGTGGTTGCTTTGCGTCTTTTTTTCATATTTTTCTTGTTTTCATATTATTTTTTTTTTTATACAATTATAATAAATTACTTTGATTTGCTGGTTTGTTTTGTTGGTTTGTTGTGAGGGAGGTTTGTTGATTAAATTAATTATAAATATATGATTTTTACTATAAAAAAAATAAGAATTATATATATAATATATACACTAAATAAGTTATGACAAAAACTTGGCCATTATATCTTAATGAAAATTAAATATTTAACGTAATTTTGTAATTAAATGGCTCTTTTGGAATGTCATTTACTTATTTGTAACATTTTCACAAAAGTTTTTATTTTATGTTAGGAAGTTGTTAAAAAATTTTTAAAAATCGTTTTTGTTTAAATTTAAATTTTTGAAAATGTTGCTCTTAACTTAAAAATTTTAAAATAAAATTATATACTAAAAAAAGAAATAAAAAAAAAATCTTTTGCTATTTTTTATGATTATTTTTAAAATAACTGAAAATTAAAAACATAATTATTTTATTTTTAACTATTGTTTTAGAGTTATTTACTGTTTTATATATTCATATATAATCCCTGTCAATTGATATTGTTTTTAAAAAACAAAAATATAACAAATTCACTGTTTTAATTTTAATTTTATTCTATGGTTTTTCATCTCTGTATTGCATTCTGTAAAAGTTGTTTTTTTTTATAAAAAAATTTGCAACTTTTTTTTTTAAATTATATTTTTTTTTAAGAACTAAGTATTTTTATTTAAATTTCATATGTATATTTTATTTTAAATTAAATTCCATTTATATTAAATCTTAAATTTAAATCAAATTTTAGTTATTTTATTTATATTGCAAAATAATTCAAACAAAAATCATTACTATTTCAGTTTTGAATATATTTTTTTTATTTTAAATTTAGCTGCAAGTTGTTGACTTTTTTTATTTTTCATCAATTTTACTATTTTTTTTGCTTGGTTTTGTATTAGTTTTTTATTTCATTTTTAACTATTTGATTTTTTTTTTTTTATTTAACTATGGTTTTATTTTTTCTTACATATCATTTTTTTTTTATTATTTTTCATATCTTGATTGTAAAACATTTTTTGTTTGCTTGTAATTTTTCATGTATATTGTAAATATTTCTATGGCAATAAAAAAATCTGTAAAAAAAATTTGTTATTTTAACAGAAAATTTGTTTGTTTTCTATTTTTTGTTTGTTTTGTTTATGGTTCTATGGGCACATTGTTGATTTGTTGAAGTTAATCAATATTTAAAGAAAAATAAAATTCTTTAGGAGCTTTTTTTATAAATTATTATTTTAATTAGGAACAACCAATTTAAAATTAAATTTTGTGAGTTAAAAATAATGAGAATAAAATTATAATTAAAATTTAACAGTACATTTAACTAAAAATTGTGTTGTCTTTTTTTTGTTCACTATTGCCCACTGTATCACAATGGACCTCAGAGTCTACGTGTGTTTAGCAGCCACTTACGACCTATTGCCCACTGTTTAATTAAGTGCTGCCAAAGTTAGATTTGCGATTTAAGATATTTAGAAAAGATAATAGTGCTAATAAGGGCTTCCAATAGGGATTGGTTATACTGAATCCCAGAATTCGGGATTGTGGGAAAATTTTCGGAATATATTAATTCCCGGTTTTTGCGGGATTTTTTGAAAGTTTTCGGGATTTGTGGGGGATTTTTAAAAATGTTCGTATTTCTTGGCACTTTGTAACTTCTGGTCCAGAACATTCGGCAAGACCGAGTTTAACTTTTTTACTTTTTTCTGCTATACTAAGGGCTGGTAACTTATCAACAACTAATCACTGATTAATATTAATCATTGATTTTTTTTCATATAAATTTGACATTTGAAAATATTGATAACCACTAATCATTAGCCCTGTTTTTGCTTTAGATTAAGATTAGAATTTACTGTATTTATTTAAAAAATAGGTTTAATCTTAACAAATATTTTTTTTTAATTTTTTCCGAATCTACATCCTATTAACAATAATTAAATAAAAACCTAAGTAAGCTGAGGTAAAAATGTAAATAATGAAAAATAAATTTAGTTAAATCCTATGATTAAATCGGATATATTAATACCATTTTACATTTTGAACAACATTCAAATTATGTTTCCTGCTTATATTTGCTAATTGTAAGTAGATTCAATAAAAAAAATCTGGACTTGATTTAACCCGTTTTTGAACTAAATAAAGTTAATCCTAATCATAATCCGGTCTGCAAAAATAAATCTATTAATTCATTTAAAAATTCATTTTTTAAAATTTCAAACGGAATATTCCAATTTCTACTGGAAACTCTAAATTTCAAATTAAACTTTCGAATTTAAGTTGTTCTTCCACAAATGGCAAAAATAAAAATGCACTTTTTTTACAAACTAATGGCGTTTTCTGGTAAAACATGTGATTTTTTTTTCATATTGCCCCCAAAATGATGTTTTTGTGTTCTTTTCTAAAAATCCTTGTAAAGGGTATTGTGTTTTTTTGTAAAAATGTCTGCCATGTTCGAAAAAGTTTCACTTTTTGTCACGTACAACAGCTGAATTTTCCTGTGTTGTTTTCTTAAAACAACTGTCAAAAAAAGAGGACAAAATATTTCTGTACTAAATGTTGTGTTCTATTCCAAATAAAATGCAAATTTTCGAAGGTGTGAGTTAAACATTTTAAAAATGTACACTCTAAAAAGGCAAACATTTTTTTAGAAAAGAAAACACCATTAATTAATTTTCAAAGATATTTAAAACAAGTAATAGTGTTAAATTTGGCTGTACCGAATCTTTTATACCCTCCAACATGCAAAAAAAATAAAAAATAAAAAATTGCAAACATTTTTTTTTAGAAAAGAAAACACCACTAATTAATTTTCAAAGATATTTAAAACAAGTAAGAGTGTTAAATTCGGCTGTACCGAATCTTTTATACCCTCCAACATGTTTAACTTTTTTACTTTTTTCTGCTATACTAAGGGCTGGTAACTTATCAACAACTAATCACTGATTAATATTAATCATTGATTTTTTTTCATATAAATTTGACATTTGAAAATATTGATAACCACTAATCATTAGCCCTGTTTTTGCTTTAGATTAAGATTAGAATTTACTGTATTTATTTAAAAAATAGGTTTAATCTTAACAAATATTTTTTTTTAATTTTTTCCGAATCTACATCCTATTAACAATAATTAAATAAAAACCTAAGTAAGCTGAGGTAAAAATGTAAATAATGAAAAATAAATTTAGTTAAATCCTATGATTAAATCGGATATATTAATAGCATTTTACATTTTGGACTTGATTTAACCCGTTTTTGAACTAAATAAAGTTAATCCTAATCATAATCCGGTCTGCAAAAATAAATCTATTAATTCATTTAAAAATTCATTTTTTAAAATTTCAAACGGAATATTCCAATTTCTACTGGAAACTCTAAATTTCAAATTAAATTTTCGAATTTAAGTTGTTCTTCCACAAATGACAAAAATAAAAATGCACTTTTTTTACAAACTAATGGCGTTTTCTGGCAAAACATGTGATTTTTTTTCATATTGCCCCCAAAATGATGTTTTTGTGTTCTTTTCTAAAAATCCTTGTAAAGGGTATTGTGTTTTTTTGTAAAAATGTCTGCCATGTTCGAAAAAGTTTCACTTTTTGTCACGTACAACAGCTGAATTTTCCTGTGTTGTTTTCTTAAAACAACTGTCAAAAATAGAGGACAAAATATTTCTGTACTAAATGTTGTCTTCTATTCCAAATAAAATGCAAATTTTCGAAGGTGTGAGTTAAACATTTTAAAAATGTACACTCTAAAAAGGCAAACATTTTTTTAGAAAAGAAAACACCATTAATTAATTTTCAAAGATATTTAAAACAAGTAAGAGTGTTAAATTTGGCTGTACCGAATCTTTTATACCCTCCAACATGCAAAAAATAAAAAATTGCAAACATTTTTTTTTAGAAAAGAAAACACCACTAATTAATTTTCAAAGATATTTAAAACAAGTAAGAGTGTTAAATTCGGCTGTACCGAATCTTTTATACCCTCCAACATGCAAAAAAAAAAAAATGCAGTGGCGTTTTTTTTTTTGGGGGGGGTCGTTGGTGGTTATTGGGGGGATAATTTCCTCTCGAAATATGTGTTTAAGAAATCATTCTTTTGCTTTTTGCACTAAAGAAATACAAGTTTATCATTATTTAAACAATTTTAAATCACGCCCACAAAAGGGGGGGGCGGACCAAAAAACGACATTTTCTAATCCTCTGGGTCCAAATGCAGGGCTTTGAACTTCTTGTAGCATATAAATGTTTCATTTGTTAAACAAAAACGCAAAGAATCATGTAAAAAAATTAAATTTTTCAGAGGTCCCCTGCCCAATTTTGCTCTTTTACGAACTTAAACTGCTTAGGAACATACGACATATTCTTGCCAAACTTCGAGAGTCTAGCTCTTTTATTTTGGACTGCATTGTGTTAACTACAGACGGACATCGCAAGAATGTCTTAGAATCGATCACTGATCATAAATATATATACTTTATGGGGTCTTAGACCGATATTTTGATGCATTACACACGGAATTGGAGGGTATAAAAAGTGCAATACTGTGATTATGTCTGTTTATATTCAGGCGTTTTTTTATTTACATCAGTTGTCATTACTTATGCAGTCAGAGGTTTGGGAACTTGCTAAAACCAGAGAGAACTTAAGATAAGAGAGTGCAATTCGTAAATACTGTCTTATACTCCTCTTTTAAATTTCGTGTGAATTGTCGGGATGCGTTCATTTGCTCTCTTAATGTCCAAAAACATAATGATTTTAAATTTGTTTTTATTTATAATTAATCAGTTTAGGCTCAATAGCATATAAACCACAAATTAAATTTATTTAAAATCATTTAAATGCGTTTTTTTAAAGAAACCAAATACCAAAAAGGGGAAATTTCAATCCAATTCTTCTTTCAATTGTTGTTCTTTTAATCCTATCCCGACTATTTTTTTGTATAAGTCAGAGTTGCCGACCCCCTGCTAAAACATATTCAAATGTTAAAACTTGGCAGCACTTTAATTTGGCAGGGTTTGCAAAACAATTTTTTGAACAAAAAAAAAAAATGCAGATAAAGAAATTATAAAACTTAATTTTTTTTTTTTTAAATTAACTTAAAATAATATTTTAACAATAAATATCGAGGTAGAATAGCGATATTCATTTTTATTTGTGTTTTTCTTCTTGTTTAAGGTAAATTGTTTTTTTGTTTTCAACTATTTCAATATATAATAATATACATTTATTTTTACTGATTTAACAAATTTTCTTTTGATATTCAATTATAAACTATTTAATATCAGATTTGTAGAATTGTTTATAAATAAAAACTAGTTTTATTTCTTTTATTTACTGCATTCTTTTCCAGTTTTATAGGCGCTTGTGTTTTATATTTTTTTGTTAAAGACTTATAATTACAATATTTTGAAAACAAATTTAAAAAGTTTATACAATTGTTAAATATATATTTTGTTTTATTTTTATAATTTTTTTTGTATATTATTTAAATACAAGGAACCTTATTTTGATTATAGACAAACTTAATAGAAAGAAATAGTTTAAATTAAACAAAAAAGTATTTAGCTCCTTAAGAATTTTACTTTTTCTATATCAATTGAAAAACTTTTGTTTTGTATTTTTTTAACTATGGCTAATGAGGCTATTGTTGTTTTGTTATTTTTTAAAAAATAAATATTTTTTGTGGTAGTGTTTAATAAATAGAAACATATTTAATTCTGTTTTTTTTAATATTCTTTGTTTCACATCGGTTTACAATCAGTTCTTTTAATGCAATTTTTGTTTTCAATCATTTTACTATTTCATTATTTCATCCTGTTTATTTTTTTTTTTATATGTGGGATTTTTATTTAATCATACAACACTTATATGGTATTTATTTTATTATTATAAATAGTAGTTTATTTTATTTTGTTTTAATAAGAGTGTATGTTGTTTTTATTTTGCCTTTATCATAATACTTTACAAATTATTAATATAGTATAAAAACTGTTTATAAATTAAAACAAACGAACTTAAAAAATATTTCAGAATTGTATTTCAACTAAATTTAAATAATGTGATATTTTTATGTTTGCTTGATTTTTAAATATGTAAATAAACATTCAATTATATTTTTTTAATTTTAAGTACTTAAAATCTTAATACTGCTTTTATTTTTTTTTTGTTCTACTGCTATTGTTTTTATAATTATTTTTTTTTGTTTAATTAAATTTATTTAACTGAATTGGCTTTTTTATGTTGTTTAATTAAGTAGACTTAAAAACTATTATCACTATTGCAGAAAGCGGCTATTTTATTGGTTTTCTTTTTTCTTTCGGTTGAATTTTCTTTGATTTTTCTTTTTAATTTGTTATATTTTTTTTTATTTTAGTTTTATTGTTGTTTTTTGTAGGCAAATTGAATTTGAAATTTGTTTTTGCATCCGGATGTGATTTTTTCGGAAATTAAAGTTTTGTAGAGAAAAAAATTATATTTTAAATTTTGATTATTTAATGAGTTTCTAAACACTAAATACGTATACTTTTGCTTTTATTTTTAGTTATTTTTGGTTTTTATTTAAAAGAAGAAAGGATTTTTTTATCATTATGGGTTTTTTTATATGAATAAGATAGCTGGTTTAAGTTTTAAAATTTAATTGAATAAATCTTATGCACAAAAAAATAAAAAAGGTGACAGTTTTTGGTTTGATTAGCAACAACCAAGTGTGTTTTGTATAATGACATAAGTTTTGCTCTGAAAAACTTAGGTAATTTATTTAACAACAACTAATCGTTTGAATTATAGCAAAAATTTACACATTTTTTTAATTTTTTTAAAATTCTTCGTGTATTCATATAGGCACTGTCGTTCCCCAGATAAATGAACAAATTGCCTAATTAACTTTTAAGAAATATGTTGAAGTAGTAAGATACACAGAACTATCATCTAAAAGCTGCTGAATAACAAGATAATTTAAAAATCAGAGACACGCAGAATTGCAATAGCAATCTGTTTCGGAACAAAATACTAAAATATGGTGTTTATATTCACAAGCGGAGATTTCCACAAAAGTAGATCGGATTACAAAAAACAAATTGAAAAGTCTGGTTAAAAAAAATTTAAAAAGTCTTCCAAAGGAAAATAATTAAGACCTAAGCAGAAATTGACGACGGTTCTAAAAAGCGTACTGAAAGCACTGAACAGTTTTTCGAACGCTTTGCGGGAGAGCTTAATTAACAATGTGAAACTTCTGTCTAAGAACGCTTTACCAATGATTTCCAAAAGGATTTTGGTGGCTTAACAAAATTTATGATTGTTCGAAAAAATAAAATCAATTTAAAGTATTTTCTATTACTTAAGCATGTTTTACATTGTCACACTTTGTATAATGTATTTTGTATAATTAACTTTTTTTTAAATGTATAACGTAAAAGAAAATTTTTTGAAATTTTTCAAAACATAATACTTTGTTTTCTACTTTTTATTTTGTTGTGTTTATTTATAATTAAAATGAAAAGAAAATAAATTGAGAAAAGAAAATTTATGTTTTTGTGTGTTTTGCTAAATTTTAAACTAAAAATGACAACGGATAATACTTTGTAATTATACAATTTTAAATGTATTTTGGCTTGAATAATACATTTCAACACACAAAGTATAACAGTTTAAAACCCCCTTTACTCGTAAAACAAATTGTATTATTACTCGTAAAACAAATTGTATTGTTAAACAAATTTTCTAGGTCCAAGAAACATTTTTTCGTTTTTGAGTTAAGAATTTCATTTAAAATGATTTTAGATTTTTTTAGTTTTCGTTTTTTTATAAAATTTTTTTTTTTTGAAAAATTTTGGAATTTACAAAAAACAAAAATAGAAAATTTTCTTAGTCCTGTTCACAAAAATTTTTGGAGTAAAAAATTCATTAAAAATGTTTTAAGGAAAGATTTTTTCAGATTTTTTTGAACTCCCGGACACAACAATTTCTTAGCAACTTTTTTTTGCTTCAGAACATCATTGTGATGTTCTGAAAGCACTTTACAAATGGTATACAGAACGCTCGTTAAACCGTCCAGAATGCTTTAACAACGCTGTTGCAATTGTACTTTTCTGCTTGGGGAACACGTATTTTTAGACAAGCAGCTGAATACACAGAAAATGGGTTTCATATCATTTCGTTTTTACAAATACATAATTAAAAGCGGCCAGATTTAAGGAATATCACTAACATTGGGAATTACCAATATTGAATCCATTTTGCAGATTTTTAAATTATTTCTGGGACATTTAAAACTATTAATTTAATGTTTTAGGAAAAGTTTAGCATAACCCATGATTTTACATCTCAAAAAATCGTTTATTTGCGCATTCTGGGGATTTCTGGATTGTTAAAATGGGAAAAATCAATTTAGGGAACATACAATTTTTAATGTAATATAAAAATGGCGGGTTAATTGGATTAAAATAAGATTTTTTTTCGGTATACGTAATTTTTGTTGATATTTTTTTATTATTTTTTATGGGAACAATGCAACCGTGAATTATATTTTGGCTATTGTAAATATCATTTCCAGTGTTGTATGTTATTTGAAAACGATTAAAATATTAATGCTTAAAAATTTAAAGCTTATATCCGATTCCTGCTAACTTTCAACAATTTAAAATAAAACATGATTTCCGAACCCTGTGCAGCAGAGTGTCTATTGTGAATTTACAATACCTATTGTGAATTTTTTGTGAATTACCAATGCAGAGCTGTAAACAATTGATTGTTTTTAAATTTATATATGAATTATTTTTTCAAAATTTTTATTATTTCAGCTATCTTATTCAATATTTAAGCTGGGTAAGAGCGAACTGGTTAAACTTATTTTAAGAAAATGTCAAATTTTGTTTCCAAGGACCTTTAAAAATGTATTTTTTTTCTCAATTATCGACCATTTGTTGAATTTTAATCGATTTATCGCTCGATTTTACATTAAAACTGCAAATACATGCAGTTTAAAAAATCAGTTGCAGTTTAAATATTCCATTCGAAACTGTTAAATTCTGTGTGAATTCCAAGATTTCATTTCACGTAAAACTCGAAAATTCAATTTTAAACACAAAAACTCTTGAAATTTGAAACTCGAAAATTTAATTTGAAGTTCGAAGAAGATTAGTACAAAAAAATTACCTATTTTTAGACAAAATTATATCTCTACAAGTTTTATTTAGATTGCACTCGAAAAATATCAATTGCATGAATTCGAAAATTTCAAGTGAAATTCCAAAATTAAATTCAATCGAAGATTTTATTTAAAATCCAAAGATTCTAACCGAAATTAAAAAAACTATTAAGTTCTTATATTTTTTAAATTTCAAATAAAGTTATCGAGTTTTGAATGAAATCTCTTCTTTTTAAATAGTTTAGTTTCTGAATTTTTTAGTTTAATATTAATTAAAATTCGCTAAATGGTAATAAATGAGATAAAATTCGTTTTTTGGTCCTTGAAAAAAAAAAAAAATTTTAAAACAAAAGCTAATCTAGAAAAACAAATTGCTAAGTACTTGAATTTAGCGTACACGAATTTGGGTAACTTCTAGGGCGTCCGCTTATTAGTTATTTTCAAACTCGGGGCTTTCTAGTTAGGTGGTTAAATACAATTAATTTAAGTTTTTAATTTAAATTTCTTTAAAATTCAAAAGAAATTTAACCCTCTCGAACCCAGCTTTAAAATATTTTCATTTTTTTAACTTTAAAGATCAGACATTATTTTATTATTAATTTTTGATGTTCGAAAACTGTATTTTTAAGTTCAGTTTGCCTTTTTTCATATATTATATTTATTATTTTTTTTTAAATAATTTTTAGTAGTTATTATTATTATTTTTATTTAAATATTATGGCTTTCAGACTGCAATTTTAAAATCTTGTTAAAAATTATTTGTACTTTTGGTTCATAAATTGGGCTATTGTATACTTGTTAGGTTTTATTTTTTTTGTTGTTTATATTGTTCATATTAAATGTGTTTTTTTTAATCAACTTTTGTTTTGAATTGGTTTTTTTTAAAGTTTTACACTTAAAAAAATTGTGTATTACTTATTTGGTCAATTATATGTTGTAAGATTACTCTTTGGCAAAAATTTATATATTATTTAAATTTTTTTTGAGGTTTAAAAATATTTAAATAATTTATAAATTTTTGTTTTGTTGTATTGCATAATATTTCTTGTGTAGTATTTTTTTTGGAGATAAAATTAAATTGTATTTGAAAAATAAAAACATGATGGCCAAAAGTTAGCAAAATTTTTGAATTTTGTTCAAAATTGCGGTCCGTAAATATTTTTTTTTATCAAATAGTTATTATAGATTTTGTTTGTTATATATTTTTCAAGATTTGTATTTTATAATTTTTAAAATTTTTTGTTATTCATTCTTTTTAGATAATTTTTTTTATAATATTATTTTAATAAATATTTATTGAGTAAACCCCTTAATATTTATTTTTGACAATTAATTGTCATTATAAGTTATTAAAACATTCCATTTTTTTGTTTTACTTGGATGGGTAAAAGTCATAGTCAGTGTAATTGTGTTTTTTGTGTTTTTTTCGGAAAAGTTACCTTGATTTTGGTAACCAATGTTTTGTAATCCTTTTCAATAAATTGCATTGAGTTGTTTTGGTTTTAAGATCGGTATAAAACCATCATTATTGATTTTGTTTTTGTTGGTAGTTAATTTTTAATTTTTGGAGCCATTTTTTTTAGTTTTGTTACGAAGTATGATAATATAAATATTTTTCAATATTTTTGTTATATACATTTAAAGAAAAAGTTAAAAAAAAAAATAAAAATCATAAATAAATTATATCAAAATGTAACTGAAAATCATTTTTTTTTATAAAATGGAGTAAAAAATTTAGATAATTTTGTTTTAAAAATTTTGATATTTTACCTTGAAAAGGTTTTGTTTTTAACTTTTTACAAAAATTTTGATTAGTTTTTTTTTTAGAGCCTAAAATTTGTTTTTATTTTTTTGTTAAATAATGTTATCATTTACAAAAGTTTTATATACAGGGTTGTATTTTTAAAGTGTATCACAGTGACATTCAGTCTAATTTAATATTTTTTGCTTTCATTAGAATTATAATTTTGGCATGATTTGTTTTTTTTTTTAAATTTTATTTATACCAAATTTAGTTAAGTATAGTTTTTAAAGCCAAATATATTTTTAATATTATAATTTCTTTTGTTAATATGCCAAATAAAGTTTTTACTAGTTTTTACTAAATAAATTTTGTTAAAAAATGCCAAAATTTTTATTTTATTTTTTTTTTATAAATCATGCTGTTTTAATGTCTATAATTCTAACAAAAGCTTATATATTTTTAATATACTTTCCAAAACTTGTTTGTAATTAGTTTTAATTATAATATTTGTCCAAAAATCTTTGCCGAAACTTTAATTTTGTTTTTTTTTTTTTAACTTTATGATATGAGCCTAAATAATAAATTTCGTAATAAAATTTTGTCTAATTAAAACAACAGTTTAAAAATACCAAACAATAAATTTTGATAATTAGTTAATTACTTTTTTTTCTTCGTTAAATTACTTTTCCAACTATAAAACTTTTGTATTTACATTCTAATACACCAACTTTTTTTGTATTTTATTATTTAAATTTTTTAAGAAATTTTTGTAACGTTTTAGAGAAAGCGTAAAAAACAGAGTTGTAGGGGGATTTTTTAACTCAATCTTAAAATATTGGATATTATTCGGCCAGTTTTTAAAGTTATTATATTAAAATAAACAGTATATCAAGGGCGAATATTTAAAACTTGCTATCTGCATAATAAAAAATGCGTGATGAAAAATGAACATTTTTTAGGAGATCAAAAACAACTGTTATTTTTTAGGTAATTCTAAGAGATATTATTATAATATATAAAAAAAATCTTTTTGAATTAACAATTCAGTCAAATATTATTCTGATAGATGACAACTTATTCAATATTTTTGCAAACTCTCTCTTAAAAATATTGCCGATAGCACGTTTTGAATATTCACCCTCGATATCCAAAACATAGTACATCATGTTTTCCAAAATTCGAAGATTTTCTTCCTGTAAAAATTTTATTCTCCTAGGCCTTAAACAAATGTGGTACAAATTTGAGGTCAATCGAATTAAATATAACTCGCCTTTAAAAAGTCCTAAACATTTTTCTATAGAAAAAGTCTCAGATTCTGAGAATTTTTTCCATAGGAAAAGTCTCAGTTTCAGAGATTTTTTTTCTATATTTTCAGATTCTAAGACATTTTTTCTAAAGAAAAAGTCTTAGATTCTGAGACGAATTTTTTTATAGAAAAATTCTCATATGTGACATTTTTCTATAGAAAAAGTGTCAGATTCTGAGACTTTTTTTTATAGAAAAAGTCTCAGATTCTGAAAATTTTTTCTATAGAAAAAGTTCTTGATTCTATGCAGTTTTTCTACAGAAAAAGTCTCAGATTCTGAGACATTTTTTCTATAGAAAGTCTCAGATTCTCAGAATTCTATAAAAAATAGTCTCAGATTCAAAAAAGAAAAAATTTCAGATTTTTTGATATTTTTTCTATAGAACGAGTCTCAGATTCTGAAACTTAACTTCTGTAGAAAAAGTTTTATAGTTTTTTCTATAGAAAAAGTTTTAGATTCTAAAACATTTTTCTGTAGAAAACGTTTTAGACTCTGAACATTTTTTCTATAAAAAAAGTCTTAGATTCTGAGAAATTTTTTCTATAGAAAATCTCAGATTCTCAGAAATTTTTTCTATAAAAAAATTCTGCATTTTATCTAAAGAAAAAGTTCCAGATATTAAGAAATTTTTTCTATAGAACTAGTCTCAGATTATGAAACTTTATTTCTGTAGAAAAGGTTTTATATTCTGAGAAATTTTTTCTTTAGAAAAAGTCTCAGACTCTGAGGCATTTTTCTACAGAAAAGGTTTCAGATTTTTAGTGATTTTATCTAAAGAAAAAGTCTCATATACAGACAAATTTATAATTTTTGTAATAATTCTTGTTAATTTTCGTATATTATTGATTTCCTATATTGATTTTAATAAGAATGTTATGAAAAATAAAAAAAAATTGTTTTTTTTTTGGAAACGGTGTAGTATTTATTAAATAATTTTCGTAAGGTCTACTAAATAAAATCAATAGGTGTAACCAAATCATTAGTTAAAAATTTCAACCAAATTCTATAGCAACACCCGAATTCAAGCGCCAAATTAAGATTTTTTGTTGTGACCGTATGAATTCGATTGGAGACAAATTCGTTAGTCCCAACGGATCTGAGTGCGAATTCTGGTTTGTGATAAATTTATAACTGGAAAAATAATGTCACTTCGACTATTAGTTTTCAATGAAATGCATTTTTTGTTGGTAAACTTTAATTGTAAACATGATCAAGTAACTATTTTTTTTTTCCTTAAATTCATAAAAAAAAATGGAAATGGTGTTTTTCACATGTTTTGTATTTTTTTTTTTTTTTTTTAAAGCGAAGAAAAAATTTAAATTTTACAAAATATGCATACCGGTAGTCCCGGGAATACTGGTAATACCGTCAGAACCGGAACGGGGAATACCGGTATTCCCGGGAATAATTCAAGAACCGGGAAACCGGTAACATTTCCCGGTAAACCGAGAACCAAGAATAACAGTATTTCCGGTACTGGCCGTAGGCACCAGTTAATACCAAAGAAAGCCATTCACAACAGAGCTTCGAAGAACGAATAAATTCTCAAAAAATCTTGACAATGGAATCTTGACAAATTCCGAAACACGTGTCGATTAAGTCTTGCAAAAATGACCAACATAAATAAATTTAAAACAAAAAATAATTTTCTTGAAAATTATGCTATGAGAATATCATGGTTTTAATTAGTAAAGAAAATAATGACCTCGAGCCAGAATAAACATCCTCAGAATATAATATTTTAAAGGTCGAATAAAACAATTTTTACATTTTAATAAAAATTAATCAGAATTTGAACATAATGGTTGGCACGCCATGTGATAAATAACCCTAATATGGAGTAATTTCTCACAACAACAACACAAATAACATATTGTTGTAGTCCAATGGACTATCGTATGTAAAATTGTTTTAAATATTTTTGTTGGTTATTGACAATCGTTGCCTTATTAGTATGGTACAATTTCTTCGTCTTTCTAATTCTCATTGTGAATAGAGGCGAATATGTATTAATATTCTAGTTTGTGCACAAACGATTTGTCATTAGACTCGTTTGCTACTTTGTAGTAAATCGTTTCTATTTTTGCTAAATAATCTTGACAATGGAATCTTGACAAATTCCGAAACACGTGTCGATTAAGTCTTGCAAAAATTACCAACATAAATAAATTTAAAACAAAAAATAATTTTCTTGAAAATTATGCTATGAGAATATCATGGTTTTAATTAGTAAAGAAAATAATGACCTCGAGCCAGAATAAACATCCTCAAAATATAACATTTTTAAAATTTATAAATCAGCATTGAATGCAGTCCTTGGAATGCATTCGATTGAATCGAAAAAATGAATGCATTCGATTTTTTGTTCACTCGATTTAGGAAAATCGAATGCATTAAATTTTGTATCATTCCTTTGCGAATGCAATCGATTTTTTGAAAGGTTTTGTCATACGATTGCAAAAAAAAAAACTTAAGATGGCAATATTAATAAAACTAAGCAAATTAGAGCAAAACGGAGATAATTTTTAGTTGGCATTCAAAAAATTTTTAAAATGCACATTTCACGCTAAATACTGCCTACACTAGTAGAACACGACCGACAAATGTTTAGTTATCCGGGTTTTTAATTCTCATTTGTAAATGTATAAAAAATTTTTAAATTTAACTTTTTTATGCAATGAATGAATAAGCCATTCGATTTTTCAAATTGAATGACAAGAAAATTGATTGCATTGGAAAAAAATGGAATGCATTCGATTTTTGAAAGTCGAATTAAAAATAAATCCAATGCATTCGATATTTATAAATCGAATGAAACTAAAGTAAATTCATTTAATTCGCTAAAATGTGATTGGGGAACGCAATCACTAAATTTTTATTCGGATTAGCAAATCGAATTAAGGAATGAAATCCTTCGAAACTCTGCTTAACAATGAGAGAATCATTCACAATGTATGCAAGTTAATATTTAACTTCCAGAATTTTGAGCGTTACAATAAACTGAAACTATTTTTTCATTGATAAATTTTTCACAGAATCGACCCCCGTTCTCTTAAATATATCTTACCTCTTAGTTGACTTAAATATTATTCAACATTTATGATACAATTTTTAACGCGCGAACCGATAACCGTTTTTTTAAGATTTGGCAACACTCGTGCAGTCACAAATATATAAAACAACAACATCCGTTTATACAGTTACACCAAAACAAAAAATATTCTTACACATCAATTTCGTTAATAAAACTAAATGCGACAACAAAAACTTTAACAATACTCTCTTTGGAGACATTTCCTTTTGGGTTAAAGGAAATGATAATACACTTCACTTTGTCTTTGTTTTAATAAAAGCACAATTGAATTAATATTTTAACAATAATTTTATTCAAAGTTAATGTTAAAAACGAACGACGAACAAACACGACCGATGCAATCGAATGCAAAAAGAAAACTGATTGATTGATAAATAATTGGTGTAGGGTTACCATAACTATGTTAATGTTTAATACACCCAAAAAATTAGAGAGTAACAAAGTTAACAAAATGCATAGTTATTTTAAATATTTTTTAAGTCAACTATTTTGAATCAATAACAACTGTGGATAAAGTTGATAAAACCGAAATCAACCCGGATTCTGAGAATTACTCAGAATCTAAGGGTTTTCCAATAAAAAATATGTCTCAGAATCCGAGAATTTTTTTATAGAAAAACTTTCTCGAATCTAAGAATTTTTCTACAGAAAAATGTCTCAGAATCTGAGAATTTTTCTAAAGAAAAAATTTCTCAGAATCTGAAAATTTTTCTATAGAAAAACTGTCTCAGAATCTGAAAATTTTTCTAAAAAAAAAAATGGCTCAGAATCTGAGAATTTTTCTATAGAAAAAATGTCTTAGAATCTGAGAATTTTTCTATAGAAAAAATGTCTCTGAATCTGAGAATTTTTCTATAGAGAAAATGTCTCAGAATCTGAGAAGTGTTTTAAAGAAAAAATGTCTCAGAATCTGAGAATTTTTCTATAGAAAAAATGTCTCAGAATCTGAGAATTTTTCTCTTTTTAAACTCTTTTTAAAATAGAAATTTAGAATTCTTTTTGATATAGCAGTATTTGAACAGTCATTGAACTGCTAGGGTTGCCATGACTTTTCACTGCTAGGGTTGCCATGTTAGGGTGTTTTTTGAAAGGTAAAATCCGCTGCCACGATACAGCAAAAATTAATGGACCGATTTTAGTTCTTATAATTTTATTTTGTAGAATATTTAAAAATCTTGTCCCTGATTTTTTCAAGATTCTTTACAATTGAATCTTTGGTTTCTGAGTTTATATAAAGAAGAAAACATCCTTAATTATTATATTTTATAGTTTCTTACCCCGTTTGTAGTGTACAACTCTGTTTTTTAATATTTCACGCGTTTTTTTTTAATTATTTTATGCCAAAAGTTTTTTTTCTTTGCCAAATGATTGTAACCAAAAAGTAAGATGATATACCCCATTTTTTCACCTAAAAATTATAAAGAAAAGAAAAAATTAAAAAGAAAAATTAAAAATAAAAAAGAAAAGTTAAATTTAATAAAAAAATTTAAATAAAACTGAAAATTTAACTAAAAATTCTAAAAAAAAGAAATAAAATAAAAACATCAAATTAAAATTTTTTTAAAATTTGTTTTATTTTTATAAATATTTTTATTTTGTTTGTGAAAAGAACATAAGATGATAATTTAAATAATAATAAAACTTAATAACTAATATATATATAAAAATTATTAAATTAAAACAATATTATTAAACAATATTAGGGAAACAAATTAATAAAACAATTTTTTTGTTTTCTAAGAAAAATTTGTAAACTAAGTTATATGAAATTATTTAACATGATTATTTTATTATAAAAATAATGATGCTTAAAAAACAAATTACTAAAGTTTATTTAAGATGAAGAAGAAATGAACAAAGAGATTATTGTGAATAGTTAAAAACAAATAATATTTTTCTTTGCTATTCAATAAATGTGATACGTGAATTTAAATATTTGTATTTAGGTAAAAATAATGATTTTAAATCATTTTTGAATGATTTTTGTGAAAATTTTAAGTTTCCAGAAGGAAATGTTAAAAATTTAAGGTTTTTTCCTCTTCTTCAAACTCATTTAAAATATTTTCTAACATCATGATTTTTAATAATAAAATCAATTATGCAAAAAAAAACAAGAATAAATGCTTTTTATGTCTATGAGTAAACTTGATTTTTTCTATTGCAAAAAATAAAAAATATCCACACTGCAAGAAATTAGTTAAAAGATTTAATGACTTTTTTTTGTTTAATTTTATATAGGAATACTTTTATTTTTGTTATATGGCACTCTGGAGTCTAGGATGAGTTTTCAAAAAACAAAAAAAAATTATGTGGATTTTTTTTTTAATATACGATTTATAAAAAAAATAATAAAATATATTGGGAAGACTTTTTTCTATATTTTTTTTTCAATAATTTACAGGAAATTGAAGAAAAATAATCACAATTGGTAAAAACGAAAATTAAAAAAAAATCTTGTGGTAAAATAAATTAGATAAAAAAATCTTAAAAACTATAAAAATAGGATTAGTAACAAACAAAAGTTTTTTTTTTATCATTTGCCTTAACTAAATAACGAAAACATTTAATAAAAAATGAAAAATAAATCTTAAGAAATTTTTAAAAAAAAATATCAAAAAACAGTATACTAAAGCTGCTCTTTAGAAGATAATAATATATTCTTGCGCATACATAGACTTTTTTACAGTGTACTTAGAAATTTTTAAAGGAAACAGGAAGTTTATAAGTTACAAAGACATTTTGAATCTTTTAATTTTTCAAAATTTTTTATTAAAATCTCTAAACTGCCTAAATGAGAAATAATCAAACAAAATTATGAAAAAAAAACAGCTGATCAGAGTGTCATATAACTATTTCGTACTTTTTTAGACAAAGTTTTATATGAAACTCGAAGAATGAATTAAATTTATACTTAGAATCACGTTTTTAATATTATTTCTTGGTTTAAAATATGTTCTACAGTCAAACTCGGTTCTAACGTATTCTCGGTTATAACGAACTAATTTGAAAGTCCCGACGTTTTCAAATTGTCGGAATTTTTTTATTAACAAAAAAACTTGTATACGTAAAAATGGTTAAAATTGTTTGGTAATAATTCTTGCTGTATCTGAACTTACAACTCGTTCAACAACTACATAAAACAACTGTTACTACAATGTAGTAATTATACCCTACACCACACTGTGGTACAGGGTATAATGAGTTTGTGCTGATGTTTGTAACTACCCGAAATATTGGTCCTAGACCCACCGACTCAGAATCACTTTTTGAGACGATTTAGCGATGTCCGTCCGTCTGGCTGTCTGTCCATGTAAACGGTGTTAACACGATACAGGTCGCAATTTTTTATCAATTGACTTGAAATTTGAAACTTTAGCCTATTTTGGCTCAAGGACGAAGCCTATTGGAAAAAATCGGTCCATATTTAGACCTAGCCACCAAACAAAGGTCCCCTTTAGTTTTGACTCAAATGACTTTAATAACCGCATTATAATATGTATCGTTTCGAAATTTGGCAGGGAATCATGTTTAATCTACACAAATCACCATTCCGAATTTTTAAGAAATCGGACTAGTTCTTCTTGTAGCCCCCATACAAACCACCTCCCGATTTTCACATAAATCTCTCAAATTTAATGAAAATAAAAAATATTTAATTAAAATTCTGTTTGTGTATGTTAAACGCGTACTTTAATAACCTTATCGAATCTATTATCATCGGACCATTTTTGGACTCAGGCCCCATGTGAAAGTTTCGCCCGATATTCAGTTAAAGCGGTTATTATCAACAAAAAGAAGCCTATTTCACTCAAATTTGTTTTGTGAGTGTTTTTTACACTTATTAAAGAGTTGACAAAATACAGATCTAATAGGTCCAATGTTTGAACTTGTGGCCCAATTTCCGGGAAACTCTGTTGTAGGGTATTATATGGTCGGTCTTGACCGACTATAATTTTCTTACTTGTTTTTTGTACTAATTTTTTAAAACGTCTACAAAGAATAGTTGTTTAAATTTTTCATACAAAACAACTGAAATTGTAGTTAAAAACAACAACTACTACTTACTACGCAAATGACCGTCATGTAGTAACTGCAATAATTTTCTAAGTGTTCGCAATGCATGGCCAATCCACCGTCATTTCCTTCTCAATACTTCGATTTATATTTTACTCTGATGAATGCGTTCCCAGAGTTGTATGTTCGATATCCTGATGTGACAGAAAATTCTTAATATTCTTCTCAGGAATTTGTTGACGAAGACTTGTAGGGTCTCCACATCTTTGGTAGCCATGTTCGACGTTTCGCACCCATAGAGAACAGATTTCACACAGGAATAGAAGATTTTGATTTTTGTGTGGGTGGAGATGACTGGCGATTTACAAACAGTGTTGAATGATTGTCGGGCTTTCATAGTGCGATTCATTACATCATCAGAAAATCCTCCGATCGTTGTTGTTATGCTACTCAAGTAGCAAAAAATGTTACCATCCTGGATTTAAATGATTTGGATGCAGAATGGTCTGTTGCATGTGGAGTTTATTCTCATGATCTTCGTCTTAGAAATATTTATTTTGAGGCCTGTCTTTGCAGCTTCTGACTCTATTAATTTGAGGCTTTCTTACGTGTCAGAGTAACTATGTGTGAGAGGCATATGTCATCGGCATATTCAAGATCGTCCAAACGTCCAGAGTATGCAAAGGAATTATTTTTATTTGCTACTATTATTTTTTATTGTTAAGTTATTTATGGGATGATCACTGCACCATCTCCATAGTCAATTAATTTTAAGTCACGTGTAATGAGTAATATCACTTTGTATGGATTGTATTTATAAATAAATTAATATAAAAAGAGAAAATATTAAATTTAAAATTTAAGATTTTACACATTTGCAATACATTTGCGCAATTTTTAACATTTTTCAAATGTATTGCCTCTTTAAAAATTTCTTTGTTTCCTTGTAAAAATTTGTAGGTTTCCCAAAATTTTCAAACTTTAAAAAAAATAGTTTCCTTAAAATTTCCTAGTTTCCTGTTTTAATAAAAGTACACTGTAAAAATTCTATATATTATTTTAAACAAAGTCTTTAAGAAAATTATGTAGAATTTTAATGTTTTTTGTGTAGAATTTGGGAAATTGTTTTTGTTTTTTTTTTAAGTTTACCAAGTTTAGAGTCCTTTTCTAAAAGACTAGTTGCTCTTTTCTTATTTAAAAAAACAAAACACTTACATTTAACTAATTTTTGTAAGTGTCATTTGTTTTCAAATGTTTAAATTTAAAACTTAATTTAAATGTAATATTTGTTTTTTTTGTTTGTTTGTGGTTGAGGAATTTAAATGAAATGGTGTTTTTAATAACTGGTATACTTTCATTGCTTTTCTTTTTGTAATTTTTGTTTTTCTCAGTGTAATCACTGTATTAGCAAATGCTTAAGAGTTTGAACAGAATAAAAACGGGACAATGGTTTAAGAATGATTGAAAAAAATAATATTTAAAACAAATTTAAATTTTCAGAAAAGCCGCTCAGCGGTATTTAGTTGTCAGTTTTTTTTTGGAAAACTTTTCGTCCCGTTATTATTCTGTTTAAACTCTAAAAAAGGACTCTTGTTTAAAAAAAAAGAGTTATTTTTTTATAAAAAAAACGTTAAAAATAGTTTTAAAATTTTAAAAAATCATTGTATACTTAAGTTTGTTGATATTATCATAGAGATCCGAATATTGAGTGTATATGTGGATGTATAGGTATTGCATGGGATAGTGTAGGAGGTGGTCCAGTTGGTGGCGGAGGAGGCGGTGGTGGTTGATTATGAGCATGCGTTGTATGACCTTGATGATGATGCGAAGAAGTGGCCGCTGCTGCTGCAGCAACGGCCGCAGCTGTGGGTTGCATACCTCCCACAGCTGGTGGTAATGTTATCGATAAGGTTACAGTTTGTGGTGCCTGTGATTGGGAATGAGCTGCTGGTGCGGTTGCTGTACTTGAATGATGTGAGGCCGCCTGCTGCTGCTGTTGTTGTTGTTGGTGATGATGATGATTATGCGCTGATGCAGTTGTTGTACCACCACCTCCGGCCGACGGCACTACTACTGTTGTTCCCGCATTTGGGGGATGTCACTGAGCCACCACTGACGTTGCTGCATTTTGCTGCACTACTACACCCGGTGCTACCGAATTAGCCACACTTACCGTTACGGCTGGTTGAGCTCCCCCAGCATGTGCTGCTGTGGGTTGACTTTGAAATGGATGCTGGAATGGTGGTCCATAACATTGGGGAAAATACAATTCATTTTTAACCTGTGATCCTGTATTTCCACCACCTCCTCCCATTGAACGGGGTAAAATATTGTTTTTGTTGTCCCCCGGCTGTGCGGCTGGATTGTTGTTGTTTAGAAATTGTTGGGCCGCTACTGCATTTTTGGTTTCATTCATTAAATGATTAGCGGCTGCTGCTGCAGCAGCTGTTGCTACTGCTGCCGCACTATGGGTATTATTTACATTGTTGGCATTGGTATTGTTGGCTCGTCGTGTCTTCGTGGCACTCGGATTCATATGGTTGTCAATATGTTTGGTTACTTCGTTTTCGGTAGCAAAACGTCTTCGACAATTTGGCATTGGACAGCAGAAGGGACGATCACCCTGGGGAAGAGAAATAGAGAAAAGATTATTGTAAAGTTCGCCATAATTTGATCAGGAACAGGTAAATTTTCTCTAGAAAAATTGTTCAAAGTCTGAGAATATTTTATATGAAAAATGTCTTATACAAAATTCGCATTCATTTTTTTAAACATGTTTAACTACTTAGACATGATTAAATATATACTTGTTAAGGTACATAAGCATGTTTAAGTGCTTAAACATGTTTAAAAAAATGAATGCGAATTTGGTATTAGAATCTAAGAACTAATTTTTAAATCTGCACATTTTTCTTAAGGAAAAATATATCAAAACCTGTAGGAACGACTTCTGAAAATCAAAGATTATTTCTAAAGGAATATAATTTTAGAAAAATTTCTCCAAATGTTTTAAAAAAACTTTTTCAAATCTAGGAAAAATGTCTCAAAATCTGAGATATTTACTGGAAATACTTAAAATGTCTTAGACTCTGAGACTTTTTCTATGTCTGAAAAATGTCTCAGACTCTGAAACTTTACTATTAGTAAAAAAATGCCTCAGGATCTGACTTTTTCCATATAGGAATAACGTGTCATAATCTGAGACTTTTTCTATGTAGGTAAAATGTCTCCGAATCTGAGACCATTTCTATGTAGGAAAATGTCTCAGAATGGCTACTTTTTCATTTTCACCTATTATTAAAAAGTACCTTTTATGAAGAAGTGCCTTTGATTAAAAAGTACCTTTTATTAAAAAGGACCTTTACTTAAAAAGTACCTTCTATTAAAAAGTACCTTTTATTAAAAAGTACCTTTTATTAAAAAGTACCTTTTATTAAAAAGTACCTTTTATTAAAAAGTACCTTTTATTAAAAAGTACCTTTTATTAAAAAGTACCTTTTATTAAAAAGTACCTTTTATTAAAAAGTACCTTTTATTAAAAAGTACCTTTTATTAAAAAGTACCTTTTATTAAAAAGTACCTTTTATTAAAAAGTACTTTTTATTAAAAAGTACTTTTTATTAAAAAGTACCTTTTATTAAAAAGTACCTTTTATTAAAAAGTACCTTTTATTAAAAAGTACCTTTTATTAAAAAGTAACTTTTATTAAAATGCACCTTTTATTAAAAAGTACCTTTTATTAAAAAGTACATTTTATTAAAAAGCACCTTTTATTAAAAAGTACCTTTTATTAAAAAGTACCTTTTATTAAAAAGTACCTTTTATTAAAAAGTACCTTTTATTAAAAAGTGCTTTTATTAAAAAGTATATTTTATCAAAAAGAGATTTTATTAAAAAGTACCTTTTATTAAAGAGCACCTTTTATTAAAAAGTACCTTTTATTAAAAAGCACATTTTATAAAAAAGCACATTTTATTAAAAAGTACCTTTTATTAAAAAGTACCTTTTATTAAAAAGTACCTTTTTTTAAAAAGTACCCTTTTTTTAAATTCCCCTTTTTATTAAAAAATACCTTTTTATTAAAAAGTACCTTTATTAAAAAGTACTTTCTATTAAAAAGTACCTTTTATTAAAAAGTACCTTTTATTAAAAAGTACCTTTTATTAAAAAGTACCTTTTATTAAAAAGTAACTCTTATTAAAAAGTAACTCTTATTAAAAAGTACCTTTTATTAAAAATTACCTTTTTTAAAAAGTACCTTTTATTTAAAAGTACCTTTTATTAAAAAGAACCTTATTTTAAAAAGAACCTTATTTTAAAAAGCACCTTTTATTAAAAAGTTCCTTTTATCAAAAAGTACATTTTATTAAAAAGTAGCTTTTATTAATAAGTACCATTTATAAAAAGGTACATTTTATTAAAAAGTACGTTTCATTAAAAAGTACCTTAAATTAAAAAGTACCTTTTATTAAAAAACTACCTTATATAAAAAACTACCTTTTATTAAAAAGTACCTTTTACTAAAAAGTACTTTTTATTAAAAAGTACCTTTTATTAAAAAGTACCTTTTATTAAAAAGTACATTTTATTTAAAAGTACCTTTTATTAAGATATCTCTTTTATTAAAAAGTACCTATTTTTACAAAGTACTTTTTATTAAAGACAGCAAAATTGTCGCAGACTCTTTTTAAATGTTATTGCAAACTTTTCTATAGAAAAAAGTACTAAAATCTGAGATCTTTTTTTTTTTTTTTTTTTAAATTCCTGTTTTTTCCCAATTTCTCTGTCATGTGGCCATATAATAAACTTATAAATTTTACCACTACCTGGTGCGTTCGTGTATGTTGATCCAAAATGGCCTTCTGACGGAAATCTTTACCACATTGAGCACATTTATAAGGCTTCTCACCAGTGTGTATGCGTACATGCTAGAAAAAAGAGAGCACACATTTTAAGTTTATCTCTTAAATTGCTTAAAAATTAAAAAATATTTTCTAACCTGATTTAATATAGTTCTTTGACGGAAGAAACGCGGACAATATAAACAACCAAATGGTTTTTCATTGGTATGTATTCGTAAATGTTGTGTCAAATGTGACTGTTGACGGAAACGTTTACCACATTCGGGACAAGGATACGGACGTGATTCGATATGTATACAACCATGTTGTAGTAAAGTGGTTTTCTGTTTGAATTCCTTATCACAAATGGGACAACGAACATATAAAGGCATATTAGCCGGACGGATGCCAATGTGTGATAAAACATCGGGTAAGATTTTTTGACCTATAGTTTGTACAAAAAGCAATAGAGAAAAGAAAAAGTTATTCAAATTCTTTATATTTAAAAAATAATAAATTGGGGTTTACCCACCTTTACCATCTTTAAAATATGAAGGATAGTGTATACCACCATCTTGACCACCCTGGGAATCCTCATCATGATAACCGTCACCAGCAATACCATTTTTCGTATCAGTCTCATCTCCGGGATAGGGTACATCTTGTGGCCATAATGTGGGATGAGGACCATTTTTAAATATAAGATGTGGTGATACATCTATAGGACAAAAAGAGAATTTTTCATTAAAGTTATTGAGCGAATGATTATTTTAAAAGTGTAAAAAGTCTAAGCTAAACTACTGAGTTAAAAAAAGAGTGCTTCAGCACTTTCCAGAGAGGAGAAGAGAGAATTTTTTTAAAGAGAGTCAAACAGTTAATAAAATTTTGAAAGTTTTTGCCAGATTTTTCTTTATAAAAAAAAGATTTTCCAAAATAAAGATCTTAAGGGAATTAATGAAGGAGTTAGGGATATAAAAAATTTAGATATTAATATAAAATATAAGAAGGCGAACGAGTTTTTGTTTTCCTGACTTCAGCTCCTATAAAATCTTTATATTTGGAAAATCAAGCCAATTCCTTGTTAACAAAGTGCTTTGTTCATACAAATTTTTTTATTCCAAATCAAAATAATTTTGAAAATTTCATATAAGCCGAAAATTTGCCCTAAACTGTAACTCTCATTATCTAGTTATGTTTTTTTTTTTTTTTTGCAAATTTCTGTTCTAATTTCATGATTTTATTCAAGAACTGTCGCTCGCCTTGGTGGGTTCGCACATGTTGATTAAGGATGGCCTTCTGGCGAAAGTGCTTGCCGCACTCGGGACACGCAAAGGGCTTCTCACCCGAATGGATGCGAACATGTTGATTTAGTATCGCCCTCTGTCTGAAGCCACGATTGCAGTAACCACACGTAAATGGTTTCTCATTGGCGTGTATGCGTAAATGTTGCGTCAAATGCGATTGTTGGCGAAAACGTTTTCCACATTCCGAGCATGGATACGGTCGGGCATCGGTGTGTATACGATCGTGCTGCAGCAGGGTACTTTTCTGTTTAAAATCTTTGCCACATGTTAGACATTTAAAAAGTCTTAAATCACTATGAGGTTTAGGAGGTTTATGACTGCCAGATGATGAATTGTTATTGGAGCTAGAGGTGGGATGACGTCCCGTTGGACCATTGGTGGATGATGTATTATGACCGGTACCATTTTGTTGATTAGCCGATGAACCATTTTGTCCGGGCAATAGTTCGGGTAATGAATAAGCTTCCAAGCCATTGGAGGGACCATTTGTAGTATTTTGATCCATGCTGCCATTAATACCGGGCAATACAGGTTTGTTGAGATAGTGTAGAGGTGGGAAACCGGGTGGTGCCATTAAGGCACCTTGACCCGGATGTCGGGATGCATAGTAATTGGCTAGATCTCCATTTTGAGCGGATGGAAAATTGGCATGATCATTAGTTTGGCCATTTTGTTGTACATGTGGATTATTCCCCGCCGGATTGTTGTCACTGGCACCGACAGCATTACCATTTTGCTGTTGATGTTGCTGAGGATCATTTGAGCTTTGGTTTGGATTTGTTTGTTGAGTGGAATTTTGATGTTGTGATTGTAAAGCGGTTGCCTGGAATAAAAAAAAACAGGAATGTTATAGACGGATAAACAAATAGCATCTTCAAAATTAAAAAAATATTTAAAAAAGGAAAATGAGAATTGTAAGGTTATTAACAGAAATCAATAAAATGTAATTTTTAATAAAAGGTACTTTTTTAATAAAGGGTACTTAATAAAGGGTACTTTTTAATAAAAGGTACTTTTTAAGTAAAGGTATTTTTTAATGAAAGGTACTTTTTAATAAAAGGTACTTTTTAATAAAATGTACTTTTTATTAAAATGTACTTTTTTATAAAAGGTACTTTTTAATTAAAGGTACTTTTTAATAAAAGGTACTTATTAATAAAAGATACTTTTTAATAAAAGGTACTTTTTAATAAAAGATACTTTTTAATAAAAGGTACTTTTTAATAAAAGGAACTTTTTAATAAAAGGTACTTTTTAATAAAAGGTACTTTTTTAATAAAAGGTACTTTTTAATAAAAGGTACTTTTTAATAAAAGGTACTTTTTAATAAAAGGTACTTTTTAATAAAAGGTACTTTTTAATAAAAGGTAATTTTTAATAAAAGGTACTTTTTAATAAAAGGTACTTTTTAATAAAAGGTACTTTTTAATAAAAGGTACTTTTTAATAAAAGGTACTTTTTAATAAAAGGTACTTTTTAATAAAAGGTACTTTTTAATAAAAGGTACTTTTTAATAAAAGGTACTTTTTAATAAAAGGTACTTTTTAATAAAAGGTACTTTTTAATAAAAGGTACTTTTTAATAAAAGGTACTTTTTAATAAAAGGTACTTTTTAATAAAAGGTACTTTTTAATTTCTCATTTTCTGAGAATTTTCCTGAAGAAAAATGTCTCAGAATCAGACAATTTTCTATAGGAAAAATGTTTTTGATAATATTACTATATGAAAAATGTATCAGAATCTGAGAAATGTCTTTGAACCTAAAACTTTTTCGATATGAAAAATGTTTTTGATATTTTTCTTAAAAAAATGTTTCAGAATCTGAGTCGTAAAAAAATTTTGTTTTCTTAGTCATTTTGTTTATACTCACTTGATTCATATTAACATCTTCTTCATTACTACCATTTGCTCTCTGTTGCTGTTGTTGTGGCGGATAAGGGCTCGTTGACGGAGAACCTTGTTGTCTACCTGTTGCTCCACCTGTTCCTCCTCCCCCACCTCCTCCGGCATCACCATTTTCTCGCACATGTGGATCTCCATTTGGTGATGTGGGTTGTGGTCCATTTGCGGTGGCTGCTTGACCATTTGCCGTTATTTGTGGTGCTGCATTTTGTTGTTGCTGTTGTTGTGCGCTTAAATGTGTTTGAGCCTGTTGCTGTATACCTGGATACATTTCGGTACCCCATTGCGTAGCGGTACCGCCAATGGCCGCCGCATTTCTCTCTGCTTCTTGAGAGTCTTTATACAGCACATAGGGTTGTCCTGTATCTTGGGTAATGCAATACATAATCTGGCGCGGCACTTTAAGGCCGGCAGCTATACAGGCCGCAAAAGAAGCGGAAAAATTAATAGCCATTTTGTGTTTTTTTTGGTTTATGTCTTAGCTATATGCTTTTTGTCAAGGGTTTAAGTATTAACTATGACTTGTGTGTTTTGTTGTATTGCTAACTCTCGTGAGAGTTTTTAATCATAAAGTTTATTACTCATTTTTTGATTTTACAAGCATTTCTTATGTAGTTTTTAGTTTTTCTCTAAATGAGGTTGATGTTTTACTTTCGTTTTTAAAGGGGGTTTATCTCTCTTTATTTTATGCCGTTTTCTAGTTTTAGAAGTCTTTTTTTTTGTTTTATTATTCCTTTCTTCTTGATTTTTATTTATTTTAAATTTTATTTATTATTTATTTTTATATATTTTTTGGGTTAAAATATATATTTTTTGTTGTGTATTTTATGCCAAACTTGTATTTTTTTATAATTAAATTTTGTAAATTTTTGTTTTTTTTCAAAATACTAATGCCAAGTGTTGAATCAAACAATACTCTCAGTTATTTGCTCAATTACTGTTATATATTGTTGCTCTCTTTTTTTTTACAAAACCAACTGAAAATAAATAAAATAAAAGTGTTTTAAAATAATTAGTTAAATTGTCGCTCTTAAGAAAGGGATAGATAAATTTTAATAAAGAGAGAGAGAATATCGTTATTTTTATAATAAAGTTGCTCTAGCTTAAGATTCTCCCGTTGAGAGTCAGGTTTAAAAAAGAAATATAATTTAAGACCGTCTTTTCATTTAAAAATTTTTATAATTTCTAATTAATTTATTTCAATATTGTCTATTATTCATTATTTAAAGATTAATAATGACTTCATATTCATCCAGAACATATTGAATAAAAATGAAATTCTTTTATACATAAAAAAAAATTTTTTTTAAATTAACTTTTAAATGAATGATCAATTATTATACACATATTTTTTGTAAAAAAAAATAATAAAAGACCTTGATCCCGCATTAAAATGAAATGATTTCATACAGTTACTCCTATAAATGATCGAAAACTTTTAATAAAATTTTAACAAATAAAAATTATGAAAAATATTTTATAAACCGAATTACCATAAGAAATCTAACTTTTGTAACGAATTTAATTAGCTGAATTTATTAAAAATGACCTTTAATAATATAGCAAATATGAATTTAATTATTTTGCTTAATTACAATTAAAGTTTCTAGTTCAGCTGGTTGAAGAAGCTGAAGCCAGCTGAATATATAAAATCCTAAATTTAAACAGAAACATCGAGTTAAAAAATAATTTGTCTGCTGAATATACATATATGATCTTTCATTGGACATGGAATATTTTTAATACCGTTTAATTATTTAAATTACACAAAAATATATTATTCAGCTAGCTGAATAGAAAAATTGAGTAATCATTTAATATAAACAAGTAAAAATCTAACAAAATCAACAAACTGAGCTAGCTGAATTAATATAATATTATAAAAATAAATATTTAATAAAATTAATAATAATATTTTCAATTGAAATAACATATTTTTTTTTAAAATTAGCTCAAATCAACTTATTCAGCCAGCTGAATAGGTATACAGAATCTAAATTTAAACAATTAGAAATCAAAATCTCGAATTAAGAAATTAATTTGGTTGCTGAATATATTTAACTTTGAATTAGATATGAAAATGGTTCAATGTCGCTAAGTTATTTAATTTATATTTCACAAGAATATATAATTCAGCTAGCTGAATAGAACAAAAATAGGCTCAATTAAAAAAAATCAATATATTTTAAACAAGTAGCTGAGTTACTAAAACATTATATAAAACATTTTTTGCTTAATTATATTTAATTAAGCGTCATTTTAGTTAAATTTATAAAACATTTTGTAAAAAATTAATATTTTCAATAGAAATAATTTTATAAAAACTAGCTAGAATCAACTAACACAACCAGCTGAATGTACAGAATTTTTTATTTTAACAATTATATGTTATAGTTATTTAATTTGTATTTCACAAGAATATATAATTCAGCTAGCTGAATAGAACAGAAATAGTCTCAATTTAAAAAAAAAATCAATATACAAAACAAGTAGCTGAGTCACTAAAACATTATATTTTTTATAATTGTTGCTTAATTATATTTAATTAAGCGTCATTTTAGTTAAATTTATAAAACATTTTGTAAAAAATGAATATTTTCAATAGAAATAATTTTATAAAAACTAGCTTAAATCAACTTACACAACCAGCTGAATGTACAGAATTTTTATTTTAACAATTATATCAAAAAAAAAAAATAGAACCAAAAAAAAATAATTTGGCTGCTGAATAGATATAATTTTTCTTTAAACATGAATATACTCCAATGCGGCTAAGTTATTTTATTTAAATTATTAAAAAATATATAATTCAGCTAGCTGAATAGAAAAATATTGGCTGAATTTATAAAAAATCGAGTAGGCAATAAGATCACACAAATCAAAAATATAGACCAAAAAATTAATTAATAATTAAGCTGCTGAATAGATATAATTTTTCATTTAACATAAATATACTTTATTGCCGTTTAGTTATTTTATTTAAATTAATCAAAAATATGTAATTCAGCTAGCTGAATAGAAAAATATTTGTTGAATTAAAAAAAAAATTGAGTAATCAATAGAAATAATAGCATAATAATAATTTCTGATTCCATGACCAAGTAATTTTATTTATTTTTTTTCATATAATTACATATAATTTTAACCTAACTGTAAAATGGTAACAATGACCTCCGAAAGCTACAAATTGAGTTAGCTGAATTACTAAAACATTACATAAAACATTTGCTTCATATACAAATATTTAATTTACCATCATTTCAGTTGAATTTAAGAAACATTTTGTTACAAATTAATATTTTTAAATGGAATATTTTTTTTAAAAAAATTAGCTTAAAATACAGCCACCTGAATGTACAAAATCTTTTATTTGAACAATTAGATCATATAGAACGAAAAACCTAATTTGGCTGCGGAATCGATATAATTTTTCATTTAACATAAATATCCTTTATTGCCGCTTAGTTCTTTTATTTAAATTATTCAAAAATATATAATTCAGCTAGCTGAATAGAAAAAAATAAGCTGAATTTGAAAAATTGTGTGATCAATAGATAGAAATAAGCAAATATAGAACAAAATAAGCAAATGTAGTCAGCTGAATTAGTAAAATATTAAATAAAACCATAAATTAAATTATTCAAAAATATATAATTCAGCTAGCTGAATAGAAAAAGATATGCTGAATTATAAATAAATATTTTCAATTGAAATGATTTTTGAAAAAAATAGCTGAAAACAACTAATACAGGTAGCTGAATATAAAAAACTCTTTTATTTAAACAATTAGATCAAACAAATCAAAAATATAGAACGAAAAAATAATTTGGCTGCTGAATAGATATAATTTTTCATTTAACATAAATATACTTTAATGCCGCTTAGTTATTTTTTTTTTTAAATTATTCAAAAATATATAATTCAGCTAGCTGAATAGAAAAAGATAGGCTGAATTTAAAAAATTGTGTTATCAATAGCTAGAAATAAACAAATATAGAACAAAATAAGCAAATTTGGTCAGCTTAATTAAAATATTAAATAAAACCATTAATTAAATTATTCAAAAATATATAATTCAGCTAGCTGAATAGAAAAAGATTGCTGAATTTGAAAATTTGTGTAATCAATAGACAGAAACAAGCAAATATCCCACAAAATCAAAAAATTCAGCCAGCTGAATTAGTAAAATATTAAATAAACCCATAATTTCAAATACAAATATTTAATTCAGCACCATTTTCTCAAATCTGTTTATAACTGTTCATTAATAAAATATTGTCAAGAGCTTAAAAAAAATTAAAGGAGTTTTATGATAAAGGGGTTTCCCAAACAGCAACATCTTACAGAGGGGGACAATTATAAAGAAACGTGTCTCTAGGCAATACTTAAAATAATTCTGGGCATACACAGAAAATAATATCGTATATTTTATTTTAATTAAAATTTTATTTGTTTTTTAATTTAATATTAATTAAATTTTTAATTAATATAATTAATTGTTTAATTAAATTTTTAACTTTATTTTAATTAACATTTTAATTGTTTTCAAATTTAATATTAATTAAATATTTAATTAATATAATTAAATGTTTAATTAAATTTTTAGCTTTACTTATTTTTTTTTTTGTTTTGTTTTTTTTTTTTGTTTTCCGTGTGTGTGCGAGTGTGTGTTTTTCTCTTGCGTTGTATTACATACAAAAAAATACATATGTATAAAAAGTTTGTTGAAAGTTTTTTTTATTTCTCACATAGGTTTTTGAATTCTCATTTTGTTTATAGTTTTATGTGTATGTATATGAAAGGTTTATAATCAACTTTATAAAATCATCGCACTGACTATGTCTTTACGGCATAAATAAATTTGGTAAAGTTTGAAGAAATATTTTTTTTTAAACTATTTTATTCAAAAAGAATGTTTTTGCAAATTATTTTTTTTTAATATAATATTTTTAATTAAATTTTTTAATTTATACAATTAAAATTTTAATTATTTTTTTTAAAAAATTTTAATTAAATTTTTTAATTTATAGTATTAAGTTTTTAATTAAATAAATATCCATTTATTTTTAATTAACGACATACAAATATTTTTAATTTATTTGCGCATTTTAGTGATTGGTCCGGATTTAATTAATTTTTTAATTAAATCTACGAATTTTTTAATTAAATATTTTTTTTATTATTTTCTGTGTAACAGATGATCATGACTTTTTGTTGCTGTTGTCTCTGCACTGTTCATATTCGTGTGCCTTTTGTTTGATTCTTCAATGTATGTGCAGACAATATTAAAAAGCTTGATCTTGCCCCCTATAATATACTTGCAATTTTTATGCAGAAGTATATTAAAATCTTATTATTTTTTTTTTGTGTGTTTCTTTGTTCGCTGGACTACCCTTTTATTGTGTTCTGTATTAACCTTAAGAGGAGCAACAAAAAAAATTCATGTTTTTTTTGTCGGAAAAATGTAAACTAAACAGTAGAATATTTAGTTTAGTAGTTCATGTTACCTAGTTCGTAGATCATTTAGTTCTGAACTACATCGTAGTTCTTTTAATACTACGATTAAGTTAATTTTCTGATTACTAAATGAATTTTAACAAGAGAAACCGACATTTAAAATCCTGCTGATGATAACACTAACTGGAGTGTTTAAAGCCGGTATGGGAATACCAGAAATGTCTATAATTTTTAGAAATTAAATTTTTCTTCTGCATTTTTTCAACATAATAAACCCTTAAAACATATATAATTAGATCCCGAGCTCGATATGTACTCACAGAAAAAAACAACAACTACGTTTTAGTTCATATTAAAACTACCAAATGAACTACAAAATCTATAACCGTTTCCTTTAACTATCCTCTTTATGCCCTTTTAACCTTTTGAGGGTTAAACTTTTGCTTTATAATTTTTTTCAGTAACTCTTCAGTCATGGTTTTCAGTTTTATTATTCTTTAGTTTTCTTTTTTTAGAAAATGCAGTTTGCATATTAAAATCATTTTATTAAAGCTGTGAACTTGAATATTTAACAGTTCAATTCAATATTGCCAATATAAATCATACCTAATAAATTCACTTTTAATGGTTGCAAAAAAAAAAAAATATGAAATAAATAAATTGTTTATTAAAATGCACATCAAAAACTTTTATTACTAGTCTAATATTTTTCAACCATAAAACTGCAGTATGGGTATTAGAGCGGCATTTTTTCTTCGACTTTTGATTTTCCCAAGTGTCCGTGCAAATTTTTATTCTACCAGACCTAAAACACGAATATAAAAAAAAAACAAGTAAAAAAGTTAAATTCGGCTTTGCCGAATGTAGTGATACCCTCCACAATTTCAAAAAGATTATTGCAAAAAACTTTTTTTTAAAAGCAAATTATTTAAAAAAAAAAAATTTTTGAAAAAAAAATTTCCGCAAAAAAAAAAAATTTGATAAAAAAAAAATCCGCGATTTTTTCCTTTTTTTGTCAAAAAATATGTTCGTAGATGTTTAAATACCATTTGCTGTTCACTTATGTTCACATATGTCAACCAGCAGCCGAATTAAAGCAATTTGTATTTTTAGGTTATGTTAAATGTACTAAAATTTTTGAGGTGTCCTTACATTTTCGTTCATAACTTTTAAACCGCTGAACCGATATCGCTCAAATGCAATACCAAACTTCTCAGGAGAACTTCCAATAAATGTGTTAAGTTTCAGTCCTATCCGTGTAGTATTTTGGTCGTGATCACCATTTCCACAGACAGACGGACCGACGGACAGACGGACATCGCTAGAATGTCTTAAAATCGATCGGGGATCATGAATATATGGGGCATTCCATGTGAAATCGGACACTTTGAAAAACTTTTTTTTTAGATTTTCCCAATTTGTTTACAGTTTTTAGTACCCTTCGAAAACTCCTTCGTGGTAAATTTTCAGATTTTTTTGATGACCCGTTCAAAAGATATCGAATTTTTAAAAATTGGTAGTTTGTTCCTTTACTCAAACTTCTTTTAATCATAACTTCTTCAATAATGGTCCAAATTTCAATTTTTTTTTCAAAATTTTTGTTTCTTTACGTACTTTCTAAAAAAAAATCCCAAAAAATTCTTAAAAGCGCTCTAGTATGCGATTTTTAAGTTTTAAAATTTAAATCTCATTTTTGAAAATGTTTGTACTCTTCGATTTTTTTGAAATTTTTTTGTGTAAAACATCTATCAATTCTACAAATTTTTTGCCCAGGAAGATCGTGGGATTACGATTATTACTATTTTTTAAAATTTTTTGAAAAAATTTTATTGTAATTTTCCAATCTTAAAATCATTTCTACTGCTCCAATGGTGCGTCATAGAGGGGTCCTTTATAAGACCGACCCCCATTAATTTTTACTTCTTAACATTTCTTTGGAGCAAACTAATACCCTATCTCCAATTTCTAAGGGGGCTCCCACACAAAGCGACATTTTTTAAAATTTGTTCCAACCGCTCTAACTGCCCTAATAGTGCCCTTAGAGCAACAAAATGTATGACCGACCCACAATATTTTTATATTCCAAACATTTTCTCTGAACACACCTACCCTCTATCTTTGACTGTTAAGGCGGTCCCCATACAATGTTTTTTATTTTTTGTAAATTTGTTTTATTTAATCAGCTTCTACCGATCCAATGGTGCGTCCGAGAGCGGTCATTACTGAGACCGACCCCCATTTATTTTTACCCTACAACATTTTTTCGAAACATACCTACGCCCTATCTCCACTCCCTAAGTAGGCTCCCATACAAATAACAGTTGGGGCAAATTTTATAAAAATGTAATTTTGTATGGGAGCCTACTTAGGGTATAAAAATAACGTCGAACGTTTTTCGAGATATCGCTATTTGAAATTTGCAAAAATTACGCTTTTTTTCCTACGTTCTAGAAATTAAAAAAAAAGTCTCAAAATTTCTTCCACTTGAACCTTTCATAGAGCATGACATAATCTCTCCACCAAAATTTTGGATTTTTAAAAATTAAAAAAAAAATATCTCGCGATACAGTATTTTTATTATTATTTTGGCATGCTGAATACGAATATCAAAAAATATCTGAAATCGCTTGAGTGGTTTTCGAGTTATCGCCATTTGAAATTTGTCAAAAATTTTCAAAAATGGCGGTTTTTCCTACGTTTAAGATATTTTTTAAAAAAATCTGAAAATTTTGTTTCCGTTAACTATTTTATAGAGCTGGAGACGAACTTTCATTTAAACTTAATTTGAGCCAAATCAGAACATTTAAAAACATGGCGCCCTTCAATCAAAATTTAGAGTTTTTACTGAAAAATTTTGTAAAAAGCAAAAAAAAAAAATTAGGTTTAAATGAAAGACTGTCTCAAGCTCTATGAAAGGGTTAAGGGAAAGAAATTTTGAGCATTCTTTTTTATTAAATTTCTTGAACGTAGGGAAAACCGCAACTTTTTGAAAATTTCAAATGGCGATAACTCGAAACCCGTTGGACTAATTTTAAAATTATAAGATAAATAAAAATTTTCCCGGACGTTCAATTTTGCATGATACGAAAAGGTCCTTTTGCCCGAAAATAGAGAATGTTATTTCATAAACTTTGCTCGACTGTACACCGTTGCGTATAATTGTTATTTAAAGGCAATTGCAAAATTAAGTATACGCCACTTATACAGTTTTCAAGTAATTATTATTATAACATTAATAAAAGTTCACCAACTTCAAATGCGTGTAAAAAAAATCTAGCGCTGAACTAAACAAAAGCCTTGGACTTTGTTATGGAAAATGTCAGCTTTTGCTTTTTTGTTTTATCCCATGAAAAATCGCCCAATTTTTTTTTTAGTTTTAAGTTTTGTCAAAATCTTAACATGTTAAAACCGAAATGGATCACAAAACTTTTGCATCACTTTATCGAATTATGTTTATAAAATATACAGCAACAGCAATACAACAAAGTACAGAAATATTATGGCGCCAAATTATTTTTTATATTAATTTAAACAAATTCTAAAAACAATATTTTTTTTATCGGATAAACATTTATTTTGGCTTTATTCTTTTTTTTAATTCTCAATAAATCTAAGAAATCTCATAAAACAAACATTTTAATTTAAATATAAATAAACAAAAGATTTTTTGGCAATTGCCGGTAAATTAACTTCAAGGTCATTTTAAATTATTTTTATCAAAACTATCTCAATATTTCTCGCTGTAATGCTACACAGAAAAAAACTTGAGTAAATTTTTAATAGCATTGAGTAAAAATTATTCAATTTTGCACCAGTAAACAATTTAATAGTATTGAATAAACTTTTAATAAAAATTTAGTAAATGTTATCCAACAAATTTATTGGCACAATTAAAACTTTATTGGGGTGTTTATTGATGTTGATAAAAATTTACTTATAAGAAAAACCATTACCATTAGTGAAAAAAACCGACATTTAATATAATACTGAAGATAACACTATAACTGGGGTGTTTGAAACCGGTATAGGAATACCAGAAATGCCTATAATTTTTAGAAATTAAATTTTCTTCTACATTTTTCAACCTCAACCCATATAACATATAGAATTAGATCCCGCGCTCGATCTGTACTAACAGAAAACACAATAAATTCAAAATTTTAAGTTTTTTTATTAAGTAAATTTTAATTGTGTCAAACACAAATTAACTTAAAATGTATCAATTTATTTTTTTTAAAAAAGTTTCAAACTTTTTTTTTATTAAAAAAAATGTTTTTTTTTTTTTAAACTTTACCAAATTTAAATATGTCTTAAAGACATAGAAAATTTTCATAAAGATGACTAAATACTTTCATACACATATACAAAAAACTATAAACTAAATGAGAATTCAAAAACATTAAAGAATTTAAAAGAAGAAACAAAAAAATATTAAATTTTTATTAAATTATTTACTACAATTTTTTTTTGAACATTTTTTAATACTCAATTTTTTTCGCTCATATTTTTTTCTGTGTACTATTTATTTTATAATTTCTAACATATGTACTGTAGTATTTGATAAATTAATCAAAACAAGAGACGTATACTTGTTCAGATGAAAAAATGTGTTCAATACCGCATTTAGACTACACGGATTTAGCAAATAATGTAATGGGGTCGTAAAAATATCAGTTTGTTTGTTTATTATCTTTTCAATAATTGAATTAAATCAATTAAATTTTTAATTGAATCAATCAACTGTTTGGTTAAATCAATTAAACTTCTTATTAAATCAAACACATCAATTAAACTTTTGATAAAATCAATTTAATTTTAAAGTGCATCATTTAAAATTTTAATGATGTTCTTTTCGTTTTTTGTACTAATTCGGCCTTTATATATACACTAGCAGGCTCGACCGGAACTTTGTCATAATAAATAGTAATAAATAGGGTATTAAAGAAGGAACAGGATTAGAGTCCCAATTATTAAAATTGTGCCCTGCAGATTCTTTATTTTATTAAATTTTTATCAATGAAGTCTTTAATAAAAACAATTTAGAACAAACAATAAAATTTAAACAGCCCCGTTTAGCCCGGAATCATGTTCGATCCGGTAAAAAAATTTCTTGAAAATGTTCGAGCCCTTATATCGTTATAAATGAAATCATTTCAATCCCCGTATCATTCCATTTTGTTCCCGTTCAATTCCATTTAGTCCCCTATTCTATTCATTTCAATTCATTGAATTCCATTTCATTTCGTTCCATGTAGGCTTCATTCCCTTCTGTATAACATGTGTTAAAAAAATAAAAACATATTAGGGCCGTTATCTCAATTGATATAAAAAGTTCCATATTACTCTACGTTAACCGATTGTTTACTCCTTTTAACCCTTAAAAACTTTAAATTCAAAATAAAATTCAAAATAATTCTCTTCATTGTTAATTCTTCTTGAGGATTTCAGCGGATAGTAAAAGTACCACAGTACAATAATTTACCCCATAAACCCACTAAAATCTAAATTTCCAGTAGGTACATTTTTAGAATAATTTTTTGGGCTGGAAGATCCCACATTTCAAGTTTCTATGACCAATTTTTCAGTAGATAAAAAGTTACAAAGTTCATTACTTTGCCCCTATTTGCTCCATTACATCGGAATATCCAAAAAGGACATCGGACATCTCGGAGGTTTTTAAATTTGAAGTATTTTGACCCAAAGTGATCTTTAAAATGGTTGCGGTCAATGAAACCTACCCAAACTCACCCTAAAAGAGAATTCTAAATATCACCAATATTATAATTTTTAAAACATCATAAAAAGTTTTGCATATTTTAAAAATCTGCGTCGATGAACCGTAGGACTATTCTTAATATTGGAGAGTTTTTTTTTTTTTAAATCGAATTAGTAGCCTCGAAGATTTTGAAATTTTACGTTTTCTTTGGCCAAAACTGGGCGTAGAAAGGGTGTGGACGATGAAAGCTAGCCCATGTCCACCCTGAAGGACTATTCTTAATAAGATTTTTGAAATCGGATTAGTATATTCATAATATTTAAATTTTACGTTTTTCTTGCCAAAATTAGGCGTAGAAATGGGAGTGGTCAATGATATTTCCACTCTGAAGAACCATACCAATCATTGGTGGACAAATTTTGGAAATCGGATGAGTAATTTTGGAGATTCTTAAATCTTAGGTTTGGTCGATGAGTCCTTGCTTATGTCAACCCTGGAGGAACACCCTAAATATTGGTGAAAACATTTTTGAAATCGGATTAAAGTCTCATAGATATTAAAATGTTAAGTTTTTTACTAAAAGTGGGCGTAGAAGTAGGCGTGGTCAATAAATCATAGACTACTCTAAATATTGGTAAAAGCATTTTTTTAAATCGGATGAGTAGTTTCAAAGATATTTCAATTTTAAGTTTTTTGCCATAAGGGAGCGTAGAAGTGGGCGTGGTCGATGAAACCCAGAATATGTCCATCATGAAGGACCATTCCAAGTATGTATTGGTAAAAAAAATTTTAAAATCAGTTTCGTAGTTTTGGAGATTTTTAAATTTTACGTTTTTTGGCAAAAAGTAGGCGTTGAAGTGGGCGTGGTCGATGAAACCTAGCCTATGTCCGTCCGGGAGGAACACTTTAAATATTGCTGAAAACTTTTTTAAAATCGGATGAGTAGTTCCGGAGATTACTTTCTACAAACAAAAAAACATACAAACATTACGTCTTTATAATATTAGTATAGATATAAGTAGATATATTCGATTAGAGTACTATAGTTCGAGGCCCAAAATTTTCTATTTATGATATTCTCATAATAAATAAATAAGTTATTACTTTAAAAAAGTAACTAGAGTTACTTTTGTTGTGAAACAGATTTTGGACCTCCATTAAAGTATTTCTTATTAAACTTATGAATTATATGAAATATCATGTTGCTTTGAGGTTTGATTGACCAACATCGATCCTGTAAAATCTGCTGATGATCCCTTAGTAAGACTGAAACAGATCTGTACATATGTACCATGAGATGCATAACTTTTTTAAAGCAATAAATAGTCTATTAGGAAAATATCATAAATATAAATTTTTAGGCCTCGAACTAGAATAATACTTCAATCGAGTAAATAATTTAAAAGCTTTAGTTGAATAAAATATTTTTGTTTAACTGAATCTATAGCATTTTAATAAAATCAAGCTCGTTTTTGATTAATCAAGCTCATTTTAATTAATTAAATCACTTAAAATATTTAATATTTTTTTTTTCTGCTTGAGTTAAGTTTGAAAATCTCGTTGATATTTAGGCAACCTAAACGCGTTATGGCAATAAAGTTTTTTTTTTAATTTTTTTTTGCAAAACATACATATTAACAAACTATATACATAGTCAGATTAAATAAACAATCTCTTCTAAAAGTTTTTAATATCAGAAAAAGTACCGGCAAACTAGTAACCACTATTATTCAATATTCTATGCCGGTCTATTAAAAACCGCAAAAAAATTCGCATAAATAAACATGAATTCTTTGAATGAAAAGTAAAACTGATTAATGAATCATAATTTTTACCCAAATGCGTGCGTAGTTTTAAATTATAAATTTCAATAGAAAATTAAACTAACAAGGGAAGCCTTTTTAGTGGTACAGTTCTAAGATTGGATATATTGTGAAAGAATCGAATCTTATGTTAGAGTCTGAACAAAGAAAAAAATTGTCAAAGTGTGTTCATGAAGATGGATCCAATTTATATGGAGAATTTTTTTGTCTGAAAAATAAAAAAAAAAAAACTATTTTTTCGTAATTTTCTTGACCCATTTTTTTAACCCCTAAATCCCCGATATGGCCAATAAGCCGTTTCGGGGACTTTTAAAAAATGTTCAAACTATTATTATACATTTTTTGCAAACTTTAAAGAGCGATATCTCGAAACCGTTAGACCGATCTTAAATTTTCGTGTTCAGCGCATCAAAATTAAGGTGTATCGGAAAACATATGGGGCATTCCATGCCAAATCGGATACTTTGAAAAAATTTTTTAGATTTTCCCAATTTGTTTACAGTTTTTAGTACCCTTCGAAAACTCCTTCGTGGTAAATTTTCAGATTTTTTTGATGACCCGTTCAAAAGATATCGAATTTTTAAAAATTGATAGTTTGTTCCTTTACTCTAACTTCTTTTCCTCATAACTTCTTCAATAATAGTCCAAATTTCTGATTTTTTTTTTCAACATTTTTGTTCCTTTACGTACTTTGAAAAAAAAAATCCCAAAAAAAATCTTAAAAGCGCTCTAGTATGTGATTTTTAAATTTAAATCTCATTTTTGAAAATGTTTGTACTCTTCGATTTTTTTTGAATTTTTTTTGTGTAAAACTTCTATCGATTCTACACATTTTTTGCCCAGAAGGATCGTGGGATAACGATTATTACTATTTATTAAATTTTTTTGAAAAAATTTTATTGTAATTTTCCAATCCTAAAATCATTTTTACTGCTCCAATGGTGCGTCATAGAGGGGTCATTTATAAGACCGACCCCCATTAATTTTAACGTCTTAACATTTCTTTGGAACAAACTAATACCCTATCTCCAATTTCTAAGGGGGCTCCCACACAAAACGACATTTTTTAAAATTAGCTTTAACCGCTCTAACTGCCCTAATAGTGCCCTTAGAGCAATCAAATGTATGACCGACCCACAATATTTTTTTAGTCCAAACATTTTCTCTGAACATACCTACCCTCTATCTTTAACTGTTAAGGCGGTCCCCATACAATTTTTTTATTTTTTTCTAAATTTGTTTTATTTAATCAGCTTCTACCGGTCCAATGGTGCGTCCGAGAGGGGTCATTAGTGAGACCGACCCCCATTTATTTTTACCCTACAACATTTTTTTTAAAACATACCTACGCCCTATCTCCACTCCCTAAGTAGGCTCCCATACAAATAACAGTTGAAGCAAATTTTATAAAAATGTAATTTTGAATGGAAGCCTACTTAGGGAGTGGAGATAGGGCGTAGGTATGCTTTAAAAAAAAATTTTGTAGGGTAAAAATAAATGGGGGTCGGTCTCACTAATGACCCCTCTCGGACGCACCATTGGACCGGTAGAAGCTGATTAAATAAAACAAATTTACAAAAAATAAAAAAAAATTGTATGGGGACCGCCTTAAAAATTAGAGATAGAGGGTAGGTGTGTTCAGAAAAAATGTTTGGACTAAAAAAAAATTGTGGGTCGGTCATACATTTTGTTGGTCTAAGGGCACTATTAGGGCAGTTAGAGCGGTTGGAGCAAATTTTAAAAATGTCGTTTTGTGTGGGAGCCCCCTTAAAAATTGGAGATAGGGTATTAGTTTGTTCCAAAGAAATGTTAAGACGTAAAAATTAATGGGGTCGGTCTTATAAATGACACCTCTATGACGCACCATTGAAGCAGTAAAAATGATTTTAAGATTGGAAAATTACAATAAAATTTTTTCAAAAAATTTTGAAAAATAGTAATAATTGTTATCCCACGATCCTCCTGGGCAAAAAATTTGTAGATTCGATAGAAGTTTTACACAAAAAATTTTTTTAAGAATTTTTTGAGATTTTTTTTTTTCAAAATACGTACACTCAAAAAAATAAAACTGTAAAGTTAACAAATTTGTTTTTGTTAACTCGAGTTTACTGGCTTTTTAGCAAATTTTTAGTTAAAATCAGCGTTTTAACTACTTTTTTTAATTAAGTTCAATTTACGAAAATACTAGTTTTGAACAAATTTTGAATTAATTCTTTTTGTTGACTTCAAAACTGAGTTTACGAATTTTTACTAATTAATTTGCTGATTTTTCGTAACAAATTTGTTAAGTGAAATTTCTTATGTAGCCTCCTATGCAAATCTCATAAGTTCTACCTAAGCTGATGAAAAAACAGAAAAAAAAAAATTACAATTTTTTACAAAATATTTTGCAAATTTTAGTTTACGAAAAGTAACAAAAAGTTTAGCTGAATTCAACTAATTTTTTGTTAATATATGTACATAAAAACGTTACGAAATTTCAACTAAATTTTTAGTTAAAGTTACGGTTTTTTTTGCTACATTCATTCTACGAAAAGTTAACTAAATATTTTTAGTTAAATTAACTAAAAATTTAGTAGGCCCAAAATCAGGTGCTTTTTTAGTTAAATTTAACTAAATTTTTTGCTAACTTTACAGTTTTTTTTTTTAAGTGTAAAAAAATATAATTTTTGAAGAAAAAAATTAGAAATTTGGACTATTATTGAAGAAGTTATGAGGAAAAGAAGTTTGAGTAAAGGAACAAACTACCAATTTTTAAAAATTCGATATCTTTTGAACGGGTCATCAAAAAAATCTGAAAATTTACCACGAAGGAGTTTTCGAAGGGTACTAAAAACTGTTAACAAATTGGGAAAATATAAAAAAAAAAATTTCAAAGTGTCCGATTTGAAATGGAATGCCTAATATATATTTTCCGATACACCATATTCACCACGGACTAGTTTAATCCGATTGGACAAAAAGTTGTAAGATATAAGCAGTTGTTTAGAAGACCAACCCTTTACCAACTACAGACTTGTCTTTGGGGACATTTGGAAAAGTTTTTTAAAGATGTCAGCAATTTTATAAAGAGATGGTCAGCAGTAAGTCAGCAGTATTTTTTTTCTGCTGACTGTATATAAAACCATATAGTTTCTGTTTACATACTTGACATCTGTCAAATCTCTCTTAACTGTCTTAAATTGTAAATACAAGTTAGAAATTTTGTGTGATTATCCTTAATAGTTTTGTGTATTTTTATCAAACAAGTTTCAAGAGACAAATATCTTGATAATAAAATTAAATTATCAAAATATATACTAAAAACAATTTGATTAATATGTTGCAAAATAAATGCGGTTTAACCAAGGAGTTCAATGTAATATTATTGATATTGAATTTGAAATTTAACTGCTACAGTTTAATTTTTTACAAGTTTGTCTCGTACAATGTTGAAATAAAAATTTGTAAACTTTATTTTTGTAAGTTGCAACATGTTATTGCAGGTTTTTTTTTTTACATTTATTTGTTAATTTGTGAAATTTGGTTTAGAGTTTTTTTTTTCACTAAAATTTTTCTTCAATTGATCTAGTTTTGTCATCATAAACATATTTTAGTGAAAGTTACAAATTTTTATTTTTTAGCACTTGTAGCAACTCTTAAATTGTATTTCAAACAATTGTACAAGTTGGAAAATTAAATGGTTACAATTTAAAAATGACTGAATCTTGTTTAAATGATGCATTTGAAATAATAAAGAAAAACTGTATTAAATTTTAGCCAATGAAAACACTAGCTAATTTTGAATACCCTATATTACAAAATGCAGGCATATTTAGTTGGTCTTTGAGTCTGTAACACATTGAAATATTGGTGTAGGACCTATTCTAAAACAATCTCATGATGTCCATCTGTCTCTCACTCCATCTGGATAATATGAAAGAATATAGAGAGCTAAGACTTGTTAAGTTTGTAAGTCGGCCAAATCTGTCCTCGATTGATTTTATATTTATCTAAGTAGTTTCGCCTGTCTATTGAAATGACAATCGTGGACAAATTATAAAATAGATATGACTGAGGTTTTAAAAATATATTTGTCGATCGCTGGAGCAGTTTGGTATTGCATTTTAGCAAAATCGGTCAAATACATAAAAAGGAATTAGTGAAAATGTACACTGAAAAATATTTAAATCAAAAATGTTCATATTTATTTTAAATATGCTTTTTTCGTAAACTTTTGATTTTCCAAAGTGTCCGGCAAATGTTAATTCTCCTAGGCCTAAAACTTATTTGGTACAAATTTGAGGCCAATCGAATTAAATTCACCAGTGGCGCCCGGTTTTAAAAAAATTAAAAAAAAACAAGTAAGAGTGTTAAATTCGTCTGTGCCGAATCTTTTATACCCTCCAACATGTAAACAAAAAATTGCAGGGGCGTTTTATTTATTTTTTGGCGATGGGGGGGGGGGGGGGGGGTGGTCGTAAGTGGTAAATGGGGGGGGGGGCAAATTTTCTTTCGAAATATATGTTTAAAAATTCATTATTATGCTTTTTGCACCAAATACATGAATGTTCATCATTATTTAAACATTTATTTTTAATCCATGCCCACAAAAGGGGGCGGACCGAAAGCCGAGAGCCATTTTTTAATCCTCTGGGTCCAAATGCAGGACTTGAAACTTCTTGTAGCATAAAAATATTGGATTTGTTAAACAAAAACACAAAAAATTATTAAAAAAGTGGTGTTTTTCAGAGGTTGCTTTAGTTCTTCAAGGGGGAACTTTTTTTCCCCCTGGTCCGATTTTGCTCATTTACGAACTTAACCTTAACCTATCTACATTAGACATATTCGTGCTATAATTCAGGAGTCTAGCTCTTTTATTTTGGACGGCATCGTGTTAACTACAGACGGACGGACAGACGGACGGACGGACATCGCTAGAATGTCTTAGAATGGATCACTGATCATAAATATATATACTTTATGACAAAGTGAGTATACCCCCAAACTGTAGTTGGAGGGTATAAAAACACGTAGAGAAGTTAATTTCGACTTGGCCGAATCTATTAATACCCAGCAAAAACATGGTAATGAGTTGTGAAAAGTAATCATTACCAAGCACATTATTTATAATGAGTACCCATTACCATTAACATTATTTTAAGCCCAAAAGTACCTACTTTTTAGTAATATGTTATAAAAGCACTTCTAAGTAATAATATCTCCTTGCACTTGCAGTTTTTAACCTTTACACATCAATTAACTTAAAAAGTAATTAAAAACTTAATAAAAATTAAGCAATTTTTAAGTTTTAGTAAAAACAAGTTAAATTTAAAATGTTTTAATTAACTAATTATTTTACTTCTTATTGGTAATGGATTTTTACTCCTTATTAGTAATCCGAGTCAGTAACTACTTATTTATCTCCATACTCTTCACTACTTATTTTTGTCTCACGCCCTTGTTAAAATAATTAGTATTTCATTCAATAAGTAACAACTGATTAACATCTGTTTCGGATTACAAAACCCATTACTAGTACATAATGCCAATTTTTGCTGGGTACCTTCCACAATGCCCTTTTTAAGTTATAGTAAATTTTCTAACGTGAAAAAATAAAAGTTTTGATTAGAAATATTTTGTGAAAAAAATATTTTTTTTTTAAACTAATTTTTGAAAAAAAAAAAAAAAAAATTTACTAAATTTTTTTTCTGAGTGTAATTTTTTTTTCGAGTGTATTTTTTTTTTTTTTTGTGAAAATATTTTTGAGTGACAAAAATGCGTTGTAAAATATTTTTGTGACTTACCAATGTTTATAAAACATGTTAAACGGGTTTTCAACACGTGAATTAAAGGTGAAGCGAATCTGAAATTTACGGTTTTGCTAATAACTTTTGAACCACTGGACCGATTTGGTTGAAATATGAACCAGCCCAGGGGAACGACAAATATATATGCCAAGCTTCAGCATCCTTAGAATTCCCTTTAAAAAGTTATCGTGTTTTTATTTCGTAAGTTCACGAAAAACCCTTGCCGAAATTCACTCTTTTGCTCATAATTTTTGAACCACTGCACAGTGCCACATTTGGCCAATCTAGCACGACAAAAATCAAGAAAAAAAGATCCCCGATTTTTATGATTTCTTTGTATGTATTATAAAACATTCCTAATAGCACGGAAATAATCATATAAGATCGATAATTCTATTCGTTATTAAGATGTGGGTGCGTAAAGTTGCATCTTGTAAAATTCTGTAACTAGTGTACATTATTTCGCATAAATTTAGTCGAGTTTAAGCTGTTGTAACTTTTGAACAAAAAGAGATATTCATCCACTCTTTTTTGGTAATTTTAAAGGATATTTAAATGCTTTAAGTCATATCTTTTCTTTTTTTCTTTTAAACAAATTTTTCTATTTTTTATTAAATTTTTAACAAAATACAAATTTTTGAAAAGAAAATTATATATTTATTTTTTTTGATGGAATAGAACTTTTGTGTTTGGTCCGTATTGGTCGCCGGACTTTTTGAGATATATTGACCAATATCCATAGTACTTATTTCAACGGTTAACTTTTGCGACCGTCTGCGACACCGACTACAGTGGGGCGATATGTAAACCTTGTTTTTACATATTTTTTAAACATACTTTAAAAAAGTGGGCGTGGCAGTTGTCTGACCGCCCCCTTTTTTTGTGATATTATTTCTACAGGTATTGAGAGTATATATACCAAATTTAAAGAAATTATAACCAAAATTACAAATTTTAAAAAAGTGGGCGTGGCCCTTAACCGGCCTCCCACATTTTTCATAATGTTATTTTCGAAGTCAAAACGAACACGTATACCGAATTTCCAGTCAATATAAATAAAATTGGATTTTTGTCGTCCTAGATTGGCCAAATGTGGCACTGTGCACTGGACCGATTTTGCTGGAATGCAATACCAACCTGACCAGGTAAATGCTCAACATATATGCCAAACTTCAGGAGCCTCCGTAAAATCTTTCGTGTTTTCAACAGACAGACAGACGGACAGACAGATGGACAGACGGACGGAAGGACGGACATAGCTAGATCGTCTTAGAATCGAACGAGGATCATAAATATATATACATTATGGGGTCTTAGACCAATATTTCGAGGTGTTACAAACGGAACGACAAACTTATATATACCCTCTATCACTACACCATTTACAGATGTAATTCGAAAGAGATCAATTGTAATTCGAAGATTCTATTTGTAATTCGAAGATTCCATTTGTAATTCGAAGATTCCATTTGTAATTCGAAGATTCCATTTGTAATTCGAATACTCCAATTGTAATTCGAAGATTCCATTTGTAATTCGAAGATTCCAATTGTAATTCGAAAAAGATCAATTGTAATTCGAAAAAGATCAATTGTAATTCGAAAAAGATCAATTGTAATTCGTAAAAGATGAATTGTAATTCGTAAAAGATCAATTGTAATTCGAAGATTCCCATTGTAATTCGAAAAATATCAACTGTATTCCCATTGTTTTGAACATAGCGTAGTGTGTTTATGGATTCGGCCAAGCCGAATTTAACATTTTATTTGTAATTTTTTTCCAAAACAGCTATTTACACCAGTTACAGATGTAATTCGAAAAAGATCAATTGTAATTCGAAGATTCTATTTGTAATTCGAAGATTCCATTTGTAATTCAAAGATTCCATTTGTAATTCGAAGATTCCATTTGTAATTCGAATACTCCAATTGTAATTCGAAGATTCCATTTGTAATTCGAAGATTCCAATTGTAATTCGAAAAAGATCAATTGTAATTCGAAAAAGATCAATTGTAATTCGAAAAAGATCAATTGTAATTCGAAAAAGATCAATTGTAATTCGTAAAAGATCAATTGTAATTCGTAAAAGATCAATTGTAATTCGAAGATTCCAATTGTAATTCGAAAAATATCAACTGTATTTCCATTGATAGTTTTCGAATCTTCGAATTACAAATGGAATCTTCGAATTACAAATAGAATCTTCGAATTACAATTGTTCTTTTTCGAATTACATCTGTAAATGGTGTAGTTTTTTATAACTCAATGTATGAATTACTATGACTGCTCGATGTATGAATGAAGTTGATTTGATGTTTGTATTAATTTGCCACATTTTGTTGTAACTATGCATTTCATTTAGTTTGTTACATTAGAGTGAACATTTTAAATTAGTAACAAATACATTTACAAATAAAAAAGAAAAATGTAATAAAATGTTTTTACACAAGATCCATATTTGTTTTGTCTCATAAAAGTGGGTGGAGTTTAAATTTAAACAAGTAAAAACAATTAAATTCGACTTGGCCGAATCCATAAGGCCAATCGAATTAAATTAAGCCGTGGTGGCGCCCGCCGATCAAAGTTTTGGTTTTTTGAACTAAAAAAAAATTGGAAAAAATGTCAACATATTTATAAATTTTGATGCTCTGGATAGAAATATCAAAAATTTTTTAAATCGGTCGAACGGCTTTCAAGTAATCGCTATTTGAAATTTGCGAAAAATTGCGAAAATCTCAAAATTTCTTTTTTTTTACCCTTCCGTAATTCTTAATGCAATCTTTCATTTAAACTTTTTTTCCTAAATTCAAGAACTTTTTTAAAAAAATCACAAGTTTTTTTCTATTGACTATTTCATAGAGCTTGAGACAAACTTTAATTTAATTTGAGCCAAATCAGACCATTTTAACTTATGTCGCCCTTTGATCAAAGCTAAGAGTTTTTGTTGAAAACTTTCTGAAAAATCAAAACTCTGATCAAAGGGCGCCACAGGTTAAAAGGAACGGATTTGGCTCAAGTTAATTTTAAATGATCAAGCTCTATGAAAGGGTCGAGAAAAATACATTTGTTTTTAATTTCTACACCATTTACAGATGTAATTCGTAAAAGATCAATTGTAGTTCGAAGATTCTACTTGTAATTCGAAGATTCCATTTGTATTCGAAGATTCCATTTGTAATTCGAAGTTCCATTTGTAATTCGTAGATTATACTTGTAATTCGAAGATTCCATTTGTAATTCGAAGATTCCAATTGTAATTCGAAAAATATCAACTGAATTTCCATTGATATTTTACGAATTACAATTGAAATCTTCGAATTACAAATGGAATCTTCGAATTACAAATAGAATCTTCGAATTACAAATAGAATCATCGAATTACAAGTAGAATTTTCGAATTACAAATGGAATTTTCGAATTACAAATGGAATTTTCGAATTACAAGTAGAATCTTCGAATTACAATTGATCTTTTACGAATTACATCTGTAAATGGTGAAAACGTAGGAAAAAACAGTAATTTTTTGCAAATTTCTAATAGCGTTGTATCGAAAACCGTTCGACCGATTTAAAAAAAACTTTGATATTCGTGTTCAGCGCATTTATTAATAAATATGATGCATCGCATATTTATACCCTACACCACTCTGTGGTACAGGGTAAAATGAGTTTGTGCTGATGTTTGTAACTACCCAAAATATTGGCCCTAACCCCACTTTTAAGTAAACCGATCGACTCAGAATCATTTTTTAAGTCGATTTAGCGATGTCCGTCTGCCCATGTTAACGTTTTGCGCATGATATATTTCGCAATTTTTAACCGATTTGTTTGAAATTTGAAACTTAAGCTTCTTTTGACCCAAGGGCGAACAAACTGGAAACCGATTAACTGGAATTGAAAATTTCCGGTGCACCGAAAACCGTTTTTTTAAGCGCCAATCAGACGACAGACAAATCTTACAATTTGTCTAACGACCGGATGCAAATGGCGTCAATAATAGCATGTGTTCAGATGTGTGTTCACAAATACTTTCAAAAAAAAACATGCGCGGTTGGAAGACAAATTGTAAGATTTGTCTGTCATCTGATGGCCCCTTTAAATACCTTCAAAACGGACTATTTTTTGCAAATAACTTCAAAAAACTATTTTCCAAAAAGGAATTTTACTGCGAATTTGCACACAAAATTTTTTTTGTCAAATTACTAGAAAAAGTCTCGAAATCCCATTTTACCAATATTTGACAGTTTTCCTTGTTTTTTACCAAAAAGTTTTCGATCGAAATTTCCTTTTTTTTTGTAATTTTACATTTTTTTGTAATTTTAAAAATTTTTTTTACAAAAAAAAATCTAGTAAATTCACGAGATTTTCTTGTAAATTTTATTGCTCCAAAAAAGTTGTAAATTTACAAGTTTATTTGTAAAAATCTTGTAAAATTACGAAAAAAACTCGTAATTTTTAATAGGAATTCTCGTAAAATAGGAGGTAGCAAAAAATTTAGTAAAAGCACGAAACCTCCTTGTAAGTCTTATCGCGTTGAAAAATTTGTAAATTTGCAATTATATTGGTAAAAAGATTATTGGTAAAAAGCTTGTAAAATTACAAGGAATTGTTTTCAAATAGGAGGTAGCAAAAAAAACTTTTCTTGTCGTTTTACAAGTTTTTTTTTGAGTGTGGTAAACATTGGAATTACTTACCGATGAAGGCATTTTTTAAAAACACTAGCACGGACGCTATTCAATTGGAAAAAATCGGTCCATGTGTTGACCCTTTAAATATGGGTCAAATGACCTTAACAACCGTATTTTAATTAGTATCTTCACGAAATTTGGCAGGTAAACGTATTTTGTATTCAGAAATCATCATTTAAAAAAAATAAATTGGACCAGTCCTACTTGTATTCCCCACACAAACCACCCTCCCGATTTTCACATAAATCTCTCAAAATTAATGAAAATTTTATATTTTTTGTTTAATTTTTTTTGTAGGAGCTAAAAACGTGGACTTTGGTAACCCAATAAAATCTTATTATAATTGGAAAATTTCTGGACTTAGTCCCCATATACAAATTTCAGTTAAATCGGTCTAACGGCAACAAAAAGTAGCATATTCCACTCAAATTTGGTTTGTGTGTGCTTTTACACTAATTAAAGATCTTAGAAGAGATAGATCCAATCGAATCGATGTTTGGACTTGAGACCCATTTTCCGGAAAACACTGGTGGGGCAGGGTATTATATGGTCGGCTTTGACCGACTATGATTTTCTTACTTGTTTTTTTTTTAATTTTTTAAAATCCCAAACTTTGATCGCCGGGCGCCACGGGTTGATTTAACCCAATTGCCTCAAATTTTTACCACATTTTTAGAACTATAGTAGATTTAATCCAATTGCCTCAAATTTTTACCACATTTTTAGAACTATAGTAGAATTAAAGCTTTTTCAAATAGAATTAAACTTTTTTGTGACATTTTTTCCAAAACTTACTAAACAAGTTAAAATTTTTTTTTTCAAAAAACTCGTATAAAATGCTAATTTAAGCAATTTTTTTTTTATAAAATTAGCTAACTCGTGTTAGCATTTTGTTGTTATTATATATGATTTGTAAAGAATAATATTGAAATTTAATGAAACTTACCGCTATATTTTTAAAATATTTTTTTTTTTTCGATTTTAGTAATCCAAAATTTTAGTAGAAAATTTTTACTGTAAATAAACAAAAAAATAAGAGAAAAATTAGTTAAATAATTTTGTAATAATACTAGAAATAAATTATTTTAACAAAATATATATTAAACAAAGTGGAAACTAACGGCAAATTCCTGAAAAACTTTTTTCTAATTTGCCTAAAATAATATTTTAAATCACAATCATCCATTTTGAATTTGGTCATACACTCAAAAAAAAAACCTTCTACAATTACAAGAAAAACTTGTAACTTTTTTTTTTGTTTGCTACCCCCTATTTGACAAAAATTCCTTGTAATTTTACAAGCTTTTTACTAATAATTTCGTAACTTTACAACGTTTTTAACAATAAAATTGTAAATTTAAAAATTTTTTGACACGATAAAATTTACAAGGAGGTTTCGTAATTTTACTAGATTTTTTGCTACCTCCTATTTTACGAGAATTCCTAGTAATTTTACAACCTGTTTACCAATAATTTTGTAATTTTACAAGCTTTTTACCAATAAAATTGTAAATTTACTAGATTTTTTTTTGTAAAATTATCTTGGAAATTTGTAAAATTGCAAAAAAAAATGTAAAATTACAAAAAAAAATTTAAATTTCGTAGATCGATTTCAAAATTTTTTGGCTGTTCGTGTTTAGCGCATCAAAATTAATAAATATGATGTAAAGCAAGACATGTAATTTTTTTTTTCATTTTGCCCCAATTTTGATCTCACAAACTTCAATGTTTGTGCGGCACGGCAATTTTCTGTCAAATTTTTTTATACTAACCTCTTTTGGAAAATCGAAAATCAACCCGTCAAAATATTCAGCTTTTTTCCTACTATGAAAAAAAAACTATGTAAATCAGTTTTTTTGTAAGGCCCTTATTCTAAAAGCTGTCTACCTTTAAAGAATGTGATTGCAGTATTATTTTTTTTTTCTTATTAATTAAATACACTTTTTGTATTATTAATAAGCTGTTTTATGACTTAATTTTCAGTAAATATTTTGTTTTTAAAATATTAGTACATGTTTAATATTTTTTTTATTTATAAACAAGAAATGCCAAAAATAATTTGCATATAAAATGCAAAGAAAACATTGCATAATTTTGCTTTTGTTGATTTTGTTTTTATTTTTTCAGCCTAAAAATAACTCATCAATTGGCGAGAATATTTATATTTTTGTATACAAAAAGTTCAAAATAACAGATAATTATTTTAAAATGCAAACATAAAAAAAAAAATAACGAAAAAAATTCACTTACAAAAAAGTTTATTGAACGTACATAAATTTAATGAATGAAATTATTGCACATACACTGGAAATAAAATGTCGTGTATTTGGTGTGTAAGAAAAACTTGGATCGGTTGTAAAAACCAAGGGACAATTTCTTTTTTTGTATTTTTATATTTTTTATTTTAGTTTTATTTTTCAGTTTTATTTTTCAAGAATTTTTCTGAAATTTTTAGAATTTTTGTTCTCAATTTTACAGATTTTTTTTTTGTTAAAATTGTTCTGATATTTTCTTAAATTTCCCCGAATTTTTCTGATTTTACCTTTTTCCTGTTTTTTTAAACTATTTTTAAACAAACAAAAAGTTTCGTCGAAAAATTAGTAGAACGTGTTATAATTCAATTCAACAAAAGTTTGACAACATTTTTTGTCATTGTACTTTTTTTTGTAAATATTTATTGAAAAGATTAAACAGTAAACGTTTGTATGGCGGCTAGGTCAAAACCATGCACCGATTTTTTCAGACAAATTTCAGCTAAATCAATTGATAACTCCGACCTGTATCGACTCAAAAGGGATTCTGACTCGATTGATACACTCAGAAGAAACTTCCCGTTTAAAAATTTTTGGTAAAACCTAAAACTCGAAACTTTCATTGAAGAGCATCATGGGTTAAAATTAGTGCCGGCGGTCAGTACCGTAGTACCGGGAATATCGGTATTTCCGGTATTACCGGGAAATGGTACCGGTTTCCCGGTTCTTGAATTATTACCGGTATTCCCGGGAACACCGGTATATATTTGGAAGAATTTTATTTTGAAGAATTCGAATCCATCGCATAAAAAACTCTTAGACACATTTATTGTAGAGCTGCAAAACTATCGATGGTACTATCGATAGTATCGATAGTTTTTTTTGAAATGGACTATCGATAGTTTTTACCCGATAGCGATACTATCGCCGAAAAAACATTACCCTCATATAGATTGTAATTTGATGAAAAAATAATCAAAAAGTGAACAATTTGTAAATTTTTTATATTATTTTGGAAAAATCTTACGTTTTAAAGTATAAAGACAATGATAGTAATCTCGTGTGAATATTATTGCGAAATAAAAGGTCTGGACAGAACAAGCAAGGCACGGTGGAAGATCGCCGTAGTTAGTTAAAATAGACTGGAGTGGCATTGAACGGCAAAAACTATCATTTATGTGCCCAGAAGTACCCAGTTTTAGTGGAAAACAGCGTAATTTTATGCAAAAACTTACAATTCTTTAAAATATTCGATACTATCGATAGTATCGATAGTTTAAAAGCAAACTATCGAAAATATCGATTGGGACGACTATCGATAGTTTTGCAGCTCTAATTTATTGTGGTTGCAATGTATACAAAATTTGGACAGTGTTACCAGATCCATTTTTTCTTAAACGATATATCTTTTTAAGACCTCGATGATAGGGTCATACCACAATGCCGTATAATCAGAAAGTTTGATAATATTTTTGAGGTCTAACCGTGATTTTGAATTAAAACTAAAAAAATAATACTTAAAAAATTAGTAAAAGTACCAAAAAATGGGTATTTTGGTTAATCGGGTAATCGACACAAATTTACCGATTTATTTGTTATTTGAAAATTGGACATTTTATATTATTCGAACAGTTAATCGACAAAAATTAATCGGTTAATAATAAATACATTTAATAAATTTTTATTAAAAATTTACTCAATACTATTAAATCGTTTACTGGTGCAAAATTGAGTAATTTTTTACTCAATAGTATTAAAAATTTACTCAAATATTTTTTTTATTTTTTTCTGTGTATATTCATGATGCTTGATCGATTTTAAGTCAATCTAGAGATGTCCGTCCGTCTGTCTGTGTCTGTATGTCTGTCCGTTGAAAACAATCTAACTTTAGAACGACCTTACTGAGGCTGCAGAAGTATGCCATATATGTTGGTGATTTACCTGGTCAGGCTGGTATTGCAATTTAGCGAAATCGGTCCAGTGATTGAAAGGTTATGAACAAAAGAGTGAATTTCGGTAAGGGGTTTTCTCGAATTAGCGAGATAAAAAACACACTAACTTTCTAAAGACAATTCTGAGAATGCTGATACTTGACATATATCTTTGTCGTTCCCCGGGTCTGGTTTGAATTGAATTTCAACAAAATCGGTCCAGTGCACAGTGCCACATTTGGCCAATCTAGGACGACAAAAATCCAATTTTATTTATATTGACTTGAAATTCGGTATACGTCTTCGTTTTGACTTCGAAAATAACATTATGAAAAATGTGGGAGGCCGGTTAAGGGCCACGCCCACTTTTTTAAAATTTGTAATTTTGGTTATAATTTCTTTAAATTTGGTATATATACTCTCAATACCTGTAGAAATAATATCACAAAAAAAGGGGGCGGTCAGACAACTGCCACGCCCACTTTTTTAAAGTATGTTTAAAAAATATGTAAAAACAAGGTTTACATATCGCCCCACTGTAGTCGGTGTCGCAGACGGTCGCAAAAGTTAACCGTTGAAATAAGTACTATGGATATTGGTCAATATATCTCAAAAAGTCCGGCGACCAATACGGACCAAACACAAAAGTTCTATTCCATCAAAAAAAATAAATATATAATTTTCTTTTCAAAAATTTGTATTTTGTTAAAAATTTAATAAAAAATAGAAAAATTTGTTTAAAAGAAAAAAAGAAAAGATATGACTTAAAGCATTTAAATATCCTTTAAAATTACCAAAAAAGAGTGGATGAATATCTCTTTTTGTTCAAAAGTTACAACAGTTTAAACTCGACTAAATTTATGCGAAATAATGTACACTAGTTACAGAATTTTACAAGATGCAACTTTACGCACCCACATCTTAATAACGAATAGAATTATCGATCTTATATGATTATTTCCGTGCTATTAGGAATGTTTTATAATACATACAAAGAAATCATAAAAATCGGGGATCTTTTTTTCTTGATTTTTGTCGTGCTAGATTGGCCAAATGTGGCACTGTGCGGAGGGGTGCAATGTGAGACCGACCTCTTAATTTTCTGCCCCAACATTTTTCTTGAATATAACTAACCTCTATTTCCACTTCCTAAGGGGGCTCCCATACAAAATGACATTTTTAAAAAATTTGCTCCTACCGCTCTAACTGTCCATAGGGTGCCCCCAGAGAAGTAAAATGTGTGACCGAAACCCAATATTTTTTTAACTCCAACATTTTCTCAGAATATACCTATCCTTTATTTTCAACTCTTAAGGGGGTCCCCATACATTTATTTTTTATTTTTTTATTAGTTTTAAAAATACATGTTTTTATAATGTATGGGAGCCCCTTTAAGAGTGGTGATAGGGTGTTATTATGTTCGAACAAAATGTTGGTAACTAAAAAATAATGGGGGTTGGTCTTAATTTTTGCATCTCTAGGAGGCACGGTAGGGGCGGTAGAAGCTGGTTTAATAAAACAAATTTATAAAAAAATAATAGAAATGTATGGGGACCACCTTAAGGGTTAAAGATACATTGTAGGTGTGTTAGCAAAAAATGTTGGAATAAATAGAATAATGGAGGTCGGTCATACATTTGGATCCACTTCGGGCACTTTAGGGTAAGTTAGAATGGTAGGATCAAATTTTTTAAAAATGTTTTGTATGGGAGCCCCCTTAGGAAGTGGAAATAGGAGTAAGGTATGTTCAAGAAAAATGTTGGGGGCAGAAAATTATTGGAGGTTCTTCTCACATTGCACCCCTCCAGGGGCGTTTCTAGGGCAGTTTTGGGGCTTTTTTAGGATTTTACCTATTTACGCCCAACTTTGACCCCGATGAGGGGCCATATGGCCCCACTCCATTACCCTCATTTTTTTGGCTCGTGCTTTCTTTTTCGAACCTATAAAAATTAGAGGGTATCGCGGATAGAAATCGTAAACTTGTTATCTATCCCAGCCTAATAGTGCAAATTCAAGAACCGTTTTTTGTGTTCCAAAGTTAAAAATAAAAAATTTCGTAGATATCCCACTCGCATCCCACTAAGCGACCCCATAGCTCTTAAAGGAAATCACCTAAGCTTTCTTTTGAATAAAAACAAGTAAAAAAGTTAAATTCGGCCTTGCCGAATGTAGTGATACCCTCCACAATTTCAAAAAGATTATTGCAAAAAACTTTATTTAAAAGGAAATTATTTAAAAAAAAAAAAAAATTTGAAAAAAAATTTCCGCGAAACAAAATTTTGGTAAAAAAAAAATCCGCGATTTTTTTCTTTTTTTGTCAAAAATAATGTTCGTACTTGTTTAAATACCATTTGGTGTTCAATTATGTTCACATATGTCAACCAGAAGCCGAATTAGAGCATTTTGTATTTTTAGGTTATGTTGAATGTACTGAAATTTTTGAGGTGTGCTTACATTTTCGTCCATAACTTTTGAACCGCTGAACCGATATCGCTCAAATGTAATACCAAACTTCTCGGGAGAACTTCCAATATATATTTTAAGTTTCAGTCATCTCTGTGCAATATTTTGTCCGCGAGAGCATTTTCCACAGACAGACGGACAGACGGACATCGCTAGAATGTCTTAAAATCGATCGGGCATCATGAATATATATACTTTATGGGGTCCCAGACCGATATTTCGATGAGTTACAAACAGAATGACAAACTTATATATACCCTCTATCACTAAGTGGAGGGTATAAAAAAAAAAAGGGCCCAATTTGAGGAAAAAGTCAAAAAAGTTTTAGATTTTTAAGAAAAAAAATCAAAAACTTTTTTTTTATAATTTTTTTTCGAAAGACTGAAGAAATAGCTAACTAAACTCTTTGGGACACATTTTGCTAACAACAATCGGTAAGAAGTTACATGGATGAGAATAAACACCTCATTGGCCAAAATGTCAAATTTCGACCCCCTCTAACTCAGAGAGTCCTTGACCGATCTCGCTGAAAAATTGTGTCGTTGTGATCTACTATCCAATAGGACTAACCTTGGTGCAAATTTCATCCCGATCGGAAGATATCGGTTTCAAAAGTTGTGTCAGTTGACACGAAAACCGCCATAACTAAAAAGTTAGAAAACTTTTGCAGAACGCATTCATAATTTGGTGAACTCAACAAACTTTTTTGCTAAGTCTTCGTAAAACAACAATTTATTTTATTTTCAAGTCCGGTATTATTTTTATTTATCCAAGCCCCACAAAATTTGTTTTGTAACTTCTTTAACTGCGTTTTGGATTAAAAAAATATTAATCAATCACACCATTTTCTCAGTAAATCATTTAGTGATGTCCGCCCTTCCGTGCCTCCGTCTGTCCATCTATCGGTTTAAGCACGATACATGTCGCAATTTTCAACCAATTGACTTGAAATTTGAAACTAAAGCATCTTTTGACCCAAGGAGGAAGCCTATTGAAATTGAAAAAAACGGTCCATGTTAAGACCTAGCCCCCCCTAATGCATTTGGCTTAAATGACTCTACACCCAAAAAAAAACGTGGGTATTCAATACTAAAAATTTAACTAATTTTAGTCCAAAAGGACCTAGTGCAGAAATTGGTAACCAATACTAAAATTTTTTACTAATATTAGTCAAATCCAGTAAAAATTACTAATGTTAGTACTTTGAAGATACTAAAATTGGTAACGAATTAGTAGATTTTGGTACAATATCACTTACTAAACCTTTTACTGTAGAATTATTTTGAGTGTAATAACTGTATTTTAATAGATATCGCTTTGAAATTATTTTAAAGGTAATCAAATGTTGTATGCACAAATCATCATTCCAAATTTGAAAGGAATCGGGTCAGTCCTTCTGGTAGTCCCCGTACAAACCACCCTTCCGATATTCACAAAATTCCCTCAAAATTCCTAAAAATGGAAATATTTGATAAACATTTTATTTTTAGGATGTTAAACGTGTACTTTAGTAACAAAATCAAATTGGAATATAATTAGTCCCCCATATAAAAATTTCGACCGATATTCAGTTAAATCGGTCTATTGGCAAAAAAAAATAAACCAATTCCACTAAAATTTGATCTGTGTGTGTTTTCTACACTAAATTAAGATCTAACAAAAGATAGATCCAATCGGTTCATGTCTGTCGGTTCCACTCTAGTGATAGAGGGTATATATAAGTTTGTCATTCCGTTTGAACACCTCGAAATATTGGTCTACACACAGAAAAAAAAGTTTCCAATCGAATTTATCAGTTGTATCAACTCAAAATTCGGTTTCAGCTACTATATTTGGCTTTGACAACCAAATTTTTTAGTTGCCCCAATTAAAAAACAGTTATGACCGCCGAAAATGAGTTGTGACTACCGATATTCAACTGTGACGACCTATATACAAAAGTTCCAACCGAGTTTTTGTTGCAATAACTGACTTTCAGTTGAAAATGGTAAAATTCGTTTTCTGTGTGTAGGACCCCATAAAGTATATGGGGCATTCCAGGCCAAATCACTCACTTTTAGACCCGACCTCTTTCGATTTATTTTATTTTTGGATATGTTTTAGTTCTTATTAAATGTAACTTGGACACCGATTTTCAGCCTTTTATTCCAAGATGGTGTTGAGTAATCAATTTTTCAAAATGGCGATTTTTTCAAAAAAATGGAAAAATTAAAATTTTCAATTAATTTTGACCAGTTAAAAATATGGATATCTTAAAAAAAGTTGGACAACGTTTAGTTGGTATTTAAATGTAGTTTTAGAAAGAAATATTAAAAAAATTATTCGAAGTAATTATAACTTATTTTTTAACGTTTAAAAATTAAAATCGACTTTTTGAAAAAGTCCGAAACCTTCGATTTTTTTTTACAAACGTCTAAAAGTTCTACTCTTAATTACGCAACTTTTAAGCCATAAATCGAGATGTGATCGCAATTTGTTCTATTTTTTTTCAAATTTTGAAAATTGCACCTTTTATTTTTTGACTCTGATTTATTTTATATGGTGCTCCAAAAAAACTAAATTGGTAGATACTGACCCTAACTTACCCTAGATATATTCATTTCAAGGCAAAAATACGCCTCACAAAAATTAAGAACGATCGGACATGGATAAGGTGTTCCGCATGGGGCTTGAATTACAAGGAAAAATATGAATTTTTTTCTGTTTTCTCAATTTTTTTGGTATTTTAAGTTAAGTTTTAATTCAAGTGGTTACAGAATTATAATACGGAGTAAAATGCCTCTCTAATAAGGTACCAAAGACTGAAATCGGTTGAAAATCAGCCAAGTTATTACAACTTCCCCAGGCATCTAACGTATGGCAGAACACTTGATTAAGCAATAAAATACGATTTTGGAAATTCATTGAAATTTTCTACTGTAATAACATTTTTTTATTCTTCAAGTTCAAATGTAATTAGATGACAAGCATTTTTCATATTGTGTTTTGCTAACATTTTTTAAATTAGTGCTAAAAATGCCTGCATTTTCAAACACCCTTTTGAAATCTCTATTTTAAAAAAAAATTTTTTTTTTTATTTTAAAATTTGGAAAAGCCAAAAAAATATTACACTGAAACATGAATAACGAAAAAATTTTATTACAGTAGAAAATTTCAATAAATATAAAAAAGGGACTCGTATTTTTTAATCAAGATGTATGGCACACGCTAGATGCCTGGGGAAGTTGTAATAACTTGGCTGATTTTCAACCGATTTTAGTTTTTAGTACCTTATTAGAAAGGCATTTTACTTCACATCATAATTCTGTAATCACTTGAATTAAAACTTAACTGAAAATACCAAAAAAATTGCGAAAACAGAAAAAATTAATATTTTTCCTTGTAATCTGTTTTTTAAATTTTAAGGACCATGCTAAACGCCTTACACATGTCCGATCGTCCTAAATTTTTGTGAGACGTATATTTACCTCCAAATGAATATATTTAGGGTAAGTAAGGGGCAGTATCTACCATTTTTTTTTTTTGGAGCTCCATATAAAATAAATCAGAGCCAAAACATAAATGGTGCAATTTCAAAAATTAAAAAAAAATAGAAAGAATTGCGATCACATCTCGAGTTATAGCTTACAAGTTGTGTAATTTAGAGTAGAATTTTTATAGTTTTTTACAAAAAAATCGAAGGTTTCGGACTTTTTCAAAAAGTCGATTTTAATTTTTAAACGTCAAAAAATAAGTGATAATTACTTCGAATAATTTTTTCATATTATTTTTCTAAAACTACATTTAAATACTAACAAAACGTTGTCCAACTTTTTTTTAAAATATCTATATTTTTTAATGGTCAAAATTAATTAAAAATCTCAATTTTTTAATTTTTTTGAGAAAATCGTCATTTTGAAAAATTGATTACTCAAACTCAACACCATCTTGGAATAAAAGGCTGAAAATTGGTGTCCAAGTTGCATTTAATAAGGACTAAAACATATCCAAAAATAAAATAAATCGAAAGGGGTCGGGTCTAAAAGTGAGTGATTTGGCTTGGAATGCCCCATATATATTCATGATCCTCGATCGATTTTAAGACGATCTAGCGATGTCCGTCTGTCCGTCCGTCCGTCTGTCCGTCTGTCTGTCTGTCTGTTGAAAACACGTTAACTTTACGGAGTCTCCTGAAGTTTGGCATATTTGTTGGGCATTTACCTGGTCAGGTTGGTATTGCAATCCAGCGAAATCGGTCCAGTGGTTCAAAAGTTATAAGCAAATGAGTGAATTTCGGCAAGGGTTTTTCTGGAATTTACGAGATAAAACACACGGTAACTTTCGAACGTCAATTCTGAGGGTGCTGAACTGTGGTATATATATTTGCCGTCCCTCTGGTCCGGTTCGTTTTAAATTTCAGCCAAATCGGTTCAGTGGTTCAAAAGTTATTAGCAAAATCGTAAATTTCAGATTAGTTTCACCCTAAATTCACGTGTTGAAAACTCGTTAAACATGTTTTAAAAACATTTGTAAGTCACAAAAATATTTTACAAGGTATTTTTGTCACTCAAAAATATTTTTACACAAAAACAAAAAAAAAATACACTCAAAAAAAGTGTTAAATTAAAAAAAAATTTTACACTCAAAAAAAAAATTATTAAATTATTTTTTTTTTCAAAAATTACTAAAAAAAAGTTTTTTTACACAAAATAAAATATTTCTAACCAAAAATTTTATTTTTTTCGCGTTAGAAAATTTACTATCACTTAATAAAAAGGGCATTGTGGTGGGTATTCATAGATTCGGCAAAGTCGAATTTAACTTTTCTACTTGTTTTTAAATAGAGTTTTTCCGTACAGTGGAATTTTTTCGAAAAGTAGTAAGAATAATTGTAAAATTTGTTGACTTTGAAAAATTTGTGTTTTTTACATTTAGTAGGGTATTTCTAATACCGAATTTAACTTTTCTATTTGCATTATTTTTCATTTCTTTCAATTAGTAAAGAGGTGTCTAAAAAACATATGAATTATTACTCTAAAATTTGTAAGTTTTTTTTTTTTTTTTTTTGCAAATTTATACATACATGTTGTTTTTAGGTGTCTGCAAAAAATGACGTGTTACATGTCAAAATTTCACTTTTTTTATTATTTTTTTACACTAAAAAAAATCATGAAACAAAAAGTTAAACATTCTAAAAATTGCCAAAAATGTTGCTAACATTTGTATGTTTTTTTGAATTTTTTCACATTTCAATTTAATTTTATAAACTTTTTTCTTTTTTATATAAATTTGTTTTTTGTGATAGTGACGCGCCAAACAACAGACATGTTTTTACACTTTTTTTGCGTTTTTTCTATATTTTTTTTTTACTTTGAATACGTTTTTATTTTTATTTATACCGGCAAAATTACAATAACAAAAATAAATATTGTTTTGTTGTTTTATTTTATTTTTCTTAGCTGAAATATTTTTTTTTTTGTTATAGTATAAATATTTTTTTTTATTAGTATAACGATTTGTTTTGATTTTTATATTTACTACCCCCACTTCACTTGCGCGCTTTTGCTGTTATTTTTTTTTTTTTATGAAAGAAATTAAAAAAAAATCGAAAATTTTTTTATTTTTTTTTTCTCATATACCGAAGGAAATTTGTTTTACAAAAAAAAAAATAAAAAAATTGTATTCCACCGCACGAGTTAACAAACCATTTGACGGCGTTTCCGTACGTACGCCAAAATACAATATAATGACAGAAAAAAAAGTATCTCAATCTAAAACTATACACAATTTAGTTTTGGGTTCGCCAAAAAAAAAAAAAATTTTTTTGCAATATTTTTTTTTTTGCACATTTTGCTTAAAAGAGCCAAGAGTCAAAACCATGGATTTTAGTGAATGTATTTGGGGGTTTCTCATTTGAAATGCTCCCCATTGTATAAGTTTTAGTATACAGTTTGTTTTTTATGCAATTGTATTAGTTTGGAGCTCTCTGTCTCTTACATAGATACAACAAATTTTGTATCTGTGCCACGGTTGGGAAATGTGGCACAATAGTGCCATTTTTGGCACTATTAAATGGTCTGTGGCACCACAAAAAACAGTTTTGGCCCTTTTTCATTCTCTGCAAAATTTAAAAAAAAAAAAAATATTTCCACTTAAATTTAATTATTACAAAAAAAGGGTATTACTTTTTCCCCTTTTAAGAATTCTACCATTTATTGCAACTATGCAAGTTTTGTTTTCTTTAAATATATGATTTCAAAGTAAATAGTAACAAAAATCCTGTGGGAAATCAATTGGTCCTACAGGAACAACTGATCCGAAAAGTCCATCCTATGGATTTTTCCAAGCGGACTGGTCATAGAACACAAGAACCTAAAATACCAGTTTGCGACCAGTTATGGGGCATGTCGCAAGGTGTTAATATTAAACACGTCCTAGGATCTTGCCATTTTAAAGTGACAGGTTCCTTTCATACAAATGTACCACTCTAGAACCGGTCCTAAACTGATCACCTTTCCGTCAGGAATAATTTTACTGTCAAAACTGGCAATTAAAAAAAAAAGGAATAAGTTGCGTGATATTTAATAAGAAAATAATTGATTTTTTGGCCCTTTTCAACCCATTTTGGCCCTTTTTATCCTTTAACTTGGCACTAATTGAAAATTCTGAAATACCAACACTGATCTGTGCAATTACTAAATATTCTCATTCTCTTTTTTTTTTTTAAACAAAATTATTTTTTGGTCTCCCCTTTTTTATTTGCTGAGAATTTTAGAGATTTAAATTATTTTGTGAGAGTGTTATATCTAAATCTCAAAAATTAAAAAAAAAAAAAAATTCTAAAATTCCCCCTCTCTTACTGTGTATTTATATTCCATTACTATATGTACATCTATTCATGTTTGTGCATGCATTTATACACTTTCATACATATTTTATCTTTCCATACCTAAGGTACTACCCGACGCAGTAATGGTTTGTGGTGGTATTGAAATTTTTTTTGTTGTATTTTTTCAATCTATATGAAATTTTGTTGGTCATTTACTGGAATAATTTTTACATAATTTATTGATTAAGTAATCTTATTTAATAGAAGGATTTCAGTTGGTTTTTAAATGTCTAAATTATTAAGAAAATAAATAAAAACTTTAAAAAATTTGAATGCAAATTTTCAGAATCTCAGAATTTTTTTACGTAAAATTCTCAAAACTAAAATTTTAGTAACAAAAAAAAATTGTCCAGGATCTAATAAAAAATGTCTCAAAAGCAAAAAAGGTGTCTACATAAAAATGCCCCAGAATTTTTCTAAACTAAAAATTTTTCCAAAATCTTAGGCCCTTACCACAAGAAAACAAAAAGTCTATTTTAACAAAAGTTTTATTTTAAATTTCAAATTTTCAATACATTTTTTGGAAGTCGACTTTAAAAACAAAAACAATTTGTATGGAAATAAAATTAAAAGCTCATTTTAAATTTATTTTATTTTCTTGTGGTAAAGCTGTTAGAATTTTTCTATATACAAAAAAATGTACTAGAATCTAAGAGTTTTTTGAGTAAGTTCCAAAAAGCCCAACGGCTTATGGGCCTGAGTTAGTGTATTCAAAAATCCGGCCATTTTCAAAAACCGGTTTTCGGTTTATTCGAAAAAGCTTATTTTCGAAAACCCGGTTTTCGGTTTCGGTTTTAGCAAAAAAACCGTTTTTTTTTTTGGTTTTTATTCTTCAGGTTAAAAATTTATTAAATTTAATTATAAGTATTTTTACAAAACAGTCATAATCCAATAAATACAAAATCGATAAGTCATAGCGAAAATAGTATTATCTGTACGACACCGTTAACGTCGCACAATTTTGCTGGAAACTTCGACAGGAAGTAATAACTAAATTTGAATTCTTTGCAATTGCGAGCGGAAATCCGTAAAGATTTTATTTACAAATTTGTTTTTATTGAATTGTTTAAAGAGCACAATTAATAATAAATTCAGACATCTGTCCTAACATATTTATTTCGGCTGATTTAGCCCATTCCGATTTCAACAATTTCAAAAGGATAATTAAAAAAAAAAAGGTTTGCCATAGAACTCCAAAGTGCCAAATTAAAAAAAATAGATATTGATTCCAATGTTAAAGGAAGAGACGGACATCTGGAACTCGTTGATATATTGATATTGACAAACCAAAATATCCACAAACTGATTATGGTAGTACCGCTAAGTTATGTGAGTGTTTCTAAAAAACTGTGTAATGTCAAAACATATTTTAACTCATTATATCAGCGGTGCCCAAAAAGAGAAACGATAATATTTTTTTTTGTTTTTTACGCTCTCTGTTGTTAGTTTTGTTGTTGTTCGGATTGTGTACGAGTATTTTTGTCGATCTTTAACAAGTGTTTGGGCACCATTGCATTATATTAAACCTTTTTATAAAAACCGGTTAACCGACACAAAAAAACCGGTTTCTCGAATATTCGAAATTCAAAACTATTCGAAACCGGTCGAGTTTCTAAAAATGAAAAAACCGGTTAACCGGTTTTTGGTTTCGGTTTTGAATACTGTAGTCTGAGTATCACTGGTGCCCTAAGAACAACATCAGCTGCATCCATCGACACGATATTGCATCTGCTGCCAATTGACGTCTTTGCTAAGGGTGAGGCATATAAGGCATGCCTCAGACTCAAAGATTCAAATTGGCTCAGGCGCCGAAATTTTGGACACAGTAGCATGGACAATTTGGATAACGTTGTCACTGACTGCAGGGTGCCCAAACTACTTTTCGATCGGAAATTTAAAGTTGAATTTCCGACTCAAGAATTTTGGTCGAACTGGCGTTGCGTTCCAAATGACGCTTTAAATATTTTCACAGAAGGCTCCAAACCATCAACGGAAGTGGGAGCGAGATTTACTACGGACGTCTGTGATATACAAAAATCTTTTAATCTTCTTTTGAGCTGTAGCACATTCCAGGCTGAAATAGTTGCTATTAATAAGGCAGCCTTACAGTTTCTTGGAGACTCGGAGAGAATAATAAACTTTTACGTCGACAGCCAGGCTGCACTAAAAGCTCTAAGAAGCATTTGTATTAAATCAAAAGTCGTCTTTGAGTGCTACGAGAATCTTCAAAAACTATCCGGCAATAACCTCGTCTCTCTAATATGGGTTCCAGGACATAAGGGAGTAGACGGGAATGAGAAGGCTGATGAGCTTGCAAAACTGGGTGCAGATGGGGTAGAGGTCTTTGTACATATTGATCCCCTAATGCAGCACTACAGATCGAGAAGTGATTGTCAGTGTATTTCCATGGCTAGCAGGAAATGGCGAGAGTTAAGTACAAGCAGAATTACCAGAATAATCTGGCCGCGTTACGACCTCGGAAGAACTCGCTACCTACTTTCTCTTAACATAAGAGAATGTCGTTTACTCACGGGAGTGGTCACGGGACACTGCCTAATTGCTTTCCACGCAAGAACAATTGGACTCATCTCTGATTCCAATTGTAAAAGATGTGATGAACCGAATACGGATGAAACAGTTGAACATATCCTGTGCAAATGCCCCGCATTGGCCAGGCATCGCAAACAAATTTTAGGCAAAGCAGAACTCGAGAATCTGGACCTTATGCGCGTTAAATTGTTTGCAACATGGACTACCGCGTTTTATCCTCGTCGCTGAAGGAACATGTGGTATTGCTATGGACCAGCCGGTCTATGCGAGGAGTTCAACATTTTGAGCTCCGCCACCCCTAACCTAACCTAAGAGTTTTTTGAAAAAATAAATTGGAATCTGAGAGTTTTTCTACACGAAAAAATGTCTCAGACTCCGGAAATTTTTCTATGCTGAAAAATATCTCGGATTAGATTCTAAAATATTTTTAAAATCTAAAAATTTTTCTGTAAAAAGCAGTATCTAAAAGAATAATAAAATTTTCTTCATTACGAAAATATCTCTGAATCTTAAAAAGTTGTTTATACGAATACCTATCGCTCATTTACTTGTATAAAGTTATAACTCAAAAAATGTGATTTTTTAGTTAATGATGCAGAATTATTTGTTACATCATGTTATATGTATATTAAGTGAAAAATTCGTATTAATATCGTTTAAACTAACTTTTTGAGAAGAGAACATGCCATTATCAAATTTTCAATGCACCGGCATATTTTTAATGAAAAACCAGTTTTAATTGTAAACTTTAAACTCTATTTCTGCAAAATATTTTTTTTTGAGTTATGACACTATACAAGTAAATCAGCGATATCTAACTCAGAATCTAAGAATTTTTTTTATTCGGAAAAATAAGTCAGTATCTGATAATTTTTCTACAATCAGAAAAAGTGTTTTTTTATATTGATGAAAAGTTACATCAATATGATGAAATGTTAACTACTTCGAGGCTATTCTCGTTAAATAGGACGTAGGTAAAATTCTCGTAAAATTACGAGGATTTCCTCGTAATTTTGAATGCGCCAAAAATTGGTAAAATAACCAATGTTATTGCTAAAAATTTTGTTTTAAAGCCGGGGAAAAAATGGTAAACTTACAAGAAAAAATGGTAAATATGTTTAAAAAAATGGTAAATTTACAAACCAAAATGGTAAATTTACAAAAAAAATTTTTGTTAAACAACATAAATCCTCGTAATAAAATCATATTTGTAAAATAACTGTTTTTTTTGTAAATTAACTAGAATCCTCGTAATAAATTTTTCAAAATTTTGTCAACTTTTTTTTAAAATATTTTTTAATTGAAGTTTTTATTTATTTCGGTTTGAGTCCATATTAATTATTTCTGAGAAATAATTATTTTTGTTGTACAATGAGAAAATCTGAAAAAATTAATTGACAACACAGGCTAAGTGGAGATATTTTTTAATAAAAAAAAAAAATTGTCCAGGACATAAATTTTAAAAAATAACAGTTTTTTTGTAATTCAACTAGAACCCTCGTAATAAAAACTTTGTTGTAAAATTACAGTTTTTTTTTGTAAAATAACCTTTCAAAATGGTAGAATACAATTACGAAAATAAACTTGTAAAATTACCAATAAAACTGTAGTTCTCGTTTGAGCAAAGTACAAGATTTTTTGTTAAAAAAACAAGGAAAATTGTTAAATATTGGTAGAACGGGATTACAAGGCATTTTACCAGGCGTTTTACCAGTTTATTTTTTTGAGTGTAACAAAATATGAAGCGGTGTAATCATTATGATGAAGAAATGTCATCAGAAACATTTTTTTTTATTTAAAAACAAAAATAAAAATAACTCAGAATCTGAGAATTTTTCCATACGAAAAAATAACTCAGAACCTGATAATCTATACGAAAACTGACTCAGAATCTAAGAATTTTTCTACGTGGAAAAATATCTCAGAATCTGAGAATTTTTCTACACGAAAAATAACTCAGAATCTAAAATTGTTTTTTTACGGAAAAATGTCTCAGAATCTGAGAATTTTTCTATACGAAAAAATATCTCAGAATCTTACAGCTATACGGAAAAGTACTCAGAAAAACTCAGAATTTGAGAATTTTTCTATACGAAAAAATTTCACAGAGCCTGATAATTTTTTAATATCAAAGAATTTTTCAATTTGAAAAAATATCTCAGAGTTTGAGATTTTTTTATATACGAAAAAAGAATCTGAGAATTTTATCAACATTTTTGAATTTTTCTTTACGAAAAATGTCTCAGACTCTTAGAAATTTTCTAAATAACTAAGAGTCTGAGACATATTTCTCAAAAAATTTGAGAATACTATACAAATCCTAATTTTCTTTATTCAAAATGTCTCACAATTAGAAGCTGAGAGTTTTTCTATTCGGAAAAAATTTAACAGAGTCAAAGAATTTTTCTATATTTTAGAATCTGAGAATTTTTTTATGCGGAGAAATATCTTATAATCTGAGAATTTTTCTATACTAAAAAAAATCTCAGAATCTGAGATTTTTTCCATTCGTTAAAGTAACTCAGCACCAGTGTTGCCATATATCAAGATTTCCCTTTTTTGCAAGTTTTTTGAGGTGCTAAAAAGATTTCAAGATTTTTTCGAAAAAACAAGTTTTTTGGAAAATAATTAAGTTTTTTCAAGTTTTTCGTAATTAGTTAAAAAATACAACAAGCATCAGTTTTTTTTTTGTAAATACCTGAAATATTGGTCCTAGGCCAACTTTTTAGTATACCGACCGATTCGGAATTACTATTTAAGTTGACTTACAAGGGAAGTCTCCCTGGTGTCACCCTCCGATCTTCATGATTCATAATTCGATACGTATTTTTTCTTAGCGGCCAAAACTCATTTTTGGGGGGGTCGATTTGTATGGGGGGAAATTGACCTTTTTCAGTTTTTTACGGTTTACGCCTATTTAAACAAAATTAATATAGGCATGTGTGGTATCAGATTAAAGGTATTAAAAATACCTATCCCGTGGTGCTAACAACGGGCCAAAGAAGTTAATATTTTTCGACTTATTAGCAAAAATTTCCTGAAATTTTGGTATTTTACTCAATATGACGAAAAGTTGCGCACGTTTGGACACGTTCTTAGCACATGTAGATAGGTTTTCCAAAGACCTTTCATTTGGTATGTAACATAACAAGGTTTCTTTGCATAATATAGGAGATATAATAAAAAACTGAAAAATGGCCTTGTCTTCCCCCTCCTTTATACCCCCTAAATATGAATTTGGGCCGCTAAAAAAAATACGTGTCCCTTTATTTTTTCTGGTCTACAAAATAAAACCAATTCCATAAAGATCCGCGGGTGACACTAGGGAGACTTCCCTTGTAAGAAAATTGTTTTCTTGGTTTTTAAATTTTTCAAAAACTGGGCTTAGGAGGCGTGGTCAAATATTGGAAAAATTATAAAATTTGTGTCGAGTTGCCTTGTTTAAATATTTATCAAAATAAAACGGAATGCACCACAATCTACAAAATTTACACTCTTGTATAGTTTTGTATGGGCTATCGATTAAAAATTTTTTTTTTGGGAAAATTTTCAGAACCCGTTCTGGAATTTGCCATTTTTTAAAAAAGTCAATTTATAAAAAATCCAGCCACTTTTGTTTTTTAAATTTTTTTTTTTTTTAAAGTTTAGATGTTTGTCTATCTACACACAGAAAAAATTTGAAACGAATTTCAATCAACAAAAACGCGGATTCAATCAATTTTTTTATTGAAATTTCTCCAATTAAAAAAATTGTTATACCAATCATCAAATTGTTGGTGATTGATTGAAATTTTTTTGAATAAAACAATTTTTCGGTTTTGATTAAGAGATTGATAAATTTTTTATTTATAGTCAATCATAATATTGATTGATTTAACAAATGAATTGTAAGCTTATGACAAAATTATCAAAAAATGCATATTTTTTGCATTCCAATATGTATTCAACAGTAAAAAAAAGTAAAACCTGACTATTTTGTATATTTTTGAATTAATCTATTTAAATAAATAAAGCGAAAAAAAATCTGGTATGTTGAAAATTTGTTATTCGGAAGGTAAAGAAAATAACAAAAATTTTAATCAAAACATTGATGACTCCTTTAAATTTTGTTGATCAATAGATTTAATTGAAAATTGTGAGCCAATAATTTTTTGTGTGCACAAAAAAATTCAGTCATGTGTTTTTCGTTTTTTTTCGAGAAAATCGCATTTGAATTTTGAATTTCATAATAATTTAGTAATTTGCTTGTATTTTCTTGTTTCAACGTAGCGTATGAGTAATATTTATGCAAATATTAAGTACTCATTCACTACGTTGAAACAAGAAAATACAAGCAAATTACAAAATTGTTATGAAATTTAATATTCAAATGCGATTTTCTCAAAAAAAAAAAACAAATGTCTGATTTTTTTTTTAACGGATAGACAAACATCTAAACTTAGGAACAAAAAATTAAAAAAAAAAAAAAAAAAAAAACAAAAGTGGCCGGATTTTTGATAAAGTGACTTTTTTAAAAAATGGAAAATTTCTGAATGGGTTCATCCAAAAATTAATTGATAGCTCATACAAAACTGTAAGGAGTGTACATTTTTGAGATTGTGGTGCATTTCGTTTTAATTTGATAAATATTTAAACAAGGTAAAGCGACACAAATTTGACAATTTTTCCAATATTTGACCACACCTCCTAAGCCCAGTTTTTGAAAAATTGAAAAACCAAAAACGCAATTTTCTTACAATTAGTTACATATAGGGCTATTCATACAACCTATTCAGAAATTCACGGAACACATGTCTTTCTGTAGCGGGACATTTGGTGTGGAATGCCTCATATATAAGTTTGTCATTCCGTTTGTAACTCCTCGAAATATTGGTCTAGGACCCCATAAAGTATACACTCAAAATATTTTGTAGGCAAAAACAAATCAAAAACATATTTAAAACAAGCGATTAAACATTTGAAAACCATCCCAGTAACTATTCGTTTGTTTTAACAAACATCAACATTTATTTTTTACTGTTAATAAAATTTTCTAAAAAAAATAACAGTGAACATTAAAAAATAACGTCACTTTCATTTTTTTTTACCAAAAAATTCGAAAAAATAACCTACGAAAACATTAAAAATAAATGATTGTTGTGTTATTTTTACCAACCAATTCAAAAAAATTACCTACGAAAACATTAAAAATTAATGATTTCGTAGGTTGTTTTTACAATTTTTCTATTGAATTTTATTTTAAAAAATTTTCAATAAATTTTTTGGGGATTCGATCCCGCAATCACCTACATTCTGGCCAAACACTCTACCCACCGTGCCAAAGTCACTTGATACAAACATGTTTTTATATTTCTTCTATAAATAATTTTTTAAATTTTTTGTCTACAAAAAAATAACCAACACAAGTAGGTAAAAACTAATGACTTTTCTTTTTACAAAACAAAAATAAATGACTTTAAAAATTGAATGATAATGAAAGTCTTTATTTTTTATGTTGTTATTTTTGAAACAAAGAACAGAAATAGTCATTTGAAAAAACTGAACATTGAACAAATGTTTTTTCTTTTAAAAACGACAAAACGTAATACTTTTTAAAAAAACTACAAACAGTTAATGACATAATTTCTTAATGTATCATGATCCTCGATGGATTTTTAGACGATATAACGTTGTCCGTCCGTCTGTCTGTCTGTCTGTCAGTTGAAAACACGCTTACTTTTGAAAGCCTTTACGGAGGCTCCTGAAGTTTCCTTTTGTCTAGTTCGTAGTGAATTTCAGCTAAATCGGTCCAGTGCACTATAGGGAATTTTTTGGTATTTTCTGGCCAAAACCCTAAAAGCTGGGATATTGACTCGAAATTTGGCAAGTTTATTTTGTGGTATGTTTTAAAGCTCTGCATAAAAAATTGGCATGATTGGACCTGACAATTCGCGATTTTAATGCAATTTTGTAATAAAATTTTGTCAATTTTTTTTTACATCCACGCCCACAAAAGGGGGCGGACAAAAAAAAATTTGCTGGTCCCTTTGGTCCAATTGCAGGACTTTAAACTTCTTGTGGCGTAAATTTTGTTAATTTTTAAGTAAATGTACAAAAAAAAATTTTAAAAGATGGGTTTTGCATAAGTATGCTTAGTTATTTAAGGGGGGCCTTTTTTTACATTTTCCAATTTTGCTCATTTACGAACTTGATCAGTACAAGACCATAAGACATATTCGTGCCAAACATCAGGTAGCTAGCTCTTTTGATTTGGACAGCATCGTGCATTCCCCAGACTATTAGACTAACAGACGGTCGGACGGACATCCTTAAATATATTTTACCCATGGAGCCGCATGGCTTAGCGAATGAATACATCATACTCGGAAAGAGTTTCCTTATACCTCAAAGAGATATGGGAGTATGCAAATATAAGCAAAAAAAGTAGCAGTCCAAAAATATTTTTGGTTAAAAAATGATAAAAATAATTAAATAGAAAAATTAAAAAAATATATAAATCTGCATTTTAAATCTGTACTTTGTACAAAATATATTTGTTTGCTCTATTGCTAATTCATATGCATTTTAATAGATTTTGATACAGGATTTTAAGTATGTTGCTGTTGTAATAAATTTTGTTCCCCAAAATGTAAAAAAAAATATAAAAAATGAAATTTTGTTTTTGACGCTTCCGTACTAGCGGTAAAAGAGCTTGGTGAACAAAAATATGTGTGCTAGCCTACTTTTATATAGTATACTTTATAATGGCATCAGAAAAAAATTGTTTTGAACAATGGACTTTTGGCCAACAATTCCTTATAAATTCCCTATAGTGCAGTGCACACAGGGCCAGCATGATCCAATTCCGGCCAAAGGTCTTTATCGTTGTTGGATCCGTCTGAAAATGTGCTTTTAGAGGAATTCGAGGTCGCTGATTTCAAAATTTAGCTAAAAACAAATAAATTAAAATGGCGGATCCAATATGGCGGACAATTTTTTTTTTAAATTGTCCGATTGAACTCAAATTTAGTTTTATGCGGGTCTTGAAGTTACTGAAAAAATTTTTTTACCAACTTTTTTAACTTTGAAGACCTGTCAAAGGAAAGGGTGTAATTGGATCATAAAGATAAGTTCAGAAAACCTGTTTCTATATATGCCCAACAAACTGGTAAATTTTTTTTTTGGGAATTTACAAATAAGGACTTTTGGCCGTAAATCGATCTGTCTGGCCCTCTGTGCAGTGGTTCAAAAGTTATTAGCAAAATCGTGTATTTAAGATTGGTTAAATTCACCTTAAATTCACGTGCTGAAAAACCCGAGCTTTTAAAAAACAAGCTTTAAAGATTTTGGTAAGCCACAAAATTACTTAACAAAGTATTTTTGTTACTGAAAAACACTAAAAAAATTTACACTCAAAAAAAATTTTACACTCAAAAATAAAAAAAAAAAAAATTGTGATTTTTTTTTTTTAAATGACAAAAAATAAAGTTTTTTACTCAAAATAAAAAATTTCTAATCAAAATTCTTAATTTTTTTACGTTAATAAATTTACTATTCTTTAAAAAGAGCATTGTAGAGGGTATTGATAGATTCGGCCAAGTCGAATTTAAATTTTCTACTTGTTTTACTTCATATATCAGTAAAAACAGCTACAGTTGCAGTTGTTACAACTGACATTCTCAGATTATATAATATACAAAACAGTTTAATTAAAAATTTATAATTACTCTTTATAACACTCGAGGTAAAATATTAGTTTGACCTAGTTCAAAAACCGTTACTACGAAATTTAAAAAAAATCGTCTAAACTGTACAAAACTAACAATAGAGCTCCTTTTTTTGTTAGTTTCAAACCAAAAAAAAGTTATAAATTTTTCCCTGATTTAATCTCTTATGTCTCGTCGATGTCTGTAAAAGTTTATTAATTTTTTTTGTTGCCAGAATAAAAGTTTAAATTTTTTTAAAAATAAATCTGTAAAATAAAATAAAAAAAAAATAAACAAAAAAGTTTAACATTACGCAGTTTTTACCCCTAGACATACATACTAGCAAACAAAAATAAAATATAAATTTACCTAAAAAACTATACGAAAAACAAAAACAAAAAAAAAATAAAGTTAAAACTATTATTACGTGCACAAAACCGTCTACACCGGGTTTTAAAAAAAAACTACAATAGTTAGTACAGGGATTCTGTATAGATGAAATATTCCTCCTATGAAATAGTTGGGAGTTTGGAGAATGAAATGGGTAAAGTGCAATACTGTAAAATCATATACACACAACTATTTCTCATCGTCATAGTTTATATTTTTTATTTTTCCTATACAGATTTTCACTTTCATGCAAAATTCCCAAAAAAAAAAAAAAAAATTATACATAAAATAACAAAAAATACATTCCTGTCTACTTCAAAAACATAAAACAACAACCAAAAAATATAAATAAAAAAAATATACAAAAAAGTTTTATTAAAAAAAAAAACAAACATTCATCTCAAACTTTCCACACGTTTTTGTTTAGTGTAAATTTTTTTATTTTTTTTGTATTCACGTTTTCTGTGTTAGCCAAAAATATGTAGGTACTACTACCAAAACAAAAAAAAATAAAAAAATATACAACATCATGAACACTTTTTTGTTTTTTTTCCTTGTCGACAGACATTTTCAAGGAGTTAGTAAATAATTTTTCTTTGTTTTAATTTTTTTGTTAATTTTTTTTTTAAATATTTTTTACAAATTTTCTTTTAGTTTTTTTTATGCATCCTTTACAAGGATGTTTGAAAACGCTTAAAGTTTGTATTTATGATACAGTTTTTAAATATGGGTTAGAGTTTAATGAAAAACTGTGTTGAGTGAGAAAGGAATTATGTAAATAATCATAGAAAGAAAGTTTGATGTAAATTAGTAGTTTTTGGTTAAAAAATTGTAAAAAAAATTTAACAAATTTTTAAAAAAGGTACTAAAAATTTGTTAAACTTAAAGCCCACTCCCTATTGGTGCCTCTGATGACAAAATGGAGCAAAACTCCTTATTGATAAAATTCAACTTTCATTTTTTTAATAAAATTAAGAAAAAAATATTAAAAATTAAATTTTTAAAAATTTTATTTCAAAATTTGATTGATCCGGCTTCAGTTTTGTGACAACAACACGTCGCATTTGTTCCGATTTACATATGTCAAACTAATTTCATTTGAAAACTAGATAAATTTCGTTTTTTTAACAAAAAACTAAGCGATATCTTTTAAAAAAATTTAAAAATACGACTTTTTTCGGAAATAGTATTAACACTCTTTTGACTCTGATAAAAAGTTTCGTTCAGAACATGTTGCTTATTTTTACTACTTAGTTTGAAAGATAACACCGTCCGACAGCCAATATTAAACATGAACTGGACGATATACGCCTGAGTTATAAGAAGATGATCAGAAATGAAAAATGTGGTTCTTGGAGATACTTCTGTGGAAACATAGAAGACGTTTCTGAGGCATCCAGGCTGCGCAAGGTTCTGGCTTCTTCTCCTTGCACCCTGGGATACCTGAAAGATCCTAATGGGGTGTGGTGGATCTCCTTTTAAACACGCATTTTCCGGGCAATTCCATTAAGCTGTTTCAAGCTTTGGAACGTTCTGACGCCCAAGCATCTGAAACTGCATCGGAAATAATAAATATGCCAACATTAATCTGGGCGATATATAAATCCCCGGACCTGATGGTATAATCCCGGCTGAGATGTAGCAAGTATCGGACTATATAGCCCCGTTGCTGTATAATCTATACACAGCATGCATCAACTGGTGGTATATTCCTTTAAAATGGAGGGATACTAGAGTCGTCTTTATCCCGAAGGCTGGGAAAAGTTCCCACACAGCTCCGAAGGATTTCAGACCAATTAGTCTGTCTTCTTTTTTGTTAAAGACAATGGAACAAATGATAGACTCATATTTGCGTAGAGTGATTGACCTGAGATTGCTTTCGACAAAGCAACATGCATACAGCAAGGGTAGATCAACGGAAACAGCTCTTCATGAGCTCGTTTGTACCATCGAGAGATCGCTTTCGGTAAAGGAGTACACTATGGTGGCTTTTCTTGATATAGAGGGGGCTTTTAATAATGTGTCCCAGACTCGATAATTTTGCCATTGTCTGGTCTGGAAGTAAAGCGTGGGTTCGTTTTAATGGTGGAAAAACTACTTGCCAAAAGACGTATAACGTCTGATTTGGGAGCGTTCGTCATATCTCGATTTGTCAATAGGGGCACACTACAAGGAAGTGTTCTTTCGCCGCTTTTTTGGAACCTTGCACTGAATGCAATGCTGCAATCTCTAGAAGCACGTTGTTGTCATGTTGTCGCATATGCTGACAATGTCGCGATAGCGGTAAAGGAGAAGCATCTGCCAACACTGAGGGACATTCTTCAGGGTTCTCTGAAAGATCTGTCTAAATGGGCAAGAGACTGGGGTCTAGGAGTAAATCCAACTAAAACAGAGCTTGTTTTGTTTACAAGGAAAAATTAGATTCCTGCTTTTGATCCTATTTCTCTGGACGGCACTGAAATCACCTTCTCAGATAGAGCCAAGTATCTTGGAGTATTTCTAGATAGGAAGTTGAATTTCAGGCGTAATATTGAGGAACGGGTGAGAAAAGCAGCGATTGCTTTATATTCCTGTAAAAGGGCCGTTGGCAAACGATGGGTTTTTAGCCATCAAGTCGTTCATTGGATGTATACAGCAGTGGTGCGTCCAATTTTGCTGAATGGAATCATTGTCTGGTGGCCTGCTTTGGAAACAAAAGCGAACTGTGTCTATATCACGAAGGTACAGAGAATGGCGTCGATGTGCATCACTGGTGCTCTTCGTACTACATCTACGGCTGCATTAGAAATCCTCCTTCACCTGATACCATTGGAGATATTGGGTAGGCAGCATGCGGCTGCGTCGGCAATTCGACTTAATAGCACGCTGCAATGGAGGAGCAGCGATTGTGGCCATAGCGCGATCTTGAAGAGATAAAAAAGCCACAAAATGTGGATTGTGTTCCCTCTTTGAGCCTCTTTGAGCTCCACTTTACCACTATGATACCATCCAGGGAGGTTTGGGTGGGGGACATTCCGGGCGGTGGAGCTACCATAAATTTTTACACGGATGGATCGAGGCTGCACGAACAAGTGGGCTTTGGAGTCTATTCGGAAGAGCTTGGATTGAGCTTGGCTCGAAGATTGCCAGATCACTGCAGTGTTTACCAGGCAGAGATGCTGGCAATAAAGGAAGTGGCTGACTGGTTGAGCTGCAATGTCTTGTCTACAACCGCAGTCAACATCTATACCAATGGTTCCCAACCTTTTTTGAGCCATGCCCCACTTTTAAGTTAAAAAAACTACAATGTCCCCCCTACACTTAAGAAAAATTTGTAAATTTTTCAAATTTGTTTTAAAATTCCAAATTTACTTGTAGTTAAGCAAACTTTTTGTTAAAATCATCATTTAAACAAAGTTTTTAGAAAAAGTTTTCAACAATCCACTTAATAATTTAACTAAAATTATATTTTTTTAGTTTATTTAACAAACAAAATTTTAAAAATTTGCTCGTTGCCCCCCTGAAGCATTCAAATTGCCCCCCAGTGGGGCGAGAATCAAAGGTTGGGAACCATTGATCTATACTGATAGTCAAGCCGCGGTCAAGTCCCTGGATTCAATGTTTCTGAAAACAAGATCTGCGATTAACTGCCGCGCGTCTTTGAATGCGATGGCCAAGAAGTTTAACATACGACTCATATGGGTCCCAGGGTACAGAGACATTCCAGGGAATTGCAAAGCCGATGAGCTTGCAAGAGTAGGAACTACCTTACAGGTTCCAACAGCTTTGGAATGTGTTGGTATGCCCCTAGAAACTTGCAAGCAAAACCTACGGCTTTGTTCTGCGAAGGAGACTAATCAAAGATGGGAAAATGGATGGAAGTGTGAGACAACACGACTGGTTTGGCCTTCTCTCAATCAGGGGCGCACAAGTGAGCTGATATCGCTTCCAAGAGGAGAGATTTCGACGGTTGTTTCTATAATTACCGGACACTGTCTTATTGGGAAGCACGCAGAGCGGTTAAATGTGCAGTCGAATGACTTTTGCCGAAGTTGCATGGATGAAGAGGAGTTGAAAACTATCGAACACTTTATTTGCCATTGCCCGGCACTTTCTGGTCAGAGACTTACTTCACTGGGATCTAGGGAGCTGTACGATCTTTCTGATTTGTCGGATGTCAAAATTCAACATCTAGGGAGTTTCATAAGAAGCTCAAACTGGTTTAACGACAGGGACTAGTAGGGAAACCTATTACGATCCCGTGGTATCACAATGGACCTCAGAGTCTACGTGTATTGACGTAAAACGTCAGCAGCCACTTACAACATAACCTAACCTAACCTAGTGTGTACTCTTTGATTTTTTTGAAATTTTTTTGTGTAAAACTACTATCGATTCTACAAATTTTTTGCCTCGTGGAATAACGATAACGATTATTGTAATTTTCCAATCTTAAAATCGAAATGAATGCTCCAATGGTGCGTCATAGAGGGGTCATTTGCAAGAACGACTCCCATTATTTTTTACGCCTAAACATTATTTCTGAACAAACTAATGCCCTTTCTTCAATTTCTAAGTGGGCTCCCATACAAAATGACATTTTTTTAAACTTGCTATAACCGCTTTAACCGCCCTAAGAGTGCCCTTAGAGCAGCGACAGGCAAACACATACTATCATATTTTGTCTTTATGTGTGTAACATGTAGCACTCTCATACTCAATGCACTTAAAGAAACTTATAGTAAAAATAATAATACATTGAACCATTTAAAAAATAAAAACATAATAAATGACATTGGTTAAAATGTCTAGCAATGTAATATTTAGTGAATAGTGACAAACTAAGCATTCTGGTTTACCAAAAAATGTCCCTTAAACAAGAATTTGACATTAAAATTCTTTATTGATTATTTCTCTAAGTATATTTTAAGCAAGAAGAGAGGAGAAAATTGTTTGATTAAATTTAAAGAGTAGGTGTGAGAGTAAAAACGCCGCGTAGTGCTTTTGCCTGTCGCTGCCTTAGAGCAATGGTGCCCAACCTTTGATTCTCGCCCCACTTGCTTTTTACAAACTTTTTACCAATAAAATTGTAAATTTTAATTTTTTTGGCTCATTTAAAATAACATGGAATTCTCGTGAATTTACTAGATTTTTTTTTTTTGTAAAATGATCTTGGAAATTTTTAAAATTACAAAAAAAATTTAGAATTACAAAAAAAAAATGTAAATTTCGATCCAAATTTGTTTGTTAAAAAACAAGGAAAACTGCCAAATATTGGTAAAATGGGATTGCTAATTTGACAAAGTTTTTTTTTTTTGTTTGTAAAAATCTTAAATTCTTTTAGCCAATTTACAATACGTTTAAAAAGAATTTCTTAAAATCAAAAATTTATATTTTTACACTATCCATAAATAAGTATTTATGTAATTCCATATAATTATTTCCTAATACATATGTATTTACTTAGTTTTTTATGTAATTTAAAACCACATCAGAGAACATTTTTTTTGTTTAAAACAAGTAACCTAACCAAATAAACAAGAACTTTGGCCCATAATTAATAAAAAAAAAAATAAGGTGACAAAACAAAGCAGTAGTGACAAAAACGAGACTAATGCAATTAACATTTACTAAACGTTTGTTTACTTAAGTACTACATTGCTAAATATGTGGGCAAGTGTTACCTAATAACTTTGTAAAATTAACAAAGTTCTAGTGTCACAGTTCAATGGTGCGTAAAATACACTACAAAATGACAACAAACGTTTAAGAAATAGTGCGAAAATCTGCACTAACAAAAGATGCCGACAAAAATACGCATATCATATGCGTTTTTCTTTTTTCTTTTCTTAACTGAAAGACGATAATTATAAATTGTTGTTAAAAGGCAGTAGTAAATGTAACTAATATTACACAAGAAGAAGTAAAAAAAAGAACAATTTTGTTTTTTTTTTGCATATAAATTTAAATACATGTAAGCTGCTTAACAAATTTATGCAAAAAACAACCTCATCTATGGTTTTTGCCAACCAATGGAAACCTTTAGTGGTTTAAAGCTGTTAAAGCATTATGGGTCATTTTACAGGTGATGATGGACTAAGTTGTAGTCGTCTACTTAAAAATTAACCCAAAGAATGGAAACTATTTGACAAAATGTAATATTATGGTTTAAAAAAAAAATTATTTGCAGTTTTTTGTAAAAACTGCATATTTTATGCATTATTTAAAAAAAAAATAAAAACGGAAAATGAAAAAAGGTACAATTTTGAGAATTTCGGCAAACAAAATGACATTGAGAACTTGTAGCACAAGTGCATATTTAAATAAAAATGCAGTTTTTTTTTTGCATATTTTTAAAATAAATGAAATTTTTGAAATTGCATAATTATTTTTACAGAACAACGGAAAATAGAAAAGGTATAATTTTGCGAATTGTGACAAACAAAATGTCAAAATGTTTGCATATTTTAATAAAAATATGCATTTATTTTGCATATTTTTAAAAAAACAGTAAAATTTCTGTTCCAATATCCCGAAATATTTAGTAAATAATGGAACTGAGAGATTTATTTTTGAAAATTCTTCTAAAACAATGATTTTAGTTTCAGGGTAAAAATTAAAAAATGTTCTGTACCAAATCTTTAAATACATTTTCTCCATCTAAGGGTTAATAAAACTTGTTTATAAACAAGTTTTACTCCAAATTTGGAGTAAATTTTCTATAATAAAATTTACTCCAAATTTGGAGTAAATTTTCTATAATAAAATTTACTCCAAATTTGGAGTAAATTTTCTATAATAAAATTTACTCCAAATTTGGAGTAAATTTTCTATAATAAAATTTACTCCGAATTTGGAGTAAATTTTCTATAATAAAATTTACTCCGAATTTGGAGTAAATTTTCTATAATAAAATTTACTCCGAATTTGGAGTAAATTTTCTATAATAAAATTTACTCCGAATTTGGAGTAAATTTTCTATAATAAAATTTACTCCGAATTTGGAGTAAATTTTCTATAATAAAATTTACTCCGAATTTGGAGTAAATTTTCTATAATAAAATTTACTCCAAATTTGGAGTAAATTTTCTATAATAAAATTTACTCCAAATTTGGAGTAAATTTTCTATAATAAAATTTACTCCAAATTTGGAGTAAATTTTCTATAATAAAATTTACTCCAAATTTGGAGTAAATTTTCTATAATAAAATTTACTCCAAATTTGGAGTAAATTTTCTATAATAAAATTTACTCCAAATTTGGAGTAAATTTTCTATAATAAAATTTACTCCAAATTTGGAGTAAATTTTCTATAATAAAATTTACTCCAAATTTGGAGTAAATTTTCTATAATAAAATTTACTCCAAATTTGCAGTAAATTTTCTAAACCAAAATTTACTCCGAGTTTGGAGTAAATTTTCTATAATAAAATATACTCCGAATTTGGAGTAAATTTTCTATAATAAAATTTACTCCGAATTTGGAGTAAATTTTCTATAATAAAATTTACTCCGAATTTGGAGTAAATTTTCTATAATAAAATTTACTCCGAATTTGGAGTAAATTTTCTATAATAAAATTTACTCCGAATTTGGAGTAAATTTTCTATAATAAAATTTACTCCGAATTTGGAGTAAATTTTCTATAATAAAATTAACTCCGAATTTGGAGTAAATTTTCTATAATAAAATTTACTCCGAATTTGGAGTAAATTTTCTATAATAAAATTTACTCCGAATTTGGAGTAAATTTTCTATAATAAAATTTACTCCGAATTTGGAGTAAATTTTCTATAATAAAATTTACTCCGAATTTGGAGTAAATTTTCTATAATAAAATTTACTCCGAATTTGGAGTAAATTTTCTATAATAAAATTTACTCCGAATTTGGAGTAAATTTTCTATAATAAAATTTACTCCGAATTTGGAGTAAATTTTCTATAATAAAATTTACTCCGAATTTGGAGTAAATTTTCTATAATAAAATTTACTCCGAATTTGGAGTAAATTTTCTATAATAAAATTTACTCCGAATTTGGAGTAAATTTTCTATAATAAAATTTACTCCGAATTTGGAGTAAATTTTCTATAATAAAATTTACTCCGAATTTGGAGTAAATTTTCTATAATAAAATTTACTCCGAATTTGGAGTAAATTTTCTATAATAAAATTTACTCCGAATTTGGAGTAAATTTTCTATAATAAAATTTACTCCGAATTTGGAGTAAATTTTCTATAATAAAATTTACTCCGAATTTGGAGTAAATTTTCTATAATAAAATTTACTCCGAATTTGGAGTAAATTTTCTATAATAAAATTTACTCCGAATTTGGAGTAAATTTTCTATAATAAAATTTACTCCGAATTTGGAGTAAATTTTCTATAATAAAATTTACTCCGAATTTGGAGTAAATTTTCTATAATAAAATTTACTGCGAATTTGGAAATAAAATTTTCTATAATAAAATTTACTCCGAATTTGGAGTAAATTTTCTATAATAAAATTCACTCCGAATTTGGAAATAAAATTTTCTATAATAAAATTTACTCCGAATTTGGAGTAAATTTTCTATAATAAAATTTACTCCGAATTTGGAGTAAATTTTCTATAATAAAATTTACTCCGAATTTGGAGTAAATTTTCTATAATAAAATTTACTCCGAATTTGGAGTAAATTTTCTATAATAAAATTTACTCCGAATTTGGAGTAAATTTTCTATAATAAAATTTACTCCGAATTTGGAGTAAATTTTCTATAATAAAATTTACTCCGAATTTGGAGTAAATTTTCTATAATAAAATTTACTCCGAATTTGGAGTAAATTTTCTATAATAAAATTTACTCCGAATTTGGAGTAAATTTTCTATAATAAAATTTACTCCGAATTTGGAGTAAATTTTCTATAATAAAATTTACTCCGAATTTGGAGTAAATTTTCTATAATAAAATTTACTCCGAATTTGGAGTAAATTTTCTATAATAAAATTTACTCCGAATTTGGAGTAAATTTTCTATAATAAAATTTACTCCGAATTTGGAGTAAATTTTCTATAATAAAATTTACTCCAAATTTGGAGTAAATTTTCCATAATAAAATTTACTCCGAATTTGGAGTAAATTTTCTATAATAAAATTTACTCCGAATTTGGAGTAAATTTTCTATAATAAAATTTACTCCGAATTTGGAGTAAATTTTCTATAATAAAATTTACTTTGAATTTGGAGTAAATTTTCTATAATAAAATTTACTCCGAATTTGGAGTAAATTTTCTATAATAAAATTTACTGCGAATTTGGAAATAAAATTTTCTATAATAAAATTTACTCCGAATTTGGAGTAAATTGCATAATAGAAAATTTACTCCGAATTTGAAGTAAATTTTATAATAGAAAATTTATATTTCTATAATAAAATTTACTCCGAAATTTTAGGCCCATCAACCAAAACTAGTTATGCCTTCTCATCTCCAGTGCATTAAACTTACAATAACATTGTGTCAGTTTTATTTTTGTTATTTTTCATTTACTACGATGAAAAATATTAAATAAGAAAAAAATATATTTATGTATAAAAAAAAAATAAAAATGTTTTCGGGCACATACAGATGTAGAATGTATAAAACAAGGAAGCTATACAAAAAATATTAAAAAAATATATAAACAACAAAAAACACAGGACCTCATACAAACTTTAGTGAATTGCAATGTTCGTTCGTTCAGTGCACTTAAAATGTAACCAAAACATACAATTGTAACTATGGAAAAAACATTTCATTTCAGTTAAAAAACACAACATGATATTCTTTCCTTAACAAAAAATGAAAATGTATTTTACTGTATATAAAAAATAAATAATATATGATGATGTTGTATTATGTAAAATATAAATGAATGTGAATATGGAATGTTGTGTATGAAGTCAGGGTATTTTTTATAGAAATTTATTATTTTGTTTATAAACAAAAGGAATTGTGGTATATTTTTATATAATTTATTTAATTTGCTTGAAAATATTATTAAAATTAGGGAATTATGAAAAGTGACAATTCTGAGGAATATATAATTTAAGCAAACTTATATATTAAAGAATAGCGCCATCTAGTGGAATTTCTTTACAATTTGTAAATTTTTTAAATTGTACACGCAGGGAAGAAAAATGATTGTGAAAACCATAATGGGGTGGGCAATAAAATGTGATTCATAACCTTATCATAACATGATCGTTGCAATCATATTATGATCTTCACTTATCATAGAATGCTAAAAAATTTTAACTTTATAATTGTTGATGAACATAGTATGATTCTTACAATCATATATACGTCAAAATGGCTCAAACATACTTTGTTGACTCTCCATTTTGTGTATTTTGGTGTGCTGTAATCATGTTCCAACCATGTTTTTCTCTGCGCGTATGTTGTAGTTGAAGAGTGAGTTTTAATTCCTTCATTACAATTTTTTGAATACATTTTTTGTTAAATTCTATAACTTTTATTTACAAATTTTCTTTTTTTTACGCTACAGTTCACCGACCTTTGATTTTAGTATTTATTTTTGTCTTGTTTACAATTTTTGTGATTTATTTTTTTTATTCTAAAAATAAAATTATTTTTTGGCAACATTTTTATCTTATGAGAGCGATTGACTTAGATATGGTTTGCACTATGTATTTTCTTTATTTTTTTTTATAATTTTCAGTTGTTGATAAAATTTTTACTTTCTATTTGGCCGCAGAAATTATTTGTTTTCATTACTTTTTTTTTATAAATCACAAACGAAAGTTATTTTTAACGATATTTAGCAACAAGCCGAGCATTTAGAGATACTAAGGTCAAGAATTTAAAAATAGGGCGCAGTGTGGATTTATTTTATAAATATTGCAAAAATTTTAATTTTCTTACTTTATATTTGGAGTAAATTTTGTTATAGAAAATTTTTTTTAAGTTTGAAATAAATTTTTTTATGGAAAATTTATTTCAAATTCGGAGTAAATTTTCCTATAGAAAACTTACCGCAAAAAACTTACTCCAAATCCGGAGTAAATTTTCTTATAAAAAACTAACTCCAAATTCGAAGAAAATTTTTTTATAGAAAACTTACTCCAAATTCGGAGTAAATTTATTTATAGAAATCTTACTTCAAATTCGAAGTAAATTTTCTTATAGAAAACTTACTTCAAATTCGGAGTTAATTTTCTTATAGAAAACTTACTCCGAATTCGGAGTAAATTTTCTTATAGAAAACTTACTCCAAATTCGGAGTAAATTTTCTTATAGAAAACTTACTCCAAATTTGGAAACTTACTCCAAATTCGGAGTAAATTTTCTTTTAGAAAACTTGCTCCAAATTCGGAGTTAATTTTCTTACGGAAAACTTGCTCCAAACTTGGACTAAATTTTCTTATAGAAAACTTACTCCAAATTCGGAGTAAATTTTAGTATAGAAAATTTACTCCAAATTCGTAGTAAATTTTCTTATAGAAAACTTCGTAGTAAATTTTCTTACAAAAAACTTACTCCAAAGTCGGGGAAAATTTTCTTATAGAAAACTTACTCCAAATCCGGAGTAAATTTTCTTATAGAAAACTTACTCCAAATTCGGATTAAATTTTCTTATAGAAAACTTACTCTGAATTCGTAGTAAATTTTCTTATAGAAAACTTACTCCAAATTTGGAGTAAATTTTATTACTCCAAATTCTGAGTAAATTTTATTATAGAAAATTTACCCCAAGTTCGGAGTAAATTTTATTATAGAAAATTTACTCCAAATTCGGAGTAAATTTTATTATAGAAAATTTACTCCAAATTCGGAGTAAATTTTATTATAGAAAATTTACTCCAAATTCGGAGTAAATTTTATTATAGAAAATTTACTCCAAATTCGGAGTAAATTTTATTATAGAAAATTTACTCCAAATTCGGAGTAAATTTTATTATAGAAAATTTACTCCAAATTCGGAGTAAATTTTATTATAGAAAATTTACTCCAAATTCGGAGTAAATTTTATTATAGAAAATTTACTCCAAATTCGGAGTAAATTTTATTATAGAAAATTTACTCCAAATTCGGAGTAAATTTTATTATAGAAAATTTACTCCAAATTCGGAGTAAATTTTATTATAGAAAATTTACTCCAAATTCGGAGTAAATTTTATTATAGAAAATTTACTCCAAATTCGTAGTAAATTTTCTTATAGAAAACTTACTCCAAATTCGGAGTAAATTTTCTTATAGAAAACTTACTCCAAATTCGGAGTAAATTTTCTTATAGAAAACTTACTCCAAATTCGGAGTAAATTTTCTTATAGAAAACTTACTCCAAATTCGGAGTAAATTTTCTTATAGAAAACTTACTCCAAATTCGGAGTAAATTTTCTTATAGAAAACTTACACCAAATTTGGAGTAAATTTTCTTATAGAAAACTTACTCCAAATTCGAAGTAAATTTTCTTATAGAAAACTTACTCCAAATTCGGAGTAAATTTTCTTATAGAAAACTTACTCCAAATTCGGAGTAAATTTTCTTAAGAAAACTTACTCCAAATTCGGAGTAAATTTTCTTATAGAAAACTTACTCCAAATTCGGAGTAAATTTTCTTATTGAAAACTTACACCAAATTCGGAGTAAATTTTCTTATAGAAAACTTACTCCAAATTCGGAGTAAATTTTCTTATAGAAAACTTACACCAAATTCGGAGTAAATTTTCTCATAGAAAACTTACTCCAAATTTGGAGTAAGTTTTCTATAAGAAAATTTACTCCAAATTCGGAGTAAATTTTCTTATAGAAAACTTACTCCGAATTCGGAGTAAGTTTTCTACCGAATTTGGAGTAAGTTTTCTATAAGAAAATTTACTCCGAAGTTGGAGTAAGTTTTCTATAAGAAAATTTACTCCGAATTTGGAGTAAGTTTTCTATAAGAAAATTTACTCCGAATTTGGTGTAAGTTTTCTATAAGAAAATTTACTCCGAATTTGGTGTAAGTTTTCTATAAGAAAATTTACTCCAAATTTGGAGTAAGTTTTCTATAAGAAAATTTACTCCGAATTTGGAGTAAGTTTTCTATAAGAAAATTTACTCCGAATTTGGAGTAAGTTTTCTATAAGAAAATTTACTCCGAATTTGGAGTAAGTTTTCTATAAGAAAATTTACTCCGAATTTGGAGTAAGTTTTCTATAAGAAAATTTACTCCGAATTTGGAGTAAGTTTTCTATAAGAAAATTTACTCCGAATTTGGAGTAAGTTTTCTATAAGAAAATTTACTCCGAATTTGGAGTAAGTTTTCTATAAGAAAATTTACTCCGAATTTGGAGTAAGTTTTCTATAAGAAAATTTACTCCGAATTTGGAGTAAGTTTTCCATAAGAAAATTTACTCCGAATTCAGAGTAAGTTTTCTATAAGAAAATTTACTCCGAATTCAGAGTAAGTTTTCTATAAGAAAATTTACTCCGAATTTGGAGTATGTTTTCTATAAGAAAATTTACTCCGAATTTGGAGTAAGTTTTCTATAAGAAAATTTACTACGAATTTTGAGTAAGTTTTCTATAAGAACATTTACGCCGAATTTGGAGTAAGTTTTCTATAAGAAAATTTACTCCGAATTTGGAGTAAGTTTTCTATAAGAAAATTTACTCCGAATTTGGAGTAAGTTTTCTATAAGAAAATTTACTCCGAATTTGGAGTAAGTTTTCTATAAGAAAATTTACTCCGAATTTGGAGTAAGTTTTCTATAAGAAAATTTACTCCGAATTTGGAGTAAGTTTTCTATAAGAAAATTTACTCCGAATCTGGAGTAAGTTTTCTATAAGAAAATTTACTCCGAATTTGGAGTAAGTTTTCTATAAGAAAATTTACTCCGATTTTGGAGTAAGTTTTCTATAAGAAAATTTTTTGGAGTAAGTTTTCTATAAGAAAATTTACTCCGAATTTGGAGTAAGTTTTCTATAAGAAAATTTACTCCGAATTTGGAGTAAGTTTTCTATAAAAAAATTATATTCCGAATTTGGAGTAAGTTTTCTCTTAGAAAATTTACTCCGAATTTCGAGTAAGTTTTCTCTTAGAAAATTTACTCCGAATGTCGAGTAAGTTTTCTCTTAGAAAATTTACTCCGAATGTCGAGTAAGTTTTCTATTAGAAAATTAACTCTGAATTTTAAGTTTTCTATTAGAAAGTAAATTTTCTTATAAATTTTTATCTTAAAAAAAAACTCACGATTGGCGGCTTCTTTACCAAATAAAACATTTTTTTAAAGTCAAATTAAAAGTTCATCTACAAAATTGTTCATTAAATCTAACATGGACAACTAATAAAACTAGTTACCTTGAAATACAGTACAATGTATTAGTTTTCATTTAAGTGAAAGTCGGCGAAAAATATTTTGTTAACCAAAACGGATACAAAAATATTGCAACAATGTAATTGTTACATTTCAAACTTGCAACATTGTTGCATAAATTTTGTCTTTTCGATTGAGTTTTTTTTCTAAATTTTTTTTTTTCAAATTTACTATTAAACACAATGCAACAAAGTATGTAGTAGCATTAAACAACTACATGTTTAGTCAGTCATAGTCAAATGGGTTTATTTTTTAAAATCTGTTGTATTTCGCACCAGCTAAAAAAAACGCACATGTTTGTAGCATGAAATAAATGTAAAAAACATTAACTGCCTGCCACCCACATAGTTTGATAGTAAAACTGGTAAATAAATACTAACATTCAAATTTGGTAATGCCAATTAGGCGATTTAAGGGATGGTTACAGCGATTTTTAGAAAAAAGGGACTAAAATAGAATCAGGATATTTATATCTCACGTAAAATGGCGCAGTCTTCAATTTATTTATGAATTTTCGGAGCCAGCAAAGACCTTGATAGGAATCCGAAAACTACTTTTTATTTATAAATCATTGCAGGAAATATAAAACTATAAAGTGTAAATAAAATTTAAAAGGCATATTTATTGTTTAACGCTTTTTTTTTGGTTGATTTTAGCAAGTTAGCATCACTTTTTGCAACCATGGTACAATTAAAAAAAAAAAAAAAAAAATGCTATCGTTAATACTAGACTAGAGTATAGTAAATTCGAGTGTTTCTCTATGTCTAGCACAATTTTTGTTGTTATTTGTTTGCCGGTTACACTATGTGTTACCACAAGTAGCATGAGTGCGATGGCCGTGGTAATGCCATTTGAAATATTTCGTGAAAAATAGACAAAAAGTAAAAAATTTGTTAAATATTTTTGGGGATATTTTTTTTTAAAGCAGAGAAAATTTGTATGTAAGAGAAGGTTTAATGATAAATCTATGTATGTGTGGGAAAAAATAACTTTAGTCTGTGCTCCCCTGTTGTTTATAGTGTTGTATACTTATACAAAGTTATATGCGTTTGTCATTGCATGACAAAGCACATACAAATGTACACAGACATCATGTCCTTTTGAACTACTTCATCCATTGTAACGCCTGGAAATATATCAAACAAAAACAAGGAAGTTCAACTGACAAAGTGTACACAGAATATATGTCCAGAAAGTTGAACACAAAATGAATTCCAATGAATGAGTTCCGTTAATACCCTACATATCATACATATATTATATACATTTTTACCATATATAAATGAATTACGTTAACGGTAAAATTAAAACTTTTGAGTAAAAAATATTTTGAGTGAAATAACATCAGTCACAAAAAGGAAGAACGAATGAAATAAAGTATGAGTTAAACAAAAATTTTAAGTGAAAAAAATATTTAGCAAAAAAAAAAATTGTAAAAAAAAATTTTGAGTGAAATAAAATTTGAGTGAAAAAAAAAATTGAGTGAAAAAAAATTTTGAGTAAAAAAAATTTTGAGTACACAAATTTTGAGTAAATTTTGAGTGAATGTAAAAATATTGAGTGAACTTAATTTAAATGTCGTTCCCTGTTCCAAACTTGAGTAAGCAAAAAAAATAAAAATATATTTTGAGTGAAAAAAACTTTTTGTGAAAAATGTAATTGAAACCAAAAATTTTATTGAAAAAAAAACAAAAATAGAAATATCGTTTCCTGATCCATTTCAGTTCTAGTCCCGTTCTATTTCATTTCGTTCGCTGTTTCAGTGTAAAAAAAAATTTTTGTTAAAAATGAGTAAAAAAACTTTAATTGAAAAACAAAAAAAAAAATAAAATTATAACATATGGCTTCCTGATCCATTTCATTTCTATTCCTGTTCTATTCCATTTCGATCCCTGTTTCATTTCGTTATACGTAGGTTTCCTTTCTTTCCACATAAAACGCAATAAAGAAATAAAAATACTACCATAGTTACCATATAGAATTGAAATATCCAAAAATTCATTAGGGGTTTTCACAGTGTCGGGCATTTTAATGTGGTAAATGGAAAATTTGCCATTTTACTAAACGTCAAGTATTTGTCACCAGTTTATTTTTACATTTCGTGAGCGTACTTTTTGTAAATAATTTGCAAAAAATAACTTGAATAACTTTTTGCATTCACAATGTTAAAATAAATCACAAATAATCTCTATTTTTCTTTTTGTATAATATTTTTGTTGCCGAGTTCGAAATATCATCATAAACAATCACAGCTGTTATCATTTTTTTCTTTTTTATTTGCACTCTGGTATTTTCATTTTACTCAAGGTTTGAGTTAGGCATTTTAAGAAAAATATGCCAGACTAAAATTGACAAATTTTTTTACGTTTAGTAAATTTTTTGTGACGTTTGGCATTTTTGCCAAGTACGTCACTGCGAAAGCCCAAATTCTTTCTTTATGGTGAACATTTTTTGAGTACAAAAATTTTCAGTAAAAAAAATTTTTTGAGTAAAAAAATGTTTTGAGTTACAACAAAAATTTAATTAAAAAAAAAAAATAATTAAAAAATAATTAAAAAATAAAAAATTAGTAAAAAAAATTATTTCTTTTCCTCACACCCCCCTTCAAGCAAGTTTAGTCAGCGTTGCCAGGTACTTTCTTCCGTTGTCCGCAAAAATATTACGAAACTAGCTGTTTTGCACCCGGCGTTGCCCGGGTTTAAAAAAATATTATGTAATGAATGAGTTTTTTATTAGTCAGTTTATTTTCTTCTTCGTGGCTTTTCTCTGGTGAATATAAACCTATTCATGAGGTTTGGTCGATTTTTTTTCGATTTTGCTTAGCGTCGGGAACATGGTGTGTACGTGTTCCTCCGTCATGGGAACAAACCTTATATTAATGTATTTCTTTAATGGCTTTTAAAAGGAACCTATAGTTCCCTCCTCGGTTAGCACTTTATGTAGTGAAAACATCAATAAATACATAGCTTTCACTGTAGTTCAAGTGGGTGTGGCATTTAACGCATTTAGTTCAATTTTGGTCTCATGTGACCTATAGTTCCCCTATTGGTTAGCACGTAAAGAAAATTGCAATTAAATTTGCTCAGCAGTTTTCCCTTGTTCGTAAAACAGGCAGACGTAACTCTCACTAAAGTACAAAGGGCGTGCCATTTTATGCCTTTTTATCAATCGCAGTTTTATATTGGCTATAGCACTATTTGTGTTGAAAACTTCATTGAAATCGGCTCAACTGTTTCAAGGTTCTGATATCGCATATAGTTCGCGTTCAGTTATTTCTAACAGTAGTGTTTAAAGGAGTTGGTTAAGCCGTTTTTGCATGATAGCAAATTAGCCAGAAATAGCGTTCTGTATATTACAAATTGACGTGCCATTTTACTTCCATTTGTCTAATCGACGGCTAATATGGCATATCGTTCAACAGGAAACAGGAACAAATATTTTTTTAATTTAATACAAAGGGGTGCGGCATTTTAAGCCCCTTTTCCCGATTGCCAAGTGTAAATACCATCTGTGGTGAAAATTTGATTAAAAATGGTTTTACCATTAACGCGTGAGTACGGAACAGACAGAAATAAATTTCAATGTATTACAAAAGGAAGTGGCAATTCACACCTTTGTCTGGTCGTGTCTATAGTTTCCGCCTCAATAAGTACTAACTAACGGTGGTGAAAATTATAATAACAAAATGAAATGAAAATTATAATGCAAAGGTATGGCAGTTGATACCATACTAAAGTTCCCGTCTCTGTTAGTATTATCTATTGAAAAAATTTTGTTAAAACCGGCTTAGTCGTTTAAGCGTTATTAAGGGACATGCAAAAACACTTTCAGTATAGTACAAAGGCGCGTGTCAATTTACGCCCCTTTGTCCAAGCGCGCTCTATTTTAATCTATAGTTCCCGCCTCAGTAAATACTTACTATCTGTGGTAAAAATTTAATTTAATTTTAAACAGAAATAGCGTTCAATAAAATAAAAAGGTGCGCGCTATTTGGTTTTTTATTAAAATCGGTATAGTCGTTTAAGCATGATTACGAAACATGCAGAAAAAACTTTCAGTATAGTATCAAGGGGCGTGGCATTTTCCGCCCCTTTGTCCATTAGCGCTCTATTATAATCTATAGTTTCCGCCTCTGTTAGTGGTATCATTGATAAAAATATCATTAAAATCGGTTCAGCCGTTTATACGTGATTAGAGAACATGAAGAAATAACTTTCAATGTAATACAAAGGGGCGTGGCATTTTACGATCCGTTGTTCTATCGCCCTCTATTGTGGCTCATAGTGTTCGCTTCGGTTAATACTATATATGGTGAAAATTTCATGAAAATCAGTTCAGCCGTTGAAGCGTAATTGCGGAAAATTCAGAAATAACTTTCAGTGCAATAAAAAGGGGCGTGGCATTTTACGACCCTTTTTTCGATAGCCCTCTATTGTGGCTCATAGTTTCTGTGGTAAAAATGTAAGTGAAATCGGTTAAATCACTTTTCGGTGATTGCAGAACAGGCAGATATAGTGTCTGTACAATACAAAGGGGCGTGACATTTTACGCCCATTTTTCCGATCGCGGATTTTTTTGGCCTATAGTTCCCGCCTTGGTCAGTACTATCCGTGGTGAAAATTTCATGAAAATCGGTTCAGCCGTTTTTCCGTCATTGCCGGACAGGCAGATATAGCTTTAGCATGGTACATAGGGGCGTGGCATTTTACGCCCCTTTGTCCGATCGCGATCGCTTATGGCCTACAGTTCCCGCCTCGGTTTGTACTATCCGAGGTGAAAATTTCATGAAAATCGGTTCAGCCGTTTTTCCGTTATTGCCGGACAGGCAGATATACCTTTAGCATGTTACAAAGGGGCGTGGCATTTTCCGCCCCTCTGTCCGATCGCGGTCGCTTATGGCCTATAGTTCCCGCCTCGGTTAGTACTATCTGTGGTGAAAATTTCATGAAAATCGGTTAAGCCGTTCTTTACTTATTGCGGAACAGACAGACAGATAGACAGACAGAAAGACAGACAGACAGACAAACCAACAATCAGATTTATAATATTAATAGGGATAGGGATATCCCCAAAAATCCCCAAACAATAAAAAATATGCGTTTTTAAGCACACAAAAAATGTTTTTCTTCACTTCAATTAAAAAAAAATAATGGATGGCAATTTTATTTTCTTTTTTCGTAGACTTAGCGATTAAAAAAATCCCCAAAAATCTCCAAAAGCGTAAATAAATGGTTTTCGCCAATGTAAATATACACTTTACAGCCGAGTTATGCACATTTTACTGAATGCTTTTCGTAAACTCGTATCAAAGAGTTCTTATCGCTGAAACTTTGTTTAAAAATCGTTGATTACATCAAAAAAAAGCTTGTGGTATTAAATAGATAATATTTTGAATATCCCCAAGAAATCTCCAAAATTATTTGTAAAATCCCCATAACAATCCACAATCCCCAAATGAGATCTCTTGTACTTTTTGCTCGCATGAAATCCCCAACTTTGGTAAGAATTACCCAAGCCTGACAGCCCTGAGTTTAGGTTAAGTTAAAAAATCGGGCAATGGCATTTCACTCCTCTTTATTTAGAACTTTAAACGAAAATCCGAAACGAAATTGCTAAATAATTACACTGTTCGAAAACCAAAACCTCGCAGTGAAATATTTGATTTTCCTAGCTGATCCTGTTTTCAAGTTATTGCTAAATAATTACACTGTTCAGCAACAAAAACCTCCCATTAAAATTACCAACTGATTCTTATAGATTTTGCTCTCCTGATTCCAATCATGCCATCCAAATTTTTCTAGCACGTACCGTTTTTGAAATATTCGGTTAGTGGTTCACTGTTACAGATTCCTCCAAAAATACGACTTGATTTCATATAAAATGGACCTCCTGATTCCAAAACTGCACTGCAAATTTTTCTAGCACGTTCCGTTTTTGAGATATTCGCGTTTGAATTGTTTTTCACGCAAAAATCTTGAACGGGAATATATCAAAATCGGAACATGCTAGACAAATTTGGATTGCAGTTTTGGCATCAGCAGGTCCAATTTATATAAAATTCCTAAAAGTCTTTTCTCCAAATGTTTTGATTCCAGTTTTTACACTCAAAAAATTATGCTAGTAAAATCAACTGAAAATGTCAGTTAAAATAACTACTTTGTAAGTTGTTTTGGGGTCAACTACTTTTTCAGTTAAATCAACTAACAATGTTAGTTATTTTAACTGACAAAAAACAACTGACTTATGTAGTAAAAACTACTTACATTTGTAGTCAAAACAACTAAAATGTAGTAAAAATAAAAAAATCAATAATTTTTCTTTTCAAAAATATTTTCAGAAAAAAATTGAAGACCAAATTTTTTCAAAGTTTCTTTAAAAAAAAAGTTTTGAAAAATAAAAAAACGAACATTTTTTATTATTTTTTGGTAAAAAATTTGAAAATTTTTCACAGATAAAAAAAATAAAATTAACTACTTTAAATAACTGTTACTACATCACAGTACTTTTTTGTTAGTTATTCAAAAAAACTGCTTAAAATAACTAACAGAAACAGTTGTTTGATATTTTTCATACAAAAACAACTGACTTTGTAGTTGAAAATAACTAACTACTGTAAAATATACAAACAACTAACATATAGTAACTTACATAATTTTCTGAGTGTATGACCATTATATTAGGAGGTCGAGAAAAGTACCAAAATAAACTTAATATCAAAATTTTCTAAAAAGCACTTTTTTTTAATGTTTGTCTATCACTGGATGATCCTACATTCCAAATTTCAAGTTTCTAGAAACATTATTTCAGGAGATAGAAAAAGTACCAAAGTATAAATTTTTATATTATTTACCCCATTAAATTCGGAATTCTTGAACGGTACCTTTTTGGGAATGTTTTTTTTATTTGGTGATGAATTGTCCAATATTTAAAATTTTAAGTTTTTATGAACATTATTTTATTAATATAAAAAGGACACTATTTTAACTCCATTTTGTCGGATTATGAGAATCTGAATTCCCAAAAAAGTACTATTTTCAGAATGTTTTTCATAAATTTTAAGAATCTGGACCATTATTTCAAAGGTACACCTTTTTACCCCTTATAAAAAAATATCCAAAAAGTCGCAGATTCTGAGACATTTTTTTGTAAAGAAAAATTCTTAGATTCTGAGACATTTTTAGGATAGAAAAAGTTTCAAATTCTAAGACACCTTTCGTGTAGAAAAATTCTCAGAGTCAGGGATATTTTTCGTATAGAAAAAGTCTCAGATTGTAAGACATTTTTCGTATAGAAAAAGTTTCAGATTCTAAAACATTTTTCGTATAGAAAGTCTTAGATTCTGAGAAATTTTCTGTAAAGAAAAATTCTTAGATTCTGAGACATTTTTAAGATAGAAAAAGAGTCCCTGGTGTCACTCGCCGATCTTTATGGAATTGGTTTTATTTTGTACAGCAGGAAAAATAAAGGGACACTTTTTTTTTTAGCGGCCCAAATTCATATTTAGGGTGTGAAAATGAGGGGGGAAGAAATGGTAATTTTTCAGTTTTTTGCGTTTATCTCCTATACTACACAAAGAAACATAGTCATGTTATATACCAAATGAAAGGTCTTTGGAAAACCTATCTTCATGTGTAAAGAAAGTGTCAAAACATGCACAACTTTTCGTCATATTGAGTAAGATGCCAAAGTTTTAGGACGTTTTTGTTAATAAGTCAAAAAATATTAACTTTTTTGGCATTATTAACATTTATCGTATAGAAAAAGTCTCAGATTCTGAGACATTTATCTTATAGAAAAAGTATCAGATTCTGAAACATTTTTCATATAGAAAAAGTCTCAGATTCTGAGACATTTTTCGTATGGAAAAAGTTTCAGATTCTGAGACATTTGTCGTATAGAAAAATATTCTGAGACATAGAAAAAAAGTCTCAGATTCTGAGACACAAAAAAAAAATCTCAGATTCTGAGACATTTTTCCTATAGAAAAAGTCTCAGATATTGCATGACCAACTACATAAATATTTTTGTCCCTCCTCTGTCTTTCCTTTTCTGACATTTAAAGACAACCATATAAAAAAAAAAAAATATTGTACAATGTACATATGTAGTCAATGCTCAAGTCCATTGATATTTATGTTTACCTTTTTTATGACATTTTTCCAGTTTTAACAAAGACCAGGCGAAAAAAAAAAAACAAAAACATGCGTTTATTTTTTTGTCCACGATTTTTTTATATCCTTTTCCTTTTGTAGGTTATTTTTTTTTTGCATTTTGCCGCCTTTATATAATAATGAACGTGCCTCCTACAGGACTATTTTTGTGCAGTGTAACCCAGCATAATATGAATAAACCAAAAAATAATAAGTATATGAAATTTAAGTTTCCTGGTGCCTGAATAATTTATTCAAGCATCAAAAACTTCTTGAAACCTTTTGACATTTTTATATATTTGGTAAAATATTTTGAGTAGCTGTACTCAAGTTCGAGGTAATTTTTTCTTTATTAATATAACCATGGCATTTTCTTAGTTTGATCACGACTGTCAAACAACCGACAAAAATGATTAAAACAGATTTACATATGATTACCTATTGAATATTTGAGTTTTGCAACAACAACTAGCATATAATATTCGATGGGTAATCATATGCAAATCTGTTGTAATAGTTTTTTTGTTGGTTCTTTGACAGTCGTGATCAAACTAAGAGAATGTACAATTTTCTTTTTCTAATTCTTAATGAGGTTAGAGTTGAATATGTACAAATATTTTTGTTTAAACATTAGCGATTTGTCATTTAAATTCCCGTTACTAGTCTTAGTATAGGGTTTTTATATTTGCTAAATAGTCTTGACAATGGAATCTGACAAATTCAATTTTAAGAACTGTACAGTTGAAACATTATTTTTTTAAATAAAAAAACCTTTTTTTTTTGTATATTAAATAATTTCTGTTACTGATTGCTATTTTTTTGTTAATCTCAATTTTTTTGTTGGGTTATTTTGAATATGTTTTAAAATAAAAATGTTTTAATTCTTTTTATTTTTTTTTACATTTCAAATTTTTTCTCTTGTAGTTATTGCAACTGTTCATACATTATTTGTTATATATGTACATTAACGTATCTTGGATTGGTATTGGCCAGGATTTTTTTTCATTATTTTGGTGGCAAAGAAATTTTATTTCTTTTATTTTTCAAGGTTTTTTAAATAAAATGCGTATGTGAAATGAGTTTCGATTTTTTTTTTTTTTGGAATAAAAATAAAGGGGAGTTTATTATATGGAATATGTATGTATGCAGCAAAAAGTAAATATTTTAAAAATTTTTTATTTATTTTTTAAATAAATTGTGGATATATATTGAATTGTAAGGATTTATTCTTAAATATGGCCTTTTTATTTTAATTAAATTTTTTTTAAAGTTTATAAACCGTCAACTAAAATTTTACAAGATTTCGAAAGAAATTTTTTAAGACTGAAAACAAAAATTACCGTTTTTATACCCTCCAACCAAAGTATGGGGGTATACTCACTTTGTCATTCCGTTTGTAACGCATCGAAATATCGGTCGGGAACCCCATAAAGTATATATATAATTGATCCATGATCGATTCTAAGACATTCTTTGAATGTCCGTCCGTCTGTCCATCCGTCCGTCTGTCTGTAGATAACACAATGCAGTCCAAAATTAAAAAATGAAGTTTGGCAAAAATATGTCTCATGTTCATAGGCAGGTTTAAGTTCGTGAATGGGCAAAATCGGTCCAGGGGGAAAAAGTTTCCCCTTGAAGAACTGAACCAACCTCTGCAAAAATTCGCTTTTTTACATGTTTTTTGTATTTTTGTTAAATTAATGAAACATTTGGTATATTTATCGCGATGGAAAGGAGATCTAAAAGTTACCCACTGACCCCCACCCTGCCCCCCAAAAAAAACGCCCCTAAATTTTTTTTAATTTTTTTTTTTACATATTGGAGGGTATAAAAGATTCGGCACAGCCGAATTTAACACTATCACTTGTTTTTAGTAGGGTTATTCTAGCTCGAGGTCATTTTCTCTACTAATTACAACCATAATATTCTCAAAGAATAATTTTCCAAAATATATTATTCTGTTTTAAGTTTTTATGTTGGTCATTTTTTAAGTTTTTATGTTGGTCATTTTTTGTATGACTTAGCCGACACTTGTTTCGATCTTGTCAAGACTATTTAGCAAACTATAAATTACACTGTGCAACAAATTTTGGGTCATCGCATTGAGCCTTAATGCCTTCAACGCCATATGAAAGTAGACCATCAAGTGGACAAAATCACCAAAGGGTTTTGCAAAGTCAGTTCGGATTTCTTTTTTATAGCCCACTGAAGTTTTCATTTTTTTGTCAAAGGCGTTTGGAAAACGCAAAAAATACTACAATAAAAACACATCTGAGCTTCAAAATATGATTTGATGTCTTCAGTGAAATTTTATGGTGGTTCATTTCTTAGAACATTTTAACCCTCTTACTGCCATTTTAAGGGGTCATTTTAGTCCTTTTTCAAAACCTAAACACAGAAGTCTAATAAAACGTCCATTTAGAGGGTTAAAATGTTCTACAAATATTTTCCTAAAATTTCACTAGGGGTTGTCAAATGTTCAAAGTTTGTGCGACGTGCGTAAAGTGCTTAAAAAGGGTCAAGTAGAAATAATCAATGTTTGTTATTTTTTTTTACCAAAGCAGTGTTTAACAAGTGAGAGTGTTACATTCGGCTGTGCCGAATCTTTCATACCCTCCAAAATGTAAAAAAAATATTAAAAAAATCCAGAGGCGTCTCTTTTTTTTTGGGGAGGGGGGGGGGTTGGTGGGAGACGTAAGGGGGTACCTTCCCCTTGCGATTTTGAACTTCTTCTGAGATAAGAATGTTGCATTTGCTTACCAAAAGTACAAAAAACTCTGCAAAAAATGCGGTTTTTCTTGGGTTGGTTTAGTTCTCCAAGGGGGAACTTTTTCCCCTTGGTCCGATTTTGCCCATTTCCGAACTTAACCTGCCTAGGAATATAAGACATATTCGTGCGAAACTTCGGAAGTCTAGCTCTTTTATTTTGGACTGTATCGTGTCCTCTACAGACGGACAGACGGACGGACGGACGGACGGACATCGCTAGAATGTCTTAGAATCGATCACTGATCAATAAAATATATACTTTATGGGGTCCTAGACCGATATTTCGATGCGTTACACACGGAATGACAAAGTGAGTATACCCCCATACTGTGGTTGGAGGGTATAAAAATATCGACAAAAAACAGTGCAAATATACTTTTGAGCTAAAAATTTTGTTTTGATGTGTGTTATAAAATTTTATGATGATTCTTTTCTTTGACCAAATTAACCCTCTAGGTCCCATTTTAAAGGGCCATTTTTGTCCTTTTTTAAAAGAAATACAAAAAGTCTATAAAAAGGCAGTTAGAAGGTTAAAATGTTTTACAAATATTTTCTGCATCAAATTTTACTAGGGCACGTCTAAGACAGAAAGTTCGTCCAGCATATAGAAAGTACTTACAAATTTTAAAGTATTTAATTTTTTTTATTTTTTTTCGGCCCGAAATATAAAAAAAAAAAAACAAGTAAAAAAGTTAAATTTGATTTTGTCGAATGTATTGATACCCTACAAAATGTAAAAAAGTTTATTTGCAAAAAAAAAAAATTATAAAAAAATCTGCGAAAAAAATTTTTTGGTAAAAAAAAAAATTTCAACGAAAATGTTTTTTTTTTAAAATATGTTTGTACATGTTTAAATATCATTCGGTGATCAATTCTATTCACATGTGTCAACCAGCAACCGACTTAAAGCATTTTGTGTTTTTAGGATATGTCGGGCCCTTTTTTTTGACTCGAAAGCTTATGTCTTTTCCCCACCTAAATCTTCTTCGTCCTCAAATATATTTTTGCTCCACCAACAAATTTCCGCTAGAACGGCATCACGCAACTTTTTCCCAAGATATCTGAAATGGTGATCACGACCAAAGTATTAAACAGATAAAACAGATATATAAGACTTAGCATATTTACTTGTTGTTGCCCTAAGCAGTTTGGTATTGCATTTGAGCGAAATCGGTTCAGCGGTTCAAAAGTTATGAACGAAAATGTAAGAACACCTCGAAAATTGTGGTACATTCAACATAGCCTAAAAACACAAAATGCTTAAATTCGGCTGCTGGTGTACACATGTGAACAGAATTGATCACCGAATGGAATTTAGACAAGTACAAACATATTTTTTTACAAAAAAAAACATTTTCGTCAATTTTTTTTTACCCAAACATTTTTTCGCGATTTTTTTTTTTTTTTATACCCTCCACTTAGTGATAGAGGGTATATATAAGTTTGTCATTCTGTTTGTAACTCATCGAAATATCGATCTAGGACCCCATAAAGTATATATATTCATGATGCCCGATCGATTTTAAGACATTCTATCGATGTCCGTCTGTCCGTCTGTCCGTCTGTCTGTTGAAAATGCTCTCGCGGACAAAATATTGCACAGAGATGACTGAAACTTAACATATTTATTGGAAGTTCTCCCGAGAAGTTTGGTATTGCATTTGAGCGATATCGGTTCAGCGGTTCAAAAGTTATGAACGAAAATGTAAGCACACCTCAAAAATTTCAGTACATTCAACATAACCTAAAAATACAAAATGCTTTAATTCAGCTTCTGGTTGACATATGTGAACATAATTAAACACAAAATGGTATTTAAACAAGTACGAACATATTTTTTGACAAAAAAAGAAAAAAATCGCGGATTTTTTTTACCAAAATTTTTTTTCGCGAAATTTTTTTTTTCAAATTTTTTTTTTTTTCCTTTTAAATAAAGTTTTTTGCAATAATCTTTTTGAAATTGTGGAGGGTATCACTACATTCGCGAGGCCGAATTTAACTTTTTTACTTGTTTAATTTTTTTTTGTTTTTTTTTTTTTTTTGCAAATAAACTTTTTTACATTGTGGAGGGTATCAATACATTCGACAAAGTCGAATTTAACTTTTTTACTTGTTGTTTTTATATTTCGGCCCAAAAAAAAAATATAAAAAAAAATTTGAATACTTTAAAATTTTAAAGCATTTTCTATATGCTGGACTAACTTTCTGTCTTAGACGTGCCCAAGTAAAATTTGATGCAGAAAATATTTGTAAAACATTTTAACCCTCTAACTGAATTTTTTTATAGACTTTTTTGTATTTCTTTTAAAAAAAGGACAAAAATTACCCTTTAAAACGGGAGCTAGAGGGTTAATTTGGTCAAAGAAAAGAATCATCATAAAATTTTATAAAACACATCAGAACATCATTTTTAGCTTAAAAGTATATTTGCACTGTTTTTTTCGATATTTTTTAACACTGCTTTGGTAAAATAAAAATAACAAATATTGATTATTTATAATTGACTCTTTTAAAGCATTTTGCGCATGTCGCACAAACTTTGAACATTTGACAACCCCTAGTGAAATTTTATGAGGAAAATATTTGTAGAACATTTTAACCCTCTACATGGACGTTTTATTAGACTTCTGTGTTTAGTTTTCGAAAAAGGACTTAAATGACCCCTTAAAATGGCAGCTAGAGGGTTAAAATGTTCTAAGAAAAGAACCACCATAAAATTTCACTGAAAACATCAAATCATATTTTGAAGCTCAGATGTGTTCTTATTATAGTATTTTTGACGTTTTCCAAACGCCTTTGATAAAAATTTAAAAACTTCAGTGGGTTATAAAAAGGAAATCCGAACTGACTTTGCAAAACCCTTTGGTGATTTTGTTCACTTGATGGTCTACTTTCATATGGCGTTGAAGCCATTGAGGCTCATTTTTCTTGTTGCACAGTGTTATGACAATCGCTTGTCCAAAAATATCAATATGCATTCAACTCTACACTCATTGTGCATTAGAAGAAGAAAAATTATATCTTCTCTTAGTTTGACACAATCGCCAAACAACCAACAAAAAATTATTACAAAAAAAATATTTTGTGTAGGTTTATTCTATCTTGAGGTCATTATTCTCATAACATAATTTTCAAAAAAATATTTTTCTGTTTTAAATTTATTTATGTTGACAATTTTTGCAAGTAGCAATTCCCTTTGCTACTTCTAGTATAGGATTTTAATAATTGCTAAATAGTCTTGACAATGGAATATGACAAATTCCAAAACACGTGCCGACTAAGTCTTGCAAAAATTTCTAACATATATAAATTTAAAACTGAAAAATAATTTTCTTGAAAATTGTTCTATGAGAATATAATTGCGTAATAAGTAAAGAAAAATTGCCTCGAGCTAGAATAACCCTACTAAAAATATAATTTTCACACAAAAAAAAAAAATTTAATTTTTTTATTAAAAAATTAATCAAAAATGAGCGTTATCGTGAATTTGGAAAAGACGAATTTAAATTTTGTACTTGCTTTATTTATTATACCCTACACCACACTGTGGTACAGGGTATAACGAGTTTTTGCTGATGTTTGTAACTACCCGAAATATTGGTCCCAGACCCACTTTTAAGTATACTGATCGACTTAGAATCACTTTTTGAGTCGATTTAGCGATGTTCGTCCGTCTGTCCGTCTGTCCATGTAAACGGTGTAAACACGATAAAGGTCGTAATTTTTAAAAAATCGGTCCATATTTAAACCTAGCCCCCATACAAAGGTCCTCTTTAGTTTTGGCTCAAATGACAATAATAGCCGCATTTTAATAGGTATCTTTTCGAAATTTGGCAGGTAATCATGTTTTATCCACACAAATCACCATTCCGAATTTTAAAGAAATCGGACCACTTCTTCTTGTAGCCCCCATACAAACCACCTTCCAGATTTTCACATAAATCTCTCAAATTTCATGAAAAAAGAAAATATTTAATTAAAATTCTGTTTGTGTATGTTAAACGCGTTCTTTAATATCCTTATCAAATCTGATTATCATCGGACCATTTTTGGACTTAGGTCCCATGTGAAAATTTCGCCCGATATTCAATTGAAGCGGTTTATTGTCAACAAAAACAAGCCTATTTCACTCAAATTTGATTTGTGAGTGCTTTTTACACTTATTAAAGATTTGACAAAATATAGATCTAATCAGTATGGTCGGTCTTGACCGACTATAATTTTCTTACTTGTTTTTTTTTTTATTTTTGTATAATTCAAACACTCTCACTTTTTTTAAGAAGAACTTGATGGCAATTTATATGCTAAAAAATTTTTCTATCGAATAAAAAGCAAAACGATCCTATTAAAAACATCTGTTTTTGACATCTTTGTTTTTTATAAAAAGAGTAAAAAATTTAAATATTTAAAATTTGCATTATAGTGCATAATTTAAAAATATTTCTGTAAAGTGTTAAAATACTCTTGATTAAAAATATACTTACAAATATATAAATAAATATTTTTATTAATAATAAATTTAAAAAACAAACAAATTTGATTATTTTTAAAAACCGGAAAAATGATTATGTAAAAAATGTATATTTTTGTTTTATTACTGCATTAAGCATTTCTTTGCAGTTAGGTATTTGTATTTTTAAATTGGGTTTGTTTATTTATAAAACAATTTATTTTGCATAATAAATATCAGCTGTTTAAGACAAAAAACAACAGTGAGATGCACCTGACCCTTGTAGGACGGTGTTATTTTTAAATTAAAAAATAAATTATAAAACATTCATTATTCTTCCTCGTATGCTATGTTTTCCGAGGTCCCTGCTCGGGCGCCATCGCTTAAAAGTTATGAGCACTCCATAAAATGAGTTCAGTTTCCTACAAAAAATTGTGTAAATTTGAAAAAATTTTAATTATATACTACTATCCATAAATTGATCAAATTTAAATTATTTTAAGTAAAATTACACATTTTGTTTAAATTTACTCAATTTAAAGAAGAAAACTGAAATCATTTAAATTAGAATGTAGTTAAACTTTTTTGAATTTCATTGCTCATATGAATGAGGTTTACCAACCGATGTATATCAAAAACCAATCGATTTTGCAATTTCAAAAATACAAAACCATGAACATTGAAAACGGTTACTTTATTTATGTCCACCTTTTGAAACCCATTATCGAGTGTTGCTTTTTTTCATTATTAGTATTTTCGAGGGTTTGGTGTTTTCCTTTGCATTATTTTTATTATATCAGTAGTCTTTCTTATCAATTTAGAAAAGAAAATAATAAAAAACAAGTGAGAGTGTTAAATTCGGCTGTACCGAATCCTGTATACCCTTCAATACGATAAATGCAGGAGCGTCGTTTGTTTGTTTTTAGGGGGGGTTGCGGTAGAGGTGTGGGGACCTTTGCTTCGCTATAAATGCTTACTAATTCTTTTATTATGATTTTGCCACTAAATTTACACAATTTTATCATTGTTTTAATTATTTTCAATCTACGCCCACAAAAGGGGGCGGACTAAAACAAATGACATTTTCTAGTACCCTGGATCTAACTGCAGGACTTTGAACTTCTCTGACATAAAAATGTTTCATTTTATTAGCAAAAGAAAAAATCCTTGCTTTTTTTTATAGTTCTTATAGGGGGAACTTTTTCCCCCCCGATCCAATTTCACCCAATTCCAAACTTAAACAGTCCAATACCATAATTCATACTCGTGCCAAACCTTGAAAGTCCAATATTTTGGTGCGTTACAAACGGAATGACAAAGTAAGTATACCCTCAAACAAAACATTTATAAAACAGAAAGTATTCGAATGATACAGACAGTTGTAGTAAATATTATTATGTTTATTTTTAATTATTGTTGATATTTACTTGCTAATGGATTTTATTGATAAAATGTTTTTTGTTTGTGAGTTCTAGACTAAAGGGTAAAAATAAAACGAATTTTATAAGGTAAAATTTTAAATTTTGAATGATTTTTATTAAAAAATAAAAATTGTTTTATTCAACCTTTGAAATATTATATTTTTTTTAAGATTTTCTTTACTAATTTAAACTATTATATTCTCATAGAATAAGTTTCAAGAAAACTGTTTTTCTGTTTTTAAATTTATGTTGGTAGTTTTTGCAAGACCTAGTCGACACGTGTTTCGGAATTTGTCAGATTCCATTGTCAAGACTATTTAGCAAATAAAAAAACCTTATACTACTAGTAGTAAAGAGCATTTAAATGACAAATCGCTAATGTTTAAACTAAAACAGTAATACATATTTAATGGGGGCCCCTGTAGGTTAGTTGGTAGCGTGCTAGCCTATGAAACAAGAGGTCGTGGGTTCGATTCCCACAAAAACCCTTGGTCGATTTCGCTACAACGAGACGACGGTCATTGTTACCAGTTCTCGTTTAGGCTTAAATTGTTAAAAATGATTTGTAATTAAATTGGAAAAATAAATAAAAACCGATCATTGGATCAAATTATTATTATTATATTATTACATATTCGAATCTACTCTCATTGAGAATTAGAATAAGAAAATTGTACCTTCCTAGTAAGATCACGATCGTCAAATAACCAACAAAAAAACTATTAAAAAAAGATTTAGTGTTGCAAATGGTCAAATATATGGGCTACTATTTGCGAATGTACTACTAAATAAGGTGTATTCACCTTGGTGTGCTAACTATTGTGTTCAAATTCTGATTAATTTTTATAAAGATATAAAAATTGTTTTATTTGACCTTAAAAATATTATATTTTGAGTAGGATTATTCTAGCTCGACGTCATTCTTTTCTTTACTAATTAAAACTATTATATTCTCATAGAATAATTTTCAAGAAAACTATTTTTCTGTTTTTAAACGATTTTCGATTTTATGGATTTTTTTGAAAGGTATAAGTCTTACTTTTTAAACAAAACAAAAATATTAAAAATCGATCAAGAATTGGCTGAGCTACGATCGTTTAAGTTAAAAAAAATCCAATTTTTTTAAAAATTTGTCATATTTTTTATACTCTAAGTTGAAAGTGCATCATTAAACAATTTTTTTTTATTTTTGTATAAAAGTATAGTAAAGTAGCTTTCCAAAACACCAAAAAACATAACAATCGGTTAAAAAATGAATGAGTTATGCTAAGTTTTGTGATAGGACATTTTTAATTTGTTTCTGAAATGCTTGTAATTCAGGTATTATTCATAAATCTTATTGCTAGTAGTAATTTTATGTGCCTATGCATATAAACAAGAGATGGTAACATAATTAGATTTATGCGTGATTGACACATGATCACAAGTGAGCGTGAGTGAAAATCAATTTTACTCACGTGGTTGTGAGTGAGTGGAATAAAAAAAATGGGCGTGTCAGTTGCTTCTAAATCCCATTTATAATTTTTTGGTTTTGTTTGAAAACTATGAGTGTTACTTCTTAAAAACAAAAATATTGAGAATAGATTGAAAATAGGCTCGTTTAAGTAAAAAATCTTTTTTGAAAAGTTATACCTGCAACATTTTTATGACAGAAAAAGTTGTACGTTTGCAAACATTTTTGAAACGAAATTGGTAAAATTGTAGGATCATTTGATGGAAATTTTACCTATTTATAAATAAATGTATGCGGCATTCCACACCAAATATCCAGAAAAAAAGAACATGTGTACCGTAAATTTCTAAATAGGTTGTATGAATAGCTAAGAAAAATGCGTTTTTGGTTTTAAAATTTTTCAAAAACTTGACTTAGGAGGTCAAATATTGGAAAAATGGTCAAATTTGTGTTGAGTTACCTTGTTTAAATATTTATTAAATTAAAACGAAATGCACCACAATCTAAAACATCGATTAAATTTTTTTTTTTTTGGAAAATTTTCAGAATTAGTTCTGAAATTTTTGCATTTTTAAAAAAGTCAATTAATCAAAAACCCGGCCACTTTTTTTTTTAAGCTTAGATGTTTGTCTATCCACACAAATAAATTCAGACATATGTTTTTTTGAGAAAATCGCATTTGAATATTAATTTTCATAACAATTTTGTAATTTGCTTGTATTTTCTTGTTTCAACGTAGCGAATGACTATTAAATATTTGCATTAGTCATACGCTACGTTGAACCAAGCAAATTACCAAATTGTCATGAAATTCAAAATTCAAATGCGATTTCTCGAAAATAACGAAAAAAACATATTACAATTTTTTTGTGTGGATAGACAAACTAGAGATGGGAACATGAGCAGATAAGAGCGTGAGTGTGACTGAATTCAATTTTAGAGTTTGCGTGATTTATTTTCTCTTCATATTTCCTTTCATTCCAAAAAAGCAACAAAAAAATGTAAAATTTTGCTAAACTTCAGATTTCGTCCCGAAAAAATCAAAACAAATGTAAAATTTTAGATTTTGCGGAAAATTTTGAAAGATTTTTGAAATTATTTTTAGTATAAATAAGAATATCGTGAGTGTGAGTCAGCGTTAGCGTGAGTGACTCTTGCATCGGCGTACGTGAGTGTGAGTTGTATTAAATTTACACACGTGATTGTGAGTGAGTGTTAGAAGAAAAATTATGCTCGTGATTGAGTGAAAGTTAAAATTCACTCACGTGACCATCTCTTAGACAAACATCTAATCTTAAAAAAAAAATTTGCAAAAAAAAAACAAATGTGGCCGGATTTTTTATAAATTGACTTTTTTAAAAAATGGAAAATTTCAGACTTTTTTATTCCACTGACACTCACTCACAACGACGTAAGTAAAATTGATTTTCAATCACGCTCACTTGTGATCATGTGTCAATCACGCACAAATCTAATTATGTTACCATATCTTGTTTATATGCATAGGCACATAAAATTACTACTAGTAATAAGATTTATGAATAATACCTGAATTACAAGCATTTCTGAAAAAAATTAAAAATGTCCTATCACAAAACTTAGCATAACTCATTCATTTTTTAACCGATTGTTATGTTTTTTGGTGTTTTGGAAAGCTACTTTACTATACTTTTACACAAAAATAAAAAAAAAATTGTTTAATGATGCACTTTCAACTAAGAGTATAAAGAATATGACAAATTTTTCAAAAAATTGGATTTTTTTTTTAACTTAAACGATCGTAGCTCAGCCAATTCTTGATCGTTTTTTAATATTTTTTGTTTTGTTTAAAAGGTAAGACTTATACCTTTCAAAAAAATCCATTAAATCGAAAATCGGTTGCAAACTAACAAAGTAATAATTTTTTAAACTTGTAATTTAAGAATTGCCGTTTTTAAACACATTTGCCAATAAAAAACGTACTTAACGAAGTGATCCAGAAAAACTATGAGTATATCAGTACTCTATGGATTCCAACCAACCCGAATTTTCATATGAGAACCCCTGCATATTTTTGGTGTAGCACAGTGTTATTAATATAAATCACTGGACACCGTAGCGTATGATTGTTATTTAAAGGCAATTACAATATTAATCATTCGCCACTAATACAGTTTTGAAGCATTTATTATTGGAATTATAATAAAAGTGCACTAATTTCAAATGCGTGTAAAACAAAATCTAGCTCTGAACTAAAAAAAAGCCTTGAGGGGTTTGTTATGGAATATGTCAGCTTTCATTTGCTTTTGGTTTCATCCCATTCCGATTTTGGGTTTTGCACTGTGTTATTGACGATTTATCATTAATATCCCTTTGCTGCTTGTAGTATAGGGTTTTTTATTTCCTAAATAATGGAATCTGACAAATTCCGAAACACGTTTCGATTAAGTCTTACAAAAATAAATTTAAAACAGTAAAACAATTTTCATGAAAATTATTCTATGAGAATGTCATCGTTTTAATTAGTAAAGAAAATAAGAATAAACTATAGAAAATAAGAATAAACCTACTCAAAATATAATTTGTATATGTCTTTAAGACATAAACATTAGAGTTCGTTTGATAACTATGTATGTCACTTCATCTGTTTATCGGGTATCAACATTTTTTTAAAGAATAGGAGAGCTAATAAGAATGCCGGTATTTTTTTGGGAAAATGTTCACTCCTTGGGGTGATTCAATGCATCTGAAAACGCGGATTTTGAGCTGGTTTTTCTGCAGAGAAAAAACGGCTGAATATATTGCAAATCTGATTTCACCAGTTGATTCTACAGAAAAAATAATACAATGGTAGTTTTTTAAACTCTTAAAAAAAGTTCCAAAAACACACAGCAGGGGGCGAAAATATCGATTTAAAAAAAAAATTTAAATTTTTTTTTTAGTCACACACAAAAAATTATTGGCTAAAAAATTTCGATTAAATCTATTGATCAACAAAATTTAAATAAGTCAATAATTGTTTTGATCAACATTTTTGTTATTTTCTTTAACTATCAAATTACAAATTTTCAACATACCAGATTTTTTTTCGCTTCAATTTATTTGAATACATTAATTCAGAAATATACTTTATACTACAGTTTTACTTTTTTTTATTGTCGACAACATATTGGAAAGCAAAAAATATGCATTTCTTCATAATTTTTCCATAAGCGTGAAATTCATTTGTTAAATCAATCATTATTTTAATTGACTTTAAATAAAAAATCAATCAAATTTTTGATCAAAATCGAAAAAATGATTAATTGAAATAAAAATCAATTAAGCACCTACAATTTGATGATTGATATAACAATTTTCTTTATCGGAGGAGTTTCAATTAAAAAATTAATTGAATCCGCGTTTTTGTTGATTGAATTTCGTTTTCAATTCTTTCTGTGCATGCACGATGAAGAGGCAGTGTTTTCTAAGAAAACTAATAAAAAAAGTTATAAGGCTTCAAAGTTTTTTTTCAACTGACAAAATTATAAAATACTGACCGACATTTGAAAATTTTTTGGATGGGTCAGCGGTTTGGAGACTCGTTTTCGATTAAACTTTCAATGCTGATTCCAAATCTGGTTTCCAAGGTTTTTCATACGTCAGGTTTTTGAGGAAATTGAGGTCAAAGTTCATAAAAAAACGCATTTTTGTGCATTATTGTGAGCATTTATTGTGATATTTTTGGATGATATTCAGGGATTGTCCAAATCGTTTTCGATTAAAATTTCGATTCTGAGTCTGAATCTGGTTTTAAAATTTTTCTATCACGTTAGGTTTTCGAGAAAATTGAGATCAGAGTTCTCATGAAAGTGTTTTTGGCCATTTTTGAGACTTTATAACTTCTAAACGGGTTGTGATAGAACGGAAAATTTGGTACCATTTTGTTAAGCTGAAAATGCCCTTTAATCGTGCATATTTAAAAAATTAATTAAAAAAAAAAATGGAAAAACCTTATATTTCCGCCCTCGGTGGTGGGTTTTTGGAACTTTTTTCAAGAGTTCAAAAAACGACCATTGTGTTAATTTTTGCTTTAGAATCGGTTGGTGAAATCAGATTTGCGATATATTCCGCCGTTTTTTGCCCTGCAGAAAAATCAGCTTAAAATCCGCATTTCAGATGCGTTAAACCAACCCAAGGAGTAAAAATGTTCCCAGAAAGGAGTAAAAATGTTCCCGGAATTCTTTTTAGCTTACCTAAATCCTTCAAAAAAATGATGATACCCGCAAATCAAATTTTCAAAATTAACTCTAATAAACATATTTGTTAAAAGTTTGTAAAAAAAATGTGAAACTTGTTTAAACTTAAAAAAAAAAAATAAGTTAATAAATTTTGAGTAAATTTTTACTTGACAGAATTAAAAAATTACTTGAAACAAGTAGAAAAGTTAAATTCGACTTGGCCGAATCTATGAATACCCTCCACAATGCCCATTTTAAGTGATAGTAAATTTTCTAACGTAAAAAAAATAACATTTTCTAACGTGAAATAAATAACATAAATAAAATGATTAGAAATGTTTTATTTTGTGTAAAAATTTTTTTTTTAGTTATTTTTGAAAAAAAAAAAAATAATACTATTTTTTTTGAGTGTAAAATTTTTTTTGAGTGTAAAATTTTTTTCGAGTGTATTTTTTTTTTGTTTTGATATAAAAATATTTTTGAGTAACAAAAATACGTTTTAAAATATTTTTGTGACTCACCAATGGTTTTAAAACAGGTTTAACGGGTTTTCACCACGTGAATTTAAGGTGAAGCTAATCTGATATTCACGGTTTTGCTAATAACTTTTGAACCACTGGACCGATTTAGGTGAAATTCAATACGAACTAGGCTGGAGGAACGAAAAATATATATGCCAAGCTTCAGCATCCTCAGAATTGATTTTCGAAAGTTATAGTGCTTTTTATCTCATAAATTCACGAAAAACCCTTGCCGAAATTCAGTCTTTTGCTCATAACTTTTGAACCACTGGACCGATTTCGCTGGATTGCAATACCAACCTGACCAGGTAAATGCCCAACATATATGCCAAACTTCAGGAGCCTCCGTAAAGTCTTTCAAAAGTTAGCGTGTTTTCAACAGACAGACAGACAGACGGACAGACGGACGGACGGACGGACGGACATCGCTAGATCGTCTTAAAATCGATCGAGGATCATGAACATATAAACTTTATGGGGTCCTAGACCAATATTTCGAGGTGTTACAAACGGAATGACAAACTTATATATACCCTCTATCACTAGAGTGGAGGGTATAAAAAACAAACGAAACATTTTGAGCAAAGTTTCATTTTCTACCCCTCCAGCTGCAGGACTTTGAATTTCTCCTGTCATAAGAAATTTGCAAAATCTTCTTACAAAAAAGCCAAAAAAAAATGTTTTTTTTGCAGAGGTTGGTTAAGTTTTTCATGGGGGAAATACTATCCCCAAAATCAGAGTTTGCACATTTCTGAACTTAATGAGCCCAAGACCATGAGACATATTTGTGCCAAACTTTAGGAGTCTAGCCCTATTACTTAAGACTCTATCGTGTCTTCCACAGACGGACAGAATCGACCACTGATCAATAATTTATATACTTTATGGGATCCTAGACCGATATTTCGATGCGTTACACACCGTAAATTGCCATAATTTGGACATTTTTCTTTATGTTGTCCATATTTAATTAAATTTTATAAATTTAAATAAAAAACAAACCTAAAAGTACAAAACTTTTGTTTTTAAGGTAAAATTTGGATCACGAAAAATCGCGACAATGAGCGCTAACTTTAAAAAACGATTAACACCGTTGAGTTCAGCGTACACAGAAAAAAATAAAAATGAATTTCAATTACGAAATTCGTTGATTCAATTAAAAAATTAATTGATTTCGGACGTATCACGAAAATGCGCATATTAATTACTCATTTTGTTTGAAAACAGTTTTAAAACTTAATTAAATTGTTAATTGAATCAATTAAAGTTTTAATTGAAAATAAAATGGAAAACCAATTAAAATTGTAATTAAATAAATATATAAAAAAATTTATATAAAATTGAAAATCAATAATATAGATTTATTGATTCACATAAAATTTTTAATTGAAAAAAGACCAAAACTCAATTTAATTTTAAAAGTTGAACTTCAAAAAATGCCTAAAAATAAATAAACATAGAATGTTTTTGTTTTACATTATTAAGAAATTTATTTTCTTTATTAAATATAAACACTTGGTATAGTTTTGCATAGAAACATTATAGTAGTATTTTAAAATATCAATAACTATTTAAAATTACATTTTTATTTTTAAATCTTGTTATTGCATGCATTTTTGTCGCCTTAGTAAAGTTGAATCAAAAAAAAATTGTATTATATTTCAATGTGCAAAACACAACTGTACACATTTTATTATCAAAACAATTTATCCGCAACGACCGCTCGCCTTAAAGAAAATAATAAAACTAAATTTTTTTGTTGCTTTCATGTATTCATTGGCTGCTACCACCAAAATATACAAAACAATAGTTCAAAAGTTTTTTTTGTTGTTTTTTGCATTTTATTTTTTCATTTGCTACTAACACTAAAGCATATAAAACCGGTTTCGTTTGTTTATTTTATTTTTATTTTCAGTAAAGTTAAGAATTCAATTAAAACATTAATTGAATCAATTAAAATGTTTAATTGAAGTTAAATTTAATATCAAATCCATTTTTAATTAAAAAAAAAATCACGATATTATTTTCTGTGTACTCGCATTTGCATTAACGGCCAGGTGCCCAGCTTTTTAATGTTAATAAAGCTATGTTTACACCATATGTTAATAAAGCTATGTATACACCATACCACTGAGTCGTATTATTTATGTGAAAACCCAATGTTTTTTTATAGCATAATTTTAGGCATGTAGTAAATATATGATTGTTATTAAAAAGCAACAAAAAACTCTATATTTTGCAAAATTTATAAACAAATATAACAATTTATTTAATATTAAGTTTATAAATTTAGCAATATGTAGAGTTTTTTGTCGCTTTTAAATAACAATCCTATATATATTACATGCCTAAAATTATGCTATAAAAAAATCTTGCTTTTTCATGAAAATCATACGACTCAGTGGTATGGTGTAAACATAGCTTAAACAATCCCTAAAGTCTACTTTAAAAATATTTAATTAAATTTTTAATTAATTGTAGACTCCGCCCAAATAAAGGAGGTGATTAATTTGATATAAACAAGTAAATAAATGTTAATTTACAAAAAAAATAAATATAAAATACAAAATTATATAAATAATATAAATTAACGCCACCTATTATTTATATAATGTAAAAAATGCATTAATTCAAATATATTTCATAATGGAAGTTAATAATAAAAAAAAATAATAATGCATTTTTTTAATAGACAAAAAAGGAAACAAATTCCGTATAAAATTGTATATAAATATGTAAATATTGAATTGTCATTTACCCGGATAAAAATGATTTTAAATAGTAATATTGTTGGCTTAGACAGCAAATATGCTAAGTCCATTCTCATGCAAATTGAGATTTTAATGTAGTATGGTAGTGTAACTTAAAATACCAAACAAGTGGAACTAAAAATTAAAGCTAGATTTACAGATTCAAAAAAAGTTAAAAAAAAATTTGACAGTTTTTTGTCCCAACTGAAATTAAAAAAAAAAATGGACTTAGCGTATTTGCTATAATTATTAAAATATGCTTATAATATGCATAATAGCGCTGCGATTTTCATGCACTAAGAAATCGAAACCTAAATATTCAAAAACATGCACTTAAAAGCTGGAAATATGCACAAAATATACATTTAAAACCAAAATATTCAAAAATAAGTATTTTCACCGAAATATGCAAAAACAAATCGATGCCATTCTATAGCAAATTTATTAATTCGAAAAGATAATTGGTCTTGTTTAGACATCCCAAAAAAAAACATGCATTTGCAGTCAGAACGGAATTTATTTGAAAAACAAGAGATTTTTTAGAATACAGAATTTTGAATGCCTTAAAATAAGCAAAAAAAAAAACAGTTTTGGAGATCCTGCAAAATTGTGCTTGTAAGATAGAGTGTATTCACCTCGATATATTATTTCATAATATAATTTTATATAAATAAATTTTTACTCGGTTTTTATTAAAAAAAATACCCATAGGCTCATTATTTTCGAAATGGGCATGAAGATAAAAAGACAATACAATTGAATTGAAATCGAATAGCATAAATACATTCAAAAAAACAAAAGAGTCAATATATAAATGAAATTATAAAAGTATATAAATGTAAATACATATGTGCAATATATGCTTTTTTTTGTTTGTATGTATTATTTGGTGAAAATGTTGAGAATGTATTATAACAATTGTTTTAACAATTTTTCAAAAAGTACAGTTGTGTCTGTTTATTTTTCATTTATTTGTAATAAGTACACACAACTTCAGCAAACTTCAATTGCATATGTGTATATGTATTGTATACATCTACATATGTATGTATATATGGTATGTAGGCAATGTCATCCAACATCATTTACAAATGGTTTAAATAAGTATAAACGTAAATACCAAAAAACCATTGACCATTAAACAACACCCAGACCTTATTAACCCTATAATGGCTACAATGCTAACACAATGAGAATTTTTAAATTAAGAATAAAAATTTTTATATTAAAAATTAAAATTTTTTAAATTAAAAATGAAAATTTTTAAATTAAGAAATAAAATTTTTAATTTAAGTATGTTTTTTTCCCTCAGTGTACCCTCCCAAGAGATAGCATTTAAAGCTTTTTAAAGCAAAGAACAATTTTTAAAGTTGTTGTTTCAAGATTTAATAAAAATACGTTACGGTGCAAAGAACCATTATATTTTACATTCCTAAAAAGCAACGAAAATTTAAGGCAGTATATATTCGTAAAATATTTTAACCCTTTAAATTGACGTTTCAGTGACCGTTTTTGAAAACATTTATTAACCCTCCCCCTTACAGAGGGAGGGTTTATATAGCACCAGAGGGAGGGTTTATATAGCACCATAATTTATTTTACTTATTCCACATGCATTTGAAAAAACTTCAGTGGACCATAAAAAAAACTGTAAGTGACAAAAATTCTTTGAGGTCTTTTGTCTACTATTACGGTACTTTCATTGTTTTTTGGTGAACAATGGATTTTTTTAAGCTCAGGGCTAATGTTCTATATTATTATTTTGTATTTATTTAAAATCGAGGGGTTCCAGTAGGCTAGTTGGTAGCGTGCTAGCCTATGAGTCTGGGGATCGTGGGTTCGATTTCCACCAGTGGCCTTGGTCTGTTTCACTACAACGAGACGAATGTCATTGTTACCAGTTATCGGTTAGGTAAAATTAGTATATGATTTGTGGTAATTTTTCATAAAATAAAAAAAATATTTAAAATCGGTATTCCGCTATTCACTGGATAGGATGTTTAGGGATAATGAGGAACAATAATAAAAAATGTAATGTAAACCGTTTGTTATGTGGTTTTTAATTGTTGTCTTTTACTATCCCTGAAGATGCTATCCAGTGGGTAGCAAAGTATCGTTGTAATAAATAAAATAAAAATTAATAAAGAACATTAGCCTGGAATTTAAATAATTATATTAATTAAGATTTATAATTTCTTTCAAAAATTTCATTAAATTTTTGATTTTTTACAAAATATTTTTTTGTGAAAAAATTTTGTTAAAAAAAAAAAAATAAAAAAAGAAATTAATTTTGAAACAAAAAAATTTAAAAAAATTGCTAAAAACAAAATTTTGCGAAAAAATATTTGGGTTACAAAAATATGTTTGTACAATTAACAAAAAGCTTTGCGAAAGTTTTGAAAATTGGCATAAGTTTAATGAAAAATTACTCACGGTTTTAACAGGTTTCATCCCATCAATGAAACTAGTGACATTCAAATTTGTTTCAATTAAAACTTACATAAAAATAACACAGGTTGACAAAATTTGAACTTTTTCAATTTGCCTGACCTTTGACAACTGATTTTTATGGATTTTAGTGTGCCGATTCCGAATCTGTTATCCAATTGTTTCCATCAGCTCGCGTTCGCAAGCAAATCGCTGTTAAAGAGTCGAAAAAGTGCGTTTTTTACCAATTTTGCTTGGCTATAATTTCCAAAAAAAAAAACTTTGTGCCTCAGTTTTAAACAGGAACTTAACTATATTGGATGCCAGGATTCAAAAAAATGGTATTAGGTTTTTTCTGACAGCTTTAGTTTTCGAGTTAATAAAAAGGGCATAAATATTCAGACAAAATTAAAGAGGTCAAAAATTTAAAAATTTTATTTTAGCGATATCTCAAAAACTAAAGATGACTCAACAAAAGTAAGAGCATTTTTAGAATCAGCATATCCAACATACCTAAAATCGTTATTCACTTTTTAAATGTAAGACAAGTGTTGGTAAATATAGACTCACAAACATGCCAAAAACAGCCTATTTTCAAAGTTTCCTTAGCCTATATCTCGAAAACTAGAGCTGACCCAAAAAAACGGTAGCCAGATTTGAAATCAGCGTACCCCTAATACCTAAAATTAGCTATCAGAACCCGGGCAAAAAAAAGTGTTGCCCTGTGTAATGTAAATCATTGCAAAACTTGCTTAAAACACTTTACGAAGTTTTTCATGAAATGTATGAAAATATTCATTGATTTAATGTAAAATAGCTGTAGGGAAGTAAAGGAAAATTACAACCTTAAATTGAAATTATTGGAAGTGTTCATTACTAACAATTTTTGTTAAGTCAAGTGTAACTGTCACTGAAATTTTATTAAATGTACGTGATTGTAGTATACAAGGTAGAAAAAATACACTTTCACATTTTTTTATGGTTTTCACTTAGTTTTCTTATGCGAAACTTTACTCTAACCTTAAATTGTAATATACAGTGAAACCCGGTTATAATGACTACAAGGGACTAGTAAAAATATGTGTTTATAAGCGAGGAATATCTTATATCAACCTAGTTTTTTTTCCAAAAAATAAAGATCTAACTTTATTTTATTTGATGATTTTTTCGTAAATACTTTTTGAAGAGAAAACATTACATTACGAGTTCGTTGTAACCGAGTTTGACTGTAATTGTAAAACGACGAAATAACGGCGCGAATTTTAATAAGAAATAAAATTAATAATTTACGTTTCATTTTAAATTTCATATAAAAAGTCTAAAAAAATCAGAAAACTAATAAGTTAGAAAAATACACTTTTATATTTTTTTATACCCTCCAACTACAGTATGGGGGTATACTCACTTTGTCATTGCGTGTGTAACGCATCGAAACAACGGTCTAGGACCCCATAAAGTATATATATTATTGAAAATTGATCGATTCAAAGATATTCTAGCGATGTCCGTCTGTCCGTCCGTCCGTCTGTGGTCTTATGTTCATAGGCTGGATAAGTTCGGAGATGGTCAAAATCGGACCAGGGGAAAAAAGTTCCCCCTTGACGAAGTAAACCAACCAATGAAAAACAGTAACTTTTTATAGGTTTTTTTGTTTTCTGTTAAACAAATGAAACATTTTTATGCTTGAAAAAGTTCCAAGTCTTGGACTTCGATCAAGAGGATTTTAAAATTACTTTTTTTTGTCCGCCCCCTTTTGTGGGCGTGGATATTAGCAAATAATTTATATAATGATGAAATTATATATATATTTTGTACAAGAAGCATAGTAATTAAATTTGTAAACATTTTTGACCAGAGAGAAGGTGTCCTCAAGGACCCCCGACAAGCCCCCCCCCCAAAAAAAAACGCCCTTGCATTTTTTTTAAGTTGGAGGGTATACAAGACTCGGCAACGAGTTTGACTGTATTTGTAACTCCACGAAATAATAGAAAACAGCGCGAATTTTGGTAAAAAATAAAATTAATAATTTACGTTTTATTTTAAATTTCATATAAACAGTCTAAGAAAATCGCAAAAACAAGTTAGAAAAATACACTTTCAAATTTTTTTAATTTATATATTTAACTCAGTTTTCTCGCACACAATTTTTCTGTATTCTTTAATTTTACTACAAAAGTAAAACCCCGAAATAATATAAAACAACGCGAATTTAAGTAAAAAATAAATTTAACAATTTACGTTTCATTTTAAATTTCATATAAAAAGTCTAAAATAATCACAAAATAAACAAGTTAGAAAAATACACTACACACATTTTTTTATTAATAGATTTTACTTACAAGGGAAGTGTCCCTAGTGTCACCCGCCGATCTTTATGGAATTTGTTGCATTTAGTAGAGCAAGCAAAATAATAGGACATGTATTTTTGTTTAGCACACAAATTCATATATAGCGTTTATCTGCTATATTATGCAAAGAAACCTAGTCATGTTATATATCATTTGAAAAGTCGTTGGAAAACCTATCCTCGTGCGCAATTAATCATTTATTCGCATTAAATCACATAATAAATTCGTACCGCTATGTTCAGCGGTTTTTTAGGCTTGTCAACATTTTGCGCGTTTAACTACAAACTAAATAGACGCGACGCGACAAGTGCTAAAAAACAACAAGTATTATAAACAAAATTTTATGAAATCTTTTACTAAAACTACGAAGAAAAATTTATGAAATATTTTAGTAAAACTACAAGAAAAACTTGTAACTTATTTTTGTTTGCTTCCTCCTATTTGACGAAAATTCCTAGTAATTTTACAAGCTTTTTAAAAATAATTTTGTAATTTTAGAAGGTTTTTACCAATAAAATTGTAAATTTACAAATTTTTTGACACGATAAAATTTACAAGGAGGCTTAGTAATTTTACTAGATTTTTTGCCACCTCCTATTTTACGAGAATTCCTAGTAATTTTACAAGATTTTTACCAATAATTTTGTAATTTTACAAGCTTTTTACCAATAAAATTATAAATTTAGAGTTTTTTGGCGCAATTGAAATCACAAGGAATTCTCGTGATTTTTTTTTGTAAAACTATCTTGGAAATTTGTAAAATTACAAAAAAAAAAAAATTATAAAATTACAAAAAAAAAAAAAATATATAAATTTCGATCCAATACTGGTAACCCGGTGAAAAATGTTACAAATATGATCATACAGTGGGCGACAATACATTGGAAACTTTTTTATAGTAGATGAAATTTGTTAAAGATAAAGTTAACAATACTAACCGTTATAATTATCAAACAAGTATTATAAAAAAAGTTATGTAGGTAATTTATAAAGCTTTAATTTAAGCTTAATTGCGTCCAGTTTGGGAAAATAATGAATGTGTTACGAGGGTCGATGTGAAAAAGGAAAAAATTTATAGACATTTTTCAGAACATTTTTGAAAAATATTTCCGGGTCGATTTTTTCCAAGTTAAAACATTAGAAATTTAAAAAAAGGTCCAATAGTTTTTACTCAGTGATCAAATAATTTTTCCAGCAACCCAAACAAACAGTTTTTAAGTACAGTAGCAAAAATCCACATTTTTTGACCTCCAATTCTTTTGACCACCATTTTTTTGTAAACAAAGAAAAGATGTTATTGTTTATTAATTTTAGTACACTTAAGTATATGCTAAGGATATATTAAGATAATTTTAATTATTCTTTGTTAACAAAAAATTGGTGGTCAAAAGAATTGGAGGTCAAAAAATGTGGATTTTTCTACTGTACTTAAAAAATTCCACTGTTTGTTTGGGTTGTTGGAAAAATTATTTGATCACTGAATAAAAACTATTGGACCTTTTTTTAAATTTCTAATGTTTTAACTTGGAAAAAATCGATTTGGAAATATTTTTTAAAAATGTTCTGAAAAATGTCTATAAATTTTTTCATTTTCCACATCGACCCTCGTAACACATTCATTATTTTCCCAATCTGGACGCTATTAAGCTTAAATTAAAGCTTGATAAATTACCTACATAATATTTTTTTACAATACTTGTTTGATAATTATAACGTTTAGTATTGTTAACTTTGTATTTAAAAAAATTTCATCTACTATAAAAAAGTTTCCAATGTATTGTCGCCCACTGTATATGCGTTCATACAGCGTCATGTATGTCCATATATGGAGCATATATGGATATACATGACACTGTATGAAGGCATATATGATCATATTTGCAACATATATGTCCATATACGTAAAATGAGGGCATATGCACATATATGACATATATGCTCCATATATGTCCACGTATGTCATATATGGGCATATGCCCTCATTTTACGTATATGGACATATATGTTGCAAATATGATTATATATGATTGCATACAATTTCATATATGACCATATATGCTCATATATCCACATATATGCATCCATATATTCACATATATGTATCCATATAGGCTCATTTTTCACTGGGACAATGGGATTATAAGACTTTTCCTAGTAATTTGACAAAGTTTTTTTTTTGTGTGAATGAATCCGTTTCATTTATACCTCCCGAGTTTCTTTTCAGAGTACTTCTTAAATATATTTCGCTATCCAATCCTATTTACGTATGTCAACCAGTAACCGAATTAAAGCATTTGGTATTTTTAGGTAATGTGAAGTTTAAAAAAATTTTGAAGGTTGCCGTACATTTTCAGTCATAACTTTTGAACCGCTTAACCGAATTCGCTTAAATGCAATACCAAACATTTCGAAGCAACCACGACAAAATATGTTAAGTTACCGTCATGTCTGTGTAATATTTCGGACGTGATCGGCATTTCAACAGACAGAAAGCATGTTTTTTCTGTAAAAATAAAACCTGCACTAAAATTTGCACATTAAAGGGTTAATTAACACCCAGACCATTAACTACAGTTTTTTTTGGAGACTAATACTCATTACCACCCATTCCCTGAAAGAACTTTCTACCGGCAACTTTAGCTTGAAAAGCAACATCATCATGATTACTACCCCAAAAAAAAGGGGAGACTTCAAATTAATACAAAAAGTTCAGTCCAAAATTAAAAATAACAAACAACAAACAGATGTATCCACCACATAAACGCGTAAAGCAATGGAAAATACCAAAAACAAAAAAAAAAAACTTTAACAGTACATATGACCACTTGAGCCACCCACTATTAACTCAAATGAAGAAGGATGAGCAAAATGTTGATGGGTTGACTGGATGGCTGGTTGTCTGTATGGATGCATGCAAGGATAGTGGTGGTTTACAATGATGATGCTCTTAAGCATCAGGCAATAACAATATACGCACTCATACATAAACCAAACAATTGGGCGCCCGATTGCAATATTTTGCATACATGCAACAGCAGCAGCAACATAACTTTTTTTTTTTGTTGTTAACGAACTCAACAACAATTGCATCCTTTATGCATCATATGCAGCCAAAAAGCATAGTAGGCTCAAATTTATGCTATATTACCAATACATACTGTGTTTTTTTTAAATATACTTCAACCCTTTCTTTAGGTATGCACCGGGTTGTATATAATATAAAAAATATATACAAACACAAAAAATGTTGTATATAAAAACATTAATACATTTGTACATTATATATATAGTTTGGTTATGTTGCATTTTCCGCATATGCATCTGTATGCATACTTGCATATAAATGCATTATCTTGATATTAATATGCAAATGCAATATTACGGTTTTCTGCCTGACTTTGGTAGTTTTGGTTGGAAGAATCATTAATGACAAAAATATATATTTTTAATTTACATTTTTAATTTCCGCTTATTTCAGATTTCATCAATTTTTTTTTTTGTAAATACATAGATACGTATAAACAAATGTTGCTATTAAAAAATGTTTTTTTTAAACTTTGACATGTGTTGTATATAATTTTATATATACACTCAGAAGCATAAGTCTGCGTACACAGGCTTTACCTTACAAAAACCACCAAAAAAATACGTTAATCGATAGATTTTTTTAACCAAAGATAATGACATATTATTTTGTATACTTCAGACTATTAAAATAACAAAAAGACAATTTTAAAAAGTCCGCGGTTAACAGCAACCAAGAAAAAAAACAAAATCATTCCATTAAAACCAGAAGCAAAAGTCTGCGTACAGTATCGTTTGAGGTTAGTTTTCTAACTAAGTTTTTAATTTTTAACAACCAGTGGGATAGTCTTTGTGCTTTAGAACCTCTGCTAGTCTTTTCTGCATTGATTGTACTAATTTTCTAGTTTATGCGGATTTTATATTCCACCAAGCCTGCTCCATAACCTCTTTCAGCATCGTTTTTGATGTTAGTTAACGTGTACCAATTTTTTCCGAGAATATCCAACAAATGATCAATAGAGTTGAGGTCTGGTGATTAGGAAGTATTTTTTTTATTGTTTTGATGTATTATTAAGCAGCCAAATCTTCGCAATATCAGCGTTATATATGGAGTAATTTTTTTGTTTGAGGAGATAATCACCCTGGAGACCCAATCTGATCGCACTTTTCTTAAAATTACCTTTAAATATATCTAGGTCACCTTTCTTATCCATCATTGACTCAATTAATTTAATTTGTCCAACTCCACTTGCCGCCATGCACTATCAAACCATTATAACTCCACCCCTATATTTAACAGTACCACACAAGTTTTATCTTTTAAGAGCTGTACCAGTTTTTCTTCACAAAATTTGTCTTTCCATGATTCCAAATATACAAAACTAAGTTTCGTCTGGAAATTTGACCATTTCCCAGAATGAATGACGTTTAAAAAGGAAATTTGTGTGGTAATGTAAAACATAGGGGTGGTGGTATAACAGTTTGGTGGTGAATAGTGGCAAGTGGAGTTGGACAAATGCAATTAGTTGAGTCAATGATGGATAAGCGAGGTTACCTAGATATACTTAAAGGTAATTTAAAGAAAATGGCGATTAGATTTGGTCTCCAGGGTAATTTTCTCCTCTAACAAAAAAAAATACTCTAAATATTCCGCTGATATTGTGAAGATTTGGCTGTTTTATAAAACATCCAAACAATTAAAAACTACTTCCCAATCACCAGATCTCAACCCTATTGATAATTGGTTGTATATTTTCGTAAAAAAATTGGTACACATCAAATAACATCAAAAGCGATGCTACAAGAGGTTATGGAGCAGGCTTGGTGGAATATAAAATCCGCTAAAACTACAAAAGTGTTCTAATCAATGCAGAAAAGACTAACGGAGGTTCTAAAGCACAAATATTATCCCAATAGTTGTTAAAAATGAAAAACTTAGTTAGAAAACTAACCTCAAACGATACTGTACGCAGACTTTTGCTTCTGGTTTTAAAGGAATGATTTTGTTTTTTTGCTTGGTTGCTGTTTACCGCGGACTATTTAAAATTGGCTTTTTGTTATTTTAATAGTCTGAAGTATACAAAATAATATGTCATTAGCTTTGGTTAAAAAAATCTATCCATTAACGTATTTTTTTGGTGGTTTTTGTAAGGCAAAGCCTGTGTACGCAGACTTATTCTTCTGAGTGTATTAGTAAATATTTACTTATTTATGTATTGTCTTTTAAAGTACAGTTTATACACACATTTTTGTTGTTGTCTATTTTGTACAATTAATATATTTTATGCCACGCCTTTTAATGTTAATTAATGTATTGTCAATGACTTTATGGATAATTATATGCAATTGTCATGTTAATATGAAGTCGTTGTGGTGTGAAAATCATTTTTAACATATTTTAAATCCTTGACAGTTTTTGTTATCAAAAACCCAGTCGGCAAAAAAATTACACCTGCCATACTGCTGACTTTCCCTTTATAAAATTGCTGACATCTTCATACAATTTTTCAAATTGTCATTATTGACATGTCAGGAGGTCACCGGTTGTTTAAACGACTTGTAAGTGGCCACTGATACTGGTGGACACTGCTGACCAACTGCTGACATGTCATCGATGACATTTTGAAAAAATATATGAAGATGTCAGCGATTTCATAAAGGGAGAGTCAGCTGTATGTCAGGTGTGATTTTATTTTGCCAACTGGGAAACATTAGAGTTAAAACATGTCAATTGAACCAAAAAAAAATAAGCATTTTTGAACTCGCCCCATTCGATTTTTTATGAAATTTGGAAAATAAAGTTGGGCCCTTACAAAATTTTGTAAATTACACAGCGAATCTCCGAATCTAAATGGGATGAAAACAAAAGCAAATGAAAGTCGACACTTAACATAAGAAAACTCTCAAGGCTTTTTTTAGTTCAGTGCTAGATTTTTTTTTACACGCATTTGAAGTTGGTTAATTTAAAGCATATTGAGTTTTTGTATACATAAAGTGCCACTGGGTTCGAAATTACGTTAGCTATAACCGGCATAAATTTCGCTGCAATCGGTCCAGTACCTACTTACTGAATAGCCAAATTATTAAAAATAAGTCACTGTTCATCGTTGCGTATAATTGTTATTTAAAGGCAAATACAAAATTAAGTATACGCCGCTTATAAAATTTTTAACAGGGTTGCAGGGCTGTCAAATATGGCGATTTCTCGCCAATCGTGGCGATTTTGAAATGTGTTTGGCGACAAGTTTTTCGATTTGGCAACGTAACGATTTTTTTGGCGATTTACAAAATGATTGGCGATTTTGTCAAATTATTTTCTAAATATTTTCTAAAGACGAGTAGAGATTATCAAATTTTATTTACTTTTGCTGCGCTTAGACAGTAAAATTTTTTTAACATTTTCGACAGAATTTCTACAAGTCTGCTCGTCTAAGCGGCTCTTTATGAATTAAAACAAAAAAAAAAAAAAAAAACATTTAGGAAATTTGTCCAGTGTCCAGAAGAGCCAAAAATTATAATACGCGAATCACAAAAAAATTAATTACTCTTTTTCTCCAATTTCACACTTTTGTAAACTGTTGTTGAGTAAAAACAGCGATAAGAAAATTAAGAAATATTCAAGAACGATTATCATGGATCGATTGGGGTTTTTGCATTAGTGCAGAAACCGAGCATAAATGAATTTTGAGTGAAATTTATTGCCTATAGACAGATTTTAGAAATAGTTAGCAACATTTCTATATGGAGGAATTTATAAATTACCGATTTTAGTAAAAAATTAAATAAACTAAAAAAAATGACTTTTTTGCGATTTTTACGTATTTTTCTAGGTTTTTGGCGATTTTTGAGACTTATTATTTTCTAGCCATTATTAAAAATGCAAAATATATTTTTTTTTAAATAAAAATAATTATTTTATTCCTGCAGGGTTGTTAGATTTTTTTTTGGCGATTTTTGATATCCTGCAGGGTTGTCAGATTTTTTTGCGTCTTTCGCCAGTGCTGCCAGAAGTGACGATTTTTCGTAATTTTGAAATTGACCTTTTTCAGTTTTTTACGATTTACGCCTATTTAAACAAAATTAAGGCACGTGTGGTATCAGATTAAAAGTATTAAAAATACCTATCTCGTGGTGCTAACAACGGGCCAAAGAAGTTAATTTTTTTCGACTTATTAACAAAAATGTCCTAAAATTTTGGTATTTTACTCAATATGACGAAAAGTTGCGCATGTTTGGACACGTTCTTAGCACACGTAGATAGGTTTTCCAAAGACCTCTTATTTGGTATGTAACATGACTAGGTTTCTTTGCATAATATAGGAGATAAACGAAAAAAACTGAAAAATGGCCTTTTCTTCCCCACTCCTTTTCACCACCTAAATATGAATTTAGGCCGCTATAAAAAAATACGTGTGCCTTTATTTTTTCTGCTCTACAAAATAAAATTAATTCCGTAAAGATCCGCGTGTGACACTAGGGATACTTCCCTTGTAAGACATTTTTCTCTATCGAAAAATTCTCAGATTCTGCAACATTTTTTTGTATAAAATTTAAGATTCTGAGACATTTTTCAGTACAGAGAAGTTTCAGATACTGAAACATTTTTCTGTATAGAAATAGTCTCAGATACTAGAGATTGGCGCGTGAGTGATTTTTGACTCACACTCACGACAGAAATTTTTGAATCACGCACACTCACTTACGAGCATAATTTTTCTACTCACACTCACTCACAATGACGTGAGTAAATTTAATATAACTTACACTCACGTGCACTTACACAAGCTTCACTCACATTCACGTTGACTCACACTCACGAAACTTTTATTTATAAAAAAAAATCAAAAACTAAAATTTCAAAAATTTTAGGCAAAATTTAAAGTTCCGCGAAATTTAAAAATTTTTTTTTTCGTACGAAATCCTAAATTTAGCCGAATTTTAATGTTATTTTGTTGATTTTTTGGTACGAAAGGAAATATGAAGAGAAAATAAATCACGCAAAAATCTTACTCACGCACACTCACTCACGCAATTTTTTTCCGCACTCACATTCACTCACAATCTTGTGAGTAAAATCGAATTCAGTCACACTCAGGCGTGAACTACGTGAATCACGCTCTAATCTGCTCATGTGCCTATCTCTATAACAATGGTTCTCAAACGGTGGGTCGCGAAGAGTTTCAGGGGGGTCGCGAACAATTTTTTTAAAACCCTAAATTTTGGTAAATTTAAAAAACATTTTTTTATTGTTGTGTAATAAAAATACACAAATACTTTTATTAAAGAAATGTAATTTTTCCATCATTTAAGGTCCGTCCGTAGTCACTGTGCAGTTGTTAATTTCCCGGGATGCCCAACACTGATTTGGCTGAGTCTGTGATCTGACAGTTTTTTTTTCTATTAACTTTTCGATACTGATCTGAATTTGTGTTCCAAATTTTTCAGTACGTTAGGTTTTTGAGAAAACTCAAGGCAAAGTTCACAAAAACGTATTCTTGTGCATTTTTAAGATCTTTGCATTTGAAATTTTTGGATGCGTCTGGGATCTGACCACTTTTTTGATTTCCTTTTTAAGGCTGATTCGTAATCTGGATCCAAACAACGGATCTAGATTCGTGATCGAATAAAATTTCGATCATTACCAAACATTGGTACATAATTTTGAAAAAGAACTATCATTACTCCAAATTCGACTTTAAATACTTTCTTGGTAAACATGTCTTCATTTCTGATCAGGCAAAACTGGTATTTTTCTTTAATTTTCGGAAACAAAAAATGGATAAAAAGCTGTAGTCTGGGAACTGGTTTTGTAGGAAATTGATGTCAAAGTTTACAAAAATTGTGTTTTTTTATTTTTCAGAAGCCTTTTACGTGAAATTTTTGGTATGCGTTTCGGATCTGACCACACGATTTCGATTAATCTTTCAATGCTGCTTCTGAATCATAGATGGAACTAATTAATTAAAGGGACCAATTAATTGATGGTTTAATTACCATTTAATTGATGTCAATGGTAATGAAATTTTTTTCATTACCATTGGTTGTATCAATTAAACCAATTTAATTACTATTCAATTTAATTACTAATGAAAATTAAAAAAAAAATAATTACCATTGGTATGGCATCAATTAAAAAAAATAATTACCATTAGAAAAAGTCGTCACAATATTGTCAAAATCGTTAATATTTTGAAATATCTGTTGTTTTTTGTTATATGGTGTTTTAGTTTTTCACATTTTATAAACCAAACACACGTTGATTGCCTTTGTATAACACAATATTTGAAATTTTTATTTGCGTTTTGTTTTTTGTCTTTAACATTTTCATATTTTTTTGAAAAACATACTTTGATGTTTAAATTTATAACTTTTCAAAACAAACAAAAAATGTGCAAACCAATTGTTTTGAAACCAATTATAATTGGTGTTTTTCAACAATTGGTGCATTTCATTACGATTAGTAATTATTTTTTTAATTAAAAAAAAATTAATTACCATTAAATTGTAATGAAATTTTTTTCATTACCATTGATATCAACCAATGGTAATTAAATTTCAATGGTAATTAAAAATTCCCATCTATGTTCTGAATTTGGTTTACAAATTTTTCCATTACTTCAGGTTTTTGAAAAGACTGAGTTCACGTTAATATTTGTTTTATGTTGGGGGGTCGCGAAAAATTGTAAATATTGAAAAGGGGTCACAAAGCAAAAGTTAGTGAGAAGCTCTGCTCTATAAGATACTGAGACATCTTTCTCAATGGAGAAATTCTCAGATTCTAAGATTTTTTTTTCCGTATAAAAAAAATTTATTAGATTTTGTTACATTTTTCCATAAAGAAAAATTTTCAGTTTCAGACATTTTTTCATATAGAAAAATTCTCAAATTCTGAGAAATTTTTCCCTATAGAAAACTTTTCATATTCTGAGACATTTTTTTGTATAGAATAACTCTCATATTTTAAGACATTTTTCGGTATATATAGAAAAAAATTCAGATTCTAAGCCTTTGTTTTTTGATACAGAGATATTTTTCTGTATAGAAAAATTTTCAGATTCTGAGACACTTTTCGGTGTAGAAAAATTCTCAGATTTTAAGATTTTTTTTTTTCGTATAGAAAAATCTCAAATTCTGACACATTTTTCCTTTGGAAAATTCTCAGTTTCTGAGACATTTTACTGTATCGAAAAAATCTTAGATTCCAAAACATTTTCCGTATAGAAGGATTTTTATATACAGACACATTTTTCTGTATAGAAAAATTCTCGAATAGGAAAATGCTCCGTGTAAAAAAAGAGACTGTTTTGCGTATAGATAAATTCTCAGATTCTGAGACATTTTTTTATAGAAAAAATCTCAGATTCTAAAACATTTTTCCTTTTAGAAAAATTATGAGATTTTTAGACATTTTTAGAATCTAAGACATTTTTCCGTATAGAAAATTCTCAAATAGTGAGACATTTTGCCGTATAAAAAAATTCTCAGATTCTGAGACATTTTTCCGTACAGAAAAACTCTCAGATTCTAAGATATTTTTCGTACAGAAGTTTTCTGATTTTGAAATATTTTTCGTATAGAAAACAAGTGAGAGTGTTACATTCGGTTGTGCCGAATCTTTTATACACTCCAAAATGTAAAAAACAATAAAAAAAAATCCAGTGGCGTCTTTTTTTTGAGGGGGGGCAGTTGGTGGGAGACGTTAGGGGGGCACCTTCCCCTTGCGATTTTGAACTTCTTCTAGAAAATTTTCAGATTTTTCCAATAGAAAAATTATCAATTTTTTTTTTTTAGAAAAATTAACAAATTTTTCCTAAGAAAAATTATAAAAATTTCTAAAAAAAAAAAAAAAAAAAATCTAAAAATTTTTCTATAGAAAAATTCTAACATTTTTTTATAGAAAAATTCAAAACATTATCATATTTTCGCAATAGAATAACTTTTTTTTATAAAAAATTTTGTAATTCTTAGACATTTTTCATAGAAAAAAAGTTAAGATTATTTCCTTTTGTGGGGAGAGTGGGGAGGGTGACCACTCTCTTCCTTTAAAATAATAATAATACACCCAAAATAAAAACTCTGTGTAATCAGCAGAAAAATATGCTGAAAATACACCCATTTTGAGCCATATGAGAAAATCTGCTAAGACAACTGCTGGTTTTAGCTGAAAAAATCTGCTGATTTCAGCAGAAAATCTGCGGATTTCAGCAGAAAATCGGCTAATTTTAGCAGAAAAATCTGTTGTTTATAGATAAACTATATAAACATTAAAATGTAGGTATTTTATTTATGTACAAAGACTTATTAAAGATTTTGAGCATAATTTTTTCTTAAACTTATAAAAAAGCGATCACAATTTTTAAATTTTTTAGTTATACTGTTTTTGAATAAAATTAAACTTTTTTAAATTAAATCTTTGAAAAAAAACTTGGAAAATTTTTATGAAAACAGGATAACTAAATATGTATTTATGTAAAATTGGCTTAATAATCTGCTGATTTCTGTTATTTTCTAAAATTAAATGACAGAGAATTCAGTAAAAATATCCATTTCAGCCAAAAAATATGCCTGAAGTTTGCTAATTCAAACTGAAAGTTGTTTTACAGATTTTTCGACAGTGTTTTTCTTCTGTATAGCAAAATTCTCATATTTTTCCAATAGAAAAATTCTTAGACATTTTTCCTCTCCCTTCCACCCTACTCCTTTACTTTTATGAAAATTTGAATGAATGGGAAATTTGAATAAATCATAAAAAGATTCGGCAAAGAACTCAGTAAAAAAAAAATTGGCAAATTAAGAAAAGTTTAAAAAAAAATCACAAATCATAATTAGGAAGATCAGAGAATTAAAAAAATCAAAAAATATAAATTCGCAATACTTACTACAGTTAAAAAAATCAGATTTTATGTAAAGTTTAAAAAAACTTCAGAAAAAAAATTAAAAATTTAAGAAAATTCTGTTAATTGTAAAAACAATTAGTTTTTTTTTTTAAATTTCAAAAAAAATTCAGAAAAGGCAAAAAATTCAGAGAAACTAAACAAAGTTTTGAAACATAAGAAAAATATAGAACAATTTCGAAAAAATCACTAAAAATTTAGAAAAAAATGTTTTATGATCTCTAAAGAAACGATACAACGAAGCAAAAAAGTATGTATTCGGCTTTTATGTACACCATTTACAGATGTAATTCGAAAAAGATCAATTGTAATTCGAAGATTCTATTTGTAATTCGAAGATACCGTTTGTAATTCGAAGATTCTATTTGTAATTCGAAGATTCCATTTGTAATTCGAATACTCCAATTGTAATTCGAAGATTCCATTTGTAATTCGAAGACTCCAATTGTAATTCGAAAAAGATCAATTGTAATTCGAAAAAGATCAATTGTAATTCGAAAAAGATCAATTGTAATTCGAAAAAGATCAATTGTAATTCGAAAAAGATTAATTGTAATTCGTAAAAGATCAATTGTAATTCGAATATTCCAATTGTAATTCGAAAAATATCAACTGTATTTCCATTGATATTTTTCGAATTACAATTGGAATCTTCGAATTACAATTGATCTTTTACAAATTACAATTGATCTTTTTCGAATTACAATTGATCTTTTTCGAATTACAATTGATCTTTTTCGAATTACAATTGGAATCTTCGAATTACAAATGGAATCTTCGCATTACAAATGGAATCTTTGAATTACAATTGGAGTATTCGAATTAAAAATGGAATCTTCGAATTACAAATGGAATCTCAAATTACAAATGGAATCTTCGAATTACAAATAGAATCTTCGAATTACAATTGATCTTTTTCGAATTACATCTGTAAATGGTGTAAAGAAACGATACAACGAAAGCAAAAAAGTATGTATTCGGCTTTTATGTGTTATTTTCAGACTATATTTTACAGCATTTTTCTAGTTCGAGGCTCAACAAAAAATCAAAAATATAAAGAGATTTTACAAAAGTTTTTTAGTATAAAAAATTATCAGACCTTGAGACATTTATTGTATAAAAAATGTTCAGATAAAGTTTTTTTTTTGTATAGAATTTTTTTAAAACAAAACAAATTCTCAGATTCTGAGACAATTTTCCGTATAAAAAATTCTTAGATTCTGAGAAATTTTTCCATATAAAAAAGTTCTTAGATTCTGAGTCATTTTTCCGTATAGAAAAATGCTCAGCTTTTGAAACAATTTTCGGCTATTGAAACATTTTTTTTTTTTTTTCAAATTTTTAGTTACAGAGACATTTTTCTGTACTTACAGAAAAACCTTGTCAAATTACAAGAAAAAGTCTCGTAATCCCATTTTACCAATATTTGACAGTTTTCCTTGTTTTTTAACAAAAAATTTTCGATCAAAATTTACACTTTTTCTGTAATTTTACAGTTTTTTTTTTGTAATTTTACAATTTTTTTTACAAAAAAAATCTAGTAAATTCACGAGATTTCCTTGTAAGTTTTATAGCCCTAAAAATCTTGTAAAATTACGAAAAAGCTCGTAATTTTTACTAGGAATTCTCGTAAAATAGGAGGTAGCAAAAAATCTAGTAAAAACACGAAACCTCCTTGTAAGTTTTATCGTGTCAAAAAATTTGTAAATTTACAATTTTATTGATAAAACGCTTGTAAAATTACAAAATTATTGGTAAAAAGCTTGTAAAATTACAAGGAATTGTTGTGAAATAGGAGGTAGCAAAAAAAAAGTTACAAACTTTTCTTGTCGTTTTACAAGGTTTTTTTGTGAGTGTATAAAAAAAATGATCGAATAGGAAAATGCTCCGTTTAAAAAAAGCCTCAAAAATGGGGTTAAAATATTTTGGGGTTTTTTTTTGACTTGTTGCTATAATGTCTGAATCAATTGCTATAAAGTTATAGGTAAGAATAAAAGTGCTATTTTGATTTTTTTTTTTCAAATATCACTCATACGCTGTGGTGTACTTCAAAAACACCCAAAGAAAAAACATTAATGATAAAGAATTAAAAAAATTATAAAAAATTCAAAATTTTATAATTAAAAAATTTAAAAAGTAAATAATACAATAGTTTTCATTAAAGATTTTCAACTCACCTTTTGATAATTTAAGAAGTCTGTTGATAATTTTGATGCTCCAAAACTATGAAGAACTGAAGTTGTATCCAAATTTTAAGGTTTCCACAATATAGCAGTAATTGTTAATAGTTTTATTTTTGTTTGTTTAAATTTAATGCAGTAAAATGTTTATTTTTTTTAATGACATTTATAATTTATTTATTATTTTTTTAATAATTTTTATACCTTAGAATATAGTTTTTTTTTTATAAATTTTTCACACACTTATAATTTTTTTTTGTTAATGCCAAAAATATTAAAATTAATTAAATATTGCCACAATAAAAGTGTAATTTTAAACGTTTTTTTGTTTAAATGTTTAATTTTTGAGTTTTTAACCAAAAATATTATTAAATTTGGATGATTTTTTTAAAATGTTTTATTTTTTTATTGATTTTTGTTGGTTCTTAAAGTTTTTTTCTTTATTTTTTTCACTTTTTTTTAGAAATAAATATTATTTTCTGGTAGTTTTTCTACTAAACTTTGCTTTTAATACTTTTTTTTTTGCTACAATATTTGGAATTTTGGTGCTTTTCCTTTAGCTTTTTAATGATGTTTTTTTTTGTTTATAAGTTTTCAAAACGGTTTTTATGTTTTTTGGCTTTCGAGTGTTCAGAACGTTGTTTTTTTCTTTTTAAAGGGGTGTTTGGTAAAACGATTTTTTTTTATAAAAAACACGAACTTATATTAAAATTATAACTGAATTTTGAGGGTTCAAAAATTTTTCCTGTTCAGATTTTTTGTTTTTTCTTTAAAACTGAATTTTTTTCTAGGCAAAATTTTGATTTTTTTTCTCTCTTTTTAAAAAATTTAACAAATTTTGTCTATTTTTTTTTTTATTTTAAATCGGAATTTGGTTTATTTCGAAGAGGAGTTTTTGAAATTTGTTATCAGACTATTTCCTTGGTATTATTTTGAATTTTTTTTGTTTTTTATTTTACTGCATAAATTTTGAGTTTTTAATCGATTTTTTGTTGTTTGGTTTTTTTATGAAAATTTAGGCCGAATTTTTGTTGCTATTTTTCTGCTATTTTTTGCTATTTTTCTGCTATTTTGCTTTAAATTGACTGTATTATTTTTGTTTTTTTACTGTTATGGTTGCTTTTTTGTGTAGTTGTTTTATTTTTTATTTGATTTTAAGTTGCTTTGATTTTTTTGTTGTTATTATATTGAAGTTGGTTTTTTTTTTGTTAATTATTTTAAGTTGCTTTAGGTTTTATGGTATTATTTAATTAATTCGTTTTATTATTGTTACGGTTTATTGTTGTATTTTTGTTCTTGTTGTTGTTGTAATTGTAGTGGGGTTGTTGTTGTTGTAGTTGCTTCTTCTTCTTTTTTTTTTTGTTATTCTTATTGTTGCTGGGGGTTTCCTTTTTTTTGTGAAAATTTATTTTTTTGTAGTTGAGTTGTTTGCCGAAAATTTGTTGTTTTGTTGTATTTTTGTTGTATTTTTTGTTGAAATTTTGTTTGTTAAATTTTGAGAAATTAAACTAAAAATTCTTTTTTTTGTTTATTTTCGTTTTGTTAAAAAAAATTAAAAAAATAATTAATTTAAACTTAAATTCAAACTTAAATTTGAAATAAAAAAATTGCACTTATTGTTGTATTATTTATTTATTATTATTATTTTTAGTTGTAGTTTTGTAGAGGGCTGGATCGGGGGGGTTGGTTGATTGGTTGGTTGAAAGGAGTTGTTGTATTATATTTAATATATTTTTTTTTTTATATATTTGTTGAATTAAATTAAAAATAAATTAAACAAATTTTTATAAGTATCAACAACGTTTTAACGTAAGTTTATAAAAATGTTCCAAACAGTCAAAAAGCACCTAGAAATGGAAAGAAAAAAAATTTAGGAGATTAAAAATTGACTTTTTTAAGAGTTAATAAAAAAATAATAATAAAAAAAAATAATAAAAAAAAAATAATAAAAATAAAAAAATATTTTTTTTAAACAAAACTATAAAAAATATAATAAAATATATTAAATAGTTTACTATAATTTTTTTAGTGTGTCGGTACTTAATTTCTTAATATCAAAAAAAAAAAAAATAAAAACAAAATATTTTCAATAATTTGCTAAAAAAAAATTCTTGAGTGTATAGATTAGAGTAGTTTTTTTGAACTTTTGATTTTTCCAAGTGTCCGGGAAATTTTTCATTCTACTAGACCTACAAATTTTATGGTAAAAATTTGAGGCCAATCGGATTAAATTAGCCCGTGGCTTCCGGAATTCAAAGTTTCGGATTTTTGAAAATTTAAAAATAAAAAAAAAAAATAAAAAAAATTTTAAAATAAAATAAAAAATGTCATGCGATACATAATTTTTTATTAATTTAGATGCACTAAACCAGTGGTGGCCATTTTTGTAATTCCTATTCCCGTGGGAATAGGCTAAAAATGCTGCTTGTGCGCTGTCGACACACGTACACTATAAAATTCTGTTGTTTGAGCAAATTTGTTGACTTTTCGCTTGCTACTACTCACACAAGCATAAATGTAAAAGTATGTGTGTGAGCCAGTGTTCGAAAAAAAACAGTACGTTATTTAACGTTCCGTTCCAAGAACACATTCACTACAAAGTTTTTTAGTGGTTGTGAAGGTGTTCGCAAACAGAATTCCGAACGTTATGCCTGCGGGTTGAAGAACAGAAACTTTACGATAACGTACCGAACTAGATTAGAAACAAAATAAAGTTCTTTTAGTGTTCTGTTTGCGAACTTTTGAGAATTTTTTTTTAAATTTAAAATGGCGATATCTTGAAAACTAAGCAAGATAGAGCAAAACGGAGCACATTTTTGTGCAAAGATATTTGCATTTTTAAAATTTCCGGAATGCTAACTTTTTTAGATTCAAAATAAGGACCCAACGGGGTCCACCCATGTGTAGAGGCCTAGCGATACTATAGAGATCCCAAGAACCAAAACTGTGCTCCGTTTTGCTCTATCTTGCTTAGTTTTTAAGATATCGCCACTTTAAATTTAAAAAATGTCTCAAAAGTTCGCAAACAGAATTCCGAACATTATGCCTGCGAGTTAAGAACAGAAACTTTACGATAACGTACCGAACTAGGTTAGAAACAAAAAAAAAGTTCTTTTAGTGTTCTGTTTGCGAACTTTTGAGACACAAATATAAAAAAAATTAAAATCGATCGATCGATTTTCGAGATATCGCTATATGAAATTTGCAAGAGAAATTTAAAAAATGCTTTTGAGAACATCGGATAATTTATGAGCAAATGAGATTTTTTTCTGGCACTGGCCGGACTTAAAATTAAGTTATATAAGTTTTAAGATTTGAATACTTATAGTTAGTTCACATAATTTTAGTGAAGATTCAATAAAATAAACGAATGAAAAAAAAAATAATTAAAAACAAGTAGAAAAGTTAAATTCGACTTGGTCGAATCTATAAATACCCTCTGCGATGCCCTTTTTAAGTGATAGTAAATTTTCTAACGTGTAAAAAATAACATTTTTGATTAGAAATATTTTATTTTTTGTAAAAAAACTTTTTTTTTTAAACTAATTTTTGACAAAAAAAAAATATTTACTAAATTTTTTTTTTAGTGTAAAATTTTTTTTGAGTGTATTTTTTTTTTGTGTAAAAATATTTTTGAGTGACAAAAATACGTTGTAAAATATTTTTGTGACTTATCAATGTTTTTAAAACATGTTCAACGGGGTTTCAACACGTGAATTTAAGGTGAAACTAATCTGAAATTCACTGTTTTGCTAATAACTTTTGAACCACTAGACCGATTTGGCTGATCTTCAATGCGAACCAGGCCAGGGGAACGACAAATATATATGCCAAGCTTCAGCATCCTCAGATTTGCCTTTCGAAAGTTAGCGTGATTTTTTCTTGTACATTCACGAAAAACCCTTGCCGAAATTCAGTGTTTTGCTCATAACCACTGGACCGATTTCGCTGGATTGCAATACAAACCTGACCAGGTAAATGCCCAACACATATGCCAAACTTCAAGAGCCTCCGTAAAGTCTTTCAAAAGTTAGCGTGTTTTCAGCAGACAGACAGACGGGCAGACGGACGGACGGACATCGCTAGATCGTCTTAAAATCGATCGAGGATCATGAATATATATACTTTGTGGGTCCTAGGCTAATATTTCGGTGTTACAAACGAAATGACAAACTTATATATATACCCTCTATCACTAGAGTGGAGGGTATAAAAATAAAAAATTGTTTTTCCTTGAACAAACTTTTAACTAAAAATAATTTGAGTCAAACCCGATTAGTTTAACCCGCTTATTAACAAATTTTTAAAATCGATCGAACGGTTTTTGAGATATCGCTATTTGAATTTTTCAAAAAATTCAAATTTTTTTCTACAGTCAAGAAATTTAAAAAAATCTCAAAATTTTTTCTTGATCATTTCAAAGAGTTTGAGAAAATTAAAGAAAAAAAATAAATTAATTTGAGACAAATCCGATGATTTCAACCGCTATTTAAAATTTGCCAAAATGGCAGTTTAAAAAAAACACAATTGTTTTTCCTTGACCCTTTCATAAATAGACAAACTTTCATTTAAATTTAATTTAAGCCAAATCCGATCATTTTAACCAGTTTATCAAAAAAAAAAATTTTAAATCGGTTGAACAGTTTTCAAGATGTCGCTATTTGAATTTTTCAAAAAATTACAATCTTTTCTACGGTCAAGAAATTAAAAAAAAAAAATAATGTTTTTCCTTGACCCTTTCATAGAGCTTCTGACAAACTTTCATTTATAATTAATTTGATCCCAATCCGATCATTTAAAACCGTTTATTAAACAATTTTTAAAATCGGTCAAACAGTTTTCGAAACATTTGAAATTTGTGGCGGTTTTTTTAAACAAGAAATAAAAACATTTTCTTTTCTTGACCTTTTTATAGAGCTTGAGACAAACTTCTTTAAAAATTATAAAAAAAAAAATTATAATTAAAAAATAAAAACATTTTCTTTTCTTGACCTTTAAACTTCTTTAAAAATTATTTCAGCCAAATCAGATACCTTCGATCAGAGTTATAGTTTCTTAGAAAGTTTTCACCAAAAAACTCCAAATTTTGATAGAAGGGCACCACGGGTTAAAATGGTCGGATTTGGCTAAAACTAGGCTTAAATGAATGTTTGTCTTAATCTATATAAAAAAGTGAACGAGAAAACATTTTGAGATTTTTTAAAAAAATTTCTTGAACGTAGGACAAACCGCAATTTTTAGATTTTTTTTACAAATTTCAAATAGCGCTATCTCGAAAACCGCCCGAACGATTTTGTCAAAATTAATAAAAACAAGTAGAAAAGTTAAGTTCGACTTGGCCGAATCTATGAATACCCTCCACAATGCCCTTTTTAAGTGATAGTAAATTTTCTTACGTGAAAAAAATAAAATTTTTGATTAGAAATATTTTATTTTGTGTAAAAAAACTTTTTTTTTATTAATTTTTGAAAAAAAAAAATTTACAAATTTTTTTTTTTGAGTGTAAAATTTTTTTTGAGTGTATTTTTTTTTTGTTTAAGTGTAAAAATATTTTTGTGTGACAAAAATACCTTGTAAAATATTACTTTTAAAACATGTTTAACGGGGTTTCAACATGTGATTTTAATGTGAAACTAATCTGAAATTCACGGTTTTGCTAATAACTTTTGAACCGCTGGACCGATTTGTCTGAAATTTAAAACGAACCGGACTAGAGGAACGACAAATATATATGCCACACTTCAGCACCCTCAGAATTGCCGTTCGAAAGTTACCGTGTGTTTTATGTCGTAAATTCCAGAAAAACCCTGGCCGAAATTCACTCATTTGCTTATAACTTTAGAACCACTAGACCGATTTCGCTGGATTGCAATACCAACCAGGTAAATGCCCAACATATATGCCAAACTTCAGGAGCATCCGTAAAGTCTTTCAAAAGTTAGCGTGTTTTCAACAGACAGACAGACGGACGGACGGACGGACATCGCTAGATCGTCTTAAAATCGATCGAGGATCATGAATATATGTACTTTATGAGGTCCTAGACCAATTTTTCGAGGTGTTACAAACGAAATGACAAACTTATATATACCCTCTATCACTAGAGTGGAGGTTATAAAAATATTGTATTGCACGATATTTGTTTTTTTTTTTTGTAATTTTTCAAAAATTCTAAATTTGGTGAAAGTTTTCCAAAATTCCAAAGCTTTGATCAAAGGACGGCACAGGTTGAAAAAATCGGATTTAGCTCCAATCAAATTTTACTAAACTATTGTCTTAAGCTCTATGAAAGAGTCAAGGGAAAGAAATTCAGATTTTTTTCTGACTCTATAAATGTTTGAATTTTAACGATATTTTCTTAATTTTCTCTGAATTTCAGACTTAAGATGCGATTTTAAAATAAATCGAAAAAGTGGGCGTATTAATGGGCGTGAAAACTTTAACTTAACAGCTTAATGCTTAACAGCCAACTTAGCGTATCGGTCTAGAGTGATTGTACCTAAGAGGCAGTTAATAGCAAAAACATTACAGATCATGGGTTCAATCCCTGGCGGCTGCGATCTGTTAATAATTTTCACATATAGAATAAAATTGACTATTAACTGAATAAATTTGACATTATAAGTTTTTCTGATGATTATAATAACTGGATTATATGAAACTAGTAAAAAACGAACCAGGATGTCTTAAATTTTTAGAAAAATAAATTTTTCTTTCACACCTTTCTCAATTCAAACCATATATCCACATACAGGTTTCACGCCCATTTCTACACCCACTTTTTTCGATACATCTGAATACGTATCTGAAGTCTAAAATTTCAGGAAAATTAAAAAATATCGTAAAAATTTATTACGAAAATTTAAAAAATTAATTAGACAAATCGGTCCAGTTGTTGTTAAGTGATGCGATTTTAGATATATCGAATAAAAACAAGTGAGTGTTAAGTTCGGCTGTGCCGAATCTTTGATACCAACATGTTGAAAAATATATAAAAAAAATTAGAGGCATTTTTTTTGGGGGGGGGGGGGGGGCAATGTATGGGGTGGGGGATACCGTCCCCATCGCGATAAATGTTTACTAATTTATTTATTAATGCTTTTTTAACTTTAGTAATACCATTTTCTTATAATTCTTATGATTTTTTTAAATCCACGCCCACAAAAGGGGACGAGCCGAAAAAAACTGAATTTTGTAGCCCCCGTGGTCTAAGTGCAGGACTCTGAACTTCTTCTGATATAAAAAGGTTTCATTTGTTTAACAAAAATGCAAAAAAAGGTGTAAAAATTGTCGTTTTTTAGATGTTTTTTTAGTTCTTTAAGGGGGAACTTTTTTGCCCCTGGTCCGATTTTACCCATATCCGAACTTAACCGGCCTATGGCCATGAGATATGCGTTACGAACGGAATGACAAAGTGAGTATACCACTATACTGTGGTTGGAGGTTATAAAAATACCCAAATTGGTCCAGCCGTTCAGCGATTTTAAATATATCGAAAAAAGTGGGTATGGACAATTTTTCTTTCTGTTAAAACCTTAGTTGAACTATGACGAATATTTAAAATAAAAAATAAGCCACATTAGTCCATCCGCTACATGATTTAAGATATGTATATCGAAAAAAGGCCGTAGAAGTGGGCGTGGCCAATTTTTCTGTAAAACCTTCATTGGACTATAATGAACTTTTGCAAAAAAAAAAAAAGTTAAAATGGTCCAGCCGTTCTCTGATTTCTGTTAACCCGAAAAAAGTGGGCGTAAAAGTGGGGCCATTCCAGAAAATTTAGCTCAAATTTTAGTCATTTTTGGAAATGGTGTCTCAGATTAATTTGAACCTTGACACATAGATAGCCCTCATAAATATGATATATGTACCATATATCGTTTTTTTACATTTGGTGTATTTAACGAATTATGGCGGGTAAAAGATTGACTTTTTAAGCAAAAGTAAGAAAAATACATCACGTTTAAAGAGCTGTAACTTCTTAACCAATGACCCGATTTTCACAAATTTAGGCTCATGTGAAAGCTGGGGTTCTTCTTTTAGAAAATATCTTTAAAATAAAAAAAGCCGTATGCTTTTGAAAATATTTCCCAAAAGAAGAAGAATTAAGCTTTCATATGAGCCATTACTTGTGATAATCGGATTACCAGTTAAAAAGTTAGAGCACGTTAAGCGTCATGTATTTTTCTGACTTTTGCTAAAAAAGTCGAACTTTGACCCGCGATAATTTGAAAACTACAGCAAATTTTGAAAATCCAAAAATGCAACATATCTCATATAAACGTGGATATCTATGAGCCAAATTCTCAGTGGCGTCCAAAGGCATGTTTCCGAACAGTGGGCGAAAATTTTTGGAATTACCCAGTGGGCACTTGGTGAATTTTTCTTTCCGTAAAAGTTAGACTATGACAAACATTTGAGAAAAAAAATTAGCCAAATTGGTTCAGCGATTTTTGATAGCTCGAAAAAGAGTGCGTAAAAGTAGGCGTGGTACATTTTTCTTTCCGTAAAACCCAAGTTAGACTATGACCAGTGTTGCCATTTTAGCCGTTTTCCGGCTAGATTTAGCTCCTTTTGAACTCGTTTAGCCGGAAAAAAATGCATTTAGCTCTTAGCCGTTTTTTCAGCCATTTTCGAAATTATTTTAGCAGTTTTTTTAGCCATTTTTGACTTTTTTGATTTAAAACAAATTTTTTGTGTTTTTTTTTTATACTTAAATAAAGAATTAATTGGTTTTATATTAGAACAGATCAAGCAAAAACTCCAATTCTATTTAATATAAAGTTTTAAGTTAAAAATGTAGAAGAAATTTTTTTTTTTTCTAAAATTACAGACACTTCTGGTATTCCCGTACCTGTTTCAACTACTCCAGTTGTAGTGTTATCATCAGCAGGATTTTTAATGTCGGTTTCTTTTGTTAATATGCACTTGTTTTTCATATATCTGAATTTTAAATATTCCCAGTCTAGTGCCGAACTACGGATATTTTTGTTATTTTCATGCCATTAACATTATATGTACTAGATCTTAGACTATCGATGCCCGTTTCTCTGTTAAAATACCTTAACGTTCGAAACTCTACTTAAAGACGGGTTGCCGAATCTTTGCATAGTCCCTGGAGTAAAAAGTTTACCTAGAATTCACGTGATGCAAAAGCGCTAACTTTCTAAAGAAAGTCAAGAAAAAATGTATGCAGTGTTTTTCTAACTACAAAAAAAAAATTTGCACTCAATAAAAAATTTTACTTAATTTTTTTTAAACAAAAATAACTAAAAAAGTTCTTTCACTCAGAACAACTTTTTTCTAGTCAACATTTTTATTTTTGCATTAAAAAAATGAAAATCATTGGAAAAGTGTTTTGAACTTTATTTTTTTATCTAGAATAAGTCAGAACCGTACCAAATGTATAACAAAAGATCTCCTTATTTAATTTTATGTGTAAAAATTAAACAAAATATACAATATCAATATCAATAGTTTTTCTTAAAAAAGTAAAATATATATTTTAGCCTTTTTTTAGCCATTTTTTAGCCGTTTTTTAGCCGTTTTTTCGAATGAATTTAGCCGTTTTTGACTACCAAGTTCTGGCAACACTGACTATGACGAACATTAAAAAAAAATATATATAAAAAAAATTGGCAAATCGATCCAGTTCTTAAGTGATTCTATAACCAAAGAACGACTAATTTTTATTTTTATAAAAGATTTGTGGTTTTCCAAACGTCTTTTTTCTATGAGAAAAATTTCCCAGAATCTAAATCTTTTTGTATAGAAAAAAATGTCTAAAAATCTGATAAGAAAACCTATATACAAAATGTCTCAGATTTTGAAACTTTAGAAAAATGTCACAGAATCTAATATTTTTTTAGAGAAAAAATGTTTCAGGATTAAAGACTTGTTTATGTTCTATTCTTGTTTATATTTAGTTTTCTATGAGTGTATAAATTGCACATTTAGTCTATCAATAAATCCATTAAATATTTATCAAAATTTAGAAATCACCAACAACAAAAAAACAAAAACTGTGTTGTTTATTTTTAAACAGTTAATCGGAAAGTCTGGTAAAACAATCTATGTTTGGAAAATATGTGAACGTATGAAATGCGCGCTGATTTTTTTATATTTATAAACAAAAAGTTTTTCTTTTTTTATAAATCGTTGTTTAGAACAGGGATGAACAAACATAAATGAAATTTGGAATGTTTTAAAATATGAAATAAAATTTAGAAAAAACAAAAAAACAACCTTTAAATGCATAAAAACACATAATGTGTAATTTTACACATCAAATGTGTATTTTTACATTTTGCATATTAAATGCTTAATATTAATGCTTTACACATTAAATGTACAGTATTTGTACTTAACATATTAAATGAGTAATAAATCTCTTGACCTAATAAATGTGTAATATTACACACATTGTGTATTTAAAGGAAAACAATGAAAGAAAGATGCCTAGATTTTCTATTTTGGTAGAAAATTTCATTAAAAATTTAAAAAAAAAAAATCTTTAAGTTTATGAAAATAAACAATGTGTGTAATTTTAAACATCAAATGTGTTTTTGTTTTACATATTAAGGTGGTTATTCATAAAAACTGAAATATATTTAAAGTAGGTTTATTTGACAGATATTGCAGGAATAATTGTCAAATAAACCTACAATAAGTCTTATGAATATTATGAATAAGAGCCTAAATGTTTAATATTGATGCTTTACATATTAACTGTACAGTATTTTTACTTAACATATTAAATGAGTAATATTTTTTTTTACATAATAAATGTGTAATATTACACACATTGTGAATTTTTAGGGATACAACAAAAGAAAAACGGTTTTTCACTTTTTTGGTAGTAAATTTCATTAAAAATAAAAAAAAAATCTTTGTGTTTATGAAAACACACAATGTGTGGAATTTTAAACATGAAATGTGTTTTTGTTTTTATTTTACATATTAAATGTTTAATATTGATGCTTTACATATTAAATGTGCAGTATTTTTGTTTAACATATTAAATGAGTAATATATCTCTTTACCTAATAAATGTGTAATATTACACAAATTGTGTATTATAAGGAATACAATTAAGCAAAACGGTTTTCCACTATTTTGGTAGCAAATTTCATTAAAAATTAAAAAAAAATCTTTATGTTTATGAAAATAAACAATGTGTGTAATTTTAAACATAAATGTGTTTTTGTTTTATTTTACATATTAAATGTTTAATATTGATGCTTAACATATTAAAGGTGCAGTATTTTTACTTAACATATTAAATGACTACACTCTAATTAAAATGATTTCAGTTTCCTACTATAAATTGGGTAAATTTACACAAATTGCGTAATTCTACTTAAAAATATTGAAAATTTACTCAACTTATAGTAGATTATTTTTGAATTTGTTGAAATTTACCCAATTTATAGTAAGAAACTGGACTCAATTTTTTAGGGTGTAATGTATTTTTTTACATAATAAATGTGTAATATTATACACATTGTGTATTTTTAGGGATACAACAAAAGAAAAACGTGTTTCCACTATTTTGGTAGTAAATTTCATTAAAAATGAAAAAAAAAAAAAAAAAATCTTTATGGTTATGAACACACACAGTATGTGCAATTTTAAACATGAAATGTGTTTTTGTTTTTATTTTACATATTTAATGCTCAATATTGATGCTTTACAAATTAAATATGCAGTATTTATACTTAACATAATAAATCACTAATATATCTTTTTACATAATAAATTGTGTAATATTACACACATAGTGCATTTTTAGGAATACAATGAAAGGAAAAAGGTTTTCCACTATTTTGTTAGTAAATTTCATTAAAAATGTATTATGTTGCCATATTACAACTTAAATTCAAGTGAATTCTCCAAAAATTTAAATATTTTAACCCTTTTTCTTAAATTTAATTCCCAAGAAATTATGTCCCCAAGTTTGTTAACCTCTGTTAAAAAAAAAATTATATTTTTTTTTTTGCCAAAAGAAATCAAACAATAAATCCAACAATAACAACAAAGAATATTGTATGTAAAATAACAAAAAAAATATTTTCAAGTTCAAAACGCCGCTAGACAGAAACTAGAAAATATCAGGAAAAAGTACATAATAAAACAATATGTTAGGAAATGGATGATGACGGTGGTGATGATGATGATGATGATACCGTCATATGTGGCAACAAAACAAAAGCAAAATAAAAGTATTTGATACTCATACTCGTATTCTAAAACATGTACACGTGAGGGCGAATTAGATTTATTAGATATACGCGAATAAATATTCTATGTTTGTATGTATCTTTTGTATACAAACATACATATTAAAATGTATATTTAAATTTTACAAATAAATAAGGGAATGAATTTAAATAGATTTGCATTTGTGTATTTAGTCTTTTATAAAAATTAAAAATAAGTCCCTGGATAAGAATTTATCATAACTGCAATAGAGTGGCATTTTTTCTTCAACTTCTGATTTTCCCAAGTGTCAGGGCAAATTTTTATTCTCATATGCCTTAAGCTTATGTCAAAGTTTTGGATTTTTGAAAATTAGAAAAAAAAAATGTCTTCCGATACATCATATTTATTAATTTTAATGCCCTAAACATGAATATCGTTATTTAAAATTTGTAAAAATGGCGTTTTTCCGTGACCCTTTCACAGAGCTTGATACAAACTTTTATTTAAAACTTTGAGCCTTATCCGATCATTTTAACCTGTTGCGTCCTTTGATCAAAGTTTGGTCTATTTTCAAACTATCAACAAAAACTCTAAATAAAAGTTTGTCTCAATCTCAGTGTTGCCACCAGTGAACCAAAAAATTATCCAGGAGTTTGTCCAAAATTATCCAAAATACCAAAAATTATCCAAAAAAAATATACCAGAAACGTTTTTTTAACGAAACAAAAGTGGTTTATTTAAATACAATTTAAAGAATACATGAAATTATTTTTTAAATAAAAATCATACATCTTGTACTGTTCAGAAAAAAAAAATATTTTATAATAGTATTTATTACTAGTGCTTTTTGCAGTTTTTTTTTAACATTTCTTTAGTGGGCTCAAAATTTGCACCTCCATTTCTTTAAATGCCTTCTTTTGTAAAAAGAATGTAAGCTACAGTATTTGAAATAATTTAATTCGTAAATCGGTAAAACTCTTTCTACTGATGAATTAGAAAATGGAAGAATTATAAGAAATTTGAAAACGACTTCTTAATTTACAAAAAGATTTTCACCAGCACAATTTGTAATTTTAAAAACTTTTTCCCAATAAGTACAAGGTATTGCCGACACTAAAAAAATCGCAAAATTAAAATAAAACAAGTAAGAAAATTATAGTCGGTCAAGACCGACCATATAATACCCTACACCAGAGTTTCCCGGAAAATGGATCCCAAGTTCAAACATGGGCTAATTAGATCTATATTTTGTCAAATCTTTAATAAGTGTAAAAAGCACTCACAAATCAAATTTGAGTGGAATAGGCTTCTTTTTGTTGACAATAAACCGCTTCAACTGAATATCGGGCGAAATTTTCACATGGGACCTAAGCCCAAAAATGGTCCGATGATAATCAGATTTGATAAGGTTATTAAAGTACGCGTTTAACATACACAAACCGAATTTTAATTAAATATTTTCTATTTTCATGAAATTTCAGAGATTCATATGAAAATCGGGAAGGTGGTTTGTATGGGGGCTACAAGAAGAACTGGTCCGATTTCTGTAAAATTCGGAATGGTGATTTGTGTGGACAAAATAATTACCTGCCAAATTTCGAAAAGATACCTATTAAAATGCGGCTATTAGAGTCATTTGAGCCAAAACTAAAGAGGACCTTTGTATGGGGGCTAGGTCTAAATATGGACCGATTTTTTTCCAATTTCAATAGGCTTCGTTCTTGGGCCAAAAAAGGCTTAAGTTTCAAATTGCAAATCAATTGATCAAGAATTGCGACCTGTATCGCGTTTACACCGGTTACATGGACAGACGGACAGACGGACGGACGGACATCGCTAAAGCGACTCAAAAAGTGATTCCAAGTCGATCGCTATACTTAAAAGTGGGGGGTAGGACCAATATTTCGGGAAGTTACAAACATCAGCATAAACTCATTGTACCCTGTACCACAGTGTGGTGTAGGGTATAAAAATGTTATATTTTGTCAATGTAAAACTTGAATTTTTTATGATAAAATTATCCATAAATTATTCAAAAATGTAATTATCCAAAGAGTATCCAAAAAAATTTTAAATTATCCATTTTTTGGATAATTATTCAAGAAGTGGCAACACTGCTCAATCTCCAAAAAATAGTCGATGGAAAAAAAAAATGTTGAGACATATTTTTTAAAAAAAGTTTTGAACATAGGAAAAACCCCGTTATTTTTGTAAATTTGTTGACATTTTTTGAAATGGTGATAACCGTCTGACTGATTTTAAAAATTTTTATAATATGACAAAATTAATAAAACTAATGTATCGCAATATTTTTTTTTATTAATTTTTCAAAAATTTAAAATTTTGGTGGAAATTTGCCAAAAATTAAAAAAAAATGATCAATGGGATTTGATCGGATTTGGTTTATATTTAGTTTAAATGAAAGATTGAAAGTTTTATGAAAGGGTCAGCGGAAAGAAATTTTTCTTTTTTTTTCTTTTAAACTCTTGCACGTAGGAAAAAAACCGCCATTTCTTGCAAATTTCAAATAGCAATATCTCGAAAACCATTTGACCGATTTTATTTTTTTTTTATATTACTAATATCAAAAAAAAAAAAATTAAATTGGTAAAGCGGCTTTTGAGATATTGCTAAAATTTGCAAAAAAAAAAATGGAGTTTTTCCAAACTTTATCTCGACACATATAAGACACTATGGGTTAAAATGATCTGATTTGGATAAAATTAAGTTTAAACAAAAGTTTGTCTTAATCTCTAAGATATAGTCCATGGAAAAAGTTAATTAAAACGTTTCTTGAATGTCATTTCTCGTCATTTTTGGAAATTTTTTGACAAATTTTAAGTGATAGTATGTTGTGTCCGACCGAATATTCGGCTTCGGTCAAAAAGCACTATTCGGCCACTATTCGACTTCGGCCACATTTTTGGCCGAATATGGCCGAATACCGAATAATTGTATAAAAGTTGTACTCACGTGTTGAAAAACACACTAAAAACACTTTGAATCACATTAGTAAACCACAAAACATTTTATTAAGTGTAGTACTGAAAAAAAAATCAATCGAAAAAAAATTACACTCAAAAAAATTTTTATTTACAAAAATGTCTAAAAAAGTTTTTTTGTTAAAAATAAATCGTTCTAGACAACATTTTTTTTATACATTTGTGTATTCCGTTAAGTCGAGTTTAACTTTTTTTCTTGTTTTTACTACAGAATTTTTTTTTTTTGTATAACGGCTTCGGCCAAAAAAAGTTTATTCGGTCAGCCACTAGTAAGTAATATGTAGCTCGGAAACCGCGCAACGGATTTCAAAAAATTTCCAAAATTATTTAAAATAATGGTTTAATGATCAGATTTGATTAAATTAAGTTTAAATGAGAGATTTTTTTAAGCTTAATGAAAGCGTCAAGGGAAAGAACTTTGGACAATTTGTATAAAAAAAATTCTTGAACGTAAGAAAAAACACAAATTTTTTGTAGATTACTAATAGCGATATCTCGAAAATCATTTGACCGATTTTAAAAATTTTCTTATATTTGTGTTCAGCGCATCAAATAAATATGATGTATTGAAAGACACTTGTTTTTTTTTAAATTTATTAAAATACCAAGTTTTTTTTCCAACGGGTTAAAATTATCGGATTTGGCTCAAACTAACAAGGGAAGTCTCCCTGGTGTCACCCTCCAATCTTCATGAAATTTGGATATGTAATATTGGCATATGTGGTATCAGATTAAAGGTATTAAAAGTACCTATTTCGTTCTGCTAACAACGGGCCAAAAAAGTTAATATTTTTCGACTTATTAACAAAAATGTCTTAAAATTTTGATATTTTACTCAATATGACAAAAAGTTGTGCATGTTTGGACACGTTCTTCACACATGTAAATAGGTTTTCCAAAGACCTTTCATTTGGTATGAAACATGACTAGGTTTCTTTGGATAATATAGGAGATAAACGAAAAAACTGAAAAATTACCCTTTCTTCCCCTCTCCTTTTCACCCCCTAAATATGAATTTGGGCCGCTATAAAAATGCGTGTCACTTTATTTTTTCTGCTCTACAAACTAAAACCAATTCCATAAAGATCCGACACTAGAGAGACTTCCCTTGTAAGTATAAAAAAAAATTTTAAATTCTTGAACGTATCAAATACCGGTATCTCAAAAACCGTTGGACCGACTTTAAAATTTTTTTGATATTCGTATTCAGTAGGATGGGCAGTTTTTACATTTTTTTCTCTGATCGCAAGCGGTTACCCGGGAAAAGTGCCCCAACCATACCAGAAACATACCTGCAAAGCATTTTCTGAATCGGTCATTATCTTGTGTTCGTTCTTTTAGGTTTAAGTCTGGATTAAAAAAAATCACACAATAAAAATTCGGTTTTTTCCTGCGTTGAAATTTTTTTTAAAAATAATCCCAAATTTTTTCTCCCTTGACTCTTAATTTCAGTCAAATCAGAAAGCCATGGCTCTTCGATTAAAGTTAAGAGATTTTAGCAAAAAACTTTCTAAAAAACCAAAATTTTGATCGAAGGGCACCGCGATATAAAATTATCGGATTTGGCTCAAATTAATTTTAAATGAAAGTTTGCCTCAATCTCTATGAAAGGGTTAAGAAAACCAAATTTTGAGATTTTTTTTTTTTTTTTTTAATTTCTCGAACGTTGGCAAAAACAGCTATTTTGTTGCTAATTTCAATTAGTGATATATTAAAAATCGTTTGACCGATTTTAGCCGTTACATATAGCTATTTGAAACTTTCAAAAAATAAAGATATTTGCCTGCGTTATAAAAATTTGCTAAAATTAATCTCAAAAAAATTTTTTTTCACAAAAATCCCAAATTTTGCTAAAAGGACGCAACGAGTTATAATGATCGGACTTGGGTCAAATTAAGTTTAAATAAAAGACTGTCTCATGGTCTATGAAATACATTTTGAGATAATTTTTAAAAAAACTTCTAGAACGCAGAAAAAAAATGTCGCAAGCGCTATTAAAAGGGCAAGGTAAAGAAATACTAAGATTTTTTTTCTTAAATTCTTTTAAAAAAATTCATGAAAACCCACAATTTTTTTGCAAATTTCAAATAGCGATATCTCGAAAAATGTTTGGCCGATTTTAAATGTTATTTGGACATCCGTGTTTAGCGCATTAAAATTATAAAATATGATTTTTTCAAAAATCCAAAACCTGGGCGCCAAGGGTAATTTATTTTCTTCAATATTGTATATTTTCATAAACAACATATATTTAAGCCATTTTTTTTAGCTCAAAAATTAAATATTTTTGACTTTTTTTTATCACATTTGGGTAATTTCTTTTTAAACAACTTTAAAACAATAATTTTTGGGTAAATTTTTCTTTTCAAAATTATATAATTTTTATCTAGCTCAAAAATATTTTTGTTAGTTTTTTTTTTTAATTTTTTAAGTTTTTAAGTTTTTTTTTCCAATATTTAAAAAAAAATAATAAAAAAAAATGTTCTTGCTTAAAAAATATATATTTTTTTAAATAATACTGTTAAAATTTTTCTAGCTCAACAATTTTTTTTTTTATTTTTAATTTGATAAGAGTATTATTCTAGCTCGAGGCCCAAAAATTCCATTTATGATATTCTCATAATAGATTATTTATTTTTTTAAAAATTTACTTTTTTTATGATATTTATTTTTTAATATTTTAAAAACACTTAGTTTAAAAATAAAAATTTTAAAAATTTTTTCTAGCTCAAAAAAATGTTTTTCTTCAAAATGTTATTGTTTATAACTTTTTTACTATTTTTGCACTTTCTTAAAAAAATTTTCTAGCTCAAAAAATTAAACTTTTTTCAGAATTTTACTGTTTTTGTCTCAATTTTATGTATATCAAATTTATTTTTTTAACACTTAGTTTTTTAATTTTAAGAATTTTTTTTTTATTTTTTTTTTTTAACAAAAACTTTTTTTCAAATGTCACTGATTTTTCTTAGTTTTATATCACTTTGATTTTTTTAAAACTTAGTTTTTGATAAATTTTAATAAATTAATATTTTTTAAATTTCAAAAGTAATTTTAAATATTTTAAATATTTTTTATTTCACATTTTTTCATTTAAGATGTTTTTATGGAACATTTTTCAATTTAAGATTTTTTTTTTTAGAAAAATTTTAAAAAAGTTTTATTTTGTTTTTCATTTTTATTAAATTTTTTTATTTTAAATAATTTTTTAATTTATTTTTTATTTTTAATAATTTTTGTATATTCGCATTTTTCATTAATAAATTCTTGTTCCATTTAAAATTAAAAAAAAATATTTTTTTTTCACACATTTTACAAAAATTTTTGTTTTTCTAATCTTTTTTTTTTGTTTCTAAATTTTCTAACACATTCTAAATCACAACATACACACAAAAAAATTAATCTGTATTGCACGCCAAAAACTACGTCACGATATTTTTGCATTTTGCCGGTTAAAAAGAAGAATACAAAAAAAAAACCAACAACGATACAAAATAAACAAATTGTTGTATACACCAAAATAAAAAAAATAACAAATCATAAAACTTAACAAAACAGAGACTTGTGTTTTTTTTTCTTATTTAGAATTCTTGTACAATTTCTTTGAAGAATTCCCCAAAAAAATTACAAAAAAAAAAATCACCAAAAAACTTTTGTATACACTCAGAAAAAAAAGAAACAAGATAAACTCAGTTCTTTTTTTTTGGTATATTCTTATACTCTGTTCGTGTCAACTACAACAAGAAAAAGAAAAAAATCTTGTAATTTTTTTTTTGTATCCAAAGAAACAACAAAAAATATTCTTAAAAGCTTTTTTTCTTAAAAAAAAAAAAACTAAGAAGGAAAAAAACAAAAGAAATTTTTATGCTTTAGCAAGCGCCACGAAACGCACCGAAAACGGCCAAAAAGATGAATATGTGCAAAAATCTTTTACAAATGTTCAAGAACCAAAAAGCAGCATACAATTATACACAATATGGGGAATATGTATAAAGTATGTAGCAAAGGAGATCAAAGGGGTGCAGCAGGAGGGGGATAGAGGGTGGAGAGAGAGGGTGCCAGCAAGGAGACACACCAAAAATACAAAAAAGAAATGCACACAGACAATACACAAACAGAAAGACAGGCCAGGCTGTATACGAAACACACAATATACATAAAACTTCAACTACACTCACTCACACACACACACAGAAAAAAAAACTTACAAAAATACACAAACACCAAAATTTTCAACAACACAAAAAAAAGGGAGATGATAATGACGTTTATTATCAAACACATACGGGTACTTGGAACAAAAAAAAGTATGTGTAAAATAAAGTACTAAGAAACAGGGATGATAAATAAAAGTACTATTTTTGAGACTTTTTTAATATAGAAAAAATGTCTCAGAATCTGAGACTTTTTTTATATAGAAAAAATGTCTCAGAATCTGAGACTTTTTTTATATAGAATTTTCTTATATAGAATTTAAGACTTTTTTTTATAGAAAAATGTAGCAGAATCTAAAATTTTTTTATATAGAAAAAATGTCTCAGAATCTGAGACTTTTTTTATATAGAAAAAAATGTCTCAGAATCTTACAAAAATATATATAGAAAAAATGTCTCAGAATCTGAGACTTTTTTTTATATAGAAAAAATGTCTCAGAATCTGAGACTTTTTCTATATAGAAAAAATGTCTCAGAATCTGAGACTTTTTTTATATAGAAAAAATGTATCAGAATCTGAGACTTTTTTATATAGAAAAAATGTCTCAGAATCTAAGACTTTTTTTATATAGAAAAAATGTCTCAAAATCTGAGACTTTTTTTATATAGAAAAAATGTCTCAGAATCTGAGACTTTTTTTATATAGAAAAAATGTCTCAGAATCTGAGACTTTTTTTATATAAAAAAAAATATCTCAGAATCTGAGACTTTTTTTATATAGAAGAAAATGTCGCAGAATCTGAGTCTTTTTATATAGAAAAAATGTCGCAGAATCTAAGTCTTTTTATATAGAAAAAATGTATCAGAATCTGAGACTTTTTTTATATAAAAAAAATGTCTCAGAATCTGAGACTTTTTTTTATATAGAAAAAATGTCTCAGAATCTGAGACTTTTTTTATATAGAAAAAATGTCTCAGAATCTGAGACTTTTTTTATATAGAAAAAAATGTCTCAGAATCTGAGACTTTTTTTATATAGAAAAAATGTCTCAGAATCTGAGACTTTTTTTATATAGAAAAAATGTCTCAGAATCTGAGACTTTTTTTATATAGAAAAAATGTCTTAGAATCTGAGACTTTTTTTATATAGAAAAAATGTCTCAGAATCTGAGACTTTTTTTATATAGAAAAAATGTCTCAGAATCTGAGACTTTTTTTATATAGAAAAAATGTCTCAGAATCTGAGACTTTTTTTTATATAGAAAAAATATGTAGCAAAAATGTCTCAGAATCTGAGACTTTTTTTATATAGAAAAAATGTCTCAGAATCTGAGACTTTTTTATATAGAAAAAATGTCTCAGAATCTGAGACTTTTTTTATATAGAAAAAATGTCTCAGAATCTGAAACTTTTTTTATATAGAAAAAATGTCTCAGAATCTGAGACTTTTTTATATAGAAAAAATGTCTCAGAATCTGAGACTTTTTTTATATAGAAAAAATGTCTCAGAATCTGAGACTTTTTTTATATAGAAAAAATGTCTCAGAATCTGAGACTTTTTTTATATAGAAAAAATGTCTCAGAATCTGAGACATTTTTTAAATAGAAAAAATGTCTCAGAATCTGAGACTTTTTTTATATAGAAAAAATGTCTCAGAATCTGAGACTTTTTTTATATAGAAAAAATGTCTCAGAATCTGAGACTTTTTTTATATAGAAAAAATGTCTCAGAATCTGAGACTTTTTTTATATAGAAAAAATGTCTCAGAATCTGAGACTTTTTTTATATAGAAAAAATGTCTCAGAATCTGAGACTTTTTTTATATAGAAAAAATGTCTCAGAATCTGAGACTTTTTTTATATAGAAAAAATGTCTCAGAATCTGAGACTTTTTTTATATAGAAAAAATGTCTCAGAAAAATGTCTCAGAATCTGAGATTTTTTTTATATAGAAAAAATGTCTCACAATCTGAGACTTTTTTTATATAGAAAAAATGTCTCAGAATCTGAGACTTTTTTTATATAGACAAAATGTCTCTTTTTTTATATAGAAAAAATTCTGAGACATGTTCCTACATAAAAAAGTCCCAGATTCTGGGACATTTTTCTTATAAAAAAGTTTCAAATTCGGAGACATTTTTTATATATTAAAAAGTCTCATAATCTGAGACTTTTTTTATATACAAAAAATGTCTCAGAATCTGAGATTTTTTTTTATATAGAAAAAATTTCTCAGAATCTGAGACTTTTTTTTATATAGAAAAAATGTCTCAGAATCTGAGACTTTTTTTATATAGAAAAAATGTCTCAGAATCTGAGACTTTTTTATATAGAAAAAATGTCTCAGAATCTGAGACTTTTTTATATAGAAAAAATGTCTCAGAATCTGAGACTTTTTTTATATAGAAAAAATGTTTCAGAATCTGAGATTTTTAGAGTCCGACCGAATATTCGGTTTCGGTCTCGGTTTCGGCCGAATAATGGGGTTTCGGCCTCTATTCGGTATTCGGCAAAATTTTGGCCGAATATTAGCCGAAACCGAAACTTTTTGGTATTTTAAAAAATATGTAAAAAAGTCGGTGAATTTTTTGATTTTCTATTTCATTACACTTGTTTCAGTTCAATTGAAGAAAATGTTACAAGTTTATGCAATAAATGTAAAACTGTTTCAGTTCAAAAATTATTTTCTCCTAATCTGCAAATGAAATATAAAATTTTTTTGTAAGTTTTTAAAAAAACATTTTTTTTTTTTCAAAAATACAACAATTCCTATGGTTTAAAAGAATTATATGCTGTATATTAATCTTTAAAAACTTTTAAATAATTTTATTCATGCCAGGCTGTAATTTTTTTTAAGTTTCGGTTTCGGTTCGGTTTCGGCCGAATATTACTTTTTCGGCCGAATATTCGGTTCGGTTTCGGTTCGGCCTCGAAAACTGGTTTCGGTCGGACTCTAGAGATTTTTTTTATATAGAAAAAATGTCTCAGAATCTGAGACTTTTTTTTATATAGAAAAAATGTCACAGAATCTGAGACTTTTTTTATATAGAAAAAATGTCTCACAAGGGAAGTATCTCAACCCTTATGAACCGATTTGACTGAAACTTAAAATATATATCAAAGACACAAATTTAAGGTTGGGGTGTCTCGGCTTATCGGCTATATCGGGGATTTAGGGGTTCAAAACATGGGTTAAAAAAAGGCGAAAAAATCGTTTTTTGGATTTTTCAGCCATTTCTTTTTAAGAAACATATGATGTTTTCATATGAGAAGAAAGGTTTTTTTAATGCCTATCCAATGGTGGCATAAACTTGTAACAATTCGGCTTCTTTAAATATTTTTTTCAGGAAAATTTTGGGGCGTACTTATGTGAAGACATAGACCTACGATATCCATATGGATTAGAAATAATCTTTGTTAAATTTAAGTCGACCCGTATTTTCACCCTAGATGATATTCCTGTTAGTTCGGAAGTTATCAAAATTTTCCGAAGGTCCACATGGTTTCATAAGGGGACAAAAAAATGTTTAAACACCGATATGGCCGATAAGCCGAGACACCCCGACCTTAAAATCGTCTCTTTTATCTATATTTTAAGTTTTAGGCAAATCGGTTCATAAGGGTTGAGATACTTCCCTTGTCAGAGTTTTTATATACAAAAAAATTGTCTCAAAGACTTTTTGTATAGAAAAAATTTCTCAAATACTTTTTTTTATAAAAAAAAAACGTCTCAGAATCTGAGACTTTTCGTTATATAGAAAAAATGTCTCAAATACTTTTAAAATAGAAAAAATGTCTCAGAGATTTTTTTAATATAGAAAAAATGTCTCAGAAACTTTCTTATAAAAAGTCTCAGACTCTGAGACTTTTTTTTATATAGAAAAAATATCTCAGAATCTGAGACTCAGGTGAGACATTTTTTCTATTAAAAAAAGTCTCAGATTCTAAGACATTTTTCTGCATAAAAAAGTCTTAGACGCTGAAATATTTTTTCTATTTAAATAAAGTCTCAGATTCTGAGACATTTTTTCTATATAAAAAATTCTGAAATATTTTTTCTATATAAAAAAATTCTGAAATATTTTTCTACATAAAAAAGTCTCAGATTCTAAGACAATTTCTTTTCAAAAAAAAAATCTCACTTAAAATTCTCATTTTTATGAAGTCACTTTAAAAAGTACTTTTTTTAAAAACAATTTTAAAATTCCCTTTTTATCATCCCTGTTGGGGAGCACAAAAAAAAATCTCCAAAAAAATGATAACACCCTTTCTCCTTTAAATCCGGAAAAAAAAACTGGGAATAGCAAAATTTAAGCCAGCACAAAATAAAACAAATAATTCTATACACTCAATTTAAGGCCGACCGGCCTTTTGTTGTTCTCTCTCTATTAATTCACATTTAACTAAAAATAAAAAATTTTAAAATTTTTATATTTTTTCTTCAATTTAAATATTTTTTTTTAAATTCACTAAAAAAATTCGTATTTTTTTTCAGTTTTAAAAAATTTAAACAAAAAATATGTATTGTTTAACACAAGAAAAAAAAACTACGTAACGTAACGGATAAAAAATAAAACAGCCCTACCGAACAGTTGAAATGTGAGCGACGTACTAATGTGTTAAGAGCAATGAAAGTAAGTAAAAAGTTTTTTTTCTGTAGCCCGCGCAAACCTGTGCAAAAAACAAAAAAACATACACTAGCAACATCATTACAAATTTATTTTTCATCATCATCATCATTATTATCTTGAGCCATTAATGGCTTTCCATTGCATTGCTGCTGCTGCTCATCCTTAGCGCGACATACTCATCAACATAATAAGTAGATACATAGAAACGTATTTCAGTTAATGTTAAAATATTCCTGCACACATTATACATACTTAGATGAATACATAGTGTAGTATTAAAATTAACTCTTGGCCATTATTGTACTCCCATTATGAGGTTTTCCCTCACGAACAAAAAACAAAATTAAAATTTGAAAGATACAGACAGACTCCCTGAAATATTTCAAGTAATGCTAATACTTTGGGATAATGAAAACAGCTGGAAAGACTATAAGAAAACGTCAAAGACACAAAAACTAATAACATAGAATTCTCCTCACCGGAAAAAATATTTAATAAAAAAAAATTGGGTTAAAAAGATTAATTTTGAAAAAAAAAAAAATCCGCGGAAAAAAATGTTTGGTGAAAAAAATAATTAAACGATTTTTTTTTTGTAAAAAATATGTTTGTACTTGTTACAATAAAATTTTTTATACAAATTCTGTTCAAATATGTCAACCAGCAGCCGAATTAAAGCATTTTGTATTTTTAGGTTATGTGGAATACACCAAAACTTTTGAGGTGTACTTACACTTTCGTTCATAAATTTTGAACCCCTAAACCGATATCTCTTAAATGCAATACCGAATTCTCGTCAATGGTCTAAAAATTGTGGGCGTACATTTTTCATCACAAATAAACCCTGAAAAATAAGTCCGGAGGGGTCAAAAAGAGAGATCTAGGTGGCCAGTCAAAATTTCTTACAAGTGCGATGTCAAGAAAGGCGACATTCATCTCAAGATTTCACCCCTTTGGACTTATTTTTGCAGGGTTATTTGAAAGTCAAACTGTACGTTAACAATTCTCAGATTATTGACGTGCTCATGGTAAACATTCGTCGCGAAATCATCGCTTTATCGTCCGAAATGCTCTAAAAAGTACACTCAAAAAAATACATTAGTAGATTTACTAATTTTTTTTCCTAATGCTGGTTAGCTAACTTTTAGCAAATTTTTAGTTGAGATTAACATGTTAGCAAAAATATCTTGTAAACTTCATTTAGCGCATTAGCAATTTTAAACAAAATTTGAACTAATTTTTTTTGCTAAATTTAAAATTGAGTTGACCAAATTTTTACAAGCTTTTTTGCTAATATTAGCAAAAATAAATGGTAAAGTTTTTTTTTATTTTCAGAAAACTTAAAACGGCGCTATCTCGGAAACTAAGCCAGATAGAGCAAAACGGAGGCCATTTTTGGTTATCGGGCTCTCTTCTCATACACTCAAAAAAAAAAAAACTGTAAAGTTAGCAAAAAAAGCTTGTAAACCTACAAGAAAATTTGCTGATTTTGAACCCACAATTTTTTTGGTAAAGTTAGCAAAAACGTTTTGCTAAAAATTAGCTAACTGAAATAATTTTTATTTCAACTTAGTTCATACACATTTGAAGACCCCATTGGGTTCGGACCCAATAGGTCCAGACCCCGATGGGCCTAGACCTAGTTGGGTTCCTTAAAAATCGTCATAGTTTTTGATCCAAAATTTGTGTCCGTTTCGCTCTACCTTGCTTAGTTTTTGAGATACGTAATTTTAGGGGATCACTGGGGTCTTGAGAATTAAAAAACTCGATAACTTCAAAAATATTACTCGGAGAGCTTTTGGTTATTTTGCGGTCTTATTCTACGTGTTGAGAGCTACAAAATTTTTTTTGGACTTTTTGTTGTGTCGGCAATATTTACCGAGATATGAGCATTTTAAAATTTTCGGGAATGCTAACTTTTTTGGATCCAAAGTTAGGTCCCATTAGGGTCCACACATGTGAAGAGGCCCCGCGAAAGTATGGAGATTATAAGAACTAAAAATGCCCTCCATTTTGCTCTATCTGGCTTAGTTTCCGAGATAGCGCCATTTTAAGTTTTCTGAAAATAAAAAAGAATTTACCATTTATTTTTGCTAATGTTAGCAAAAAATCTTGTAAAAATGTTGTCAACTCAATTTAAAATTTAGCAAAAGAAATTAGTTCAAAGTTTGTTTAAAATTGCTAATGTGCTAAATGAAGTTTACAAGAATTTTTTGCTAACATGCTAATCACAACTAAAAATTTGCTAAAAGTTAGCTAACTAGCATTAGCAAAAAAAAATTAGTAAATCTACTAACGTATTTTTTTGAGTGTAGTATCGCCGATCCTCTTCACATGGGTGGACCCTAATGGGTCCTAACTTTGGATCCAAAAAAGTTAGCATTCCCGAAAATTTTAAAATGCTCATATCTCGGTAAATATTGCCGACACAACAAAAAGTCCAAAAGCATTTTTATAGCTATCAACACGTAGAACAAGACCGCAAAATAATCAAAAGCTCTCCGAGTAATATTTTTGAAGTTATCAAGTTTTGTAATTCTCAAAACCCCCCCGAGTAAAAATTTTTATATGATGCAATATATAATGATATATGACACAATATATATTAATACGCAATTTGATCCGAATAATGGTGGATGTTTTTGCATTAAAAAAGATCTACTTGTATAAAATATGATTTGATTTCATCCGAGTTTTGACCAGACATTGCCTTATATTGGTGGATCTAATTAGATCTAATTGCACAAAAACATATAAAATCCTGGTGTTTTTGGTTTGGGTTGAGATACACCACAGGTCAACGATACATTCACCAAACATATAATTTTCAAAAACAAAAAAAATGTTTGGGTACGCTTCGAACCAGATAGGTGATATACATAACCCTAACAAGAAATGTTTAGAAACATTTTAAAAAGTTTCTTATACTTTGCCTAAAAAACTTAGAAAATTTTTTGGTTAATTGTAAACATATATAGGTTTATATGGAACAGCATAAGCTATATATAATTTTAAGTTAAATTATACAGAAAAAGAAATTTTGTATTGACCCTCATATAATTTTATATAATTATATCAACCGTACACCTTTTAATCCGAATCATGATTAAATTATATATTACTACATATGACTGCATTAAAAAAATTTAGAAAATATATCAGGGATGTATAATCATTAGGGTGGCAGCTATTTTGCAAAACTTCGAATTTGAAGGAGTGCACCCCTAATTTTTATTACATTTGGTCTAAAAATGCTATGCTAAAAATTTCAGCCAAATCGGACAACGTTAACACGAGGCTCATCGAGGTCAAAGGTCAAATGTCAAAAAATACCCATATTTTGATGAAAATCATTAAATAAATGGTGTTGTTTTTTGAATATATAGTTAAAAAGTGGTACACGAGTTGTTTTTAGTATAAGAAGATAAATTAAAAATTTTTGGGTTTTCAAAAATTAACCCTTGTAAGTCTTTCGGGGTCAAAATGACCCAATTTTCACAAAATGACCCCTAAAACACGAAAATCAGCCCCAATTTTCTAAATTTATTGAAATAAACCAATGTAAACCCATATTTATATTCTATTCTATCATAAATACTCAGATATGAAATACTGTCTTTCTAGGATGTCATTCACCCGTTTCACGGTAAGGCCAAAAATATGCATTTTATTTGGCGTGGTTCTCAAAACTGATATTTTGGTTTTTTCAAAATTTTCTTAAACAAAGTTATAAAAAATGCTGAAAAAACCACAGAATCTTATAAAATATATGTTGAAATATAAAAAAAAAATTTTTTGGGGGATATCCCTCGGATAGTTTGGCTGGGGCATCGATTTAAACTCAGCGGATTTCGAGGAAAATGCCTTTTTTGCCCACAATTTATTCAATATGGAAAAAATTTGGTAAATATTTTAAAATTTGACAAAGTCAGAGCCATAAATTATTAAAAACTATGTTAGACATTAACCCTAAACGTTTTAGGAAAATTGAATAATATTAACCCGGTTTTTATTCGGGTCAAAGTCAAATTTAGGGATATTTGGATTTTTTTGAAAAAAGGCATCTAAATATGAAATGTTTATTGCGATTTTTTATAAAACTTGGTATAATTATTGTAAGAGCTCAGAAAAATAATTATTTAATTTTTTTTAAATTAGCCCTTAAATGAACATGGGGTCAAAATGGCCCAGCACATTAAAATTTCTTTATATAGATTTTTATATTTATATTCGATTTTTATAAAACTTGTTATGATTTTCATCAAAATATGGGTATTTTTTGAAATTTGACCTTTGACCTCGATGAGCCTCGTGTTAACGTTGTCCGATTTGGCTGAAATTTTTAGCATAGCATTTTTAGACCAAATGTAATAAAAATTAGGGGTGCACTCCTTCAAATTCGAAGTTTTGCAAAATAGCTGCCACCCTAATAATCATATATAATTTATTATGTTTGTATCAAGTTATATATTGTAATATATGTTTATTTTTACTCGGGCCGGTGGTCCCCTAAAATCACGTATCTCAAAAACTAAGCAAGGTAGAGCGAAACGGACACAAATTTTGGATCAAATACTATGACGATTTTTAAGGAACCAAACTAGGTCTAGGCTCATCGGGGTCTGGTCCTATCGGGTCCGAACCCAATGGGGTCCCCAAATGTGTATGAACTAAGTTGAAATAAAAAAAAATTTCGTTAACAAATTTTTAGCAAAACGTTTTTGCTAACTTTACCAAAAAAATTGTAGCAAATTTTCTTGTAGGTTTACAAGTTTTTTTTGCTAACTTTACAGTTTTTTTTTTTGAGTGAAATGGAAAAAAGTAGTAGAAATGCCGTAAAAAGGGTAAATTTTTCTATGGCTAATAGAGTTGGCTATTTGACTTATGTTTTATTCAAAAAGTAGTAAATATTGTCTCCAACCAAATTAAATAAAAATATATTATATATGGAAATCGGTCGATTTTTTGAAGTTATTTAATATTCACATACCGACATAAAATATTGCACACCCTGAATAAGTTTGACATTCCGTTTGTAACTCAACGAAATATCGGTCTGGAACCCCATAAAGTAATATAATTGTTCAGTGATCGATTCTAAGAAATTATCTCCGAGTAAGAACAGGCAATATTTGTATTTTTGTATGCTCTTAGTTCTGATTTTTGTTTGCAATCGTGTTGTGTACGTGAAAATAGCCGATTGGGTTCGGTTCTGGAGTGCTATGTTCATTAGGGTGTCCCAAAAAAAAAAAGTTGTCCGGGCTCAAGCATAATTTGAAAGCTTATAGGGTAAAGTATTTTTGAGATTTTTTTCAGATTTTTCGGAAAAGGTTTTAAGGTCGCGCAAATCGATTTTTTGCTGAAAATCGGCTTTGCCGACGGTTTTTTTAACTTTCTTTATAAAATCGTCAATAGCCACGAGTTTCTTCACTACTGAGGTAATATTTTTAACCCTGCTGTTAGGTTAGAAAAAACTTACGGATGTTAGGTTAGTGGACCATTTGGTCCATACTTAATATTCAAACAAAATAACAATTTAATATTATATTTGTGTATATTTTGAATCATTTCTACCTAAATACGATTATTTTAAGCTTAACTCAACGTTAGAGATGGGTGCGTGAGTGAATTTTTGGTCACGCTCACGCAAGAAATATTATAATCGCTCATGAATCATTCACTTGATTTTTTTCTTTACTCACGCTCACTTACTACACACGTCAGTAAAACTAAAATAAAATAAAATACGATCATGCGTGACTAACGTGATTCATAATTACGCTCACCCCAATTCACGCAATATTCACTTACAAATACACAATTTTAAGGAAATTAAAAAAAAAAAAAATTTCATATATTAGCAGACCGTTAATTTGAATTTTAACTGATTGCTAAACGAAAAATAAAACTATAAATAAAACTGAAAACAATACAAAAACATTATATTGAATCACGCAAGAAAAATGGCACTCACGCAAAAATTAGGCTCGATTTCTAATCACTCTCACATAAAAGTTTTGGAATCACACTCACTCAAGCATGATTCTCGTAATTAACTAGACTTTCGCTCGAGCATGAGTCACGCGTGATTCACGAGAACCACGCAAATCACGTGACCAGCACCCATCTCTACTCAACACAGCTAATGTTAACATTTGTTGAAGGATTCCCTTTTTTTCATATACTTTACTTTAGAAATTGTTTTGTATTACAATTCAACAAAAGGTACATATGTTAGTTTTGTTTTTTCCTATAATTTCTAATGATTCATCTCATTTAGGTGGCGTGGATATTGCTGATCAAATGGTTGGTTCCAATAGCACGAAACGCGCAAGAAATCGATGGTCTAACGTTGCATTTGCAAACATACTTGATATACCAGCAAAACCTTAAACATGGTAACGGTTATGTAATACATTACCATGTAATGCATAGCCCAATAAAAATTAAAAAATGTGCATTAATTTTCGCCTACCGCTTACCATAGGCATTCACTATATTTATTTTTCATGCATTATTTAAAACTCATGCATTACTTTGAGTGACATCCCAAACAAAAAGAATCAATCAAGTATAGGGTATTGTAAGGTTGCCTTATTATATACTGTATTAATGATTTTTGTTTGGGATAAGACTCAAAGTAGCGCATTAGTTTTACATAATGCGTGAAAAATACAAAAAAGTTATGCCTATGGTAAGCGATAGGGAAAAAATGCATATTTTTGTTTTTTTTTTTTGCTATGCATTACATGGTAATGCATTACATGGCCGTCACCATTTTAAAAGTTTTGCCGGAATACCCGCTTTGAATGCGCGCATCCTATTTTCTAAAATCAACGTTTCATGGGCTCCGGCTATCGAAATCGCAGGAGAAAATATACTATGGACCAAATGGTCCCTTAACCTAAGATACGTAACTTTTTATTTTTCTCAGTCCTGGTTTAAGTCAGAACCTAGATTTTTTGTAAATAACATTGTTTTATAAAAAGACCCCATGAGCAAAAAATCTAAGCCAGTATATATCACCGTTCAAAAGTTATAAAGGAAACAATCCAAAAATTGGACCAAATGGGCTTAACCTAACAGCAGGGTTAAAGAAAAATGTCCAAACTTTATTTTTGTGTGCATAAACTATAAGTTTTGGCAACACTTTTGCTCATTTGGGTACCCTACATTAGATTTTTTCGTAAATTTTCCATAAATTTCGAAAATAACGCTTTGTAACTTTTAAAATTTCTATGAAAGTCAAAAAAAGTAATAATGCAGTTTGAAAGATAAACTAATTCTCTATAATTTGGCAACAATAATTTTTGAATTCGCTCTTACCGTTCCAAAGTAATACCATTTTAAAGCTTTCAACCCATTGTATAAAACTAATAATAAAATAAAATATTAAATTGAAAAAAGATATTGTTTTCCACTACTTTATATCTTAGGGTAAAAACTTGTAAATAGGCTATATATGAAGGGTTTAAAAGCTGAATACGGGGACTATGAGATGCAGCTTTCAGAAATAACAAACAAGAGTGTTAAATTCGGTTGTGCAGAATATTTTATGACCTGCAATATGTAAAAAAATAAAAAAAAAAAATATATATAAAAATGGTTTTTTACAAGGCCGTCTTGGTGGTCCCAAGCGGCGGGCGTAAGGGGAGACCTTTCCCCTCGCAATAAATATTACCAATACATTCATTGTGCTTTTTCCACTGAAGTAATCAAATTTTTATCAATATTTGAATAAATCCGCGCCCACATAATGGGGCGGGCCGAAAATAAGCATTTTCTTATTTCCTAGGCGGAGGTACATGACTTTATACATCTTCTTTTACAAAAAAGTTTTATTTTTTTAACAAAAATACAAAATATAATGTAAAAAATACGTTATTTGTTGATTCTTCAAGGGGCAACTTTTTTCCCCCTTGATCGATTTTTCCCATTTGTAAAGAGAACCTTTCTATGACCATAAGACATATTCGTGCCTAACATCAGGAGTCTATCTCTTTTATTTTTGACTCCATCGTGTCTTATAAAGCCGGACGGACGGACATTTTGACCTATTGCCCTAAATTACCACCAAACGTGACTTGTTAGGGAGTTGCTAAAAGCAGTTTTGTGTTCAGCATCAAAAAATCTTAAGGATCCACCTTCTCACATTTCTGTTACTGACCAAAGCTCGAATATTTCAGGTCTTTATAAGAAGTTTATTATTTTACTATTAGTTTTGTACAATGGATAGAAATCTTTAAAATGGTATTACTCTGGAACGGTAAGAGCAAATTCAAAAATTATTTTTTTAAAATTATTTAGAATTATTTGATCTTTCAAACTGCATTGTTACTTTTTCTGACTTTCATAGAAATTTTTAAAGTTACAAAACATTACTTTCAAAAATTGTGGAAAATTTACGAAAAAACCCTATGTAGGGTACCCAAATGAGCAAAAGCATAGCCAAAACGTTTAATTTATGTACACAAAAATAAAGTTTGGACATTTTTCTTTAAAAATGTTACCTCAATAGTAAAGAATGTCGTATTTATTGGCGAACTTATAAAGAAAGTTAAAAAAACGGTCGTTAAAGCCGATTTTAAGCACAAAATTGATTTGCGCGACCTTAAAAACTTTTCCGAAAAATCTGAAAAAAATCTCAAAAATACTTTACCCTATAAGCTTTCAAATTATGCTTGAGCACCCAAGAAAATCGAATAAAGGTTTTTTTTTGGGACGCCCTAATGTTCATTGCTTCAAATACTAGCTGGCCCATTCCAGAAAATTTAGCTCAAATTTTAGTCATTTTTGGAAATGGTGTCTTAGATTAATTTGAAACTTGACACATAGATAGCCCTCATAAATATGATATATGTACCATATATCGTTTTTTTACATTTGGTGTATTTAACGAATTATGGCGGGTCAAAGATTGACTTTTTAAGCAAAAGTAAGAAAAATACATCACGTTTAAAGAGCTGTAACTTCTTAACCAATGACCCGATTTTCACAAATTTAGGCTCATGTGAAAGCCGGGGTTCTTCTTTTTACTTTATATTTTTAAAATAACGCAGTTTTTTTTTACAGAAATGATGCAAAAATGCAAAAACATTTTTTCTTTTCGAATATTTAAAAAAAACACATCTTCGATTTTTTAAAAAAAAAATTCTGGTGAAAAATAACAATGTTTTGTACAACATATTCAAAATTCAGAGTGGGATCTCCATGGGATCAAAAAATATTCTGTTTTAAGTACGAGGTTCTCATATTGTTCCCTTAGAAAATTTAAATTTCTAATGTTTTGAATGTTTTCAAAATTTTAATAGTATAATTTTCTTTGAAAATTTAAATTTTTATATTGAAGAAACATAAAATTTTAATTTTCTAAAGTAAAATTTAAGAACTTCGTACTAAAACCAGAATATTTTTGATCCCATTGGGATCCCACTCTGAATTTTGGATATGTTGTACAAAACAGTATTGTTTATCACCAAACTTTTTTTTAAAAAAAATCGAAGATGTGTTTTTTTAAATATTCGCAAAAAAAAAATGTTTTTGAATTTTTGCAACACTTTTGAAAAAAAACCGTATGCTTTTGAAAATATTTCCTAAAAGAAGAAGAATTAAGCTTTCATATGAGCCATTACTTGTGATAATCGGATTACTAGTTAAAAAGTTAGAGCACGTTAAACGTCATGTATTTTTCTGACTTTTGCTAAAAAAGTCGAACTTTGACCCGCGATAATTTGAAAACTACAGCAAATTTTGAAAATCCAAAAATGCAACATATCTCATATAAACGTGGATATCTATGAGCCAAATTCTCAGTGGCGTCCAAAAGCATGTTTCCGAATAGTGGGGCGAAAATTTTTGGAATTACCCAGCTTTTAAGTAGCTCCCTTTAGTTCAACAGAGGGTAATAGAAAATCTTCTTGCCAATAGACGTATAACGTTTAAATTGGGAGCGTCTGTCATATCTCGATTTGTCAATAGGGGCACACCAAAGGCAGGCGTTCTTTCGCCAGGCTGGTACTGAATTCAATGCTGCTCTCGCTAGAAGTTCGCGGTTGTCAAGTTGTCGCATATGCTGACAATGTCGCGATACCGACATTGAAATATTCATCAGGGTTCTTTGAAAGATTTGTTTAAATGGGCAAGAGACTCTAGTCAGGGAGTTAATCCGAGAAAAACTGAAATTGTCTTATTTACAAGCAAAAATAAGATTTCTGCTTTTGATTCCATTTCTCTGGACGCCTTTCCAAATATAGCCAAGTATCTTAGAGTACTTCTGGATAGGATGTTCGACTTAATAGCTTCCTACAATGGAAGATCTGCGATTGTGGCTATAACGCGATTTTAAAAAAGTTAACAATGAACTGTGCTCCCACAATTAGTCTTTTTCAGCGCCATTTTACTACTATGATAGCTTCCAGGGAGTCTTGGATGTGGGGCATTCCGGGTAGTGGAGCCTCCATTAATGTTTACACAGATGGATCCAAGGTTAGGTTAGAGGAGGCGGAGTCAAAGATTCCGCCAGTCCATAGCGACACTACTATAATTCCTTAGCGCCGTTGATAGAACGCATTAGTCCTCAACCCGAATTGTATTATTTGTCTTAAGTCGACATTCGAAACCATTTTCAGGTTGTCGAAGACATGTCTGCCCAATATGTGCAGGCGGGTTCTGGCCAAGGCAGGTCAGTGGCAAAGAATATGTTCGAGCGTTTTCTCAGCGTTAGGTTCATCGCACCTCCTACAGCTGCGAGTGCATGGCAGTTCCATCTGGTAAGTGAGAGTAAATAGTTAGTTTTCCTTAGATTGTAGCATTACCACAATCCTCTACTGATCTTATTCGTTGTCAGCTCTCTTCACTCTCTGTTAGCCATTTCGGTGTTTAGATTTTCGCGTAGCGATCTGAAGTGCTGGAGTGGATGTGTACAGAAATACCAATGCCATCAGCACCTTGTTTCGCGAGCTCGTCCGCTCTCTCGTTGATGATGGATCCAAGCTACACGAAGTCTATTCGGAAGAGCTTGGGCTGAGCTTGCAGTGTTTACCAAACAGATACTCTGGTAAAAAAAAAGGAAGTGGCTGACTGGTTAAGTTGGAATGTCTTGTCTACAACCGCATTCAACATCTGTTCTGACAGTAAAGCAGCGGTCAAGTTCATGGAGCCAATATTTCTAAAACAATATCTGCCCTTAACTGCCGAACGTCTTTAAAGTAGGGGGTCAAGCAGATTTGACTTATGCCCAGGCAGTTTGACTTACGCCCAGGTACCAGTTCAAGGAAACATTCCAGGGAATTGCAAAGTCGATGAGCTTGCATGACTGGGTTTCAAAGGAACTGGAATGTGTTGGAATGCCTCTTGAAACTTGCAAGCAACATCTACGGCTTTGTTCCGCGACTAAGACTAACCAAACATAGGCACATGGATGGGCGTGTGAGACTACACGACAGATTTGGCCTTCTCTTAATCTGAAGTCATAAGTGACACGAGAAGATATTTCGACGGTGGTTGCCGTAATTACCAGACACTGCCTTATAAGAAAGCATTCAGGGCGGTTTTTTATGCCGTCAACTTACTACTTCCAGAGTTGTAGGTATGAGGAGGAGTTGGACACATTAGAACACTTAATTTGCCATTCCCCAGCACTTTTGCGTCAGAGACTTGCTTTACTGGACGATCTTTCTGATTTGTCGGATGTATAAATTTAATATCATAGAAGTTTCATAAGTAGCTCAAATTGGTTTTACGGCAAGGACTAGTAGGGAAACTACATTACCGTCCCGTGAAATAACAACAGATTTTAAAGTCAATGTGTGCTAACGTAAAGAGTCAGCTGCTACTTACTACCTAAACCATGGACTTCATATTCAATACAGATCCGTGGTTCATGATCATAACGATAAAAAAAAAAACTTTTAACCAAACTCAAAACGTTAAAAAAGGGAAATTATAATTTTTGTGATCAGACAAGGCCAGATATAACTTCCAATATAATAGGTTACAACACGTATCAAATCGTAAGACAGACATGCAAATATCTAGTGGCTTACCAAAATAATTCAGCAATTTATTAACCTGCAAGGGGAAGTCCCAATCACAAATTTGAAATAAAATAAACGCTAAATCTTTTCCACAGATAACCGCTATATTGACAATGTTGCTCCCAGAAATATTCAGTAGCTACAACAAAAAAGAATTGCATACTTGAGATGCAACAGAGGAGCTTTAATGCATAATTTCAATAATAAAAGAAAAAGACAACAAATTGAAAAAAATTAACTCTCTTTTAAGTTTAGCACATTTCTCTCCGTTTCATTTATTTTTTTTACAGTAAGTCTTGCTCTTTCTCTCTCGCGTACACCCTCTTTCCTATACACATACAAAACAAATAAACTCTCACCAGCTCACTTATACTTTCTTGCATCGTTTGTATTGTGACTTTGTTGTTTTTTTTTGCACAAGTATTGATTGCAATTTTTTTTTACCGGCAAAAAAAAAAAAAGAATCACTTATAAGAGGACTTGAGGAGTCTTTCAAATTACTTCCAACTCTTTACTTTTTAAATTAATATTTTTGATACGATGAGTATCTGGCAACAGAAAAAAAAAACTAGCGCACGCGCCTAAATAGTTTATGTAGGTATATTTTTTTTTCTGCCGTTGTCGACAATGTTATTTTCAAATACCACTAGATAATGCACATCTTTTGTTCCATACCCATACCTTTCCCTTGTGTTGAACATAACAACAAAAAAATATTACTTCCTTTGTGTCATCCACATCAACATCATCATCATGATGATGATTGAACTAAAGGCATTTCCAAAAGTGTTTTTCTATAGTGTGTTTTTGTTGTATTTATATTAACTTTGAGTAGTGGAGGTGTTTGGGTTTGTCCTCTTCTTTCCTCATTTAACCATCCTTATAATTATATATTGTAAAAATATGTAAACGGGAAACTTTAAAAGTTTTTTAGATATCTTGGGTAGGTTAGGTTTGAGGTGGCGGAGTTAAAGACTCCTCACATAGACGGGAAGGTCCATAGCGAAACCACAGTAATTCCTCAGCGACGCTGATAGAACGCGTTTGTCCTCATCGCGAATTGTACTATTTGCCTTAGGTCGACATTCGAAACCGTTTCCAAGCTCACGAATTCATGGCAAAGAATATGTTCGACCTTCTACAGCTAGTATCGGAAATAAGTCCCATTTTCTTCACTCCAGTGAGTATACAGCAGTTTCATCTGATTAGTGAGAGTAGGTAGTTTTCTTCAGATTGTAGCATGCCCACAATCTTCTACTGATCGTTCTTTTTGTTAGCTCTCCCCACTTTCTGTAAGTCATTGCCGTGTTTTGAGTGTCGCGTAGCGATTTGAAGTGATGAATTGGTGGATTAATACGTACAAAAATACAAATACCATCAGCACCTTGTTTAGCGAACTCGAGTTGTTGTAAACTTTTGCTAAAAAGGCATATAAGCAACTTCCAGTTTTTCAGTCCCAAACCTATACTGCGATAGAGTCCAAAATACACCTTGAATTTGAATCGAACAACACTAATTGGACATCTCATTATAAGTGCTACAATTAAGAGCTGTCGGAGCTTTAAGAAACGTGATTCTAGGAATCGGACAGCGACTTTAATTTCATGGTTTCAACCATTCCGAAACTAACTGTATTGCCAAAACCTGGGCTTGGTTTACACTGAGTAGTATGGAATTTTAAAATCCAGGTTAAGTTAAGTTTGAAGTGGCTGGAACGCTTTACGTCAGCACATACGGCAATACGGCAATGGCATAACCCTACTAGACCCTTTCAATAGGTTAGGTTGTAAGTGGCTGTTGATGCTTTACGTCAGCACACATAGGCTCTGAAGTCCGTTGTGATATCACGGAACGACAATGGGATTTACCTACCAGTCCCTGCCGTTAAACCAATTTGTGGTCCTTATGAAACTTGTAAAATATTAAGTTTTGACATATCAGAAAGATCGTACAGGACCCTAAGACCTGGATAAGCAAAAACAGACGGAGGGATAGAAGATGCAGTATCTGCCATGACAGCCAGGCTGCAATCAGTGCACTTAAATCTCCAGTCATTTTTTTTTTAAATCGTCCTGGAATGTAGGACGAAATGCAATGAATTCTCATGTGGGAATAGTCATTCTTCTGTGGGTTCTAGGTCATAGGGGAAAACGGGGGATACGAGATTGCCGACTCTTTGGCACATGTTGAATCCGATAGAATTACTCACAATCCGGAACCTCAGAATGGTATAGGCTTGACATGGCTGATGCGTTAGATCAACTCTTATATGAAATCAATTTCCATGGAAAGATGATCAAACGAGTTGGCATGCAAGAATACCAAACGTTTTATTTTTTTTATTTATTTAATTCATATATTTAACTATTGTGAATAGACAAGACAAAAAAGTGGTTTACTATCTACTCAGTTTCAGGAGAATAGACTGTCGCAGACTTACTGGCTTAATTACGGGACACAATACCTTTGCTCATTATATGACGGAATTAGGTGTCTTATCGGACCCTTATATACAGCTTGTCTTAAGGATGAGAATACAACAGAACAGTGTTCTGATGTATCCTTTTGAGAACACTACAAATGTTCTTGCCTAGGGTTCTCAAGGGCTAGACTGCGAATAACGGGTTCTGATATTCTGTCAATAGACACGTTCCACTTTCCTTGTCTAATTTTTTTTTTTAAGTTTGTGAAAGCAACTGGGAAATTCTAAACAAGAACTTTTTCATTGTTGTTTTTCTTCTAAACTTTCTTTCACCCTTACTAATTTTGCTTTTCAGGGTACGGTACGGGTTGTTCAACCCATCCTTAACTTAACTCCCTAAATCCAAGTGAAGCAAGTTTCTGACCAGAAAGTACCGAGCCATGTCAAATAAAATGATCAACAGTTTCCAACTCCTCCTTATCCATGGAACTCAGGCAAAAGTCATTTCACACCATATTGAACCACTCAACATGTGGCAGTCTCCGGTAATTACAGCAACCACCGTCGAAATATCTCGTTATGGAAGCGATATCAGCTCATTTGTGCACTTATGATTAAAAGAAGGTCAAATCTGTCGTGAAATCTCACACGTCCATACATGCGCCCATCTCTGATTAGTCTCCGACACGTAACAAAGCCGTATAGTTTGCTTTCAAGTTTCTAGAAGTGTTCTATAGTTTCCAACTCCTCCTTATTCATGCAGCTTAGGCAAATGTCATTTCACACCACATTTAACCGCTCAGCAGCTTTCCTATAAGGCAGTGTCCTGTAATTACAACAACCACGGTCGAAAGCTCTTCTCTTGGAAACAATATGAGCTCACTTGTGTGATTAAGAGAAAGCCATATCTGTCGTGTCCATCTATGTGCCCATTTATAATTTGTCTCCTTCGCGAAACAAAGCTAATATTTGTTTGCAAGTTTTTAGAGGCATACCAACAAACGTTGGAACCTGCAAGTTAGTTCCCAGTCTTGCAAGCTCATCGGTTTTGAAATTTCCTGGAATGTCTCTATTTCCTGGGACCCATGCCAAACTGCTTGGCCATTTCATTTAAATACGTGGAGCAGTTAAGGGCATATCTTATTTTCAGAAACATTGGCACTTTACCGCTTCTTCACTGTCGAAATTGTTGTTGACTGTGGTTTTAGACAAGACATTGCAATTTACTAACACTACATGCTCAACCTAAGCTCTTCCGAATAGACTCCGAAGCCCACTTGTTCGTGTAGCTTTGATCCATCGGTGTAAAAATTTACAGAGGCTCCACCACCCGGAATGCCCTTCACCCGAGACTCTCTGAAGGGAGAACAGTCCACATTTTTGGTATTGTTATCTTTTTCAAGATAGCGCTATGACCACAATGGCTGGTCTTCCATTGCTGCTGATCTTCCATTGCTTCCATACTGCCTACCCAATATGTCAAATGGTATCAGGTGAAGAAGGATTTAGAATACAGCCATAGGTGTAGTACGAAGAGCACCAGTGATGTACATCGACGCCATTCTCTGTACCTTAGTGATGAAGACACAGTTCCCTTTTTTCTCTAAAGCAGGCCACTAGACAATGATTCCATACAGCAAAATTGGACCCACCACTGCATAAATCAAGTGAACGACTCTAGGTCTAAGGCCCCATCAATGTGCAATGGCCCTTTCACAGGAAGATATAGTAATCAATGCTTTTCTAAACCGTTCCTCATTATTACGCCGACAAATCAGAGAGATCATGTAGCTGCGTAAATCTAAATTTTCAGCAATGACAGATAAAGTGTTCTACAGTTTCCAACACTCGTCATCCATGCAACTCCGGCAAAAGTCATTTGACGGCACCTTCCGACCGTGTGTACTATTGGCAGCGATAACAGTTTCCTTGTCGGCTTTTGATTGCCGAAATCATTCGTTTATTCTTGCAGGCCTATCAATCTGTTCATCTATAATAAGTCTTTTTCGCGGAACAAACCCGTTGATTTTGCAGTCAGGTAGTTTCTAGTCTTGCAAGCTAATCGGCTTTGCAATTAACTGTAATATAGTCTCACAGGTCCATGTATCTTTGCTAATCTGTGCTTAGTCTTTTTCGCGGAAACATTGACTCCAAGGTTTTGTACGCGGCTAGACTGGGTCAGAATAGAGGTTACTTAGAGGTCCTTACCTGCGATTGTAGACACGTCATTGCATCTCAACCCTTCCTAGTAAGTCTGCCTGCTAAATACTGCTGGATTATTTCTAGCATTGAGTAGACATAGTAGTTTAATTTCGATCTTAAACAGTGAGATATATACCGGTGTCACTCAAATAGGCTCATTGCAGCAGTAAATATTCACACTTTTGTCCAGCTATATTCTTGACCTGACGGTATCATCCCAGCTGGGTTTTTGCATGTATACTACTATATAGTCCAACGGTTCTCAAACGGTGGGTCGCGAACCTTAAGGGGTTCTGAACTTCTTTACTCTTTGGAGGGTATTAAAAGATTCGGCACAGCCGAACTTTACACTCTCACTTGTTCGAATTACAATTGACGTTTTACGAATAACATTTGATTTTTATCGAATTACAATTGATCTATTTTGAAATATAATTGATATTTTTCGAATTGCAATTGCTGTTTTAACGAATTACAAAAAAAATATAATATTTTTGAAATAAAAATTGGAATCTTCGAATTACAAATGGAATATTCGAATTACAAGGAGAATCTTCTAATTTAAAATGGAATATTCGAATTACAAGAATAATCTTCAAATTAAAAAGGAAATCTTAGAATTGCAACTTGAATAAATCACAATTGATATTTTTCGAATTGCATCTGTAATTGGTGTAGATATAAGCAGATAAGACCAAGTATGATAATGCTAGGCAACGTCTAATCTATTTATAAACAGAAAATGTCTTTAAAACTTAAAGTAACATTAATCCATGTGTTCCGAAAAACTTTTTAAGTATCCTATGTATTTACACCAATACCGTAGTATATATTTTCATATATAGCTGCCTTTGTGTATTCAGTCTTCCTTTTATATCTTGTGTATATAGTATGTTTCCTTTATGGGTGCATTTTTTTGTGTGTAAAAAATCTATAAATATTTTCTTTTTACATCTTGCATTTGGTATATTCAGGCTCTTTTGTTGCACAAAAGTAAAAAAAATATTGCATTGTATTGTTTCTTTTTTTGAGTTCAAAGTAAACTATGCACTTGTTATTTTTGGAACAAAAGAAAATAGATTAAGTAAAAAAGTTGGAGATCTATTTACGAAAAAAAAAAATACTTTTAGAACTAGTTTTAAAAGGGTTTATTTATTTATAAATGGACATGATTTGATGGGAGAAATAGTTGACCACGACATCATTGGATTGAAATCTTCTTCATAAGATCTAACATTTGGGTCCTTACGAAAGGTAGAAGGTTGGAATGTCTCAGACGAAGTGAGTTTCTCTGATCACAAATATATTGAGTTTTCTGTCAATACTATGGAAAAAAGTGAGAATAAAGTCTTCAGGAACCCTAGAAAGACAAACTGGAATAAATTTAGGGAATCGGTAAATAAAACGCTAGGGAACAAGTCAATAAGAATAGAGAGTGTGGAAACGTTAGAATCGACACTCGGGGATATCGAAAGATGTCTAGTCAGTTCATACGAAAAATCCTGTCCACTGATCAGGCCGGGGGGTAAAAAGAATCAACCTTGGTGGAACCAAGATCTCAGGACATTGCGTAAGGAGTCAAGAAAGGCGTTTAATAAAGCAAATAAGGATGATAAAGATGAAGACTGGACCGAGTATAGAACAAAGCTTAGAGCTTATAAGAAGGAAATGAGAAAAGCGAAAAGAGAAAACTTTGTAAATGTCATCGAAGAACTGGTTAATATAAAGGATACCTCAAGACTAAGGAAGATGCTTTCAAAACAGGATAATTTTATAGGTAACTAGCTGTTTTGCACCCGGCGTTGCCCGGGTTAAAAAAATATTATGTAATGAATGAGTTTTTTATTAGTCAATTTATTTACTTCTTTGTGACTTTTCACTGGTGAATATAAACCTACTCATGAGGTTTGATCGATTTTTTTTCGATTTTGCTTAGCGTCGGGAACATGGTGTGTAAGTGTTCCTCCGTCATGGGAACAAACCTAATATTAATGTATTTCATTAATGGCTTTTAAAAGGAACCTATAGTTCCCTCCGCGGTTAGAACTTTATGTAGTGAAAACATCAATAAAGGCAAAAATTTCACTGTAGTTGAAGTGGGTGTGGCACTTAACGCATTTAGTTCAATTTTGGTCTCATGTGACCTATATATAGTTCCCCTATTGATTAGCACGTGAAGAAAATTGCAACTAAATTTTCTCAGCAGACATAACTCTTACTAAAGTACAAAGATGCGTGCCATTATATGCCTTTTTATCAATTGCTGTTTAATATTGGCTATATCACAATTTGTGTTGGAAATTTCATTTAAATTGGCTCAACTGTTTTCAGGTTCTGATATAGCAAATAATTCGCACTCAGTTAGTTCTAACAGTAGTGTTTATAGGAGTTGGAATAGCGTTCTGTATATAACAAATTGACGTGGCATTTTACTCCCATTTGTCTAATCGCGGGCTAATATGGCATATCGTTTAACAGGAAAAAATATTTTTTAATTTAATACAAAGGGGTGCGGCATTTTAAGCCCCGTTTCCCGATCGCCACGGTAAATACCATCTGTGGTGAAAATTTAATTAAAATTGGTTTCACCGTCAACGCGTGTGTACGGATCGGGCCGAAATAAATTTAAATGTATTGCAAAGGGACGTGGCAATTCACGCCTCTGTCTGGACGTGTCTATAGTTTCCGCCTCAATAAGTACTAACTAACTGTCGTAAAAATTATAATAACCGTTTAAACGTGATTATGGAAAGGCAGAATAAACTTTCAGTACATTGCAAAAGGCGTGGCAGTTGACACATACTAAAGTGCCCGCCTCTGTTAGTACTATCTATGGAAAAAATGTTGTTAAAATCGGTTTAGTCGTTTTAACGTTATTAAGGAACAGTCAGAAACACTTTCAGTATAGTAAAAAGGCGCGTGTCAATTTACGCCCCTTTGTCCAAACGCGCTCTATTTTAATCGTTCTCGCCATAGAGTATACATAGAGGCGAAGGTGTCAAAAACTAAGTTGTCAAAGTACAACTTGTATGCATGTATTTGTTGTCAAAGTACGACTTGTAAACATGTATTGTGTGGTGAATTCACATCGACAACGTACGCGTGAGAAATTAGAAAAAGTTAGCAATATTGTTTTTTCTTTCACCTTCGCCTCTATGTTTCTCTATGGTTCCCGCCTAGGTAAGTACTTACTATCTGTGGTAAAAATTTCATGCTATCGGTTTAGCAGTTTATGCTAGATTACGGAACAGGCAGAAATAGCGTTCAATTAAATAAAAAGGGGCGTGCTATTTTATTTATTTTTTTAAATCGGTATCGTTGTTTAAGCATGATTACGGAACATGCAGAAAAAACTTTCAGTATAGTAAAAAGGGGCGCGACATTATTTCTATTATAATTTTTAGTTTCCGGCTCGGTTAGAACATACTATCTTTGGTAAAAACTTAATTAAAATTGGTTCCGCCGTTTATGCGTGATTGCGAAACAGGAAGAAATAACTTTCAATGTAATACAAAGGGGCGTGGAATTTTACGCCCCCTTTCTTTGATCGCCCTTTATTGTGGATCATACTTTTCGCTTCGGTTAATAATATCTGTGGTGAAAATTTCATAAAAATCAAGTTAGATGTTTAAGCGTAATTGCGGAAAAGGCAGAAATAGCTTTCAGTGTAACAAAAATGTGCGTGGCATTTTACGCCCCTTTTTTCGATCGCCCTCTATTGTGGCTCATAGTTTTCGCCTCGGTTAGTAGTATCTGTGGTAAAAATTTCTGTGAAATCGGTTAAATCAGTTTCAGTGATTGCGGAACAGGCAGACATAGTTTCTGTTTAGTACAAAGGTGGCATTTTACGCCCATTTTTTCTGAACTATAGTTCCCGCCTCGGTTTGTACTATCGGTGGTGAAAATTTCATGAAAATCGGTTTAGCCGTTTTTCCGTTATTGCCGGACAGGCAGATAAAGCTCTAGCATGGTACAAAGGGGCGTGTCATTTTACGCCCCTTTTTCCGATCGCGGTCGCTTATGGCCTATAGTTCCCGCCTCGGTTAGTACTATATGTGGTGAAAATTTCATGAAAATCGGTTCAGCCGTTTTTCCGTTATTGCCGGACAGGCAGATATAGCTTTAGCATGGTACAAAGGGGCGTGGCATTTTACGCCCCCTTTTCCGATCACGGTCGCTTATGGCCTATAGTTCCCGCCTCGGTTAGTACTATATGTGGTGAAAATTTCATGAAAATCGGTTCAGCCGTTTTTCCGTTATTGTCTGCTAGGCAGATATAGCTTTAGCATGGTAGAAAGGGGCGTGGCATTTTACGCCCCTTTGTCCAATCGCGGTCGCTTAATGCCTATAGTTCCCGCCTCGGTTAGTACTATCTGTGGTGAAAATTCCATGAAAATTGGTTCAGCCGTTTTTCCGTTATTGCCGGACAGGCAGATGTAGCTTTAGCATGGTACAAAGGGGCGTGGCATCTTACGCCCCTTTTTCCGATCGCGGTCGCTTATTGCCTATAGTTCCCGCCTTGGTTAGTACTATCTGTAGTGAAACTTTCATGAAAATCGGTTCAGTCGTTTTTCCGTTATTGTCTGACAGGCAGATATAGCTTTAGCATGGTACAAAGGGGCGTGGCATTTTACGCCCATTTGTCCGATCGCGTTCGCTTGTGCCCTATAGTTCCCGCCTCGGTTAGTACTATCTGTGGTGAAAATTTCATGAAAATCGGTTAAGCCGTTCTGTACTTATTGCGGAACAGACAGACAGACAGACAGAAAGACAGACAGACAGACAAACCAACAATCAGATTTATAATATTAATAGGGATATTCGTACACCGTGTGGTAATTGGACAGAATCTACAGAAGATACACTTGAATTACTGTTTAAAACTCATTTCCCGGGTTGCTCTTTTACTCAGCAAGAAAGTGATCCTTCTACTTCGATAGAGTCTAGTTATTCTCCGGAAATGACGGATATAATAACATTGGATAATGTAATATGGGCAGTTAACACCTTCGGGCCATACAAGTCACCAGGCTTGGATGGAATCTATCCGAAAATGATCCAAGAGGGAATTGATATCATAGGGGATTCACTATTACAAATATTTAGGTTCTGTTTGAGGCAATCTTACGTCCCAACTTCTTGGCGTAAGATTAAGGTAGCTTTTATTCCAAAGGCGGGAAAAATTCAGCACTGCACTGCGAAAGACTTTAGGCCAATAAGTCTCTCTTCATTCATGCTGAAGACATTAGAAAGAATTTTAGACGAATATATCAGGATGAATATATGCCCTACGAGCATTTCGGGAAGTCAACATGCCTATATTAAAGGTAAATCCGTAGATTCAGCACTTCATGTCGCTGTTCAGCACATCGAAAGATCCCTCTCTTTTAAGGACTATACACTAGGAGTATTCTTAGATATCGAAGGTGCCTTCAACAATGTCAAATCGGAGGCTATTCTAGCAGCTTTGATTAGAACTGGAATTGAAACGTCAATTGTAAGGTGGCTAATGAAAATGCTAACTCATAGAAAGATCACATCGGAATTAGGAAATACTATTATCCATGCTGTAGCAACTAGAGGCACTCCGCAGGGGGGTGTTATATCTCCTCTATTGTGGCTTCTGGTTGTTGATGATATTCTACGGAAACTGGACAAAAACGGCATAACGGTGGTGGCCTATGCAGATGATTTACTGATTATGTCTTCAGGTAAATGTCTGAGCACTATCTCTGATAGAATTGAAAGCTCTTTAAAAATGCTCTCTTTTTGGGCGGAGTCGTGTGGACTGAGGATAAATCCAGGGAAAACGGAAATGGTTTTATTCACAGGGAAAAGATTGATACCCAGTTTCAACCTCCCGAAATTGAACGGCGTAAGCTTGGAACTTTCGGATTCAGCTAAATTCTTGGGGGTAATACTAGACAAAAAACTTACTTGGACGGCAAATCTAAGAGAACGGATAAGGAAGGCTTACGCTGCACTATACTCTTGTCAGAGATTAGTCGGAAAGAAATGGGGTCTGAAACCCAAGCTCTTTCATTGGATGTTTACCGCAGTCGTCCGGCCAGTGCTGTGTTATGGCGGTCATGTTTGGTGGCCTGTCATTGAATATAGGACTCATGCTGACTCAATCAAACGGGTAAATAGGATTGCGTTGTTGAGTCTTACAGGGGCTATGAGGACGACATCAACTGAAGCTTTGGAAATGCTTCTGGATATGACACCGCTAGACCTCTTCATCAAGGAGAATGCGAAGATTACTCTAAATAGACTATTCCAAACGGGATCTCTGAAAAACAGACAGGTTCGACATACGAAGATTATTGGTAGTTCTGAACGGAGCATAACGACTGATTATGATATCCCTTATAACGTAACTGATGGAAGATTTAAAATTGTGATTCCTTCACTGGATGATTGGCTTAACAACAGAGTAGAATTTCAGCAAATTAACGTTTTTACGGATGGTTCCAAAATGTTGGAGGGCACAGGTGGTGGCTTTCACTGTGTGGAACTAAACCTGAATGAGTCTTTCCGTCTAGACAACGATTGTAGTATCTTCCAAGCCGAAGTATTCGCGATAGCCAAGGCAGCTGAGCAAATTTCGATGTTACCAATATACAGATGTGATATTGGATTCTTCATTGATAGTCAAGCTAATTTAATGGCTTTGGAAAGTGATAATATCAGATCTAAGGTGGTCAGCCGCTGCCACAGAGAGCTTAAGGTTCTCAGCGAGCAGCATAATATTACTCTGTGCTGGGTACCTGGACACAAAGATATTTTGGGAAACGAGAAAGCCGATGAGCTTGCACGACGGGGAGCGGAACTCGCACAGGAGACAGCGGAATCTGAAGTTTTCTCTCCACTGTCTATTATTTGTCAGTAAATAAGATTGGACACAAGGGCGAGTTGGTTGGATAAATGGTCAAACTCTGATAGGTGTATACAGACAAAATTATTATGGGATGAAAGCTTGGCAAAACACTGCAAAATTCTTCTAGATATGGACAGGAAGCAACTGAGAGCTACAGTTAACCTCATTACTGGTCACAACACATTGGGTAAACACATGGTAACAATTGGAATTAGAAATGATAATACATGTAGATGGTGCAGAGAATCCGTAGAAGATACATATCATTTCTTATGCGAATGCCCTGCACTGTCATTTAGAAGATTAAAAATTTTTGGTTCTTATATTTTTCAGAATTTATCCGAATTACGAGGCACGAATCCTTGGACCCTACTGGGATTTATTAGGGCATCTAAATGGGACGCATAAAGGAAAACCACTTTGGGCTACACAGTAGAAGAAGAGAGAGGATCAAAGTTTCAAAGGAATCATAATGGGCCACATCACGGCCTCTATGGGCGCTGGTGTATACCAGTGTCATCCTTCATAACCTAACCTAACCTTCTTCATTAAAGCTGTATTATGGTTAAAGGAAAGACTCAGGTGTTCCTAACAGTCACACCGAAAAATAAATTGGAGCTACTTCCGTCTCGTTGTTTCAAAACAGACCGAGGGTTGTAGTGGTAATCGAACCCACGAATATACGTTGAAAAGCTACCACACTATTAAGTAATCTACAGGAGCCCCTGAATTCCAACCTCAATTTTGAGGTTGTCGCACCTTATTATTCGGTTCTTACAACTACATTTCGGCTTTTAAAACCTTATTGCAGTTGTCAAAACCATATTGTGGTTGCCATAAACGAATTGATGATTTGACAACCGCATGACCGGTTTTGACAACCTTAAAAATGAGGTTGGAATATTTACGGTTATGGCAATTGGACTTTTTTTGTTGCGTTAAAATCTTGACTTTTTTGGTGGCAAACAGGGTAGAAAAAAATCAGTTTTTTGCGTTTTTCCACAAAAAATGCTAAACTAATACACAAGACAAATAACAGTTTGCGTGTAAGTTCCCACATACTTGAGTATACGCAGCAAGTGTTCGATCGCATTCTTCTTATTCGGCGTATCTGACAAATTTAATAATCGACATAATTTCACGGAAGAAAGATAAAGTATTGACATGATGGTTAAAACATCCTTGATGAAGCTGTATTGTTTTAGTAGCAAGTCCTCCAAGATACCACGGCACTGTCAGTTCCAATTCTTGTTGGTATGTCGACATCCAAAAGATTTCGCAACTACCGGGATCCATGTCTCTCCCAAGAAAGTGCAATGAAAGGTGGGTAAATCACTTAATCTGTATCTTCTCTGAAACCTCAACCTTAATTTGAGTCAAGGTAATGTAGCTCACAAGCGATTACAATGGCTTGTTGTCTGTCTTCTTCAGGTAGGTCAAATTTGTCCGGGGTTCTTTAAAGACTATGTATAGTAATTACATCTTCGTTTGTTATGTAAAAATAAACTTATTGAATTTCATTATCCTAAAATATGTATGTATGTTGAACTATAAAACGTTTCGTAATAAGTTACCCAGTTGTCCAAAGTTTTTAAGACATCTTAAGTTGAAGACATATCTATTGAAAATTTTCCCAAAATTATGCAAGACCTTAAGAGCAACATTTTCGCTACACTTGTTAGTTTCGACGACGATTAGCAATTTCTCCACATTGTCATAAACCACCGAATGATCAATAAGAGTCCTTATTCTGACATCAATGGCGAAATCGGTAATCTTTCGCCACTTATAATTGTTTGTAACTGAGAAACTACCATTACTATGCGTTTGGATAGACATTCTTTAAAAAGCCATGGGAGTGGAGTGTAAGCTATGGGATACCTTCCCTGTGAGTTTGATAGAAGACAACTTAGTGGTTTGGTTACGTTGTTAGTGAATGCTGACGCTTTATGTCAGAGCACATCGAATCTGAGGCCCGTTGCGATATCACGGACTGGTAATAAGTTTCCCTACAAGCCTTAGTCGTTAAACCAATTTCAGCTCCTTATGAAACCCGTAAGATAACATCCGACAAGTCAGAAAGATCGTGCAGCTTCCTAGATCCCAGTGAAGCAAGTCTCTGACCAGAAAGTGTTGAAAGTTCGATAGTTTCCTACTCCTTATTTATGCCACTCCGGCAAAAGTCATTCGACCGCACATTTAACCGCTCAGAGTAGTTTCCTAAAGGCAGTGTCCGGTAATTACAGCAACCACTGTCGAAATATCTCCTCGTGGAAATAATATCAGCTCACTTGTGACTTCAGATTAAGAGAAGGCCAAATCTGTCGTGTAGTCTCACACCTTCATCCATGTGCTCATCTCTGATTAGTCTCCGACTCGGAATGAAGCCGTATATTTCTTGTAAGTTTCCAGAGGCATACCAACACATTTCAAATCCCTTGAACCCTATAAGATTGTTCCCAGTCTTGCAAGCTTATCGACTTTGCAATTCCCCGGAATGTATTTGTGTCACCTACATGATTCGTATCTCAATCAGCTTGGCCATTTCATGTAAAAACGTGCGAACGATATTGTTTTTAGAAACATTGACTGCAGGGATTTGACAGCGGCTTGTCGGAAAAGATGTTGACTGCGATTGCAGACAAGACATTGCACCTCAACCCGTCAGACACTTTCCAATTTGCCAGCATCTCTGCCTGGTTAACATTGCAATTATCTGACAATCTTCGAGACAGGCGTACCCAAAGCTCTTCAGAATAGACTCCAAAGCGCACTTATTCGTGTGGTTTCGATTCATCTACATATGTAAAAATTTATAGAGGCTCCACTCCCGGAATACCCCTTATCTAGACTTCCTGCATGATATCATAGTGGTAAAGTGGCACTCAAAAACGCTCATAGAGGGGGCACTATCCACATTTTGTGGTATTGTTATCTTTATCCAGATCGCGCTATGGCCACAATCGCTGCTCCTTCATTGTAGTGTGGTATTAACTCGAATTGCCGACGTTGCCTCATACAGCCTACCCAATATGTTTAATGGTATTAGGTGAAGAAGGATTTCTCATGCAGCCGTAGGTGTAGTACGAAGAGCTTCAGTGTTATACAACGACGCTATAATCAAGACCTTCGTTACAAAAGACACGATTCCCTTGTGTGTCTTAAGCAGGTAAGGTAAGGGGTTTTGGAGCACTAACTCCTGAACTCCTCGCATATACCGGCTGGTCCATAGCAATACTACATATTCCTTCAGCGACGAGGATCAAACGCGTTAGTCCATGTCCACAACTGCGATTTCTTCCAGATTCTCGAGTTCTGCTTTGCCTAAAATTCGCTCGCGATGCATGGCCAATGCGGCGCATTTGCACAGGATATGTTCAACTTTTTCATCCGTATTCGGTTCATCACATCTTCCACATTTGGAATTAGAGATAAGTCCAACTGCTTTTGCGTGGAAAGCAATTAGGCAGTGTCCTGTGACCATTCCCGTGAATAAACGACATTCCATTCAGTTAAGAGAAAGCAGGTAGCGAGTTTTTCTGAGTTGGCAACGCGGCCAGATTATTCTGGTAATTCAACTTGTACTTAACTCTCTCCATTTCCTGTTTGCCATGGAAATTCGCTGACAATCTGCTTAAGCAGGCCACCATACAATGATTCATACATCAGAATTGGACGCACCACTGCTGTATAAATCCAGAGAAAGACTCTGGTGATAAAGCCCCATCTTTTTTCCATGGCCCTTTTACAGGAATATAAAGAAATCGTTGCTTGTTTCATCCGTTCCTTAATATTACGTCTAAAACTTAACTTCCTTTCAACAAGTACTCCAAGATACTTGGCTCCATATGAGAAGCAAATTTTAGTACCGTCCAGAGAAATAGGATCAAAAGCAGGAATCTTATTTTTCCTTGTAAACAAGAAAATTTCAGTTTTACTTGGATTTACTACCAGACCACAGTCTCTTGCCCATTTATACAGATCTTTCAAAGAATGTCCCTTTATGCTGGTAGGTGCGTTTTCTTTGTCGCTATCGCGAAATCGTCAGTATATGTGACAACATGACAACCATGTGATTCTAGAGAGAGCAGCACTGAATTCAGTGCCAGGTTCCTAAGAAACGACAAAGCGACAACTAAGAAACTTTGTTGTTTATCTTGTCATTAAAGACATTCTGATAGATGACAACTACAATTCGACAGGCGAAAACTTTAAAATATTGTCGCTCATTGTAGTTTATAAAATTTGAATACACATCCACGTACTTTTGATATAAGATTCTATCGATAAATTTATCGTCAACACAATGAAATAACTGATTTTCGCTCATCTGTCATCAACGGAATTTTAATACAAGATTTTTTCGTAGATCCTATCTTCGAAGGATCTTAAACCGAAGCAGATAACACAGCCATACAAAAAAAAAAATCTGACCCGGAAACCATTCCAACAAATCTTAATGTATTTCGATCACCTGAACTCGACTCTGTCATTAAAAAAACAAACTATCGTTGGGTTTTCCTATAATCTTACAAGAAAAGTCCCCAAAGGGATTTCTTCGAAATTTATACACAAGCAGAAAAATAAATCTGGATCGAATTTGTATGTTTTTTGGCCTACTGAAGTCGATTCCGCTATCAGTTTTCTTGTAATCTTTGTCCGCTAGTAAAACTACCTGATTTACGAGGGATGATAAAAAATTCCGTGACTTTTGAAATGAAAGATTTTTTTTGCAAAAAAAAAAAATATTTTTCAACATAATCTCCCTGTAGCTCAAAAATAGGCATAAAATAGGCGTTTGTTTGATCAATAATTTTATCGTTGGAGCTAAATCAGTTTCCACCGAGACATTTCTTTAGGTTTTGAAATAGTAAATAGTCACTAGGGGCTAAATCCGGAGAATATGGCGGATGAGGTACTAATTCGTAGCCTAATTCATCAAATTTTGCCATTCAGACTGCACTTGTGCATTATCTTGATTTTTTTCCTCGTTAAATCGGTGCTATAAGTTGGCCTAATATTAGCCATTTATTGGCTTCCCTTTTGAAGGTAATCGATGTGGATTGTTCTGCGTGCTTCTCCAAAAAATTGTTGCCATCACCTAATTGGCCGACAAACTTACCTTGGCCTTCTTCGGAACCGGTTCATCCGGAGAAACCCATTGTTTAGACTGCTGCTTGGTCTCCGGAGTGTAATGGATCCATGTTTCATCCACAGTTACAAAACGGCGCAAAAAAACTCTAAACAATCCTTTGAAGTTTTCACAAGATTACGTTTATTGTCCATTAAGAGCAAAAGCGGCACCCTTCTTGCAGACAGCTTTCTTAACCCCAACTGATCATTAACAATCGAAACCATCCTGTCGTATGAAATACCTATGGCATCAACAATCTCACGCACTTTTACTCTTCGATCGGCCAACACCATATCGTGTATTTTTTCGACATTTTCGAGTGTATTGACCTCAATTGGCCGTCCAGAACGTTCAGCGTCATTTGTACTTCTGCGACCACAACGAAAGTCAGTAAACCAATTTTTTACCATTAAAATCGATGGTTCAGATTCCCCATAGTATTTATTAAGCTTTTCCTTGGTTTGAGCACTCGAAATTTATTTCATTTTTAAAAAATCCTCGATATTGTATGTTTTGAACAGCTGTTAAACGCAAAGTAAATGAAGGAACTTGCTCAAAATTTGACAGTAGTCTATCAACAGGTGGTACTTGAAGGGAGCACTGTTGTATTTTGTATAACCACGAGGGAAGTTCGAAAAGTCACGGAATTATTCATCCGCCCTCGTATTTCGATCACCTGAACTCGAATCTTCTATTAAAAAAAGAAAAGTCTCCAAAGGGGACCAGATTTCTTTGAAATTTATACACAAAAAAAAAATCGGAGCCGAATTTGACCTTTTGAACTCGATTCCGCCATTAGAATGAAATTCTATCGTTAGGTTTTCTTGTAATCTTAGTCCGCAAAGTGAAACTACCAGATTTATTTAAAAATTATACATAAGGAAAATTATGCATAGGGGGAAAAATCGAAGATTGACCTGTCTAAGCAGAATCGAGCTCAGAAGGTCAAAATACATAAAGATTCGATTTATGTAGATTTCTCTATCCTGTGTATAAATTTCAAAGAAATCTGGATTGGTCACTTTGTATGATTACAGGAAACCCAACGATCGATTTTTATTTGGATGGCAGATTCGAGTTATTTTTTATGTGTAACTGTGTAATTATTGTGTCAGCAGCTGGTCGTTAGTGAAAATTTATTTTGTTGCGTTCGGTAACAACATTATCTCGTCAAATCTTCGACTAATTTGCCAATTGGGTTTTGTCAATCCAAATAATAAATTGAATAAGACCAAACTAATTTAAACATATACATTGACCAACCAATCTCCCTCCATCCAGTCCCCTCCCTTTCAAAAAAAAAAAAAAAATAACAAACCCCAACCTAACCCAAAAACAAAGCTGAAACACCTCACAAAAAAATTGCAAACGACAAACATGATAAAACCCGCATAATATTGACAGTTACTAAAAGTGGATACAACTGAAAGAACAAAAACAGAAAAAATTAAATTACACACAAACAGATGATAAAGATGATGATGATGATGAGTACACGTACAATATGATGATAAACAATTTTATACAAAAAAATATTTTATAATATATAAAAATGGGTAGTTTGTTCTTAACCTATACCACACAAAATATATTGAACAAAATGTATTTTTTTTTGTTTCCATTTCACTGCAAATACAACGCTGAAAAGAAAAACACAACAACACCTACTCACATACACCAACAAACAGATATAAAAAATATTATAGTACAATAAAAATTGTTTGCAAAAAATCACACTAACAACATCAACTATAAATATATTTATATACAAAAAAAAAAAAACAGAACAGAAAAGTTTTTACTTTTTGAATGCCGAGGCCAAAAGGTAATCGTACCGAAAAACTCTTATAAAACATGACAACAATAAACATTCATTCACACATACACTTACTTTATTATCATCAATTTTTATACATACACTAAAAAAGCATATGAGAATAACAATAATAGAGAATAGAAACAGGGTTACCAGATTTGAAAAGATATCGGCGATTTGTTTTGGTTATCAAAATCTTTCTTTAATCCCACAAATTGTTCATCGATATAGAAAAAACTCTTTATACACGTAGTTTTTAGGGAGTCTGGTATTCTCTGGAGAGCTACCATAGTTAGGTTAGATTGGATGGGCGCCCACCATTGGGCGAATTCACCCGGAGGCCATAATGCCAATTGTAATTCCCTTAATTGCTATTTCTCTACTCCCCCTCTGATACAAAGATTTACTTCTTTAATGGACTCTATTCCCTAAGATATTCTTCAAGAGAAGTTAATGAGACACCGTTAAGACGATTTAGGTCATCGACAAATATTTGACCCAAATGCTTAAGGCGGCGTTTTATCAGACCCGGACATCCACATAACAAACCAGTTGGAAAAAGTGTCACTGAGGAAATTTACACAGCGATTCCTTGAGGAAATATCTTCAAGTTCTGAAAAATTATAGGTAATCCTTGATGACATGTCCTAAAATTGTCAGGAATGAATGTTTGTTTTAAGAGTGTGGACAATATCTCTAAGACGTCGATAAGAAAATATCTTCAGAATAGCAGTATATTAAATTAGAATTTTTATTCTAGGAAACTCTTCAATTTCCAAGAAGAACATGGGAATATTCCCGATTTATTAAAAAAAAATCAAACTTTTTTAAGTATTATAAAAGTATTACCTATATTAGACATTACCACAATGACGTCTTAGGTGAAAAGTCCTCAGAAAGTCAGCATGCCCTAAAAACTGCTGATTGTGAGTGAGGACATTTTGAAAATTTATATGAAACTGCCTCAACTCAGTATATAAAGATGTCTTATGGATGTCTGACATGTCACCGAGCCGTCACTGAGGATGGCTGGAGGACGTTGACAACTGGAAAGTGGTTCACTGCCTCCTCTTCCACTTTCTTATAACTCCTACAATAGTCCCTGTCAGAGATTCCCATACGTATCGCCATTTTGCAGATTATGCATTGACACGTCAGTACTCCCACTAATTCGCGAATAGTCCTTTTGCCAAAAGTAAGAAATTTTTGTCCTCTTAAGATTTGGTATTGGCCACAAGTTTGGCAATATCCTGCACTTAGTCACTGATATTAACCTATCCTTCATGCTATTCTCTGAAGTCCTATCAATTTCGTTCATCCATTCCACTATTGGAACCAAGATGTCAGTTTTAACCTGTTCCCCACCAACTCAGAGCCGTTCCTCGCAAATTCATCAGCCAATTCGTTCCCAGTGACCCCACTGTATCCAGCGATCCAGATTAGCTTGACTTTGTGATGACTGAATCGAGAATGCGATAGTATACTGTCGAATCAATTCCCGATTTCACAGTGGATGATTCCAAGGACTTCAGAGCTGTAAGACTGTACACGGAAATGTTAATAGTGCAAGAACATTGGTCCCTTGCCATAACTATCTAAACGACTTTATCAATTGCAAGTAACTCACCCTGGAACACTGTACACTTGTTTGAAAGTCTTATTAAGGCCCTGATTTAGAGGCGTTCAGAGTATACTTCCGAGCACGTACCCATGAAGATGGCTTCCATACGTGCGTGAAAATTGCGATCGCATCCTCTGTTTTAACAGTTTTCCTTTCAGTCTTTCCTTCGAAGGTTCTGTAAAAGTTCAAAGGTTCTGTAAAAGTTCGAAGGTTCTGTAAAAGTTCGACTGCGGTGAGATATAGTCGGTTTTCTGTTCCAGTTTCATCTCACCTACCGTACTTAATATGATCGAGTGTCCCCAAGAGCGTCGCGTTAACATTTGCGACTCTTTTAACCTGAGAGCAAATTTTGCTGCTGTGCTCTTGATGTTTATATCCACGGGGTGAATATCACCGCTCAACAACAGGTTTTGGCTCCGGTTTGAAGTTTGATATAAAATTTTTAAAGATTTTGACTCGCTGATTCCAAATTCGTGCTCCAAATTTTTCCATCACGTCTAGAATTTTAATTATTCGCGGTTGAAAATGCTGGGTGGAATAAAAATCAGGTATAAAGCGTGAGAGTAGAATTGAACTATGATCTCAAAAATATGATCAAAAAAATTTCAAGTTGTTGCACTATTATTGGCCAAACATGCATTTTAAAAAAACACTGTCAAAAAAATTAGAAAAAGCACCATTTTTAAAAGGCTCTAATACAATAACCAGATGATCAATCTTTACTGTGATGAGCTCAAAATTTAGACAAAAGTTCATTCTTTCTTATTGACTTTTAAACCCGTTAAATATATCTTCCGGTGTATGTGAAAAATAACACAGAAATCTTAAATTTGTAAAATATTTATTTTTTTTAGTTTTTCTTTGAAAAATATCAAAAAAAAACTAAGGTATCTACCTCACCTTTTTTACAAAAATGGTAATTTTAACAGTATCATTTTAAAACGCAAGTAAAGCCCAACCAAACGTAATAATTTGAAAAAAATTGTGTTCTATGTTGGAGACCATACACGAATTATACTTTTGCGCTTTATACCAGATTTGTATTCCACTGAATGGCTGCTGTGCAGGCTTTAGTCCAGAATCACACCCATGTATTTCCCCTCATAAGATAGTTGCAGGATGATTCCATCTAATTTGGGAAGAACAAACCTGTGAATCTTGGTCCTTTTTGTGAAAAAGACGAGTTCAGTTTTGGCGGTATTAGGATCAATAATATTATGGGTCCTAGACTGATATCTCAATGCGTTACACAAGACAAAGTAGGTATACCCCTATCCCCCCATATTGTGGTTGAGAGTTATAAACATTTTGAAATCAGGAGGCCTGATTCCATCTAGTTCAAGAATTTAGAAAGTGCCAAATACTTTGAATTCATAAAACAGTGCAATCAGTTCACCCAGCTAAGAATCACATTGAAGTCTGCAACTGGACCATAGCGTGATCCTAAGAGGGAGAAGATACTATTAATTGTGGAATATGCTCCTCTAAAGAAACTAATTGACACTGCACTTTTTTTGTTATACGTACCAGGAAATCTCAAATCGGACAGATTTCAGGAAAAAACACTTTAAAAACATTAACACAAATGAATCAAAGTTAAGCAAAGTTAGTAACAGATTCTATTCAGATATGGGAGAAGTTTGACTAAAAAGATGCAACCCTTGACCAAAATTACTGTATTGAAATTTTATTGATGTTTTCCCGGAATGTACTCTACATTGCGCAACTTTTGGCGTTAAATTTTTGAAAAACAAATATTTTTTTGTTATTAAAATGCACTGAGACTACAATCTTTGGAAGATGGTAAGGAACTGTTTGTTTTTGGCAACATTTTCTCGTAATTTTTCCAGGAAAAGGGTCCTAAACTAGCATATAATTGCGGGCCAAGCCTAAAAATCTTTGGAAGATGGTAAGTAACTGTTTTTTTTTTGTAACATTTGTTTCATAATTTTCCCGGAAAAGGGCCCTAAATGAGTTCGGGACGTGTACAATAATATTTATGTTCGTGTACAATGATATTCAACTTCTAAGCACGTGGAGAAGGTCGTATCGAGTATTGTCAGGTGCTTACCAGGCAAATATTGAGACCACACCGATTTATGCAGTTGCATAATCTCTCCGGGCTTGAAGCCCATTTCTGCCAACCAGTGGTGTAGGGTATTATATGGTCTGTCCTGACCGACTGTTATTTTTTTAAATGTTGTTTTTCTTGTGTATCTATATTTCCAAATCCATTTGCCAATAACACTATTTTTAGTTTTTTTTTAATTTGCCGATTTTTCTATTAAAATCATCTGGCAGCTTTGTTTCCATCGAAGAATACAAAAAATATAACAACAACAATGAATACAATCAATAAAGCACCGAGTACACTTTAGTTACTTGTAAATATAATAAAGTAATATTATCTACACTTTTTTTTCTTGCTGTTGCTATTATTGTCGTAGAGAGCTTTGTATGCGTTATTATCTATGGGTGAATACACAAATACTAACTAACTAGTTCCTATATTTTTTAATATAAGAAGAATGCACAGTAATATAGTACTAGTTAAGAATAGAGTTGATAAGGGGGGAGATATTTGAGGTTTTTTTGGTGGGTACATTTTGGGTGCAAAAGGTACTATTATAACTTTTACGAAATTAAGAAATGTTTGGATAGATTTTGGTACCTTTTGGAAAGCACAATGGTAAAATAAGATTTGGAATCAAGGATTGTTGAGTTAGATTTTGGCAAAACTCTTGAAGGGTTTCTTTCAACTCTGAGGGAAGCTGCTCCGTTCTTTACCTGCGAACTTGAAAGCAGCATCCGACAGTCAAGCAAAAAAGTACTACCGTCTAAAATCTCTTAAACGGGTTGTTCGACTGAATGAAGCGTTTTTCCTGTAATGAATTGTGAAAAATTACAAAATAAGAGGAATAAGTTCCCTATATAAGAAACACCCTCCAAGAAGAAAAACAGCTTCCACGAAGATTGATCAGCTGATCCATCAACATTGGTATTAAAAGCTTTACTCTTATTGTTGCCTTTAGGGCGATTCATCTAACAGTGGCAGCTAGATCACAATCCACCTCAAGCTGTGTTTACATCATATGATGTTCGGTATGATTTCAAGAACTATCGTCGATGTTTTGCATGTGTACCGAGAGAAAATCATACCGAAAATCCTATGATGCAAACACAGCTTAATCGACATCAAGATTTGAGCAGATGCAATAAGGCTTTTGCTGATGTTATTATCTGCAGGATATAGTTTCGCCTGTCTGTCGCTGGCTTGTCAATATGTAGAGTTCTAGCTGCAGGAAAAGCGGCCAGTATTTGGTAGGTAACGTGACATGTCATATTGACCGGAATGACCTTTCACAAACTTTTTCATATAAAAACTGCTGTCACTTTTGTGAGGAAATGTCTTAACTTTGAATGCTTCACTTGTCCCTCAGGAACATAACCCAAACCGGTTCACAGAACCCATTTTTTTTGACTTCGAAAATTTTTAATAAAATTTCTTTTCAAAACGCAAAATATTTGTGTATGGGACTTAAAAACTTCTGTATGGAACCCAAAAAATATCCTATTGTCTCCTTTGGGAAGACATTTGTATCTGACTGGTTGAGCTGTAATGTATTGTCTACAACTGCAGTCAACATCTATTCTGACAGTCAAGCCGCGGTCAAGTCCCTGGAGTCAATGTTTCTGAAAATAAGAGCTGCCCTTAACTGCCGCACGTCTTTAAATGAGATGGCCAAGCAGTTTGATATACGGCTCATATGGGTCCCAGGGCACAGAGACATTCCAGGGAATCACAAAGCCGATGAGCTTACAAGACTGGGAAAAACCTTAAAGCTTCCAACAGAATTGGAATGTGTTGATATGCCTCTAGAAACTTGCAGACAAAATCTGCGTCTTTGTTTTGCGACGGAGACTAATCAAAGATGGGCGAATGGATGGACGTGTGAGACAACACGACAGGTTTGACCATCACTTAATATGAAGCGCACAAGTGAGCTGATATCGCTTCCAAGAGGAGCTATTTAGACGGTGGTTGCTATAATTACCGGACACTGTCTTCATCTGCCATTGCACGGCACTTGCTGGTCAGAGACATGCTTCACTGGGATCTAGGGAGCTGCACGATCTTTCTGATTCGTCGGATGTCAAAATTCAATATCTAAAGAGTTTCATAAGAAGCTCAAATTAGTTTAACGGCAGGGACTAATAGGGAAACCTATTACAATCCCGTGGTATGACAACGGTTCTCAGAGTCTATGTGTGTTGACGTAAAACGTCAGCAGCTACTTAGAACCTCACCTAACCTCCGGTGGGGTCTGAAACCGTATATTATCCCTTCGATGTATAATCGTTAGGTGGAGAGCGGTGGATAATAAACCCTATCTCTGCAACCTACAGAAGATACAACGACTGGTGTGTGTGGGTATCACTGGTGCTATTAGATCAGCACCTCAGGCCGAAATGGAAGTGATACTAAACATTTAGCCGTGGATATCTACATCAAGAACACAGCAGCAAAATCGGCTTTGAGGTTAAGAGACTCGCAAATGCTTAGAAAACACTCTTAAGGACACTCGAAAATATTTCGAAAGGTGGGTGGGACGGAACTGGAACAGATAACCGACTATATCTCACCACAGACGAACTTTGACAGAACCTTCGAAGTCCAAATAAAACTATGGAAGACTGGGCGGAAAACTCTGTTATAGCAGAGAATGCGATCTCAATTTTTTCGGACGGATTGAAGATGAAGATGGGTACGGGTTCGAGAGTATATTCTGTATGCTTCGAAATCAGGGCCTAATACTTAGGACAATGTTAAAGTTTTCCAGGCTGAGGTACTTGCAATCGATAAAGCCGCGCAGATTATTATGTGAAGGGACCCATGTCCGTGCGCCATTAACATTTTCATGGACAGTCTTGCAACTCCGAATGCCTAAGAATCAAAAACTGAGAAATCAGGATTCGTAAGGAACTGTATACAATCCCTTCGTCGAATCAGTCAGCATACAGTCAAGCTAATCTGGGTCCCTGAAAATATTAGGTTCACTGGGAAGGAACTGTCTAATGAATGTGTGAGAAATGGTTCTGAGCCGGTGGGGAACACATTGAGCCTGACATCTTGGCTCCTATATTGGAATTGATGAACGAAATCGACAGGATATAAGAGAATAGAATAAAGTTTAGGTGGATAACACTGACTACGTGTAGGATATCGCGAATCTTGTGGCCACTACCAAATCCTAAGAGGACAGAAAGTCTGCTTACATTTGGCAAACGGACGGTTAGCCTATAATTGAGAGTACTGACAGGACACTGTATAATTGGCCAAATGGACGTGCGTATTGGAATCTCTGACTGGGAGTATTGTAGGAGTTGTGGGAAGGTGGCTCAGGAGAAGTCAGTAAGCACTTGTTGTGTGACTGTTCCAGTCTGATGGGGAAAAGATTTTTCGATGACGTGAACTGCCTAAACGATGTCTCATTGGCTTCTCTAGCAGAATACAGACTTTTGTATCAGAGGGGGAGTAAGGAAATAGGCCTTATACTCTCCAAGTGAATTCGCGAAATAGCGGACGCTCATAGAAACTAAGATATTGTCTCCAGTCGCGGGATAAGAATTTTTGAGACAAATAAGTTAAAAGTCTAGTTTTCACCAGTCACGCGATAAGTGATATCGGATTGATCGAACCCCTTTTTCCTGCGGGGCTTCAAGAGAAAAATCATGACCGGCGATGTAAAATATAAAAAAAAAAAAACAATTTTAGACTTCACCATTTATCGCCATTGATTTAGTTTGTGGGAATTTACACACAGACTTTTTTCCTTGATTTTTTTTTCAATTCCCTTTCGAAATTTCTTCGTTCTCTTCTCTTATTCTACTTCTTTTGCCCACAAACTCGAATGCAGTAGCAGACATGATAGGAAAAAAGTCCGTGTGTAAAATTCCCACTTGATAACATCGGTGAGAATTTCACCTTTGAAATTATTGAAATATTGGAGCGGTCTCAGTCTCTTGTTGCTTAGTGACGGACCCTCATTACTAGATCGTTATCGTTTTTCCGTTTTTAATTTAGTTTTCATTTTTCATCACCGTTTTCATCCTCGTAAGTCAGTTTTCTTTCGTTTTGGAAACATGAAAACAAGAGGTAAGACGTTAATTCTGGTTGTCGGTCTCTCCCTTTAAGAAGGAGGATCACCGGTTATAGTTTAAAGAGAGTATTTTAGCTTATTGGCTCGTGATCGAAATCCGTTGTCGTTTTTCCGAAAAAAAACCTTTATTATTTTGTTTTCAATCACCGCTTTCGTCAACGTAAGTCAATTTTCTTCCATTTTGGAAACATTAAAACAAAAGTTAATTGTAAGACATTGATTCTTCTTTCGGACTCTCGCTTTTAGAAGAAGCATTACTGTTGAAAGTTTTTAAAGACTATTTTAACTTATTGGTTCATGATACAAATTCGTCATCAGCAGTGAGTGCATCTACCAACATTTGGGTGTATATTACCATCCGCATTCGTTTTTTTTTACCATCCGCACTCGTTAATTCGTCCTCCATTTGAACCAACGTTTCCTAGGATGGAGAGTCTACACTCAAAATAATCACTCTGTTAAAATACAGAGATACTCTGCTGAGCCAGCAGAAAATACCATAGATTTCCAACCAGCAAGATTTTTTGTTATTTTACGAAGAAAACTCTGTAAAATGATTTCGATAAAAAAACAGTAAATTTTCAGAATTATCTGTAAAATTTTGATAAAAGCGGCCAGAATTTGACTATTTTTTTTACTATTTGATTTCTGATCAATGTATCTTTCGTTAATGTGCAAGTAGTGTTGACAATTGGAAAATGCCATCGAGTAAATTTGCCCGCTTTAATGCTTCCAAATTGTAAATTTATTTATTTTTTATTTTTGTGAAAGTTTTTTTACGAGTACCTGCAATTTTACACGACATCCTCGTAAAATGTGCCAGGTTTTATTATTACAGAGCAATAAGTAAAATTATAGTTGAAATTTTGTATTTTGGTTACGAGAAAAAAACACAAGTATTTTTATAAAATCTGTATTTTAACAAAAAAAAACTCTATTTATTATCTGTAAAATAGAGACTACAAAGTAAAAAGTAAAATTACAGATAAAATTTTGTTATTCGGTTACAAGAAAATACAAAGTTTATTCTTAAAATCTGTATTTCGACAGATAGCTTTGTCAAATATCTGTCGAATTGAGATTACAGTCATTTTACAGAGTTTTTAACAGAGTAATTATTTTGAGTGTACTGACCTTCAGTTTGCCACAACGAAAACGTGTCAATGAGTCCCAACCCACAAATAGATTCCAACTCCTAACAAATTTATAAAATGACCGACCCACTGAATTAAACAGAATCCATCAGTTCAATTCTTAGAATCTCGTGAATTAAGAAAGACCAGCCATACAAAATAATGCCGGTCTTTATTACTTCACGAGACTTTTAAACTTTTATCAACTTTCAACATTGTTTAGTACAAACCAAAAAAAAAAAACATTCCATTCTTATCATCTCTGTTGCTGCAGCATATAACACCTAAAACAACTACAATGTATTGTCCAAAAAAAATAATATTACTCATACTCACTAATACTATGTTGTTATAGTTTTAGCAAAAGTAATAACAATTTTTTGGCGCGTTATAGTATGCGTGGGAGATAGAAAAGGGAAAAATATAAAACATCTCTAAAACTCTCTAAGCCAAGTAATAAACTCTCTAATTCTCATTTTTTCTAAATATACTAAAAATTTAAAAGTAAATATACTCTAAGCAAAGTAATACCCTCTAAAAATTATTTCAAAATCAAATAACACGTACTCACTCTCTAATAAAATTTTTCTCATTCTCTTTTATCTCCTAAATTATAACTTTGCTCTAAATTTCTTTCATTGTATGGTTTTGTTTACATTTTGTGTGTGTGGTTTTTTTTCTGCAATATTGCCAATTCTCTTTATTGTATTTAAGCTTTCTTAAGTTCAACAAAATTTTTGTTGGTTTTTTTTTGTATTCTTCTTCTTCTTTCAAACAAAACTAAACATTTTTTGTGAGAATTGTTACAGTGCATGTTTATGTTTGTCTAAATGTTTGATTTTAATGGTGTTTAAGTGTTTTTTTTTTTTTGTGGTTATTCATTCGAAGATATACATATTTATTTCACATCACACATCTTTCTGTGTGTGTTTATTTTAGTTGTACAATTTTTTACTTCTTGATGTAGTTTTAAAATTTATCTGTGCTATGTTGTCAAATTTCCTTTTTTTCGTGAGTAGTGTTTGCGTTAGTGTTTGTTGGTAATTGTTTGTTGCCAGCTACTGCTGACTGCTCCCGCTTTGCTGTTAGTTTACTGGGTTGACTTGTGGGTGTCAAATATACGTTGTATGATGTATTTCGTTTATCTTAAGGTTGTTTGGGTTGTCGATGTCAAAAGGCGATTTGAAAGAACAGTTAATCAGAGATAAAAATAAAGATTTTTCTATTGTTTTGAGTAATTATCGTAAGGATGTTAAATTTTGTTGGAAAGAAAATGAAGGAATTTAACAAAAAGTTTAATTTGAGATTGTCCCCGGTCATTAAACCAACCTCCGTTAAAAATTCTCCTCTTAGAAGCGATAACATAAGACTTTCATTATTTTACTAAGAGATGGCCAAATCTGTGGTGTAGTCTCGCAGGTCCATTTGTCTATTTATCTCTCAATAATATCCTCAGAGTAAAAAGCTTGTGCTTTCTAGATATACATATATGCCAATTCCGTAGAAACTTGTAAGTAGTTCCGAGTCTTGCAAGCTCATAGGCTTTGTAATTCTCTGGAATGTCCCGGTGGCCTGGGACTGCGGTTTTAGACAAAACATTGTATCTCAACCAGTCAGTCACTTTCTCAATTTCCAGCATATCTTCCTTTTAAATATTGCAATGAAATCTTTAAGACAGGCTCATCTTCGATGCTTAAAGTAGTTTTGTTTGTATATATCACTTTATTGTGTTTGAAGATTCTCATATAGACTTATTAAAATTGACTAACAAAATGTTCAGAAAAATGGCGCCCAAGCGGGGGTCGGAGTCCAAATTGCAAATCCAATCAAGAAGAGTTGGGCTATTTTTGTTACATAACACCAAAACGATTCTAAAACTCATCATCAAATAAAGTAAACAGCGGGTTTAACAATGTCGAAAGGTAGTAGAGTACTACCTATGTATATATACAAATAGAAGTCTATATAGAGTACTACCTTTCGACACTGTTGAACCAGTTGTTTATTTCTATTTGAGGTGTTTTGGTGTCCAATTATTCCTCATTGGATTTCCAATTCGTACTACAGCCCCAGCGTGGGCGCCATTTTCCTGAAAATATTGTTAGTCAATGAAAATTATTTTTATGAAAATATTTAGTTATTTCTATTTGATGATAAGTTTTATAATCGTTTTGGTGTTCTGTAACGAATATGGCCAATTCTTCTTCATTAAATTTTCGATTCGTACTACGGCCCCAGCTTGGGCGCCATTTGCCTGAAAATTTTGTTAGTCAATTTAAATTAATTTTTATGAAAACTGCTAGCTCCACACTGAATTATCTATCATACATGATAATTGTTCAAATGAAATTTAGTCTAGATACTTCAAGCGCCTTGTGTTCAGCCTGGCATATTTACTCATAAGATGATGTACATATTTTCATCCTTCTATTCCTTGCAGCATCTACAAATGTCTGGTCAAATGCATTCGGGCAAGGTAAATAACAACAAGGGTAATAATAAAAAACCTTCTCATATAAAAACAACATATAGGTTTTTAAGAAGAAGTAGCTCAAATGTTCAAAAAACTAAGAAATTGTATTTTTTTTTACCGATTTTTGGAACCCTTAAATCCTGATATGGACGATAAGCCGAAACACCCCAACCTTAAAATCTTAACTTATATAAGTTAAGTTGGGTTGGGATATTTCCCTTGTAAGAGAAGGGTACACAATTTAAAAAAATTACGAGGACGTTTCAGGGGTAGCTGTTGTTACCGTCTTCTAGATAAATGTCCCCTGTTCTATGTTTTGGGTTTAACCCTTTCACTCCCCTTGTACACTAAAGTGTACACATCTTTAAAAATTCATTAAAAATTAACAGTACAACATTTTTGTATTTTGTTTTGACAAGATTGATCATTGAAGGGTTATCTTTACGATAGATGTTCTCGGAAAAATAAATTTGCATTCCGGTGGACTCTACACGCAATATTTGGTGGCAAACTGGAAATTTTTCAGTTAACGTAAAAAAATTGCAAAACAAAATAAACGTTAAAAAGTTCTCAAAAATCGAATAATAATCGTACAAGCTTTATTAAAAGCGGATTTTGTAGAACTTTTCGATACGAAAAATACAAAATTCGAATTTTGGAAAAATGTTTACTCGTTCGGGAGATATTGCATGTGAAAGCTTTAAGTTTGGTTGGATATATCTCCGCTAGAGGGCGCGGTAGACCAACGAAATCAACAAAAAGTTTTTACTTTGCATAGATCACAAATTTTGTTCAAGAAATTACTAGCCAAAAAAAGTCGGTAGTGAAAGGGTTAATAAAATCAATGTTGATTTAATTATACATTTTTTCGCTCTAATCTTATTTACCGATGTTGATGTATTAAGATCGAGACGACTTTATACTATTCTCAAATTTTGAAATAACTAAGAACTTCACCACTCTTGGTATGAAGGTTGTGGTTGTTATAGGTAAGGTTAGGTTGGGGTTCGCCATTTGACGGATTCCCTCTGAGGCCATATAGCCTATTGTGACTCCCTTTATTATTACTTCCTACTCTCCCTCTGATACAAAGTTTCACTTCTTAAGGCCCCTAACATTTTCGCTACAGAGGTCAATGAGACACCGTTCAGGCAATTCAGGTCATCTAAAAATCCTTGACCCAAATGTTAAGACGGTTCCTTATCAGACCCGGACATTCACACAACAAATGCTTTACTGAGTTATCCTCCTCCACCTCCCCACAACTTCTACAACAATCCCTATTAGAAATTCCTATACGCACGGCCAATTGACCGACTATACAATCTCCCACTAATAGGCAAACCGCCCTTTTGCCAAAAGTTACAACACTTTTTGTTCTTTAAGGATTTGCCAGTGGCCACATGGTTCGCGATATCCTGCACGTGGTCAGTGATATCCACGTATCCTTCATTCTATTCTCTGATATCCTATCAACTTCATCAATTGCATCAATTCCACAAATGGAACCGAGATGTCAGGTTCCACCCGCTCCCCCATTGACTAAAAACCATTTCACGCACATTCATCAGCCAATTCGTTTTCAGCGACCCCACTATGTCCAGGGACCCAGATTAGCTTGACTATGTGCTGACTGATTCGACGAAGGGATCGTATACGATTCCTTACGATTCACGATTTTACAGTGTTTGATTCTAAGGGCTTGAGAGCTGCAAGACTATCTACTTAGGTCCCTTGTCATAGTCATCTGCTCGATTTTGTCAATTGCAAGTACCTCACACTTGTTCGGAAGTCTCAAAGAGGCCCCGATTTCGAGGCTTTCAGAGTATACTCCCGAATCCGTAGCCATCTTCATTTTCGATCCGTCCGTAAAGATTGATATCTCATTCTCTATTATAACAGAGTTGTCTTCCCAGTATTCCCTACTTGGTGTTTGGACTTCGAGGGTTCTGGTAAAATTGTATATGGTTAGATATAATCGGTTTTCTGTTTAAGTTCCGTTCCACCGTACTTAATAAGCCCGAGTGTCCCCTTGAGCGTTGCTTAAGCATTTGGAACTCTCTTAACCTGAGAGCCGAATTTGCTGCTGAGCTCTTGACGTAGATATCCATCGGCTAAATGTTTAGTATCACTTCCAGGCCGGCCAGGGGTGCCGACTTAATAGCACCAGTGATACCCACATACGCCAGTCGTTGTAGCTTCTGTAGATTGCAGAGATACGATTACTTATTCACTGATTTCCACCAAACAAGGGCTATGGTGGCCTTGGTAAAAATAGTATTCCTGCTTTTAATCTTATTTCTCTGGACGGCACTGAAATCACCTTCTCAGATGGATCCAAGTATCTTGAAGTATTCCTAGATAGAAATTTTCATTTTAGGCGTAATATTGAGAAACGGGTGTGAACAGTAACGATTTCTTTATATTCCTGTAAAAGAGGCATTGGAAAACGATGGGAATTCAGTCCTAAAGTCGCTCAAACTATTTATACAGCTATATGAAATCATTGGCTTGCATTAGAGACAAAAGGGAACTGCGTCTTTATCACGAAGGTACATAGAATGGCGTCGATGTGCATAACAGGTGCTCTTCGTACTACACCTACGGCTACATTAGAAATCCTCCTTCACCTGTTACCATTTAACATATTGGGTAGGCAGTATGCGGATACGTCGACAATTCGACTTAATAGCACACTGGAATGGAGGAGCAGCGATTGTGACCATAGCGCGATCTTGAAGAAGATAATAATACCACAAAATGTGGACTGTGGTCCCTCTATGAGCCTTTTTGAGTGCCATTTCATCACTGATACCATCCAAGGACTCTTGGATACCATCCAAGGACTCTTGGATAAGCATTCTAGGTAATTGAGGGATTATAAATTTTTACACGGATGGATCGAGGCTGTAAGAACAATTGACTTTGGAGTCTATTCGGAAGAGCTTGGATTAAGCCTGGATCGAAGATTGCCAGATCAATGCAGTGTTTACCACGCAGATGCTGGCAATAAAGGAAGTGGCTGACTGGTTGATGTATTTTCTACAACTGCAGTCAACATATATTCTAACAGTTAAGCCGCGGTCAAGTCCCTGGAGTCAATGTTTCTGAAAACATGATCTGCCCTTAACTGCCGCACGTATTTAAATGAGATGGCCAGTTTAGCAAACGACTTATATGGGTCCCAGAGTACAGAGACATTCCAGGGAATTGCAAAGCCGATGAGCTTGCAAGACTGGGAACTAACTTACAGGCTCCAACAGAATTGGAATGTGTCGGCATGCCTCTAGAAACTTGCAAGCAAAATCTACGGCTTTGTTCCGCGACGAAAACCTATCAAAGATGGGCAAATGAATGGACGTGTGAGACAACACGATAGATTTGGCCTTCCCTTAATCAAAAGCGCACATGTGAGTTGATATCGCTTCTAAGAGAAGAGATTTCGACGGTGTTTGCTGTAATTACCGGACACTGTCTTATAGGGAAGCATCCAGAGCGGTTAAATGTGCCTTTAAATGACTTTCCAGAGTTAAATGGATGAGGAGGAGTTGGAAAATATCAAACACTTCATCAGCAATTTCCCGACACTTTCTGGTCAGAAACTTGCTTTACTGGGATCTAGTCAGCTGCACGATCTTTCTGATTTGTCGGATGTCAAAATAAAATATTTTAACCTATTACGGTTCCGTCGTATCACAATGGACCTCAGATCTTTCTGATTTGTCAGATGTCAAAATTTATTATCTTAAGAGTTTCAAAAGAAGCTAAAATTAGTTTAATGGCAGGGACTAGTAGGGGAACCTAATACAGTCCCGTAGTATCACAACGGACCTAAGAGTCTATGTGTGATGACGCAAAACGTCAGCAGCCACGTACAACCTAACCCAATCGGAATGTGTTGATACCCCCCATAATGTAAAAAAATATTCATCCTTATTTCTAAATACGCGCATCACTTCGACGTCGAATGAGTTTCACTTTCGACGACCGAGTTTCGCCACATTCTACAATACTTCAGTGGTATCGGTGAAGGAATATCGATTAATTTTTGTCATCACTAGCAAAACACAAAAAAAACAACAAAACATATAAAATAACATGAATTGTAAATTAATTAAAATCATATTGCGGGTCATATTTTATATTTATTTTCAATCTTACTATAATATATATAATTAATAAATTAAGAATAAGTATTTTAAACTTCAGAAATTTAACAAAAAATCGCCATAAACAAAAATCCGTCCCTGTTTGCCACAGTCCGGGAACAAATGCAGTTTGCATTTTCACGGTTTTTATTCTGCCGGAGACCTTTTTATTACATAATTTATACAAAAATAAAACATTTTATTGATATTTAAAAGAAAATTCTATTAGTTTTAATGATTTAGTTAAAAAAACACAAATTTCTATAAAAACGCGTCAAAAAAGATGTCGAACAAAAATGTATTAATCTGGCGTCGAAGACGAATTGAGGAATACGTCGAATGTCGACGATGACGAAAAAACATATGTTCTTCGTCTGTATCATCTCCAACGTATTCAGGAATACCAAAAATTACCTTCGACGCGTTTTAAACGCGTTTATGACAACAGGAATAGCCCCGATTATTTGCAAACAATTTGGCGATTTTTTTTTTTTGTAAAAAAAATTATGTTTTTACTTGTTTAAATAACATTCTTTGTCCTATTCTGTTCGCATATGCTAACCAGCAGCCGAATTGAAGCATTTTGTATTTTTAGGTTATGTGGAATGCCCCAAAATTTTCGAGGTGTCCTTACATTTTCTTTCATAACTTTTGAACCGCTGAACCGATTTCGCTCAAATGCAATACCAAACTGCTCAGGGAAACAACAAGTAAATATGTTAGGTTTTAGTCATATCTGGGTAATATTTTGGCCGTGATATATTACATTAATAAAGGAATTAATAAAAAAAAATATTTTTAAATTTTATTTCCAAATAGTTTAATCAGTAAAAACTTTTACTATTTGCAACATTTTGCAAGCTAACGTTTTTTTATTCTTTTTCAAAAAATAAAATCTAGATTGTCTCAAATAGTTAAAAATAAATATAAAAGGATTTCAATTAAGTAAATGCCGGCATTTTTCTCTCTTCCCATTCTTTAAAGAATATTTTATACAACATATAAATAATTCAGATTATTATCAACTCTTTTGAATAATCAATTTTTGTAACGATGAAAATTTATATACATATCATAAAAAACATAATGAAGACTGTAAACAAACATCATCTACATCAACATCATCATCATGATGTCAACTTATGAAATGTAACATCAAAGGAAATGAATTTTCATTAATCATACAACAAACATACACAAACATACACTATGCAATATATGACCAGATATGTATGTATAAAGAGAAGTACCTATACAACATCAAATATTTATATTTACAACAACAAAAAAATCAAACAAATATGTATATAACTATACATAAATACATATTAATATATAAATTTATATACATAAAACGGAAATGATATGAAATAAATAATATAACAACAAAAAAAAAAAAAACTGCACCTGTCGTTTGAAGTGTTCATATGTATACTACTAAATACAGTGGCCACTAAAAGTCTACGTACGACAAATTTAACAATAATAAACCTAATTACACTGTGCTACAGTGAAAAAATACTTCTGATGTGACATGGTATAGGTTGTTGGTTTTGTCGAGTAGATCACAAAAATGCCCATTAAACTTGCCAGGCACCCTCAAATTTCAGAGTTATTGTCAAAAAACGTTTTTTTTTGAGAGTTTGCTCACTAAACCTTGTGTAATTCAGAAGATTTTCAACCGATTTTAAAAGTTTTAAATTTTTTGGATAGAAGAAGAATAGGGCTTATGAATTGGTCTACACATTTAAAAAAGATATCAATTGATTTTTTCTATAATATCTATTTTTTTTGTAATTTTTTGAAAATTTTTCGAGTTTATCGATTTTTTTCTGCTATAGTTCGTTTAATAACCTTTATATTTATAAACGTATTTTTAAAGATGATTTTTAATTCTGAATACGATGAGCTTTATCCTGAAAAAAATCGGATAACAATTGACAGAGTTGTGATAATTTCTCTAAAAAAGAAAATTAGGATTTTGCGGGAAAACTCCGCACATTGGTTGATGTTCATAGAACGAGCGGCTAAAAATAGAAGAAGTTGTCGAAGGACAATGAAACTTGGCACATAGGCATTTTTTGTTTGAATCAAGAAAAAATGCAAAAATCAAAATGATCCGCCCAGTTTTACGCTCACCTCCCATACAAAGTGAAAATTAAATTTTGACCTACGGCGTTGTTTTTTGGCACATATCATTTTTAAACACTCAGAATCATTTGTGTGAAATTTGAAAAATATCCGCCCACTTTTACGCCCACTTCCCATACAACTTGTATTGAACAAGTGGCATAGATCCCTTGATTTTTAATGCATCAACTCAATTTTCACAAAAAATAAATATTATAATTGTAGAATGGGCTCCTGAAAATATATACCTGATCCGCCCACTTTTACGCCCACCTCCCTGATCCGCCCACTTTTACGCCCACCTCCCATAGAAAAAACAAATAGAAACAAGTAAGAGTGTTAAATTCGACTGTGCCGAATCTTTTATACCCTCTAACACGTTTAAAATAAAAAAATAAATCGCAGTGGCGTTCTTTTTTTTTGGTGGGGGGTTAGGCTGAGTTGGTGGGGGACACCTGTATCCCCGCTATATATGTTTACAAATTATTTGGTTATGATATTTACGATTAAATAATAAATTTTTATCGTTATTTTTAATTAATTTCTATAACCACGCCCCCAAAAGGAGGCGGCCTTAAAAAAAATCAAATTTTCTAACCCCCTTGATCCAAGTGCAAGTCTATGAACATAATATGGCACACAAATGTTACATTTGTTGAGCAAAAATTAAAAAAAACTCGTAAAAATATCGTATTTTTCAGGGGTCGTTTTAGTTCTTCAGGGGGGAACTTTTTTCCCCCTGTTGCGATTTTGCCCATCTTCGAACTTAACCTTACCAGTAACATAGGAGATATTCTTGCCCAATTTCAGGGGTCTAGCTCTTTTTGTTTGGACTGCATCGTTATTTCTACAGCCGGACGGACATTGCTAGAATGTCTTAGATTCTACCATGGATCAATATTATATATAATTTGTGGGGTCACCGACCGAATTTCGATGTGTTACACGCGGAATGACAAAGTGAGTATACACCCATACTGTGGTTGGAGGGTATAAAAATCAGAGCTTCTGAAGCATAAACGAAAAATCATGTTTTGTTACTTTATTATTTTATAGTTTTTACTGTTTTTTTTGGAAAGTAGCAGGTAGGAGCAGCTGAATTTTTTTTTAACTTTTAGCGGAGATTTCAAGCTGTAATTTGACATCTTTCGTTAAATAGCGCTCAACAGCGCTAAAAAGATGCAGTCCACTGAAGTTGATGAACATTGAAATTTTGATGTTGTTTATATTTTGTTCTACGAAATTTTTTTTATGGCACTTTTTACAATTGTCATTTACGAAAATATACAACAAAGTCAAATGATAAGGTTACTATGATTATAACAAAAAATTAAATATACAGTAAATTTGCATGCCATTTTAAACAAGCGAACATATATGAACTTTGAGCGTGTCTGTCCAAACAAATAATAAATATATCAGCCTAATATTACGGAATCATAATATTCAGATATCTGACAACAAAATACCAAAAAATTATCCAAATCGGCGAACATGAAAAAAATGAATTTCGGACACTTTTCAACCAATGTGCGCCGTCCAGATAACCCAGACAAAAAAAAATAAATTTATCATAAGAGGTAATGTACAATATTTATAAAGGATTTTGGCGCGCTGAGTCCGAATCTGGCCTTTAAATTGCTCTATCGCAACAGGTTTTTGAGATATTTAGCATAAATTGATATATCAAAAACTTAATTAGATAGCGCAATTTCAAGGTCAAATTCGAATTCAGGGGGCCATAAACCTTTAAAATATTGATACGCGACCTCTCAGTATGTTCGTTTATTTTTTATATTTTTTGTCTGGGTTGTCCGAACGGCAATTTCATGCAATATCTTAATTTTCTGTTTTAGGAAAATTATCACAACTCTGTCAATTATTATCCGACGTTTTCGGCATAAAGCTCATGGTATTCACAATTAAATCTGTGGAGATTTGACAAAAGCATTTAATTCGATTTAAGTTCTTTTGTCAAAAATATATTAAAATGGACTTTTTCGGCTACAACAAACACTTTTTCCATGATTTTTTTTTTAAAATCTCAACAATTTGAAATATCATGTTATCAGATCTCTTGGAAAATGTGGAGAAAATCGGCCAGTTCTTAACATTACAGACTCTTAAAAAAAGCTCTAAAAATATTTAAAAAAAAAATAAGTGCTTTTGTCAAACGTCCACAGAAATTTTCTTTAAGAATACGTTTATAAATATAAATGTTGTTGAACGAACTATAGCAGAAAAAATCGATAAACTCAAAAAATTTGCAAAAAAATAACAAAAAAATTAGATATTGTTGAAAAAATCAATACATATCTTTGTTATATGTATACTTAGATCAATTCACACACATAAAAAGCCCTATCCTTATTCTATCCGAAACAGTTAAAAAATTGAAAATGAGTTAAACATTTTTTAAGTTACACGTGGTTAAGAGAGAAAAGTCGCAAAAAAAGTTTTTTTACAATAACTTTAAAATTTTAGGGTTTCTGGCAAGTTTCATGGGCATTTTTGTAATCTTTTCGACGAGAGCTACAACCTCAACTACCTCATTTCAAAAGTATATTTGATTTCGTGTTTTTTGTAGCACAGTGTTATTATCAAAAATTTTCAGATTCTGATACACTTTCATATAGACAATTCTCCTATACTTATGCTTTTTCCCCGCCAAAAAATTACTATATTAAGAAAAAATTCTTCGTATAGAAAAATTCTCAAATTTAGTGACATTTTCCCCATAGAAAACTTCTTAGGTTCTGAAATATATTTTTCTATTCTATTTCCTACAGAAAAATGCTAAGATACCAAAAAGTTCTTTCTACACCAAATTTTTCAGGATTTGAGAAACTATTCTATAGAAAGTACCTTGGATTAAAAAATTAATTAAATACTTTAATGCCCTTTATAAAAAGTCTAAGATGCTCAAAAATGTTCTACGACATTTTTCCTAAAACACAATCTTCGATTCTAAGACATTTTGTCTATAGAAAAGTTCTTTGCTTCTAAGACATTTTTCCTATAGAAAAAGTCTCAGATTCTGAGACATTTTTCCTATAGAAAAAGTCTCAGATTCTGAGACATTTTTCCTAAAGAAAAAGTCTCAGATTCTGAAACATTTTTCCTATAGAAAAAGTCTCAGATTCTGAGACATTTTTCCTATAGAAAAAGTCTCAGATTCTGAAACATTTTTCCTATAGAAAAAGTCTCAGATTCTGAGATATTTTTCCTATAGAAAAAGTCTCAGATTCTGATAAACCCAATCTGAGACATTTTTCCTATAGAAAAAGTCTCAGATTCTGAGACATTTTTCCTATAGAAAAAGTCTCAGATTCTGAGACATTTTTCCTATAGAAAAAGTCTCAGATTCTGAGACATTTTTCCTATAGAAAAAGTCTCAGATTCTGAGACATTTTTCCTATAGAAAAAGTCTCAGATTCTGAGACATTTTTCCTATAGAAAAAGTCTCAGATTCTGAGACATTTTTCCTATAGAAAAAGTCTCAGATTCTGAGACATTTTTCCTATAGAAAAAGTCTCAGATTCTGAGACATTTTTCCTATAGAAAAAGTCTCAGATTCTGAGACATTTTTCCTATAGAAAAAGTCTCAGATTCTGAGACATTTTTCCTATAGAAAAAGTCTCAGATTCTGAGACATTTTTCCTATAGAAAAAGTCTCAGATTCTGAGACATTTTTCCTATAGAAAAAGTCTCAGATTCAGAGACATTTTTCCTATAGAAAAAGTCTCAGATTCTGAAACATTTTTCCTATAGAAAAAGTCGCAGATTCTGAGACATTTTTCCTATAGAAAAAGTCTCAGATTCTGAGACATTTTTCCTATAAAAAAAGTCTCAGATTCTGAGACAGTTTTCCTATAGAAAAAGTCTCAGATTCTGAGACATTTTTCCTATAGAAAAAGTCTCAGATTCTGAGACATTTTTCCTATAGAAAAAGTCTCAGATTCTGAGACATTTTTAATATAGAAAAAGTCTCAGATTCTGAGACATTTTTCCTATAGAAAAAGTCTCAGATTCTGAGACATTTTTCCTATAGAAAAAGTCTCAGATTCTGAGACATTTTTCCTATAGAAAAAGTCTCAGATTCTGAGACATTTTTCCTATAGAAAAAGTCTCAGATTCTGAGACATTTTTCCTATAGAAAAAGTCTCAGATTCTGAGACATTTTTTCCTATAGAAAAAGTCTCAGATTCTAAGACATTTTTCCTATAGAAAAAGTCTCAGATGTTGAAACATTTTTCAAATTAAAAAAAAAGTTTCAGATTCTGGACATTTTTCCCAAAAGTCTCAGATTTTGAGGTATTTTTATACCCTACATCACACTGCGGTACAGGGTATAATGAGTTTGTGCTGATGTTTATAACTACCCGAAATATTGGTCCTAGACCTTTAAGTATACCGATCGAATCAGAATCACTTTTTGAGTCGATTTAGCGATGTCAGTCCGTCTGTCCGTCCGTCTGTCTGTCCATGTAAACGGTGTAAACACGATCCAGGTCGCAATTTTTAATCAATTGACTTAAAATTTGAAACTTAAGCCTTTTTTGGCCCAAGGACGAAGACTATTGAGATTGGAAAAAAATCGGTCCATATTTAGACTTACAAGGGAAGTATCTCAACCCTTATGAACCGATTTGCCTGAAACTTAAAATATATATTAATGAGACGATTTTAAGGTTGGGGTGTCTCGGCTTTTCGGCCATATCAGTGTTTCAAAATTTCGTTGTCCCCTTATGAAACCATATGGACCTCCGGGAAAATTCCGATATCTCACGAACTAACAGGAATATCCTCTAGAGCAAAAATACGTGTCGACTTAAATTTAATAAAGATTATTTCGTATTCATATGGACATCGTAGCTCTATGTCTTCATATAAATACCCCCCAAAATTTTCACATTTTCATGAAAAAAGTATTTAACGAAGCTAAACTTTTACAAGGTTATGCCACCGTTGGATAGGCATTAAAAAAACCTTTCTTCTTATATGTAAACATCAAATAGTTTCTTAGAAAAAAATGACTGAAAAATCCAAAAAACGATTTTTTCGTCATTTTTTGACCCATGTTTTGAACCCCTAAATCCCCGATATGGCCGATAAGCCGAGACACCCCAACCTTAGAATTGTCTCTTTTATATATATTTTACGTTTCATGCAAATCGGTTCATAAGGGTTGAGATACTTTCCTTGTTAGTCCCCATACAAAGGTCCTTTTTAGTTTTGGCTCAAATGACTCTAATTTGGCAGGTAAAAGTGTTTTGTCTTCACAAATCACCATTCCGAATTTTAAAGAAATCGGACCAGTTCTTCTTGTAGCCCCCATACAAACCACCTTCCTGATTTTCACATAAATCTCTCAAATTTCATGAAAATGGAAAATATTTAATTAAAATTTTGTTTGTGTATGTTAAACGCGTACTGAAATAACCTTATCAAACCTGATAATCATCGGACCAGTTTTGGACTTAGGCCCCTTGTGAAAATTTTGCCCGGTTATTAGTTTAAGCGGTTTATTGTCAACAAATAGAAGTCTATTTCACTCAAATTTGATTTGTGAGTGTTTTTTTACACTTATTAGCGATTTGAAAACATATAGATCTAATCGTTCCATGGGACCCATTTTCCGGGAAACTCTGGTGTAGTTTATTATATGGTCGGTCTTGACCGACTATAATTTTCTTACTTGTTTCCTTCTACTTTCCTCTTCTTTCATTTTTTTCCTTTATTTCCTTAGAACTCGGTTTGGGGTATGGAAATTATCTCCCCCCTTTCGTGGATCAGCGCCTGGAGGCAAATAATGTTAAAAGATGTCTTCACTGAAATTTGATGCACAGTAAAAAGTTTTGGGTTATATTTAAAACCTAGCGGAGCACATTTTAAACTACTTTGGAATTAAACTCAAAGTTAAATCCGAAATGGGTTGTATGGTAATCCACATAGGGATTAAAAATTTGATTATCTTTATGTCATTTTTTTTAGTTTTATTTTGATGCCAAAAAATAATTAAATTTCTCTCTTGAAAAACTTATAAATAATAAACGTCAAACGTCATCAAAAAATTGTATTTCATCAAGTTTAAGATAAACACTTAACAAGGAATTAAAAACAGTTGTCATATTGAGTGAACAAAAAAATGCTTATTAATTCAATGAAAGTGACAAAAGTAAAATCTTTATATTATCAAAATTTGTGATCCAGAAAGTGAAGATTTTACTCCGACCGACATATAAACATCAAGTAAGTATTTACTACAAACGTTTATCAATCATTTTAATTGATTTTTGGTTAACTTTACTTTTAGACCATCTGAATCTTGAAGCAGAAGGCAGAGAGATGGCATTTTTAGATCACGACGGTGCCTACCCCCAGGAATAATTTCTTTATATAGAAGCAGTAGCAGTTTGTTTTATGCAGAGTTGTGCTGAGTTTGGGTGACAAATCAACAGTCCTCTGGATTTTAACTTTATTCATGTATTTGGTCTGTATTTGTATTCAATACACAAAAATATTAAAAACATAACCTTACATTTGTTTTATTTATTTTTGGAGAAATTTAAGTCCTGCCTTGTTCAAATAAACACCTGTTTATGTGTAAAATTATTTCCATATTTTGGTTTTATTATAACACCCAAAAATAAATTTAAAATCCATTCTCTCACTCTCTTTTTATCTCTTTGATAGTAAACTTTTTATGGAATAAATTAAATTATATTTGGCATTGTTATATATACACACCAGCTAGGAATTAAAATTAACCCAAAACTTTTTACTGTGTGGCGATTCTTTTCTTATAACATATTAACACTCTATTTCCCATTTGAGGGTTAATTTTTGTGCTTTTTTCAAATACCCTCAAAGAATATCGCTACAGCGTGCGTTTGAAGGGTTAAAATGTTCGACAAAAATTTTCCGCATCAAATTTCCTTAGGGGTTGTCAAAGGCTAAAAGTTCGTGCAAAAAGTGCAGAATGCTTAAAAAGTGCAGAAATTTTTTGTATTTTGGAGGTTTTGGTCTACTATTAAGTAGTATACTTTAATTTTTTAGTCCCATTCAAGATACCCTCGATGACTCCAAATTTGTTGCACAGTGTTATTGTTAACTTTGCCGTTAACGATTTACATCTATTATATAGTCGTACGTAGACTTTTGGCGGCCACTGTATATACAAATAACATAATATCAGCCTTGTCCTCTACCACCCAAAAAATAAATTTAAAATCCCTCCCAAAAAGCTTCCATAAAAATCATACTCTGGCCTTTGGGGTCTTCCATTTAACATAGTAACTACTTAATTTTCTGTCCATACAACAACAGCAAAAACTTAAAAAGGGTGATGTACTGAGACGACAACATAATACAAACAAATTTTGAATTGTGTATATGGGGAAAACTCTAAAGAGATTAATAATATGTTGCTAGTGCTGATGATGATGCTGCTGCTGGTGCTGGTGCTATTGCAGCAACACCAAACACAACAAAAAAAAAAAAACAATTTCCACTTGACATGTGCAGTGAGTGAGTGAGTTAGTATACCATATACGACGTGTACACACACACACATACATTAACATGTACGCAAAAATTATTACTGAATTTCATTTCCCTTGTCCTCGTGCCAACTTTTTTGGTCTATATTGTATATAAAGTTTTTTTTTGTTTTGTTTTTGTGGATATTTCGTGTGTATATGATGAGGCGTACATTCACCCTGGACCACCTTGTCTAGCCGCATACCCCTTTTGAAAATTTCAGGAAAACACATGTCCTGTTCCCATTATACACCCTGGCCAAAAATACAAACAACTACTACAGCAACACAAACTGTATCCTTTTTTGTTTTTGCATTTTCATGTACGTATACATTGTATGAAAGCATATGAAGGAAGCTTTTTTTTAATACGCCGTAGCCGAATAAACGGTTTTAGTTTAATTTTTTGTTTACAAACGAAAAAAATCTCAGAATCTGCGACTTTTCTATACAAAAAAAGTCTTAGACTCTGAGACTTTTTCTATACAAAATATGTCTTTGAATCTGAGACTTTTTCTAAACGAAAAAAGTACCAGAATCTGAGACCTTTCTATACGAAAAATGTTTTAGAATCTGAGAATTTTTCTATACGAAAAATGTTTTAGAATCTGAGACTTTTTCTATACGAAAAATGCCTCAGAATCTGAGACTTTTTCAATACGAAAAATGTCTCAAAATCTGGGACCTTTTCTATACGAAAAATGTCTCAGACTTTGTCTATACAAAAAATGTCTCAGACCCTGAGACTTTTACAAAAAATGACTCAGATTTGGAGACTTTTTCTATCCGAAAAATGACCCAAAATTTGAGACTTTTTCTACACAAAAAATATTTCAGAATCTGAGACTTTTTCTATACGAAAAATGTCTCAGAATATGAGACTTTTTCTATACGATAAATGTCTCAGAATCTGAGACTTTTTCTATACGAAAAATGTCCCAGAATCTGAGACTTTTTCTATACAAAAAATGTGTCAGAATCTGAGATTATTTCTATACGAAAAATGGATCAGCGTCTGAGACTTTTTCTATACAAAAAATGTCTCAGAATCTGAGACCTTTTCTATACGAAAAATGTCTCAGAATCTGAGACTTTTTCTATACGAAAAATGTCTCAGAATCAGAGACTTTTTCTTTACGGAAAATGTCTCAGAATCCGAGACTTTTTCTAAACGAAAAATGTCTCAGAGTCAGAGACTTTTTCTAAACGAAAAATGTCTTAGAATCTGAGACTTTTTCTTATAAAAAATGCCTCAGAAACAGAGACGTTTTCTATACGAAAAATGTCTACGAATCTGGGACATTTTCTTCACAAAAAATATCTCAGAATCTGACACTTTTTCTATACAAAAAATGTGTCAGAATCTGTGACTTTTTCAATACAAAAAAAAAATTCTCAAAATCTGAGACTTTTTCTATACAAATAATATCTCTTTTCTAAGACTTTCTATACGCAAAATGTCTCAGAATCTAAGACTTTTTCCATACGAAAAATGCCTCAGAATATGAGACTTTTAATATACGAAAAATTTCTCAGAATCTGAAACCAATGACCTTTTTTAGCGATAGTAAATTTTTTAACATGCAAAAAATTAAATTTTTTTAATTTAACAAATTTTTGAAAAAAAAAAATTATTAACTAAATTTTTTTTTTGAGTGTAAAATGTTTATTGAGTGTAAAATTTTTTCGAGTGTATTTTTTTTTGTGTCAAAATATTTTTGAGTGACAAAAATCAATGTTTTTAAAACAGGTTTAACGGGTTTTCAACATGTGAATTTAAGGTGCAGCTAATCTGAAATTCACGGTTTTGCTAATTACTTTTGAACCACTGAACAGATTTGACTGAAATTCAATACAAACTAGAGGAACGATAAATATATATGACAAGCTTCAGCATCCTCAGAATTGGCTTTCGAAAGTTAACGTGTTTTTTTATCTTGTAAATTCAGGAAAAAACCCTTTGCCGAAATTTAGTCTTTTGCACATAACTTTTGAACCACTGCACAGTGGGTTGAAACATATGTAAACTGGGGATTAATTCAGAAAAGCCCTTTATTATAAATATTTATATTTTTTTAGACTAACTATACATTATTTAGTAAAAAAAAAATGTTTTACAGAAAAAAAAAATTATAGAAAATATTTTTTATTAAAAAATAAGATATAACCTTTTTATAAAAATTGGTTCCTACCGCTCTATCTGCTCCAATAATGCCCCAAAGGATGTCAAATGTGTGACCGACACAAAATATATTTTCAATCCCAATATTTTCTTAGAATATACCTACCCTCTATCTTTAACCCTTAAGGTGGTACCCATACAATTGTTTTTTATCTTTTTTTAAATTTATTTTATGAAATCAGCTCCTACCGCTCCCAGGGTGCGTCTAAGAGTATTAGTCAATAGGACCGACCCCCATTAATTTTTACCTCCCAACATTTTTTGGAACATACTTATACCGTATCTCCACTTGATAATGGGGCTCCCATATAAAATGCCGTTTTTATAAAATCTGCTCCTACAGCTCTAACTGCTCCAAGGGTGCCCCTAGAAATGCAAATGTGTGACCGACCCCCAATATTTTTTTAACCCCAAAATTTTCTTAGAATTTACCTACCCTCTATCATTAACCCTTAAGGTGGTCCCAACCAAATTTATTTTTATATTTTATAAATTTGTTTTATGAAATTAGCTCCTACCTAGGGTTTCTAAATTCCCGGACTTTTTCAATTCCCGGGAAAGCGTTTTAAAAAAATCGAATTCCCGGGAATTCCCGGGAATTTTTAATTAAAACAAATTTTGAACTTTATCATAAAAAAATTATTATATTACAAATTATGGTCGTATTTTCTAATTTAAACACATTTTAGATGTCTTCTTTTGTAAAATAGTTTTATTAACCTCCAAATATACGTAGAAAGTTCATAAATTCTATTTTGTAGAAATATTGGACCTTATCATAGTTTTAGTATTTGCATTGACGCATTTCCACTCCATACAAAATTTTTCACTATTCGGAAAATGTGTATAACTTATCCGAATTGCAACAAATGTGTTTGTTATAACTTTTTGGAAAGTTTTTTAATTTTGACTACGCCAACCGTAAGAAAATTATATTTTGAAGATATATTTAATTAAACTTTCGAATTATTAAAATTAATCGGTGTACGGCATCCGTGCCAAAATGAGACAACAATGTACTAAATAGCCATTGTAACGACATATTTTCACTGGTTGCTGGGATAGAACTCGCGGCGGCCAGGGTTCGTTTCAAAATATTTAATTTTCACCACCGATAGATATCAGGATTTTACTTCATATATGAAATTTTAAGCTGAAAACCTGGTTTGTTTTATATTCTTTAAAAAATTGATATTTTTATGTTTAAGTACTATAAAGATTGTTGTTCTGAATATGAAATACTAAATTTCGAAAGAAGAAAGCATTGGAATTATAGATTCCGAAAACTTTTGCCAATTTGCAACCAACCTTCGAAGTGAAATTCAGTTTCATTAAGTATTTTGTGACGCAATCGATTAAAGAAAAATAATTACAAGGTCGAAATAATGTGAAAACTGAAGCATATCCTTACTAGTTTTTCTTTAAAAATTTTAATTTTTTTCAAAGTTTTGATGTCATTTTTAATAAATATTTGAAAATTGTGTTAAAAATTTGTAAATTAAATACATTTTCAATAAAAAAATTAGCGACGAATTCCCGAAATTTCCCGAAGAAAAAATCCCGGGATTTTAAGAAAAATATTTCCCGGGAATTCCCGGGAAATTTTTCCCGAATAGAAACCCTACTCCTACCACTCCCATGCGTCTTAGAGTGGTATCCACTAAGACCTACCCCCATTAATTTTACCCCCCAACATTTTTTTGGAACATACTTATACCGTATCTCCACTCGATAATGGGGCTCCCATACAAAATTACATTTTTATAAAATCTGCTCATACAGCTCTTACTCCCCCAAGGGTGCCCTTAGAGATGTCGAATATGTGGCCGACCCCCAATATTTTTTAACCCAAACATTTTCTTAGAATATACCTACCATTTATATACCTTCCATTTTCTTAGAATATAGCTCCCTTAAGGTGGTCCCCATACACATTTTTTTTAATGTAATCAGTTGCTGCCGCTCGATGCTGGCTCCTAGAGGCTGAAATGTGAAATCAACTATCATTATTTTTTCATCCCCAACTTTTTTTTCAACGTACGCACCCCGTATCTCCTCTAACTAAGGGCTTTTGTTTAGCAACTGGAGTTCTTTCACAAAAATTTAAATAAGTAAAAAAACGCGGTGCCTCTGCAAAAGTTTGGTATGGAATATATAAGCTAAAATACTATATTAAAATATCACTTAATAAAATTTGCTCGATCGCAACAAGAAATTTGTTGAAACTCTGTGTATATATCGAAAATACTACAAATATGGAGCACTTTTTAAAAAAATATTAAAAATATTTGCAAAACATTTATCTAAAAAAGATTAACGCAATTATGTAGCCAAAAACCTGAAGTTGATGGCTCTATTTTAATAAAATTACTTTTAGAACGCTTTATAAGAATTATCAGCACCCAAAAATTTTGAAAAATTATTTGACTTTGACAGCTCACAGTCGATAGAGTAATTTACTTAAAACACAAGTTTTTGGCAAATATTGATGTAGAATTTAATTAGCTTTCACCCAGTACCACACACGAATGTGTAGGATAAAGTTCAGCTTTTGAATTAATCCTCACTTTTGGTACATTTCAACCCTCTGTGCACTGGACCGATTTCGCTGGATTGCAGCACCAACCTGACCAGGTAAATGCCTAACATATATGAGCCTCCGTATAGTCTTTCAAAATTTAGCGTGTTTTCAACAGACAGACTGACGGACAGACGGACGGACGGACGGGCCTCGCTAGATCGTCTTAAAATCGATCGAGGACCATAAAAATATATAATTTATGGGGTCCTAGACTAATACTACATGGTGTTACAAATGGAATGACAAACTTATATATACCCTCTATCACTAGAGTGGAGGGTATAAAAAACGAAAATTTATTTTTATTTCTAGGAAAAAAATGGCGATATCTCGAGAACCGTTCGACGGATATCAGACATTTTTTAGATATTTGTGTTCAACATGCCAAAATTTTCTTTTTCCTGAAAATTATTCTACGAGAATTGTTTATTTTGTTTTGTGATTTTGTAAAAAAAAAAAATTAACGTAGAAAAAAACCTCCATTTTTAGAAATTTTTTGTCAAATTTCAAATGTTGATATCACGCAAACCGCTCGACGATTTTAGAAATTTTTTGATATTTGTGTTCAGCATGCTAAAATTTTCTTTTTCTGAAAAGTATTCTATGAGAATATCATAGTTTTAATAAGTAATGGAAAAATTACCTCGAGCTAGAATAAACCTACTCAAAATAGATTATTTTAAAGGTCAAAAAAACAGTTACTACTTTTTTTTAATAAAAATTAATGAGAATTTAAAAATTTTTTCTCTTGCTTTTGGATTGGGAATATTGTAATTTCCCTGTCTTATGCAACGATTTTTTTTAATTTAAAACCCTCTATCTCATAACTTGCTTTAGCAACACGTTTTCTAAGTAAATTTTGCATTTTAAACAAGAATCAAGCTAAATATTTTTAATATTTTTAGCATTTTTGCCGTAATGTCAATTTTTAGTTTATAAAAAAAAAAAATTCCAACGCAAAACTCTCTATCTCAAAACATTGAAAATTTGTTTTAATAAGTAGGTAAAGAAAAAATTACCTAGAGCTAAAATTAACCCACTCAAAGTAGGATATTTTAAAGGTTGAAAAAACAATTATTTTTTAATTAAAATTAATCAGAATTATAAAATATTATCTTTTGCTATTTTATGGGAATTTCTTTTTTTAATACAAAACCGTCTATCTCATAACTTGCAACATGTTTTCTTAGTAAATTTTGCATTCTAAACATGAATCAAGTAAAATATTTGAATCATTTTTAGCATTTTTGGCATAACGTCAATTTGTATTTTACGAAAAAAAAAAGTTTACAATGCAAAACCCTCTATCTCAAAACATTAAACTTATTTGAAAAGTCAAAACATTCTATCTTTCATAAAAATTTTAAAAACGAACTGTATGTGAGATTTTAGTGTCGCTTTAAATAAATATTGTGGAATATAGAATTTCAAAATCCGTAAGAATTAGAGGAATTGTTATATTGTTTTGTTTTCCTTTAAAAATCGTGTGTTTTGAGATAGAGAGTTTTGAACAAAAGCACTGGATATTCGCCCAATGATTTTTATAATTTTTAGTGCAAAAATACTAAGAAAAAGAAATACAATTTTCTGGCTTTGAGGGAAATATTTAAAGGCTCAAAAAAAATTTTACACTCAAAAAAAGTTACACTCAAAAAAAAAATTTTTTTTTTTTAATCAAAATAATTTTTTTTTTACTGAAAATTTAAAACATTACTAAAATTTTAATAACTCAACCGGGTTATTGTATTTAAAATTTTTTCTACGTTAAATATTTTTTTATGGGGGTGTCACCGAATCCTTAAATAAATTTCAATAATCGGTAGCATCTCAAAATATTTTCCTTCAGCAGATACACACAATATATTTTTTGAGTTGTTTTAATTTTTTTTTGTAAATTTTCTGAAAACAAAATCACATATCGTCGTTGTTGCACTAACGGTGTGGCAACTTATCAAAGTTGCAAAAGTTTTGTCTTTTTTTTGTATTCCTTTTTTAGACTTATTGGCTCTATTTTTTTTTTTCTACTACATACTACTGAGGCACTAGTTAGTTGTATGTAGGGGTGTGTGTAGTAACGTCTGTATGTCTATATTCTATACTAGATAGTAGTACAACCCGTGTAAACAACATCTATGAATTGCCTTTCGTTTGTTTTCCATTTCCACGTTTTTCTATATGATTTTGTTATTTTTTTTTACATTTTTTTTATAATTCGTTGTTGTATTTTTTTTTATTATAACAAAAATTTTCCATTTTTGTTATGTTTTGTTTGAAGTTTAGCTTTTTACTTTGACTTTCATTCAAGACACTTTTGCCGACATACAAATGTGGCGCAAATATCAAAACAACTACAACTTGCAGAATAAATAATAAAAAAAATATAGAAAATAAAAATAAATAGAAAAAAATACAACATGATATAAAAATAAACACACACACTTATATAAAAAAATAGAACCATGTTGCAACATAGAAAAAATAAAGGAAACAAAAAATAAAAAACACCATGTAATGAAAATTATGAAGAAATTCTTGTTAAAAAAAAACAAAAAAAAAAAAAAAATGGAAAATTCGCGCCAAAACAGTTTTAGCTATTAAAGGAATTTGATTTTTTGTGGGATTTCCTTTTAAAAACGTGTTATTCATTTTTATTATCTTTAAGGATATAAGGAAAATATAATTTTTTTTTTTAAAGAAAATAAGAAAATTTTAAGCCAGTCATTGAAAACACAGTGCCCGACATAAAGGACATCCTACGGAAATTCTTATCTCGAGTTTGCCAAATGCGCCAGGTTTTAAAATTTCTATTATTTTTGATATTTATCGATTTAGTTGATTTAGTTGATTTATCGATTTAGTTGATTTCTTAAATATTTTTCCATTAAATAAGTATACGGAGCGTATAATGAATTTTATCATGTATTCTATACATTAATCATACGCACCCTAACACGAGTTTGCCAAATGAAACCGTTTTTCAAATTTCTATTATTTTTGAAAATATTTATCGATTTAGTTGATTTGTTAAAGATTTTTCCATTTAATCACTATATTTATTTTTATCATGTATTGGAATTTTATCATGTATTCTATACATTAATCATACGCACCATGTAACTCAATAATAAAGACTTTTTCCATTTAATCACTATACGGAGCGTATAATGAATTTTATCATGTATTCTATACATTAATCATACGCAACGTGTAACTCAATAATAATCAAAGAAAACTATTTCAGAATCTGAGACTTTTTCTGTTTAGAAAAAATGTCTCAAAAACTGAGACTTTTTTATATAGAAAAAATTTCCCAAAGTCTGAAACTTTTTTTATAGAAAAAATGTTTCAGAATCTAAACTTCTTCTTAATAAAAAAAAAAATTCTCAAAATCTGTAATGGAAAAATGTCTCAAAATTTTAATATTTTTTCTATATGAAAATAATGTTTAAGAATCTAAAACTATTTCTATACAAGAAAAATGTCAAGGTATTGGAAAACTTTTCTGTACAAAAAAATTATTCAGAAATTAAGATTTTTCTATACAAGAAAAATGTCTCAGAATCTGAGACATTTTCTATACGTAACAATATCTTAGAATTTAAGACTTTTTCTATAAACTTTTTCTATATAAGAAAAATGTCACAGAATCTGAGACTTTTTCTATGTAAGAATAATGTCTCAGAATCGAATACTTTTTCTATATAAGAAAAATGTCACAGAATCTGAGACTTTTTCTATGTAAGAAAAATGCTTCAGAATCTAAGACTTTTTCTATATAAGAAAATGTCTCAAAATCTGGGACTTTTTCTTAATACCCGGTGAAAAATGAGCATATATGGATACATATATGTGAATATATGAATGCATATATGTAAATATTTGAGCATATATGGTCATATATGAAATTTTATGCAGTCATATATGATCATATTTGCAACATATATGTCCATATACGTAAAATGAGGGCATATGTCCATATATGACATATATGGTCATATGTGGAGCATATATGTTCATATGCCCTCATTTTACGTATATGGACATATATGTTGCAAATATGATCATATATGTGTTCATAAAGTGTCATATATATCCATATATGCACCATATATGAACATACATGACGATGTATGAACGCATATATGATCATATTTGTATCATTTTTCACCGGGTAAGTAAAATTTCTCAGAATCTTTCTCAGTCTCAGTCTAGCCTTTGAACAGTAAAGTTCATTCGTTATGTCGTCCACGCATTGCGGAAAGTGTTTTAAAAAAATTGAAAAAATATTTGTTTCTTGCAATGTATGTAAATGCAAGTATCATAGAATCTGTGCTGGTATTGATGAAGATCATGTGATCGCTGCTTTAGAACAATGCAAATACATAGTATATAATTGTGAGAGTTGTTTATCAACTTCTTGTGGCTTAATTTCTGCAGTTAATATTTTATCGAAAGAGATTAATGAGTTAAAATTGATGATTTCTCATCTAGCTAAAAATGAAAATGAATTTGCCGAAAAAACAAATCTAACTGAAGAGCAAAATACTTCTGTTCCCTCTGTTTCGATTTTATCTAATACTGATGGTGTTGTTGTTAATACTCAAAATGATGATATTACTGTTAATCGTATGTCAATTTCTCAAAGTAATTGTGTTGCTGGTAATGTTGATTTGCCTACACGAAAACCTCACAATCATGTTGTTGTTTCTAATGCTGTCTTAAATACTGCAAATTCTAATGTTGCCTCTGTCTCCAATCATCAAAACAAACAAAAGGGGAATATGCAGAAACGTGATCCTTTACCTGTTGACACTAATGTAGATGATGAATCTGATGTACTTTCTACGTTTAATCCTCAGAGCGAGCATAGTAATACTGGCTGGGTAAATACAAGAAGAAGAAAAAAACCCAGAAAGGTTATATGTGTCGGTGATAACACCAATGCTGAACTGGATGTTGTAGTGAAAAAGAAGTGGATACATATCTCCTCTTTTAAATCAAGCGTGTCTGAAGATAACATAATAGATTATGTCGTACGTCATTTAAAGATAGACAAAGTACATTTAGAATGTTATAAACTTGTTAAGAAGGATGCAGACTTGGAAAGTCTAAAATTTATTAATTTTAAATTGGGTATCTCGCATATGTATTATGATAAGTTATTGGAACCGTCTATATGGACCTCAAATATTAGGATAAGACCTTTTAAGTTTTTTCGTCTTCCACTAAATCAAAATCCCACGAATTAATTGTTTCAAAAAAAAAATATTGAATCTTTGTTGATATATTACCAAAATGTATCAGGTATGCGTACCAAAGCGAATTTAGTGCATAATTTTACGTCTCAAAATTCTTTTGATATATATGTTATTGTGGAAACCTGGCTTAATAGCGATTTCTTCGATGGGGAATTTTTTGATCTTAATATGTTTAATGTTTACCGCAAGGATAGAGATGAATATTCTACTGGGTGTAAAAAAGGTGGTGGAGTATTAATAGCTATCAAAAAAAATCTTAAATCTAAATTAGTTCCATTAGAGAATAAATCTTTGCTACTTGATCAAGTCTGTGTATCTATTACAGGTTTTAATAAGAATCTTCTTTTATGTGTATCATATATTCCACCACATTCCTCTGATAGTCTTTATTTGATGCATGCTGAAAATGTAGTTCATTTATATGAAAATGCAGAATCTAATGAAAATATGTGTGTGCTAGGTGATTTTAATTTACCTGACATTAAATGGGAACGATTTCCAAATAGTGATCTTCTTCTTCCTATAAATGTAAGCCATGAACATGAAATAAACTTGATAGACAATTTTTTAAGTATTGGTTTAAACCAATTAAACAATTTAGTTAATGGACTTGGACGTATTCTCGACCTTATATTTTTAGATCCAGATTCTAAATGTTCCTTACAAGATTTTGAATTTTCAGTTTCACAACCGACTATTCATCATTTTGCGTTATCTATTGAACTTGATTTTTACAAATATATAAGCTCTAATGAAAGTATAAATTATAATTATAACTTGTGTAATTTTGAATATATAGACAATTTGATAACCAACCTCGATTGGGAAAATATTTTCTCAGATGACTTAGTAGTATCGTATGATGTGTTTTTAGATAGAACATTAAATATTTTATCTGAAAATGTTCCTTTGGCTCAACCAAAAATCCATAAATTACCTTGGTACACCAAAGGTTTAAAAAAATTGAAAAATTTAAGAAATAAATATCAGAAAAAGTATAAGATTTCTAACGATGATCGTGATAATCAGCTCCTGAATCAATATTCCAGGGAATTTAATATGTTAAACAAATTTTTATATGACAAATATATATTAGATGTAGAGTTGTCTATAAAGTCTAACCCGAAACAATTTTGGTTTTTTGTGCGATCTAAGAAAGGTACTTCGTCATATCCTTGTAATATGATATACAATGGAGTTCAAGTTGCTGGGTCTGCGGTTGACACTGCAAATCTTTTTGCTGACTATTTTCGAACTAACTTTGAGTTACATACTCAACAGTTGAACGAAGATTTTTTCGGCAATATTGCCTCTTTTCTTGATATAGGTAATCTTTCTATTGATAAGGATGATGTTATTTCTGCTCTAGCAAGTTTGAGTAATTCAAAAAAATTGGACATTGATGGTCTATCACAGTTTTTCATTAAAAAGTGTACTAATTCTATATATATTCCACTTCTGATATTATTTAATAAATCTTTAAGATTGGGAAACTTTATACCCAAATGGAAAGTTAGTTGGGTTGAACCAATATTTAAAGATGGTAATAAAAGTAAAGTTGAGAATTATAGATCTATATGTAAATTATCAACAATTTCTAAAATATTTGAGCATATTATTTGTGATAAATTAACTTTTGTTGTTAAACGTCACATAAATACTTCTCAGCATGGTTTTGTCTCTGGGAGATCTACAACGACAAATTTAGCTGTTTTTACTAGGTATGTTAGTTCAAATATTGAAGCTGGTTTTCAAGTTGATGTATTATACACAGATTTAAAAAAAGCTTTTGACCGAGTGTCCCATGAGGTGCTTGTTTTTAAACTCTCATTATTGGGATTTCACTCGAATTTTTTAAAGTGGCTTGAATCTTACTTAAGAAATAGAGTATGTTTTGTGAAAATTGAAAATTCTACTTCTTATTCATATATTGCTGTCTCCGGCGTTCCTCAAGGAAGCGTGTTAGGGCCGCTGCTATTTAATTTATTTATCAATGATATTGAGTCGTGTTTTTTGCAGAGTGAACATTTACTTTATGCAGATGATTTGAAAATTTATAAGAGAATTTCTTGTATTAATGATTTAATTAGTTTACAACAAGACCTTAATCGTGTAGTTTTTTGGATTTCCCAAAATGGTTTATCATTTAATATAGATAAATGCTATCATATGATTTATCAAAGATCATATTCTACATTTTTTGCTTCTTATAAAATATTTGATTTTAAACTAAAGACTGTTAATGAAATAAACGATTTAGGTATCATTTTTGATCCAGAACTGTGTTTTATACATCACATAAATTTTATAATTCCTAAGGCATTTTCTGTCTTAGCGTTTCTCCGTAGAAATTCTGCACGTTTTAAAGATGAATATACTAGAAAACTATTATATACATCGTTTGTCCGTCCGAAATTGGAGTATGCTTCTATTATATGGAGCCCTTATGTTGAAGCTCATACAAAGCGTTTGGAAAGAGTTCAAAAAAAGTTTTTGAAATTCGCACTGCATGACATTAAATTTGATCCGTTGCCACCTTATGAAGATCGCTGCAATCTTATACATCTTCAAACATTAGAAGATCGTAGAAAAATTGCATCGCTTATGTTTATTCATGGCATTCTATATGGTTCTATTGATTGTTCAATTATTTTATCTTTTATAAATTTTCATGTACCCGTTCGAGATCTTCGTGAACATGTATACTTTTATCTAAAAACACATCGTACAATTTATGGACAGAATGAACCCATTGACAGGGCTTTGGATTTGTACAATTCTCTATCAAAACAATGTTCAAATTGTAAAAAATGTAAAAAATGCCTTTTAGATTTTAGTTTAAATACAAATGAATTTAAAACTTTATTGTTAAGTTTAAAAAATATTTAGTTTATAAGATAGATTTAAGAAAAAATTTGTGTTCTAGTCTGTAAGGATGTATATCCCAAGACTTAATAAATAAATAAATAAAGAATCTGAGACTTTTTCTATATAGAAAAAATGTTTCAGAATCTGAAACTCAGCAACTGAGACTTTTTCTATATAAAAAAACTAAGAATATTTTAAGCAAATCATTGGAAATATTGTGCCAGACATCGAGAACACCCTCGATATAGTAGATTTTATAATTTTTTTCAATTTGTTTGGAATACGGAGCGTATACTGAATTTTATTACGTATTCTATCCATTAATAATACGCACCGTATAACTAAATAATAATAAACAGCAGAAATGTTTTTTTTATACCCTCCAACTGCATTATGGGGGTATACTCACTTTGTCATTCCGTGTGTAACGCATCGAAATATATGTCGGGAACCCCATAAAGTATATACATTATTGATCAGTAATCGATTCTAAGGCATTATAGCGATGTCCGTCCATCTGTCCGTCTGTAGTTAACACGATGCAGTCCAAAATAAAATAGCTAGACTCCCGACATTTGGCACGAATATGTCTAATGTTCCTAGGCAGGTTAATTTCGTAAATGAGCAAAATCGGACCAGGGGGAAAAAAGTTCCCCTTGAAGAACTAAACCAACCTCTGAAAAATACCACTTTTTTACATGATTTATTGTGTTTAACAAATGCCACATTTTTATGCTACAAGAAGTTCAAAGTCCTACATTTGGACCCATAGCATTAGAAAATGTCGTTTTTTTCGGTCCGACCCCCCTTTTATGGGCGTGGAATATTTTTTTTTAAATAATGATAAACTTGCACTCGAAAAATTATGTCATTAACTGTTTGTAGTTTATTTAAAAAGTTTTCCGTTTAGTCATTTTTAAAAGAAAAAACATTTGTTTGATGTTCAGCTTTTATTAATAACTACTTCAGTCCTTTGTTTCAAAAATAACACACTAAAAAATAAAGACTTACATTAACATTTAATTTTTAAAGTCATTTATTTTTGTTCTGTAAGTAAAAACTACTGATTATTCTTTTGATTTTTAATGATTTGTGTAAGTAATTTTTTTTTTAAATTGTTGGTATTTTTTACTGAAATATCATTAGTTTTTACCTACACAAATCAGTTATTTTTTTGTAAAAAAAAAAAAAATCAAAAAATTATTTATAGAAATATAAAAACATGTTTGTATCAAGTGACTTTGGCACGATGGGTAGGGTGTCTGGCCAGAATGTAGTTGATTGCGGGATCGATTCCCCAAAAATTTTATAAAAAATTTTAAAAAAATATTTCAATAAAAAATTGTAAAAAATTACCTACGAAATCATTAAATTTTATTGTTTTCGTAGGTTATTTTTTTGAAATTTGTTGGTAAAAATAACAGAACTATCATTAATTTTTAATGTTTTCGTTGGGTATTTTTTTCGAATTTGTTGGTAAAAAAGAGTGAAAAAACGTAATTTTTTAATGTTTAATGTTATTTATTTTAGAAAATTTTGACAACAGTAAAAAATAAATGTTGATGTTTGTTAAAACAAATGAATAATTACTGGGATGGTTTTCAATTGTTTATTCACTGGTTTTAAGTGTGTTTTTCATTTGTTTTTGCCTACAAAATAGTTTGAGTGTGTCTTTATTTAGTGCAAAAAGCTTAAGAATGAACTTTTAAACACATATTCAATTACCACTACCGACGCCCCCGCCCAAAAAAAAAAAACGACCCTGTAATTTTTTTTTGCATGTTGACGGGTATAAAAGATTCGGCACAACCGAATTTAACACTCTTACACTAAGAAAATTATGTCATTAACTGTTTGTAGGTTATTTTAAAAAGTAATCAGTAAAGTCATTTTAAAAGAAAAATCACTTATTTTATAAAGGATTTAATTTTTTTACTGTTTCTGTAGTTTAAAAAAAATAATTTACTGTATTAAAAACGAATTTTCTGTTACATTTAATTTCGGCAGTAAAAAATTTCTTCTATAGTTTTACTGTTTTTCAATACAAAATAACTGAATATTCACTAGTTTTTTAATGTTTTAGTTAGTCATTAAATTAACATTTAAAATTGACTGTAATGTGTTTTTATTTTAAATGAAAAAACAGTGGAATGGTTTTTAAATAAAATTTCATTTGTTTTAAGTGAATATTCACTGGAATTTACCTACATAATTCTTTGAGTGTACTTGTTTTTTTTATACAAGAACATTTGACTTTCGCGATAAGGAAACATTTTTCAGACACTCAGAATCCATGACTTTTTCTTTATAGAAAAATTGTCTCAGAATCTGAGACTTTTTCTATATAGAAAAATTGTCTCAGAATCTGAGACTTTTTCTATATAGAAAAATTGTCTCAGAATCTGAGACTTTTTCTATATAGAAAAATTGTCTCAGAATCTGAGACTTTTTCTATATAGAAAAATTGTCTCAGAATCTGAGACTTTTTCTATATAGAAAAATTGTCTCAGAATCTGAGACTTTTTCTATATAGAAAAATTGTCTCAGAATCTGAGACTTTTTCTATATAGAAAAATTGTCTCAGAATCTGAGACTTTTTCTATATAGAAAAATTGTCTCAGAATCTGAGACTTTTTCTATATAGAAAAATTGTCTCAGAATCTGAGACTTTTTCTATATAGAAAAATTGTCTCAGAATCTGAGACTTTTTCTATATAGAAAAATTGTCTCAGAATCTGAGACTTTTTCTATATAGAAAAATTGTCTCAGAATCTGAGACTTTTTCTATATAGAAAAATTGTCTCAGAATCTGACACTTTTTCTATATAGAAAAATTGTCTCAGAATCTGACACTTTTTCTATATAGAAAAATTGTCTCAGAATCTGATACTTTTTCTATATAGAAAAATTGTCTCAGAATCTGAGACTTTTTCTATATAGAAAAATTGTCTCAGAATCTGATACTTTTTCTATATAGAAAAAAAGTCTAAGAATCTGTTTCAGAATCTGTGACTTTTCTATATAGAAAAATCTTTTTCTATATCAAGGATTTAGGGGTTTAAAAAATGTGTCAAAAAATGGGGAAAATCGTTTTTTGGATTTTTCACATTGCTCGGAACTATCCGATTTTAAAGTCAAAAAAGGAACCAAAGACATTGCTCTATAGGTACAATATTTTTTATACATGCTAGCGATGTCCGCCTGACGTCTGTTGAAATTGTGATCACGGCCAATGTATTAAACAGACATAACTGAGACTAGTGGTTCAAAATTTTAGTACACTCAAAATAAATTCTCTGTCCAATGCTTCTGTAAAACTAGCAATAAAATCTACTATTTTTTTTAGTTTTGTCAATTACACCGTACAACATTTTTAAACTTTTTTCAAAATTACGGGGTTCCGACGAATGATTCTGGTAGAGTAGACAAAAAACAAGATACACGTATGTCGGCGTTTTGCAGGATCACATCGGAATTTTATTTTAGAGTTTTGACATGTGTTAAGGGTACTTTACACTATCACACTTTTCCATTATACACATCAAAATTGACCAACTTCCTAAAGATTTTTGGATTCTTTTTTGATTGAAACCCAGTCGTATCTAATAAGTGAACAATTTCTGGCCAAATTTTTAAAAAAAAATCTTTCGCTAACATGGTGAAATTACGCTTGTATAATGGAAATGTGTGATAGTGAAAAGTACCCTTTATTAGTCGCAATCGTTTTAAATGTATAAAAAACGAAAAAAAAAATTAACACTTTGAAAAAAACTTAGACATTTTTTTTGAAAAAATAATGACAGCAAACTATTTTTGTAAAATTTCTAAATAATCTACTAAAAATATGTTCAAAAATATGTTCAGATTTTTTTTTAATTGTGTAAAAAACGAAAAAAAATTAACACTTTGTCAAAAAAACTTGGAAAAAATAATTACAGCAAACAATTTCTGTAAAATTTCACAATAATCTGCTAAAAATGTGTTCAAAAACATGTTCACAAAAATCTTTTTAATTGTAAAAATAAACGAAAGAAAACACTAAAAAAAAAAAAATTCTTGAAAAAAGAATGATAGCAAATTATTTCTAGAAAATTTGAAAAAAAATCTGCTTAAAATATGTTAAAAAATATTTTAAAATTCAGCAAACAGAATCTGTTAAAACGCAGTAAAATGTGTGGTATTTTCTAAAACTGAATGACAGAGATTTTAGTAAAAATATCCTCTTCAGCAATCTGCTGAAAGATTGCTAATTCAAATTGAAGGTCGTTTTACAGATTTTTTTACAGAGTTTTTCTTTTGAGTGTACATTCTGCATAACCTTTAATTCGGCTGCTGGTTGACATACATAAGCGAGCAGAATTGGATGACGAAAAGTATTTAAACAAGTACAAGTACATATGAGGCATTCCACAGCAAATGTCCCGCTACAGAAAAACATGTGTAACGTAAATTTCAGAATAGGTTGTTTGGATAGCCCTATATTAGGGTGGGTCGATGAAATGCATATTTGCGGATCTCGTGTACTAATAGCAAAAACTCGACGCGCATTTTCGAGCTGATAACGGGAAAAATCATGAAAAAATTTTAGGAGGGTACTTTTAGGCCTCTACAAGCGGTTTTAGTTCGCGGTTTTTGGAAAAAAAATATTTTTTTTGATTTTTTAAAAATATTTTAAAAATTAAGTAAAATAATGCTTATTACAAAACAATATCCAAACAAAATTTATCTCGCCAATTTTAGCCCGTGGAGGCGTTTTTATACCCAGAAAAGTTCCATTTATATATAAAAAAAAAAATATTTTTTATTTCATAATAGCACTCAAATGGTGCATAAGGCCAATTTAAGAACATGAATGATAAAAATTAAAAAATTGCGGGTATTTATAGCAATCCACAAGTGCAAAAAATTCGCAAATTAAAAAAAAAAATAAAAATGGGTATCAAAATTTTGGTAAAATAAAGCGTTTTAAGATAATGATAAAAAAACAAAACAAATTGGCGGCTATTTATAACAATTCGCAAGCGCAAAAAATTCGCAAGTACCAAAAAAAATTAAAAAATGGAAAAATGGGTATCAAATTTTTGGTAAAATAAAGCGTTTTCAGAAAAAAAATAAAAAATATATATTAATTTTTTTTGGTACTTGCGAATTTTTTGCGCTTGCGAATTGTTATAAATAGCCGCCAATTTGTTTTGTTTTTTTATCATTATCTTAAAACGCTTTATTTTACCAAAATTTTGATACCCATTTTTAATTTTTTTTGAATTTGCGAATTTTTTGCACTTGTGGATTGCTATAAATACCCGCAATTTTTTAATTTTTATCATTCATGTTCTTAAATTGGCCTTATGCACCATTTGAGTGCTATTATGAAATAAAAAAAAAAATTTTTTCCTATATATAAATCGAACTTTTCTGGGTATAAAAACGCATCCACGGGCTAAAATTGGCGAGATAAATTTTGTTTGGATATTGTTTTGTAATAAGCATTATTTTACTTAATTTTTAAAATGTTTTTAAAAAATCAAAAAAAAATATTTTTTTTCCAAAAACCGCGAACTAAAACCGCTTGTAGAGGCCTAAAAGTACCCTCCTAAAATTTTTTCAAGATTTTTCCCGTTATCAGCTCGAAAATGCGCGTCGAGTTTTTGCTATTAGTACACGAGATTCGCAAATATGCATTTCATCGACCCACCCTACCCTATATGGAACTTAGAAAATTGCGTTTTTGGTTTTTCAATTTTTCAAAAACTGGGCTTAGGAGGCGTGGTCAAATATTGGAAAAATGGTCAAATTTGTGGCGAGTTGCCTTGATTAAATATTTATCACATTAAAACGGAATGCACCACAATCTTAAAAATTTACATTCTTATAAAGTTTTGTATGGGCTATCGATTAATTTTTTTTTTTTTGGAAAATTTTCAGAACCCGTTCTGAAATTTTCCATTTTTTAAAAAAGTCAATTTATCAAAAATCCGGCCACTTTTTTTTAAATTTAGATGTTTGTCCATCCACACAAAAAAATTCAGACACGCGTTTTTCGTTTTTTTTCGAGAAAATCGCATTTGAATTTTAAATTTCATAACAATTTTGTAATTTGCTTGTATTTTCTTGTTTTAACGTTGCGAATGAGTAATATTAATTGTATAAATATTACTCATAAACACTGTGAGGATGAGATTTTAACGGTTCTTTTTTCTAGTTCGCGAGATCGCAAATAAGTGGTGGCTTAAGATTTCTATAAGATATTAGAGATGGGCGCGAGAGTGGATTTTGACTAAAACTTACATTCACTCACGTTAACAATAATAGAATCACTCACTAATAACTCACGCACATTTTTTTATTAAAAAAAAAGTACTAAGGCTTACGCGTGACTCACGCCAGTTTTAATCAGGCTCACGCATGAGTCACGCAAGCTCTATTTACGCTGTAAAATGTTTTTACCAAAAAACGTTGCTAAAAATTATTTTTTTTTTGCAAAAAAAAAAAATTAAAAAAAAAACTAAAAATTCTTTAAAAAAATTAAATCACGCAAACAGACGCACAAAAAATGTTTCACTCTCTAATAAATCACACAAAACTTCATCACACTAACTAACCACTCACGCAAATTTTTTTCAACACACGCTCACTCACAATAACGTGATATAAATAAAAACCATTCACGCGTGATTCAGGTGAATTACACAAATCTCGTGACCAGCGCCCATCTATATCTTGTGTATCCAAAAATACTCTTTTCGTGGATCAGAGCACATACACACTCGCACACGAGTGTACATTTATGCTCGGTAACTCTTTTTATTTACACGATGCAAGTTTTCGCAAAATTTATTTTCTTAGACGATATTTACACACTGCCTTTTTTGGCTTGCAATAAAGTCTTGCAACTTTTTTTTTGTAGGCAAACGGGGGTGAAAAGAAAACGGGGTAGAAAAAAAATCACGAATTCTGTTTTCCTTCTTCGTTGCTTTACACCCTCGATTGCCTTCAAAAAAACTCACAATCAGATAAAAAAGGAGTGCAAGAAAAACGCGGTGTGTAAACTGCCTCTTAGCAACTTGTTAAATAAAAAAGAATTCAGAAAAAGGGACTTACGTCACTTCCAAAATTTTTAAAACCATAAAAATATACAAAAATTTTTTTAATCTTGTTTATCGAACACACATACCATTTTTTATATATATTTTGTTACACTCGAAAAAATATTTGTAGTAGATTTTTTATCAAAATGCTAACTACATTTTTTAGAATTTTTATTTTTTTGAATTTTTTTTTGTTAGTTTTATATTAATTAAAACAAATTAATGTTGCAACACTAACGGATATTTCTAAACTAAATTTTGTGTTTTAATAAAAAGACTAACATATAAAACCAAAAAAAAAAATCTATCCACATATTAAAATGTTAATAAAAATACGAAAAATTATAAACACGCATGAATAGAAAATAAATGCACCACAGAACTGAAAAAATAAAAAAAAAAACAATCAGTAATAGGAGCATCATTATTATCCTCATCACTATCAGCAGCATCATCATTATTAAGTATTAATTTTATTATAAATTGCTATTTTATTATTAACGCATAATAAATGAATTTATTAAAATGACAGTGATGATAGAAAGGTGGTGGTATTTAAAAAAAACTGGTGATGACAATGCCCGAAAAAAGAGACACTCTCATTTATTTTATTTTTTTAAATTCAACACAATAAATATTTATAATATTTGAAATTAATTCATTTACATACTTTAAATATATACATAGAAACATGTATAAACATGCATAAACCTGCATAGTTTTGTTTATTAATTTATGCACATTATATATAAACAACATACTGTGGTTTTGCATTTTCAACCACTAAACAACTGAAGGGATTGGATAGAGACGGTTTTATTTTTCATAGGGCTTAAATGCATTGAATGTCCTCAAAAGTGTGGTCAATTTAGCGATTTTTTCTAAGCAGTGTTGATAACTTTAAAGTTTTTTTTTTTTTTTTTTTAATATAAACAATTAACAACAAAATCAATGATTTTTTTTTTTTTAAATTTTCATAAATTTTGAAAAAAAATACACAAAAAAACAAGAAAAATATTAAATTCGATTCGGCCGAAACCATTAATAAATACCCTCCACAATGACCTTTTTAAGGGGAAAAATTGTTTAAAAATGTTGACCACACATATTTAATTTTTGGGTAATATTTTTTTTTAGTAATTTTTGTAAAAAAAAAAATAATGAGAGTATTTTTTTTTTTTGAGAGTTGAAATGTTTAATTTTTAGTAAAAGTTTTTTTTGGTAATATTATTAAAAAAAAATTTTTGAGTGTATTTTTTTTTTTTTAGTGAAAAATTTTTTGGAGTGTTAACATTTTTTGAGTGTCAAAAAATACTTTGTAAAATAATTTTTGGGCAAACCAATGTTTTTTACATATTGTTTTTTTATTAGAATTTTTTTTTAATTATAAATATTTTTTGAGCGTAAAATTTTCTTTTTAGTGTAAATTTTTTTTCGAGTGTATTTTTTTTTTTTTGAGTTACAAAATTTTGTAAAATATTTTTGTCCCACACAAATGTTTTTTGAAGAGTATTTCGTCACCTAAAATGCAGTGTATTTTATTATCCTACACGTCCCTACAAGAAATTAGGGTCACATAATAAAAATTAGCGATTTTATCGCCAAAAATTAAAAACATTTGAATTGAGAAATCGCCAATAAACGCAGCTAGCAATATATTTTTTAATCATTGTGTGATTTATTTTGATACATATTCACAAAACGTACGTCCCAGCAAAATTCTAGCCCAATTCAATCAAAACCAACAAAGTTATTAACAAATTAAAAATTTTACTCTATGTATACTGTTTTTTGCTTCTCCTGTAAAATTAATAAAATGTTAGTTAGGGCCTTTTGCATTTTAGGTGTCGATTTAACGTATTTTCAATACGTACATTCAAGGAGAAACCATTCCGAAATGTACGGTTTGGTTGATAACTTTGGTTTGGTTCATTGCTGAATTGCAATACAAACCTGACCAGCAAAATTACAAATACGTATGTCAAACTTCAGGAGCGTACAAGCTGTCTTTCAAAATTAACTTGTTTTTAACAGGCATACGGACGAACGTACATCGCTAGATATACTAGATATACAGTGCCGGTCAAAAAAATAGCACCAATGACAAAATCTCTATTCATCCAATTAAAACAAAATATTTTGTGTGTATTCGTTTAAAGTAAATATGTAATACTCTTATACTAAGTATATTCCCCTTAAATGTTTTTACTTTTTCCAAAAATTGTGGACGGTTCTTTTTTAATGATCGATATTTTAAAAAAACTCTGAATAAGTGCAGTCAATAAAATAGCACCGAATGACAAAATTTCATTAAAAAAATTAACATTGCTTAAATTATTAAAATAGAAATGTTAAATACTAAAGGAATATAGTTTTTATTTATAAAAAAAATTAATTCATTAAAAATTTGATGTTTATTTTCATAAAAATAGGACGTGGAAAGCATTACACTCCTCAAAAGCGAGCTTTTGTAAAAAATATAATTTTTGAACATAAACCATATTCTGAAACTGGATAATTGGTTGGATGCGCTTATAAAATGATTGAAAATTCAACAAAATTCACTTTAGAGCTTGAAAAAGTTAGTCACAAGCGACGTTTGTCACCATAAGTGGTTAGGTGTATGTAAAGACAATGGAAGAAGGCCCCATTTACGGCAGCTCTAGAGCTAAAAAAGGAGAGCAAATGCCGAAAATGTTCGTCGAAGATTGCAAAACAACAACATTAACGCTTGTAGATTCGGAAAAGTGCGCCTACTCTCACTTAAGCATGCTGCAAGTCGTTTGAAGTTTGCTAACAGTAACTCAGAATGATCAGCTTAAAAGTGGATCAATGTTCTATGGACAAATGAATACATTGTTGTTTTATTTGGAGACATGGGATCATATACCTGTGTCAGAAGACCCTATAACGCGGATTTCAATCCAAAATTAGAAATAAAAATAACTTAAAATGGTGCTTATGGTGTGGGGGATATTTTCCTACTGTGGAATGGGGTTCATATATTGGACCATGGCTCGCATATCGGACTAGGACAATCGTAGATATACACTTTACGTTTATATCCACCAGAAAGTAATGTTACCATAAGTTTCTGAGCAAATGCCACTAATTTAGGTCTTTTAGCACGTCAATTACCCAAAGCATGACGGGAAATTAGCAAAAAATTGGTTCTGGACAATAAAGTAAACGTGATGGAATGGCCTGGTCAGTCCCCAGATCTAGATCAAATCGATAGTTAATGGACAGATATAGAGAAGGGAGTGTCTTGAATACAACCAACTTGTAATGAAGCCCTTTGGGTGGCTGTTCAGCAAATATGGAACTCAATTTCGAATTAAAGATTCCAAAATCTCGTGAATTCGCTACAATAACGTTGTACAGAGGTAATTGTCAACAATGAGCACTCCACAATTTTTTTTTTAATATTTAAAGATATCACAACAATACTGAATTCATAATCCATTCGTTTTTCTAATTTAAAAATTTAATTTTAATACAAAAAAGTTTTTTTAAAAACTCTGAAAAATTTTAATGAAATAAAAAACCAAATTAGCCTTTTCTTATGTAATATTGTTTCACACTTTTGTAAGTAACTTATGACACGTTTTAAGTGACATAAGTTTATATTGTTAAAAAAAAAACCCAACGAAGAAAATTTTGTTTTATCCTGGTTTTATCCTGGTGCTATTTTTTTGACCGCAGCTGTAGTATACTTTATGGGATCCTAGACCAATATATCGATGGGTTACATACGGAATGACATATTTATACCCCCTATCACTACACCAAAAAAAAAAAACGTGAGTGTTCAATACTAAAAATTTAACTAAATTTTTGTCCAAAAGGACCTAGTGCAGGAATTGGTAACCAATACTAACTTTTGTTACTAATATTATTCAAAACCAGTAAAAAATACTAATTTTAGCACTTTGAAGATACTAAAATTAGTAACTAATTAGTAGATTTTTGTACGAAATCACTTACTAAACCTTTTACTGTAGAATTATTTTGAGTGTACACCACTTACTGATGTAATTCGAAAAATATCAATTGTAATTTAAAGATTTCACTTGTAATTCGTAGATTCTATTTGTAATTCGAATATTCTATTTGTTATTCGAAGATTTCAATTGAAATTCGAAAAAAATCAATTATAATTTGGAAAAGATTAATTTTAATTCGAAAAAACATCAATTTTAATTCGAAAAAGATCAATTGTCATTCGAAAAAGTTCAATTGTAATTTTAATTGATTAATTGTAATTCGCAAAAGATCAATTGTAATTCAAAGATTTCAATTATCATTCGAAAAATATCTACTGAATTTTCGTTGATCTTTTTCGAATTACAATTGGAATTTATAACGATCGGACATCAAATGAAAATGCTATGAACAAATAACGATTTCGGCGGTACCAAATCACGACCTAAAAATCCAATATTTTGGCTATGGAACTTTTTCGAGGTAAGCTTTAAAATTAAGCACTCCCAATAGGAACGTTTTTTTCGACCCGGTCTATTGCACACCTTCTTCTGACATAAGAATGTTGATTTTGCTTAAGAAAAGTACAAAAAACACTGCAAAAAATTCGGGTTTTCTTAGGTTGGTTTAGTTCTCTAAGGGGGAACTTTTTTCCCCTTTCCGAACTCACCTACCTAGGAATATAAGACATATTCGTGCCAAAATTCGGAAGTCTAGCTCTTTTATTTTGGACTGTATCGTGTCCTCTACAGACGGACGGACGGACATCGCTAGAATGTCTTAGAATCGATCACTGATCAATAAAATATATACTTTATAGGGTCCTAGACCGATATTTCAATGCGTTACACACGGAATGGCAAAGTGAGTATACCCCCATACTGTGGTTGGAGGGTACAAAAATTGTTCAACAATTCTTAAAAATAAAGTTGTGTGTAAATTTTTTTAACATGCCAAAACAAATTTGGAATATTTTTCTTCATAACACCGTCCGACAAAAATTAAAAAAATTGTTGAACACGAACTGAATAATATATGTTTGAAACTACACTCAAAATAATTCTGCAGTAAAAATATTAGTAAGTGATTTGGTACCAAAATCTACTAATAAGTTACTTATTACCAGTAGTACGGTAGTTTTTTAGTATCTTCAAAGTACTAAAATTAGTAATTTTTACTGGTTTTGAATAATATTAGTAAAAAATTTTAGTATTGATTACCAACGCCTGCACTAGATCATTTTGGACTAAAAAATTAGTTCATTAGTAAAATTTTTAGTATTGAATACCCACGTTTTTTTTTGGGTGTAGAGACTAAATGTAGTAAAACAGCATTTAAAGTTTTTCATTTCGTGATCCTGTTTCTTTTTAAAAGGACTTCAAAGTTTTAGAGGACTAAATTTTATAAAATATTTTTTTTTTTAATATTTGTACTTGTCCTAGGATGCCACTTTTGACAGCATATGAAAGAGGAGGATCTCCCCTAATTTTCCTGTTTTATTATTTGTTCATATCAGGAAAACGGAGGTAAGTTGCGTCCTTTCAAAAATGTATCCTTTAATATCATTCAAAAATTTAACACAATATTTTGATAAAGTTTTCAAATGACCCTAGTAAAAAAGTTTTGATATAATGATATATAATTTGATACAATGATATTAAATTATATAGGACTTTTTATATGTTCAGATCTAATTTTATCTAAGATTTATTGAGGCTCCATTTTCTTATCTGAGGCTATACATAAATATATCTGACTTTATGTAACTATATAAATCTATGTTAATTTATATACAATAAGATCAAGTGGATTTAATTGGATGTGACCAAAATTCGGATCTAATTGTATCATTTTTTATATTTGTGTATCTAAAATAATACAATTAAGTAGATCAATATTTGATCCAACTTGATACAGCCAATTTTGAGATCAAATTAGATCTAAAAAGTTTTTTTTACTCGGGGACTCTATTCACATCCTTTTATCCTGATATGGCAAAATAGAAAAATGGATAAAATAGGGGAGATCTTCGTCTTTCATTTTTCGTCACCAGTGTCATCCTAGGACAGTTACAAATATTTTACAAAATGTATCCTTTAAAACTTTGAAGTCCTTTTAAAAGGAAACAGGATCACGAAACGAAAAACTGTAAATGCAGTTTTACTCCATTTCATCTCTACTGTCAGATGTATATCATCCGTTTTATGTTTAATATTGGCTGTCGGACGGTGTAATCGGCCATAAATTAGCAATAATAATCCGAAAAAATAATAAAAAATTTTGAAAAATTAAAAAAGACATAAATAAATCAAAATTAATCCAACTAAATTTATGGATTTAATAAGTCCATTTTGGATTAATTTTGATTTATTTATATCTTTTTTTAATTTTCCAAAAAATTTTATTATTTTTTCGGATTATAATTGCTAATTTTACATAGATCATGAAAAAAATATTCCAAACTTGTTTAGGTATCTTTAAATAATTTTTTTAAACCAAATAAGATTGATTAATCAGAAAATAAATCCACTCATTGAAAAACACAGCAAAAGTTCAGCTAAATTTTACAAAATTTTTAGCAAGATTTAAAATTTAAATACATTTTCCATTTTTTTTGGTTTTTTCTGCGAGACAAAAGGAAATATGAAGAAAAAATAAATCACGCAAAACAAGTCGAAATTTTACTCACACACACTCACTCATGCAAATTTTTTCAAATTAAGTTGCAGACACACACTCGCGTGGTCAGATTTTGTGCCTATCTCTGGAATGCATACATTCGGCAAGGCAGAATTTAATTTTTTACTTTCGGAGGCACAGCCGAATTTAACACTCTCACTTGTTTTTTTTTTCAAGTTTTGATTCCACCAAATTTTTTTCAACAACTTTTTTACGAAAGATCTTAAATTAAAGTTTTCCAATATTTTTTTTATATTGCGGAGGTATCCCATAAATACTAGGATTTCCACTATAGCCGAATACCGAATCTCGGGATTTCCTATTTTTATCCCGATTTATTTAATACTTTTATACCCTCCACTCTAGGGGGTATATACATATAAGTTTGTCATTCCGTTTGTAACACCTCGAAATATTGCTCTAGAACCCCCATAAAGTATATATATTTATGATCCTCGATCGATTTTAAGACTGTCTAGCAATGTCCGTCCGTACGTCTATCTGTATGCCTGTCTGTTAAAAACACGCTAACTTTTGAAAGACTTTACGGAGGCTCCTGAAGTTTGGCATATATGTTGGGCATTTACCTAGTCAGGTTGGTATTGCAATCCATCGAAATTGGTACAGTGGTTCAAAAGTTATGAGAAGAGAAAATTTCCTCAAGGGTTTTTCGCGAATTTACAAGATAAAAAACACGCTAACTTTCGAAAGGCAATTCTGAGGAGCTAAAGCCTGGCATATATATTTTTCGTTCTTCTGGCCTGCTTCATATTGAATTTCAGCCAAATCGTTCCAGTGGTTCAAAAGTTGTTAGCAAAACCGTAAATTTCAGCTTCGCTTCACCTTAATTCACGTGTTGAAAACCCGTTAAACATGTTTTAAAAATATTGGTAGGTCACAAAAATATTTTACAACGTATTTTTGTCACCCAAAAATATTTTTACACTAAAAAAAAAAAATACACTCGAAAAAATTTTGCACTCAAAAAAAATTTACACTCAAAAAAAATTTTAGTAAATAATTTTTTTTTTTTCAAAAATTAATTTAAAAAAAGTTTTTTTACACAAAATAAAATACTTCTAAACAAAAATGTTATTTTTTTTTCACGTTAGAAAATTTATTATCACTTAAAAGGGCATTGTGGAGGGTATTCTTAGATTCTTGCATGTCGAAATTAACTTTTCTACTTGCTTTTTTTATTATTTTTTTCAATAATTTGTATATAATATAAATTTTTTTGGAACACAAAACAAAATAATCCAACAAAAGTTTCGTCTGGTACCATTTTTTAGAGGAAGAAAAAGGTGGACCGTTTGCGGAATGTAAAACAAAAAACTTATGGTGTTCAAAACTACGTGGTTCAAAAAATCCCAAAAATACCGAAATCCCAAAAATTTTCTCAAAAAATCTAGAAAATACCGGGATCCTGAAATCGGGAACCCAAAAATTTTTCTTCAATCTCGAGTCCCGGGATAAAGAAAAACCAATCACGATTGGAAGCCCTAGTATATCAACATATTCGACAAGACCGACTTTAACTTTTTTAGCTCCAATTTTAATTTTTTAAAATAACTTCAACGATTTTTGAGCAACGTTGCCAACTTAATTTTTGTTTATTATTTATTTTGTGTCTTAAGGAGTCACAAAGATTTTAAGTTTTAGTGTTGCCAATTTATGTTTTCATTTCTCTAGGTAAATATTTTTTTTGAAAGATGTAGAAAATTTTTGACACTTATTTTGTTCTCATTTTGTTTCTTGCAGAATCCAAAATATTTTTTTTTATGTTTTAACGTTGCCAACTGTTTTTTTTCTAGCTCAATATTTCTAGACTGACTTCTAAAATTTTGACAACTTGCTGCACAATCACTCACTTTTTATCTCACCCTTGAAAAAAAAGCAACTTGCCACACTTTTTTGTTGTTTTCAAACAAAAATTTTAGATTTTTTTTTATTTGTTGCAAAAATTTACTCACTTGTTGTGGTCAACCGTTTTATAAAAATTTTTTGATTTCATATTTTTTGTTGTTGCAAACATTTTTCCATTAGACGAAACTTAAAAAAAAAACTTAGTTTTTTGTATGAAACCATAATGATGACTAAATGTGTATTGAAAAAATTTGTACATATTAAGTTGCATATGGTAAGTATGTTTTTTTTACTTTTTTTAGTAATTTTTTGCAACATAAAAAATTTATTTTGTTTTAATAATAAAGCAAAAAAAAAAAAATCCAAAATTATATACATTTTTTGTTAGTGGAATGTGTGTGTTGCAGTTGACAATGCATTATCGTAACTGGGCAATATTTTTGTTGCATTAACAAAAAATTTATTTTAATATGTTGTATGTTTTTTTTTTTTTTAACCCAAACTATGTTGCAATGTTGCTTGCTATGATACATGCAACATTCAACAACATCATTGTCATTATAATCATCATTTTTTATTTATATTTTTTTTTTGCTGTTGTAGTCATGTTTTTAAAAACCACCTCATCATCATCATCATCGACAGTAGCAGCATCACCAGCGCCACCATCACCAACATCATCAGTTGCAATGGCAATATTGCTGTAGCAATATTGTTGTTGCTACTACTTTGGTGGCTAATTATCAACAAACGAAATTATTTTAAAAAAGTTTTGTTTTTTTTTTGCATTTTATTCTGATGCAAAAAAAATGAATTTTTTATGCATTCAACTCTACTCTACTCATGTTATGTTCTGTTATATTGATTTTATTTTTAGTGTTGTTAAAATACCCTACAGCCATCACCATTTTCAATTGTTATAAAAACAAGCAATAAAGTTTTACTCGATCTTGACTAATATACTGAAACCCTACACAATATAAACAACATATTTGCAAATATCTTTATTTAAAAACGAAATTTGGTAAAACATATTTTTTGGAAAGGTGAAACGAATTTTGGTGAAATAACTTTTGAAATAAATTAAGAAGAATTTTAATTAAAAAATCCAGGCCTCGAGCTATTTTTTTATAATTTAAATGGAAAATTGAAATAAGAAACAAGTAGAAAAGTTAAATTCGACTTTGCCGAATGCATTTTTTAAAGAATAGTACATTTTTAACGTGAAAAAAAAAATTTACAATTTTGATAAGAAATATTTTATTTTGAGTAAGAAACTCTTTTTTGTCATTTAAAAAAAAAAAAAAAAAATTACAAATTTTTTTTTTTGAGTGTAAATTTTTTTTCGAGTGTAATGTTTTTTTACTGTAAAAATTTTTGAGTGAATGCACGTACGTATGCACACAATATATTGTAATTTTTGTAAAAAAAAAAACTTAACTTTTTTTGAGTGTAAATTTTTTTTTGAGTGTAAAATTTTTTTGCAGTTTAATTTTTAAATTACCAATGCTTTTAAAACTAAACAAGTTTAAAAAGCATTGCCTCAAAACTACACAAGTTTGAAAAGCATTGGTAAGTTTTCACCAATGCTTTTAAAACCAGTGGCATTTAAGATGAAACCAATCTGAAATTCAGGGTTTTGCTTATAATTTTTGAACCACTGCACAGAGGTAAAAACCGGCCAAAACTAAAAAAAAAATATTTTATTTTTTTCCAAATTGATGCCAAATAAGAGCTAACACTTCAAAACATGCGATTACAAAGTTTTGTGCCAGTCCCTTGACTAGTTTAGGTTTTATAACGAAGCAAAGTTGAGTAATTGTATTTACTATTTTTTCAATTTAAAAGTTGTGATTTGCAACTTTGAAATCCAAGTAGGCTGTAAACTTAAAAAAAAATTTTTTTGTCTTGAAATTGATATATTTTGAAAACTTAGCATTTTTTTTAAATGTCATATGCATTTCGGTAATTTTGAGTGCGCGGATCAATTTAAACAGTAGTGGTGAAAATAAATCTAAAAAAATAAAGAATTTATAAAAAATGCAAACTTTGGAAAGCCCAAAAAAATACTTTTTGCTCAAAATTGCTCTTAAGTCGCAAAACCACAAATTAGTATAAGGGTTCCCAAGTAAGTACTAATTAACATCGGTACCAAGTTTAACCAAGTCTTTCAGTTAGAGCCTTTTAAAGTTGGGTCATTTATATCAAATAAAGAGCTTTTTGAGCTGTGAAAAACACATAAAATAAGAAGATGGATGAAATACTGACGATTAAGACACAACATCTTAAAAAACCTTCAAAAAAAATTTTTTCGCGAAAAAAAAAATTTTTCGCGGAAAAAAAAATCCGCGGAAATTTTTTTTTTTCGCGAAATTGGTTTATTATTATATTCTTAACCTACCTACAACATTTTATAAGTTTACATACAAAATTAAAGAAGTTATATGGTTTTGGCCGGAATATACCACTGTGCACTGGACCGATTGAGCTGAAATTCAATACCAAACAGACCTGGGGAACGGTAAAGATTCGTGCCAGGTTTCAGTAGTCTCATTATTGTCTTTCGAAAGTTATCGTGTTTTTTATCTCGTAAATTCGCGAAAAACCCTTGCCGAAATTTACTCTTTTGCTCATCATTTTTGAACCACTGGACCGATTTGGCTGGATTGCAAACCCAACCTGACCAGGTAAATGACAAACATATATGCCAAACTTCAGTAGCCTCTGTAAAGTCTTTCAAAAGTTAGCGTGTTTTCTACGGACGGGCAGACAGACAGACGGACGGACATCGCTAGATCGAGTTAAAATCGATCGAGGATCGTTAATATATATACTTTATGGGGTCCTAGACCAATATTTCGATGTGTTACACACGGAATGACAAACTTATATATACCCACTATCACTAGAGTGGAAGGTATAAAAATTGTACATTTAATTTGAAGATTAAGCGAAAAAATATTTAACAGTATCACATTTATTGGACAATCGTGTTCCTTTTTGTTCAAGTGAACTAAATCAGGTTGAGTAAAACACAAAATTAACAAATTTAGCGACTTTTTTTATATATTTTTTTAATAACAAAAAGTTTCGGTTTCGGCTCATATTCGGCCAAAATTTTGCCGAATACCGAATAAAGGCCGAAACCCCAAAATTCGGCCGAAACCGAGTATTCGGTCGGACTCTAGTTATTTGATTTTTGCTTAAGTTTTGAAAAAAATCAAACTTTAAAAATTTTTACAAAACATTTAAAAGCTTGCCACATTTTTTTGTTTATTATTGATTAAAAACACAAAAAACGATGAAAACAACTTAAAATAACAGTTGTTTTTACTGTAACTCAAATTTTCTGAAATTTTTTATTGACAAAAAATAAAAACTGCTTAACGTCAAAAACGGATAAAATTGTTATTTCCTGATGCATCTGACACTTTCAACTCTTTTAAAACATCAGTTTTTCTAAAAATTTCTAGAAAATTATAAGTTTTTTTTTATAGAATAAAACAATTACATAAAACAACTGTTGCTAAAATGTAGGAACTTTTTGTATTTATTTTTTAAAACGACTACAAAAAATAGCTTGAGATTTTTCATACAAAAACAACTGAAATTGTAGTTGAAAACAACAACTACTACTTACTACACAAATGACCGTCATGTAGTAAATGCAATAATTTTCTAAGTGTGGAGCCACCCTAAGGAAGTGGAGAAAATGTTGGGCAAAAAGTAATGGTGGTCGGTCATAAATTTTAGTGCTCTAAGGGGAACGATGTGATAAAAAAAAATGTATGGAAACCATTTTTAGTGTTGCAGATAGAGGGTAGTAGAAAAAAAATATTGGAGGTCGGTCATACATTTGACTCGTCTGGGGGCAACCCTAGGACAATTAGAGCTGTGGGAACCAATTTTTAATAAATGGCATTTTTGTATGGAAGCTCACTTAGGGAGTGGAGAAAAGAGGTAGGCATGTTTGGAAAAAATGTCTGGAGAGAAAAGTAAATTTCACCCCCCCCCCCTTGGGAGCGACTTCGAGGCAATTTTGGGGCAAATGGCTTCTGAATGGAGCAAATGTAACGGTACAGGGAGAAAAACACAAACCAGCCACACAATTGCCTCTGAGTCGCTTGAGGGGTGCAATGTAAGACAGACCGCCATTAATATTTACACAACATTTCTTCTGAATAAACCTTGACATTTCCAAAAAATTTACTTCCACCGCTCCAACTGGCCCAAGGATGCCTCTAGAGGAGTCAAATGTATGACCGACCCTCAATATTTTCTCAACCTTAAGGCGGCCCCCATACATTTTTTTTTATTTTTAATAAACGTGTTTTTATACCTTCCAACTACAGTATGGGGGTATACTCACTTTGTCATTCCGTGTGTAACGCATCAAAATATTCGTCTAGGATCCCATAAAGTATATATATTATTGATCAGTTATCGATTCTAAGATATTCTAGCGATGTCCGTCTGTCCGTCCGTCCGTCCGTCTGTCTGTCCGTCCGTCTGTGGAAGACACGATACAGTCCAAAATAAAAGCGCTAGACTCCTGAAATTTGGCACATATATGTCTTATGTTCATAGGCTGGTTAAGTTCGGAGATGGGCAAAATGGGACCAGGGGGGAAAAAGTTCCCCCTTGAAGAAGTAAACCAACCAATGAAAAAAGGTAACTTTTTATACGTTTCTTTTTGTATTTTTGTTAAACAAATGAAACATTTTTATGCTTGAAAAAGTTCAAAGTCTTGGACTTGGACCCAGGGGATTTGAAAATGATCTTTTTGTTGGTCCGCCCCCTTTTGAGGGCGTGAATATTAGCAAATTATTTCTATAATGATAAAAGTGTATATCTTTTGTACAAAAAGCATATTAACTAAATTTGTAAACATTTTTGACCAGAGAGAAGGTGTTCCCAAGGACCCCCGACAAACCCCCCCCCCCCCAAAAAAACGCCCCTGCATTTTTTTTAACGTTGGAGGGTATACAAGATTCGGCACAGCCGAATTTAACACTCTCACTTGGTTTAAATAATCTTCTACCGCTCCAATGGTGCCTTCTAGAAGGATAAAATGTAAGAGGATCGCCATTAACATTTTCCGCCAACATTTTTTTCCGAATATACCTACCCCTTGCTCCACTCTCATGCAAAAATTACATTTCTTAAAAATTAGCTCCCACAGCTCTAATTCAGGGTTGAATGGCAAAAAAAAGATTGAAAGTAAACCACTTTTAACTTTCCCTGGTTAAAACAAAAAAGTATAAATTTTCCCTTTTACCCAATTCCAACAAAAAAAAAAATTTTTTATTTTTTTTTTTTGAGGATCCTAATTATTTAAGGAAACCGCAAAAGTTCACAAGTCAATTTTTTATCTTTTTTTCAACTCTTAAAATCATTTTTTCTTTAAAGTCCTTTTTCAGAATGTTTTGTTCCCACACAGAAAAAAATAAAAAAAATATTGAGTAAATTTTTAATACTATTGAGTAAAAAATTAATCAATTTTGCACCAGTAAACGATTTAATAGTATTGAGTAAATTTTTATAAAAAATTGCCACAATTAAAAATTTACTCAAAATTTATCTATTTTTTTTTTTTTTTTTAAAGTTTAAAAAAGTTTAAAATTTTTTTACAAAACAAAAACAAAAAACTTGTTTTTTCAAACTTTACCAAACATATTTATGTCTCAAAAACATAGGAAAATTTTATAAAGACGATTACAAACTTTTATATACATACACAAAAAAGTATAAACTAAACGAGAATTAAAAAAACTATGAGAGTTTAAAAAAAAAAAATAAAAAAACTATTAAATTTTTATTAAATTATTTACTTAAATTGTTTTTAAAATTTTTGAGTAAATTTTTAATTGCGTCAATTAAAAAATTACTCAAATTTTGTTTTTAAATTTAAGCAGGTGATTACTCAAATTTGTTTCCTTCATATTTTTTTCTGTGTATTAAGAATTCTACATTTCAAAAATCAAGTTTTCTTGACCATTTTTTGACGGGATCGAAAAAATTCACTTTTAACCCCCTTAGAAGCAAAACTTTCTAAAAAGTACTTTTGTCAGAGTATTTTTTCCGCTAAATAATCCTGCATTACAAGTTTATAGAACCATTATTTCAGAAGATAGAAAAAGTAACAAAGTAGATTTTTTCAAACTTTTTAACCCATTTTTTTTTAGGCACAAAAAAACCTACATTTCAAATTTCAAGTTTCTAGGACCATTTTTTCAGGAAATATAAAAAGTATCAAATTCCACTATTTTACAACTTTTGTCGCCTTAGTATCGGAATCTCCAAAAATTACTTTTTGCAGAATATTTTTTATGACAGAGGACCCCACCTTAAAAATTCCAGTTTTAAGGACCATTATTTCAGGAAGTACAAAAAGTACCAAGTACTACTTTTTCAAAATAAACATTTCTAAACTCTTGCATAAGTCATATTAGACCGACTATAGTTTTATAAATTACTTTATTATTAATATCTGTATTTCAGTGTTGTTTTCCATGAATTTTTTAACAACCAACCTACCAAAAAAAAAAAACACTTAATCAATACCATACTTATATGTACGACTATGTCCACACGGTTTTTTTGCGGTTTTCCATTATCCATATTTTATTTTGTTCTATTCGAATTTTATTATTGCTCTGCTGCACTTTTTTTTATATAAATTATTCACAGGATTAAGGGATGGTCATAGACAGTCGCATAACAAATTTAAATGAAGTGACTAAAGTTCTAGATTAATTTTAAAATCTGATTGCTAATCTTTAATATTTATAAATTTTGACAGATTGAACTTTGACAGAAAAAACTTTAAATCGACAAAAAAATTCTTTTAATAAAAATGGTGGGTAACGGTATTGGCGATCCGGTGTAGTATTAAGCTAAATAAAGAAAGAAAGGTGGTCACAGTAAGTCGCACAGCAAATTCAAAAGAACTAACTAAACTTCTAGACCAATTACAACTTTAATTTTCTTCTAGACTAATTTTAAAATCTGATTTCTAATCTATGATATCTATTAATTTTGACACATTGAAATTTGACAGTAAAAACTATAAATTGAAAAAAAAAAACATTTTTTTGCAATCGCTGTTTTTAATAAAAATGATTGGTAACGTCATTGGCGATCCTGTGTAGTATAAAGTTAGATAAAGAAATATCACCACGTCCACAAAATTTTTTTTTTGAAAATTTTAGTATTGGCTGGCTAAGTGACTCTTGTTTTCCGGATTGTAGCACCGTGTTTTATAAAACTTACTTTCCTAACGTAGAAAGGTGTTTGAATAATTAGACTGTGAATACCCTATTTGTTTTTTCATATTAATATTGATGATATTTTTATACATTTGGGCGGATATTTGGTTGTTTTTTTATGTTGTCTATTTTTTTTTATTATTATTACTATTTTTTTTAAATTAACCACCAACAATAACATTTTTAATAATTTTTTTATGTATAAAACAGGGATTAAAATGATGCTTTGAACAGTAGTGATTAAAACTTTCGAATAAAATACAAAATGGAAAATTGATTTCCATTTTTAAATCAAACGAATCTCAGGATTATTAACTTGATTCTTCCACTTTCTACTTTTGTAAAGATTTTTTTTTGCCTAGAAGATTAAAAAAAAAAATTTCAAGTTCGACCCTCGTAGCAGATTTATTATTAACTCAATCTGGACGCCATTAAGCTTAAATTAAAGCTTGATAAATTACCTTCACAGTAGCGTGAAGTGAATTTTCTTTTTTCGGTTTTCGAAATTGTCCGAGTCGGAAAAGTTGCCTTTTTAGGTCAATATTAACGTTAATGTCTTAAAATCTGAAACTTTTTTATAGAAAAGATGTCTCAGAATCTGATACTTTTTCTATAGAAAAAATGTCTGAGAATCTAAGACTTTTTCTATAGAAAAAATGAATCTGAGACTTTTTGTTTAGAAAAAATGTCTTAGAATCTGAGACTTTTTCTATAAAAAAAATCTCACAAACCGAGACTTTTTCTATAGAAAAAATGTCTCAGAGTAAATATATCTGTTTTACTTCTTTTAAAATAAATTCATTGTATTAGTGTCCTCCTAACTTTATAAAAACACTATTTTTCCAGTCACTGTAAGTCAAATTAAAACATATTTAATTTTGTTAAGCCTTTAAATGATCTAATAAAATATAAAAGGTATTAAAAATGTAAAAAATAACACAATAAAATAATTAAAATAAACTTGTAACTGGAATGAGAAACATGTATCATTAAAATTATTTTAATTATAACCAGCAAACATAAAATATTAATAAAAAAATATTATAAAAAACTCATTTTAAATACAAGCGATATGTAATAAAGTATGGATGAGTAAAAACAAATTATTATAAAAAATTTATTAAAAAAAATAAATATTAAAAATACATTAATTTACAATATGTACATAAAATAAGTATGTAAAAAGTATTAGACTAGCATTTTTTCGTTGAAAAAAAAGGATTTCTTCCGATTTTTAAGTACCTTTTATAAAAAAATACCTTTTATAAAAAAGTACCTTTTATTAAAAAGTACCTTTTATAAAAAAGTACCTTTTATAAAAAAGTACCTTTTATAAAAAAGTGCCTTTTATAAAAAGTGCCTTTTATAAAAAAGTACCTTTTATAAAAAAGTACCTTTTATAAAAAAGTACCTTTTATAAAAAAGTACCTTTTATAAAAAAGTACCTTTTATAAAAAAGTACCTTTTACAAAAAAGTACCTTTTATAAAAAAGTACCTTTTATAAAAAAGTACCTTTTATAAAAAAGTACCTTTTACAAAAAAGTACATTTTATAAAAAAGAACCTTTTATAAAAAAGTACCTTTTATAAAAAAGTACCTTTTATAAAAAAGTACCTTTTATAAAAAAGTACCTTTTATAAAAAAAGTATCTTTTATGAAAAAGTACCTCTAACAAAATAGTTCCTTTTTATTTTCAAAAATTCTAAACGTTGATCGCCGGGTGCCACAAGTTAATTTTATCCGATTGGCCTCAAATTGTAGGTCTAGTAATACAAAACTTTGCCTTGACACTTGAGAAAATCAACAGTTGTAAAAAAATGCCGCTCTAATGTAATATGCACTTATTTGTTATATAAATTAAGAAAAAAAAAATAAAAAATTATATATTTTTACATATTTTTATATACATTTTTTAATTTAACCACATTTGTTGTCTGACAATGACTCTCACAGGACTTTTAAAGTGACATATCCTTAGGGATGATGAAAATTAAAAATAAAATAAAAACATTCAATATGACTGTACTTTATTCAAGTATTTTATGTACATTTTAATTTATTTTTTTGTTTTAAATGAAACGCATTTTTTGGTCAAATGTGAACATTTTTTATGTTATTTTTTAAATTTACAAAGGACTTTTTTTTGTATCTGTCTGTTGTCTGTCTCTATTTCAGTTTTAAATACACTGGACCAAATAAATTAGACAGAGAGAGAAAGAGTTAAAATAAAAAATGTTACCAAAAAATGTTTAAACAAAAAAAAAAAAAAAATGCAAATAAAACGCATTTTTCGGGTATAATTACAGTGGGACTATAAAAGAGAACATTTTATAAAAAGCACCTTTCATAAAAAGAGTACCTTTTATAAAAAGAGTACCTTTTATAAAAAACGACCTTTGTAAATAAGTGCCTTTTATAAAAAAGACCGTTTCATAAAAGGTACTTTTAAAAAAAGTACCTTTAAAAAAGTACCTTTTATTAAAAGTATCATTCATTTATATAGTACATATATTTCCTTTCTAAAAAAATTAATTTTTACTTAAAAAAACACTTTTCTACCCTTTATGAAAAAGTAATATTTATAAAAAATGCAACTTATAAAAAAGTACAATTTAAAAAAGTACCTTTTACAAAGAAGTACCTTTTATAAAAAAGTACGTGTTAAAAAATGTACCTTTTATAAAAAAGTACCTTTTATAAAAAAGTACCTTTTATAAAAACGCACCTTTTATAAAAAAGTACCTTTTATAAAAAATTACCTTTTATTAAAAAGTACCGTTTATAAAAAGGACCTTTTATAAAAAAGTACCTTTACAAAAAATACTTTTATAAAAAAGTACATTTTATAAAAAGTTACCTTTTATAAAAGAGTACCATTTATAAAAAAGTCCATTTTATAAAAAAGTACCTTTTACAAAGAAGTACCTTTTATAAAAAAGTACGTGTTAAAAAATGTACCTTTTATAAAAAAGTACCTTTTATAAAAACGCACCTTTTATAAAAAAGTACCTTTTATAAAAAAGTACCTTTTATAAAAAAGTACCTTTTATAAAAAAGTACCTTTTATAAAAAAGTACCTTTTATAAAAAAGTACCTTTAATAAAAAAGTACCTTTTATAAAAAAAAGTACTTTTTATAAAAAAGTACCTTTTACAAAAAAGTCCCTATTATAAAAAAGTACCTTTTACAAAAAAAGTACCTTTTATAAAAAAGCACCTTTTATAAAAAAGTACCTTTTATAAAAAAGTACCATTTATAAAAAAGTGCATTTTATAAAAAAGGGCTTTTTATAAAAACGACCTTTAATAAAAACGACCTTTTATAAAAAAGTACCTTTTATAAAAAAGTATCTTTTATAAAAAAGTACCTTTTATAAAAAGTACCTTTTATAAAAAAGTATCTTTTATAAAAAAGTACCTTTTATAAAATAGTACCTTTTATAAAAAAGTACCTTCTGTAAAAAAGAACCTTTTATAAAAAAGTACCTTCTATAAAAAAGTACCTTTTATAAAAAAGTACCTTTTATAAAAAAGTACCTTTTATAAAAATTATCTTTTATAAAAAGTACCTTTTATAAAAAGTACCTTTTACAAAAAGTACCTTTTATAAAAAGTACCTTTTAAAAAAGTACCTTTTATAAAAAGTACCTTTTATAAAAAGTACCTTTTATAAAAAGTACCTTTATAAAAAATACCTTTTATAAAAAGTAGCTTTAATAAAAAGTACATTTTATAAAAAGTACCTTTTGTAAAAAAGTACCTTTTATAAATATAAAAAGTACATTTTGAAAAAAGTGCCTTTAATAAAAAAAAATCTTTTTTAAAGGTAATAAGTTTTCATAGAAAATTATAACTCAATTTATTTTAGTTTTTTTCCTATATAAATCCCACTGTTTTCAATTTTTCATCCTGTACAAGGGAGAGCAAAAAAAAGTGCGTTTATGTTGATAGTCCTTGTAGGATTATCTGTATATAATAAAATGAATTTTACTTATATAAAAAGTGTATGTATTCTGTATTGTATTCCTGCCACAATATTGTACAGAATCGATGAAATGCTTATAATTTGGCTTTTACTGTTTCCACTTTTCATATGTAAATTCAATTTTGATTCTACTTTTTTTTGGGGAAATAAACCAGAGGGGAGCTTATTTAAAATGTTTTTCAGTGGGAAGAGGTGGAGAGAGGTGGAGAGAGGTGGAGAGAGATGGTGGTCAAGGAGTAATGTAGTATGATGCCTGATAATGTTATGTCCAGTCGACAATAATAATTGAACTGCATTTTTGGATGGGTTGGTTGATATTTTTTATGCATACATGATTTTAATGCATATTGAAAAAAAATTCACACAAAATACAAAAAAAGTATTAAAAATGTGTTTTTATACTTTTTTTTAGGTTTTTGTGGTTATTACAATGGACATGCGCCCTTATTTAAGTTTTGGTTTTAAATTTAATATTTTTTTTTTATTAACTTTTATACTTTTTGCATCAATATAAAAAAATGCATATTATATGCAAAAACAAAAGAGACCAGATTTAAATATTGGGAATACATTAGGACTTAAATATTTGTTATAATGTTTGAAATTAAAACAGATGGTCACCTTAAATTTATATCTTGATTAAATTTGTTTGTTAATTAAATGTACGTTTTTAGTCTTTTTTCTTTTCTGGGTTTTTTGAATCATTTTGTAGAGGCTATACCATTTTCGCCATAAAAAAATCCTGTAAAAACAGCACAAAATTTTGACAAGTTTTTGAACATTCCATTAATTTTTAATTTTTTTCTAAAGGAAAATGTCTGAGTTTGAGAATTTTTAAATTAAAAAAAAATATTTTAGAATTTAAGACTTTTTCTATAAGAAAAGTTTTTTAGAATCAAAGAATTTTTTTATAGAAAAATTTCTCACAGTTTGAGACTTAAAAAAAATAATTGGAATACTTTCTTTTAAAAAAATCTCTTTAAATCTTTTTTAGGAAAAATGTCACAGAATCTAAGACTTTTTCATAAAAAAACTGCCACCCTACATTCAAAATTTCCATTGCATTTTATACTTTTTATTGCTGAAATATTGCTAACTCTATTAGTAGCTTCGCTTTAAACTGTTTTTCCTTTGTTATTTAAGTAATATTATTCAATTAAATTATTCCCCAGACTTTATGGCCACTTTACAATACTAAGTAGACTGGGTCGACCATAAAGGAGAAAAAAAAAGTTCCCACTGTGCGGGCTTTATTTTAAAGCTTACCTCGAAAAAGTTCCATAGCCAAAATATTAGATTTTTAGGTCGCGATTTGGTACCGCCGAAATCGTTTTTTGTTCATAGCTTTGTCATTTGATGTCCGATCGTTGTAAAAAAAAAATTGTTAGAAAGTCCTCAGCGAGTACTAAATTTTACCCATATCTGGTTTTGACCTCTGAGGTCATCTTCGTGTTATAAGTGTTAGTTTCTCAGCTTTCTACCCCCTTAAATGATTTTTATTTTTCCATTAAATTATAGCACTAAGAAAATCATAAAATCCTTCCCTTGGAAGTATCCAGTTAAATTAATTAACAAAAAAGCTACATTTGATTTAAGATTTTCATATACAATATAAAGAAAATTAGAAAAAACACTTGTTATTATGCCTTTAAACTATATTTAATTTTTTTAGTTTGTATTTAAATACATACGAACAAGTGTTTTAAATCTTTTTCTATGGAAATTTAAAATTGAATGTAACTTTTTTGTTAATTAATTTAACTGGATACTTCCAAGGGAAGGATTTTATGATTTTCTTAGTGCTATAATTTAATGGAAAAATAAAAATCATTTAAGGGGGTAGAAAGCTGAGAAACTAACACTTATAACACGAAGATGACCTCAGAGGTCAAAACCAGATAAGGGTCAAATTTAGTACTCGCTGAGGACTTTCTAACAAATTTTTTTTTACAACGATCGGACATCAAATGACAAAGCTATGAACAAACAACGATTTCGGCGGTACCAAATCGCGACCTAAAAATCTAATATTTTGGCTATGGAACTTTTTCGAGGTAAGCTTTAAAATAAAGCCCGCACAATGGGAACTTTTTTTTTCGACCCGGTCTAATACTAAGTACTATATTTTATTGTTATAATTTTTTTACAACATATCGCATTTTTTTAGCCCTTGTTGACTTTTAGCTTTGTAAAAAATTAAGGATTTTAAAGGACAAACGATTTTCAATACAACGAAAAACAACTAGCTAACGAAAAAAACTTATAAACGATAAAAACTTAAAAACGAAAAACAAGTGAGGAATTAAATTAAACATTTGAACAACTTGATTAGATTCTTGTGATTTTGGTAGTATAGTTTAAGTAAAGGTTCTTTAAGCCGAATGGTTTCGGATTTTGGTAAATTAAGAAATGCGTTTTCGATAAATAAAATAAAAAAAAAAAAATATAAAAAAATACCTTTTATAAAAAAGTACTGCTTATAAAAATGTACCTTTTATAAAAAAGTACCTTTTATAAAAAAATACCTTTTATAAAAATGTACCTTTTATAAAAAGGTATCTTTATAAAAAAGTACCTTTTATAAAAAAGTACCTTTCATAAAAACATACCTTTTATAAAAAAATACCTTTTATAAAAAAGTACCTTTTATAAAAAAAGTACCTTATATAAAAAAATACCGTTTATAAAAAAGTATCGTTTGTAAAAAAAGTATCTTTTATAAAAAAGTACATTTTATAAAAAAGTACCTTTTATAAAAAAGAACTGTTTATAAAAAAGTACCTTTTATAAAAAAGTTCCTTTTATAAAAAAGTACCTTTATAAAAAGTACCTTTTATAAAAAAGGACCTTTTATAAAAAGGTATCTTTATAAAAAAGTACCTTTTATAAAAAAGTACCTTTCATAAAAACATACCTTTTATAAAAAAATACCTTTTATAAAAAAGTACCTTTTATAAAAAAGTACCTTATATAAAAAAATACCGTTTATAAAAAAGTATCGTTTATAAAAAAAGTATCTTTTATAAAAAAGTACATTTTATAAAAAAGTACCTTTTATAAAAAAGTACTGTTTATAAAAAAGTACCTTTTATAAAAAAGTTCCTTTTATAAAAAAGTACCTTTATAAAAAGTACCTTTTATAAAAAAGGACCTTTTATAAAAAAGTACCTTTTAAAACAAGTACATTTTAAAAAAATTACCTTTTAAAAAAGTACCTATTAAAAAAGGAGTGTTTAAAAAAAGTACCTTTTATAAAAAAGTATCTTTTATAAAAAAGTACCTTTTATAAAAAAGTACCTTTTATAAAAAAGTACCTTTTATAAAAAAGTACCTTTTATAAAAAAGTACCTTTTATAAAAAAGTACCTTTTATAAAAAAGTACCTTTTATAAAAAAGTACCTTTTATAAAAAAATACCTTTAAAAAAATGACCTTTTATAAAAAAGCAACGACGGTAGTCGGCGTTGCCTTTATAAGGATACCAAAAAGTTGGATTTGAAATCCAAATTATATATATAAGGATACCAAAAAGTTGGATTTGAAATCCAAATTAGCAAATCCAAATCCACGTGGTGGCGCAAATCCAAGATTTACTACACAAAATGTTGGCCTCTACATTTTGAGCATTTAGTACATTTATTTTATATTTAGTACATTTTTGTTTTTAATACAAAAAATGGCATTATTATGGGACAAAAAATAAAAATAAAACAATAAAATCGATATTTTCTTGTTTATTGTTAATTATTTTAATTTCATTTTTTTTTAAATTAGCTGCTTTTATGAAAAAAAATGTGAAAACTGAACGAATATATAATAAACAAAAATTTAGTTAAAAAATATTATTTTTATTTTTTGATTTGTTCCCAATTTTCTTGATTTTTTCCGACCTTTTTTCAGTTGTAGCAGTGTTTTGTACCCTTCTGCCCAACATTTTTTATAGTAAACCTTAGATTTGCGCCACCACGTGGATTTGGTTTTGCTAATTTGGATTTCAAATCCAACTTTCTGGTATCCTTATAAAGGCAACGCCGAATACCGTAGTTGAAAAAAGGACCTTCATAAAAAAAGTACCTTTTATACAAAAAGTACCTTTTATAAAAAAGTACCTTTTATAAAAAAATACCTTTTATAAAAAAGTACCTTTTATAAAAAAGTACCTTTTATAAAAAAGTACCTTTTATAAAAAAGTACCTTTTATAAAAAAGTACCTTTTATAAAAAAGTACCTTTTATAAAAAAATACCTTTTATAAAAAAGTACCTTTTATAAAAAAGTACCTTTTATAAAAAAGTACCTTTTATAAAAACGTAACTTTTATAAAAAAGTACCTTTTATAAAAAAGTACCTTTTAAATAAAAGTACCTTTTATAAAAAAGTACCTTTTATAAAAAAGTACCTTTTATAAAAAAGTACCTTTTATAAAAAAGTACCTTTTATAAAAAAGTACCTTTTATAAAAAAGTACCTTTTATAAAAAAGTACCTTTTATAAAAAAGTACCTTTTATAAAAAAGTACCTTTTATAAAAAAGTACCTTTTATAAAAAAGTACCTTTTATAAAAAAGTACCTTTTATAAAAAAGTACCTTTTATAAAAAAGTACCTTTTATAAAAAAGTACCTTTTATAAAAAAGTACCTTTTATAAAAAAGTACCTTTTATAAAAAAGTAAATTTTATAAAAAAGTACCTTTTATAAAAAAGTACCTTTGATAAAAAAGTTCTTTTTATAAAAAAGTTCTTTTTATAAAAAAGTACTTCTTATAAAAATGTACTTTTTATAAAAAAGTACTTTTTATAAAAAAGTACCTGTTATAAAAATATATCTTTTATGAAAAATACCTTTTATGAAAACAGTACAGTACAGATGTTTAAAAAAAGTACCTATTATAAAAAAGTACCTTTAATTAAAGGACCTTTATGAAAAAGAGTCTTTAATAATTTATTCATAAAACTATTTTTACTTTATAAAAAAAGTACTTTTTTATAAAAAAGTAACTTTTAATAAAAAGTATGCTTTTCAAACGAATTTCCATTTTTTAAAAGTAATTTAAATAAAAAAATTACCTTTTTCAAAAGTTATTTTTATAAAAACTTAAACGAAACCTTAAGAACCCCTTCACTCGGCTAATGGTTTAATTCAAAAAAGAACTTAACAGCAAATGGCGCTTAAGCAGGGCTCAAATTTTAAAACTAAAGGCGAAACACAAAAAAAAAGGAAGGCGGAGTGAAATTAAATTCATTATACACCCAAAAAAAAAACGTGGGTATTCAATACTAAAAATTTTACTAATGAACTAATTTTTTAGTCCAAAATGATCTAGTGCAGGCGTTGGTAATCAATACTAAAATTTTTTACTAATATTATTCAAAACCAGTAAAAATTACTAATTTTAGTACTTTGAAGATACTAAAAAACTACCGTACTACTGGTAATTAGTAACTTATTAGTAGATTTTGGTACCAAATCACTTACTAATATTTTTACTGCAGAATTATTTTGAGTGTACGAAGCGCAACAACATATTACGAAAAATTTAAACCTATCACTCGGCTGTTTTTTTTTTTAAAGAACATAAATTAGTAGCAAATGGTGCATAAACAGGGGCCCAATTTCAAAAAGCAAAGTGACCAACACAATTTGAAAAATTGAACTATTAGTTTTGATTACACTGTGCAACAAATTTTGGGTCATCGCATTGAGCCTCAATGACTTCAACGCCATATGAAAGTAGACCATCAAATGGACAAAATCACCAAATGGTTTTGCAAAGTCAGTTCGGATTTCTTTTTTATAGCCCACTGAAGTTTTTATTTTTTTATCAAAGGCGTTTGGAAAACGTCAAAAATATTATAATAAGAACAGATCTGAGCATTAAAATATGATTTGATGTCTTCAGTGAAATTTTATGGCGGTTCTTTTCTTAGAACATTTTAACCCTCTAGCTGCCATTTTAAGGGGTTATTTTAGTCCTTTTTCAAAAACTAAACACAGAAGTCTAATAAAACGTCAATTTAGAGGGTTAAAATGTTCTACAAATATTTTCCTCATAAAATTTCACTAGGGGTTGTCAAATGTTCAAAGTTTGTGCGATATGCGCAAAGTGCTTAAAAAGGGTCAAGTATAAATAATTAATATTTGTTATTTTTTTTACCAAAGCAGTGTTAAAATATATCGACAAAAAACAGTGCAAATATACTTTTGAGCTAAAAATGATGTTCTGATGTATTTTATAAAATTTTATGATGATTCTTTTCTCTGACCAAATTAACCCTGTAGCTCCCGTTTTAAAGGGTCATATTTGTCCTTTTTTAAAAGAAATACAAAAAAAGTCTATAAAAAAAGGCAGTTAAAGGGTTAAAATGTTTTACAAATATTTTCTGCATCAAATTTTACTAGGGCACGTCTAAGACAGAAAGTTCGTCTAGCATATAAAAAATGCTTTAAAATTTTGAAGTATTAACATTTTTTTTTATATTTTTTTTGGGCCGAAATAACAAAAAAAAAAACAAGTAAAAAAGTTATATTCGGCCTTGCCGAATGTAGTGATACCCTCCACAATTTCAAAAAGATTATTGCAAAAAACTTTATTTAAAAGGAAATTACTTTTGAAAAAAAAAATTTTTTTGAAAAAAAAAATTTCGCGAAAAAAAAATTTTGGTAAAAAAAATCCGCGATTTTTTTTTTTTGTGTTCGTACTTGTTTAAATACCATTTGGTGTTCAATTATGTTCACATATCCCAGCAGAAATTTTGCTGAACGTTCAGCAGCTTTTGGAAGGGGAACTTGAGTAAAGGAGCGCATCCAATTGCGCTGAATTCATGCATGATTCCCTAAGGCGATGTCCCACTTTAGAGCGCTAGTTGGATACACAGAAACAGCGCTCTTTAGATGCACTGAAATCACGTGTCTTTAGAGCGCTGATTTAAGCAGAATAAAGATGCTGTAAATTCATGTATCTTTTTAGCGCAGATTTAAGCAGATTAAAGATGCAGTGAATTCATGTATCTTTGTAGAGCTGATTTAAGCAGAATAAAGATGCTGTAAATTCAAAGTTGAAATCAAATAACTAAAATTTAAAAAAATATAACAAAAAAATTCATTTGTTTTACTTTACAAAACTTTATTTATGTGAAACAAAATGAAAAAAAAAAAAATCGGAAGTGAACATCAAAAAAATATCGGAAATTTTCATTTTCACATTTTTTATGGGATTTTTTTTGGGAACAGCGGTCAAAGATGCTATGATTGAAGCGCTCTTTGCAGCGCTGATTAATGCGCAATAATGATGCAGTCAAATCATGTGTCTTTGTCTAAAACTCATGTTTTTTTATTCAAAAAGTGTTAAAAATATTAAAAAGGAAAGCAAGTGTGAAATTTTATCAATAAATAATTACACATTATAAGTTTTATATAAAAAATCTTAAAAAAAAATTAAAAATTTTTCCCCTTCCGTTTACTGCATCCCTAAGAGCGCTCTTTGGATGCGCTACGGTATGCTATAAACAGATGCTGTGTCGCCAAAATCTCGATTTATTTCTGCTGGGATGCCAACCAGAAGCCGAATTAAAGCATTTTGTATTTTTAGGGTATGTTGAATGTACTGAAATTTTTGAGGTGTGCTTACATTTTCGTTCATAACTTTTGAACCGCTGAACCGATATCGCTCAAATGCAATACCAAACTTCTCGGGAGAACTTCCAATAAATATGTTAAGTTTCAGTCATCTCTGTGCAATATTTTGTCCGCGACAGCATTTTCCACAGACAGACAGACAGACAGACGGACAGACGGACAGACGGACAGACGGACAGACGGACAGACGGACAGACGGACAGACGGACAGACGGACAGACGGACAGACGGACAGACGGACAGACGGACAGACGGACAGACGGACAGACGGACAGACGGACAGACGGACAGACGGACAGACGGACAGACGGACAGACGGACATCGCTAGAATGTCTTAAAATCGATCGGACATCATGAATATATATACTTTATGGGGTCCCAGATCGATATTTCGATGAGTTACAAACAGAATGACAAACTTATATATACCCTCTATCACTAGAGTGGAGGGTATAAAAACAAGTAACAAAGTTAAATACGACTTTGTCGAATGTATTAAAACTCTCCACGATGTAAAAAAGTTTATTTGCAAAAAAAAAACAAAAAAAAATTTTTTAAAAAAAAATCCGCGAAAAACATTTTTTGGTAAAAAAAAATTCTATGAAATTTTTTTTTTTTTTTTAATATGTTTGTACTTGTTTAAATACCATTCGGTGATCAATTCTGTTCACATGTGTCAAGCAGCAGCCGAATTAAAGCATATTGTGTTTTTAGGTTATGTTGAATGTACCATAATTTTCGATGTGTTCTTACATTTTCGTTCATAACTTTTGAACCGCTGGACCGATTTCGGTCAAATGCAATACCAAGTTACTTAGGGCAACAGCCCTAAGTATTAATACATTCGACAAAGTCGAATTTAGCTTTGTTACTTGATTTTTTTTTATATTTCGGCCCAAAAAAAATATAAAAAATTTTTTTTGAATACTTTAAAATTTTTAAGCATTTTCTATATGCTGGACGAACTTTTTATCTTAGACGTGCCCTAGTAAAATTTGAGGCAGAAAATATTTGTAAAATATTTTAACCCTTTAATTGCCTTTTTTATAGACTTTTTTTGTATTTCTTTTAAAAAAGGACAAATATGACCCTTTAAAACGGGAGCTAGAGGGTTAATTTGTTCAAAGAAAAGAATCTTCATAAAATTTTATAAAACACATTAGAACATCATTTTTAGCTCAAAAGTATATTTGCACTGTTTTTTGTCGATATATTTTAACACTGCTTTGGTAAAAAAAAAATAACAAACATTGATTATTTATACTTGACCCTTTTTAAGCACTTTGCGCATGTCGCACAAACTTTGAACATTTGACAACCCCTAGTGAAATTTTATGAGGAAAATATTTGTAGAACATTTCAACTCTCTACATGGACGTTTTATTAGACTTCTGTGTTTAGTTTTTGAAAAAGGACTAAAATGACCCCTTAAAATGGCAGTTAGAGGGTTAAAATGTTCTAAGAAAAGAACCACCATAAAATTTCACTGAAGACATCAAATCATATTTTGAAGCTCGGATGTGTTCTTATTATAGTATTTTAGACGTTTTCCAAACGCCTTTGATAAAAAAAATAAAAACTTCAGTGGGCAATAAAAAAGAAATCCGAACTGACTTTGCAAAACCCTTTGGCGATTTTGTTCATTTGATGGTCTACTTTCATATGGCGTTGAAGCCATTGAGGCTCATTTTTCGTGTTGCACAGTGTTATTGCAAAAACCGATCATTTTCTGATTTTTCTAATTATAGAAGCTCAGCAAATGGCGCCTAAGAAGGGGCAATTTCAAATGCAAAGTGAAAACAAGGGGGAATTGATTTTTTTTTTACGATAGAAGCAAAAAGTACCTTTTATAAAAAAGTACCTTTTATAAAAAAGTACCTTTTATAAAAAAGTACCTTTTATAAAAAAGTACCTTTTATAAAAAAGTACCTTTTATAAAAAAGTACCTTTTATAAAAAAGTACCTTTTATAAAAAAGTACCTTTTATAAAAAAGTACCTTTTATAAAAAAGTCTCTTTATAAAAAGTACTTTTTTTCAACAATTTTCCACCAAAAATTTTGAACCGGTTTGTTCGTTTGCGCTTTTTATTCAGAAAGAAATTAAACTCGGAGGTTCTGAGGTCCAAAATTGTAGTTTTTGCAATTGTCAGGGTTTACTCATGAATTTATCACACTGCTTAAAATACTTATCAAATGTTAGAATAATGCTCGTCCAAGAGAATTTTATCTTCTTTTTAAACATTTAATTTAAGTTGTTGCTGTCAACAACTTTGCAATTTCTGTTACCATTTGGGTGACATTTTCTAGCCATACATCACATTTGGGGCATTATTAGTTTATGGTAATGTTTGTAACGTAGAGAAATAAATAAACAAATTATTGTAGGTCTACAGCGACCATATTACACCCTTCGTTCGTGTTTATGCGAAAATGGGGTAAAACAATTTTACTTTGGTACTTTTCTCCTGAAATAGTAGTTGTAGAAAATTGAAATTTGGTATGTAGGATAATTCAGTGGAAACAAGACATTTGCGAAATGTACTTTTAAAAAAGGTTTCGATTCCAAAAGGGTAAAAAATGTACCTTGGTACTTTTTCGACCGACTAAAATAAAAATAACTTGATATTTGGAATGGTAAACTTGATATTTGGAATGTAGAATCCTCCAGCGGAAAAGCACTAAAAAAAAAATAGTTTTAGGTAGTTCTGATTAACGGGTAAAAGAAGGTAAAATTGTACTTTGGAACTTTTTTGATTTCCTAAAAAAAATCCACTAAAAACTTGAAATTTTTAATCTATGATCCCTAGAAAAAAATTCTGAAAAACAGTAGTTTTTGAAATTACTTTTCTAAAGGATAAAAAATATAAAATTGGTACCTTTTCAAAACAATTAAACTAATTCCCCCAGAATCTCAAAATTTGACAAGTAGGCTGCTCAATTAGTGTATAAGTCCAAACGAAGTACATTTTGCGGCATAAACTTGTAGTACACAGCAAAAAAACGTAAAGTAATATTTTTTTTATGTTCAAAATCAAAAACTAAAATTAAATTGAAATTTTTTCTCTTACCTTAATATAGTTTTAGGGTGTAATATTGTCGATGTTGCTGTTATACTCCTTCGTATTTATTTCCTTTTGGATTGTATGAGACAGCGATAAGAATTGAAAACATGGAAATGCATTAAAATGCATTTCAGTCCAATAAAACTACGAAAAAAAAATCAAAAATTGCAGTGAATACTTATGGTTATTGTTTACATATCCTTTCAACAAATAAAAGTAATGGAGGTAAAAGAAAAATATTGACTGCAATAAATTAAATAAAGGGTGTTGGAATCAATATTTGCAAAACACTGATATTTTTTCAAATTTTTTAGGACTTTGTCAAAGAAAATAGTTTCAGCAATTAAGAGAATTTTTGAAAATTTTTTGATATGAATTCAAGGAAAAATCTGTAGTTTGACAAACATTTTCTGACTAAAAACTAGGGTATTTAATAGAATAAACGTTATTCGGTTAATCGATTAACTTTGGTCGATTAACTTTGGTCGATTAACTTTGGTCGATTAACTGTTCGAATAATTTAAAATTAAAAATTTTCAAATAACAAATTTCAAAATTAGACACTATATGTGGAATTTCTTTGGCGCTTATGTTAAAAATCCGAAAATTTTTAAAATAAACTGGTGTAAAGGATTTTCCAGCTTCGAAACACCCTGTTTTAGTGAAAACTCTAGCACTTGTATTTATTTTCATAATATTGTCAGATTTTCGTTAATATTTTTTTTGGTACTCGTTGTGGTTATTGAACAAATATATACAATATAATGTATAAATGAAGTGCATTTCCGTTAAAAATACTGTTGCAAAAATTTTTAAAACTTTTTTCGATGGGTTGAAAATTGTTAAGCCCCACTAAAATTAAAAATCATGCTAAGGATACAAAAAAAAAAAATTAACAAGTAAAATAATAAAATGCGGCTTTGCCGAATACATTGATAGGCTCCACAATAAAAAAATATTACTGTAAAAACTTTATTTGAAAAAAAAATTCTGAAAAAAAATTTGAGGAAAAACGATTTAAAAAAAAAATGTTATTTGTTATCGATAACAAAATTTGTTGATAAACATTTTTTTCCGAAAAATTTTGTTAAAGATAAAAAGATTTTTATAGAAAAATTTTGATATCGATAACATTTTTTTTAGAAAATTTTTGCTATCGATAACTAATTTTTTATAGAAAATTTTTGTTATCGTTAACAAATTTTTTGTAGAACATTTTTGTTATTGATATTTTTATAGAAATTTTTTGTCATCGATAACAATATTTAATAGAAAATTTTTGTTATCAATAAAAATCGAAAATGTTTGTTATAGATAACAAATTTTTTGTTATCGATAGCAAATTTTTTATAGAAAAATTTTATTGTCGATAACAAATATTTAAAAAAAAAAGTTTTTAATTGACAACAAGTACTCTAAAGAAAATTTTTGATATCGATAATAAATTTTTTTATGTTATCGAAAACAATTTTTTATAGAAAATTTTTGTTTTTGATAATTTTTTTATAGAAAATTTTTGTTATTGATTACAAATTTTTTATAGAAAATTTTTGTTATCGAATACAAATTTTTTATAGAAAATTTTTGTGACCGATAACAATTTTTTTATCGATAACATATTTTTTATAGAAACTTTTTGTTATCGATAACAAATTTTTTAAAGAAAATTTTTGTTATCGATAACAAATTTAAAAAAAAAAAATTTGTTATCGATAACAAATTATTTATAGAAAATTTTTGTTTTCGATAACAAATTTTTTATAGAAAATTTTTGTTATCGATAACAAATTTTTTATAGAAAATTTTTGTTATCGATAACAAATTTTTTATAGAAAATTTTTGTTATCAATAACAAATTTTTTATAGAAAAGTTTTGATATTGATAACAATTTTTTAAGAAAACTTTTGTTATCGATAACAAATATTTTTATAGAAAATTTTTGTTATCGATAACAAATTTTTTGTAGAACATTTTTGTTATTGATAACAAATTTTTATAGAAAATTTTTGTTATCGATAACAATATTTAATAGAAAATTTATGTTATCAATAAAAATCGAAAATGTTTGTTATAGATTACAAATTTTTTGTTATCGATAGCAAATTTTTTATAGAAAAATTTTATTGTCTATAACAAATATTTAAAAAAAAGTTTTTAATTGACAACAAGTACTCTACAGAAAATTTTTGATATCGATAACAAATTTTTTTATGTTATCGATAACAATTTTTCTATAGAAAATTTTTGTATTTGATAATAATTTTTTTATAGAAAATTTTTGTTATCGATGACAAATTTTTAATAGAAAATTTTTATGACCAATAACAATTTTTTTATCGATAATATATTTTTTATAGAAAATTTTTGTTATCGATAACAAATTTTTTATAGAAAGTTTTTGTTATCGATAACAAATTTTTTTTAGAAATTTTTAAGAAAAGTTGTTGGAGTGGAAGCACTCCCTGAGGATGAAATTCGATGAATTTCGAAATATCGGAGAAATAAAATAAAAATTATTTAAAACAACAGACCTCTAGCTCAATTATTTCATTTACATTATTAATTTTTGTTATCGATAACAAATTTTTTATAGAAAATTTTTGTTTTTTTTATAGAAAATTTTTGTTATCGATAACAATGTTTTATAAAATTTGTATTATCGATAACAAAGTTTTTATAAAAAGTTTTTGTTATCGATAACAAATTATTTATAAAACATTTTGGTTATCGATAACAAATTTTTAATAGAAAATTTTTTGTTACAATTTCTAATAGAAAATTTTTGTTATCGAAAACAATTTTTTTTGAAATCGATAACAATTTTTTTTTTAGAAAATTTATGTTAAAGATAACAAATTTTTATTCGAAAATGTTTGTTATCGTAAAAAATGATTAATAGAAAATGTTCATTATCGATAAAAATTTTTTAATAGAAAATGTTTGTTATCGATAACAAATTTTTAGTAGAAAATGTTTGTTATCGATTCCAAAAGTTTTCTATAAAAAAATTGTTATAAAAAATTTCTTATCGATAACAAAAATTTTCTATAAACAATTTGTTATCGACAACAAAAATTTTTTATAAGAAATTGTAACAAAAATTTTTCTATAAACCTTTATTATCGATAACAAACATTTTCATTAAAAAATTTGTTATCGACTTCAAAAATTTTCTATAAAAAAAATGTTATCGATAACAAAAATTTTCTATATAAAATTTGTTATCGATAGCAAAAATGTTCCATAAAAAATTTGTTATCGATAACAAAAATTTTATATAAGAAATTTGTTATCAATAGCAAAAATTTTCTAAAAAATATTTTTTTATCGATAACTAAGATTTTCTATAAAAAATTTGTTATCGATAACAAAAATTTTCCATAAAAAATTTGTTGTCGATAACAAAAATTTTCTATAAAAAATCTGTGTATTAATAATAAAAATTTCTATTAAAAATTTGTATCGTAACAAAAATTTTCTATAAAAAATTTGTTATCGATAACAAAAATTGTCTACAAAAAAATTGTTATCGACAACACAAATTTTCTATAAAAAACAAAAATTTTCTATTAAAAATTTGTATCGTAATAAAAATTTTCTGTAAAAAATTTATTATCGATAACAAAAATTTTCTACAAAAAATTTGTCATCGATAACAAAAATTTTATTTAAAAAATTTGTCATCGATAACAAAAATTTTATTTAAAAAATTTGTTATCGATAACAAAAACTTTTTAAGAAACATTTGTTATCGATAACAAAAATTTTCTATTAAAAATTTGTTATCGATAACAAAAATTTTCTATAAAAAATTTGTTATCGATAACAAAAATTTTCTATAAAAAATTTGTCATCGATAACAAAAATTTTCTATAAAAAATTTGTTATCGATAACAAAAAAATTCTATAAAAAATTTGTTATCGATAACAAAAATTTTTTATAAAAATTTGTTATCGATAACAAAAATTTTCTATAAAAAATTTGTTATCGATAACAAAAATTTTCTAAAAAAATTGTTATCGATAACTAAAATTTTCTGTAAAAAATTTGTTATCGATAACAAAAATGTTCTCTAAAAAATTGATTTGTTATTGATAACAAAAATTTTTTATAAAAAAATTGTTATCGATAACAAAAATTTTATATAAAAAATTTGTTATCGATAGTAAAAAGTTTTTACAAAAAATTTGTTATCGATAACAAAAATTTATTACGAAAAATTTGTTATCAATAACAAACATTTTCTTTAAACAATTTGTTATCGATAACAAAAATTGTCAATAAAAAATTTGTTATCGACAACAAAATTTTTTTATAAAAAATTTGTTATCGATAACAAAAATGTTCTATAAAAAATTTTTTATCGATAACAATAATCGACAACAAAAATATTCTATAAAAAATTTCTTATCGATAGCAAAAGTTTCAATAAAAAAATTGTTATCGATAGCAAAAATTTTCTATAAAAAAATTTGTTATCGATAACAAAATTTTTTTAGTAAAAAAATTTTCCATAAAAAAATTGTTATCGATAAAAAAATTTTCTATAAAAAATTTCTTATCGATAACAAAAATTTCTATAAAAATGTATAAAAAATGTTATTAATAACCAAATTTTCTATAAAAAATTTGTTATCGATAACAAAAATTTGCTATAAAAAATTGGTTATCAATAACAAATATTTCTATAAAAAAATTGTTATCGATAGCAAAAATTTTCTTTAAAAAATTTTTGATATCGATAACAAATGAAAAAGTTGTAATCGATAACAAAAATTTTATTTGTTATCGATAACAAAAGCTTTCTTGTGTCGATAACAAATATTTTATATAAAAATGTTGTTATCGGTAACAATTTTTTTTTATATAAAATTTGTTAATGATTTTTCTATAAAAAATTTGTTATCGATTGCAAAAATGTTCTATAAAAAATTTTGTTATCGAAAAGTTTTCCTGTCTAAAATTTAAAATCTTTTATTTATTGCCTTATGGCACTAATTATGTTATAATAAAATCAAAAATGGGGGTTGGAGGACTGAGTTTGAAGCAAATTGAATGCATTTATGTATATTTTGAGTTTTTGTTCACTTTTTTTGAATTTTTATATTTCAATATTCTGCAAAAAAAAGCATATTGTTGAAACTTAATCGAATAATGTATGGTTAACATGATAACAACGGAACATAAAAATATGCATCCTTCCTTCCTGCCTCCAGACAGAATAACATCAACATTGAACACATGTCAATTCGGGTAAACAAAAGCAACAACTGAATTTTTATGAACAAACAAAAAGAAGAAAAAAAAATATATCCACTTCAAAACTGAAGTACATTAATTAAAAAATATTTTTCTTTATTTGTAAAATCAGCAAAATTAAAAAAAAATTGCACAAAATAAAAAGGCTCAACAGGATTTAAATACATGAACATGCCACAGATTTCACATTATACCACCGGCAGACAGACAGACACCATCATAATACAATGCAAATTTTCATATGCAGGCTAGAGATATGAATTGCATAAACAAAACTTGGTAAAGTGCAGCAGTAAAAGGATCATATTAAATAAGGGGGTGGTTTTGGAATAAATAAAATCAACAAAAAATGCATTAGCAGGCTTTTATTATTAAAACAAAAGTTAAAATGGAAGGAGGGAAAGGAAAGACCCGGAAGGAGGGAAATGATATGAAGTATTTCAAATTTACTACAAAAGTAAAAAATTCCAATTGTTTTTGAACATTTATCAATTGTAAAAAGGGCTTTAAATTGTTAATCCGTCTGACAAAAGGTTCAGATTCTTAAACATTTTTTTAATGAAGAAAGTCTCAGATCCTGAAATTTTTTCCCAAAACTTTCCAAACTTTCCTGTAATTTTAAATTTGAATTCATAGCAATTTTTAGCATTTTCACTTATTACACTGTGCCACAAGAAAAATGAGCCTCAATGGCTTCAAAGCCATATGAAAATAGACCATCAAATGAACAAAATCACCGAAGGGTTTTGCAAAGTCAGTTCGGATTTCTTTTTTGTAGCCCACTGAAGCTTTTATTTTTTTATCAAAGGCGTTTGGAAAACGTCAAAAATACTATAATAATAACACATCTGAGCTTCAAAATATGATTTGATGTCTGCAGTAAAATTTTATGGTGGTTCTTTTCTTAGAACATTTTAACCCTCTAACTGCCATTTTAAGGGGTCATTTTAGTCCATTTTCAAAAACTAAGCACAGAAGTCTAATAAAACGTCCATTTAATGGGTTAAAATGTTCTACAAATATTTTCCTCATAAAATTTCACTAGGGGTTGTCAAATGTTTAAAGTTTCTGCGATATGCGCAAAATGCTTAAAAAGGGTCAAGTATATATAATCAATGTTTGTTATTTTTTTTACCAAAGCAGAGTTAAACAAGTAAGAGTGTTAAATTCGGCTGTGCCGAATCTTTTATACCCTCCAACATGCAAATAAATAAAAAAAAAAAATTGCAGGGGCGTCTTTTTTTTGGGGGGGGGGGGGGGGGTCGGTAGTGGTAATTGGGGGGCACAACTCCTCTCGAATAAGTGTTAAAAAAAATAATTCTTATGCTTTTTGCACTAAAGAAATACAAATTTATCACTATTTAAAAAAAAATTTATTCCACGCCCATAAAAAGGGGGGGGCGGACCGTAAACGATTTTTTCTAATTCTGTGGGTCCAAATGCAGGACCTTGAACTTCTTGTAGCATTAAAATGTTGGATTTGTTAAACAAAAACACAAAAAATCATGTAAAAATATGTTATTTTTCAAAGGTTTGTTTAGTTCTTTAAGGGGGAACTTTTTTCCCCCTGGTCCGATTTTGCCCATCTCCGAACTTAACCAGCCTATGAACATAAGACATATATGTGCCAAATTTCAGGAGTCTACCACTTTTATTTTGGACTGTATCGTGTCTTCCACAGACGGACAGACGGACAGACGGACGGACGGACGGACGGACGGACAGACGGACATCGCTAGAATGTCTTAGAATCGATCACTGATCAATAATATATACTTTATGGGGTCCTACACCGATATTTCGATGCGTTACACACGGAATGACAAAGTGAGTATACCCCCATACTGTAGTTGGAGGGTATAAAAATATCGACAAAAAACAGTGCAAATATACTTTTAAGCTTAAAATGATGTTGTAATGTGTTTTATAAAATTTTATGATGATTCTTTTCTTTGAACAAATTAACTCTCTAGCTCCCGTTTTAAAGGATCATTTTTGTCCTTTTTTAAAAGAAATACAAAAAAGTCTATAAAAAAGGGCAGTTAGAGGGTTAAAATGTTTTACAAATATTTTCTGCATCAAATTTTACTAGGGCGCGTCTAAGACAGATAGTTCGTCCAGCATATAGAAAATGCTTACAAATTTTAAAGTATTAAAAAATTTTGTTTTCTATGTGTTTAGTTTTTGAAAATGGACTAAAATGACCCCTTAAAATGGAATTTAGAGGGTTAAAATGTTCTAAGAAAAGAACCGCAATAAAATTTCATTGAAGACATCAAATCATATTTTGAAGCTCAGATGTGTTCTTATTATAGTATTTTTGACGTTTTCCAAACGCCTTTGATTAAAAAATAAAAACTTCAGTGGGCTATAAAAAAGAAATCCGAACTGACTTTGCAAAACCCTTTGGTGGTTTTGTCCACTTGATGGTCTACTTTCATATGGCGTTGAAGGCATTAAGGCTCAATGCAATGACCCAAAATTTGTTGCACAGTGTTATTAGTGCGAACCCTAAAAGTATATTTGTTATCGATAACAAAAATGTTCTATAAAAAATTTGTTATCGATAACAAAAATTTTCTATAAAAAATCTGTTATCGATACCAACAATTTTCTATAAAAAATTTGTTATCGATTACAAAAATCTTTTGGAAAAAATTTGTTAACGATAACAAAAATTTTGTTTTAAAAATTTTTTATACATAACAAAAGTTTTCTTTAAAAATTTGTTATCGATAACAAAAGTTTTCTATAAAAATTTGTTATCGATAACAAAAATTTTCTATAAACAAAGTTGTATATTTAATATTGATCAGGGATCGAACCTTAGACATTTAAGCGATGTTCGCCTGTCTGTCTGTTAAAATGGCGATCACGATAAAATTACATTACACAGATATGACTGAAACTTAACAAATTTACTTGTTAATATCGCTTCTGCGGTTCAAAAGTTATGAACGAAAAAGTAAGATTACCTCGAAAATTTTGATATATTCCACATAACCTAAAAATTAAAAGTGCTTTAATACGGCTTCACGGTGGTTTAAAATTGATTTTTTTTTTGGAAAAAATTAGACCATTCAGTAAGTACTAAACCGATTGCAGTGAAATTTATACCGGTTATAGCTAACGTAATTTCGAGCTTAAGTTTGGACGGTGGGACCCACATGTCCAATAGGGGCACCTTCGGGAGCCCCTAAAGTCGGACACCTTTTGCATACAAAAGCTTTAAGTGCTTGTCAACGTGTTTTTTATTATCCGATTTTTATGAAATTTGAATTTTTTAAAGCGCTAGTAAATACCTAAAAAAAGCAAGCTGAAAGTAGTCGTTATCTTACCATAACATATAAAATATCTTGATTTGTTAAAAAGTTACACTATTTTAAAGTTGAAAAAAAAAAATTGCGATTTTTTGCCCAAAAACTACCAAAATTCTTTTGTTTCCAGCTTAAAAGTTTCCTTCAGAACATGACAACTTTTTCGATTGATCTGAAGTCAACATCACGTAGATAAGTTTAAAAAAAAATAGCGTGTCAAAATTTTGTATTTTGTGCTCCCCAGCCTCATCGAAAGTTGAGTCATTTTTAACATAAATTTCAACTTTACCCCCCTGAGAAAAAATTTGGACCCCTCTGTTGAGCCTACCAAAGCAACCATAGACCTATAATATGTAAGTAGCTTACAACATGAATAGCTAATAATTCCCGCTTTTAATATAGGCGTGCCAGCAAAACATTGTAAAAAATCTGATTTTTTGGAAATTTGTAACAAACAAATTGGGAATTGGGGGGAATCCTTTCATCAAATCTTTATATTTTGTTTTTTTCCTATAGAAAATGTATGAGGACCACCTTAAGGGTTGGAGATTAAGGATTGGTATGTTCTGAGAATGTTGGTATTGAAAAAATATTGGAGGTCGGTCATACATTAAACTCATCTAGGGGCAACCCTGGGGCAGTTAGAGCGGTGGGAACAAAATTTTTATTAAATGACATTTTGTATGGAAGCTCACTTAGGGAGTGGAGAAAGGGGGTAGGTATGTTCGGAAAAAATGTTTCGGGGGGAAAAAATAATGTGTATCGGTCATACAATTTACCCCTCTAGGGGAAACCATGTAAGCGCTACGAGCTGGTGTAAAAAAAACAAAATTTTAAATAAAACAAGTGAGAGTGTTAAATTCGGCTGTGCCGAATCTTTTATACCCTCCAAAATGTAAAAAACATGAAAAAAAAATTTGCAGGGGCGTCTTTTTTTTTGGTGAGGGGGGTGGGAGACATTGAGGGACACCCTCCTCTTGCGAAAGATGTTATCAAATGGATTTATTATGATTCATGCACGTATTTAATCCAATTAATCATAATTAAAATAGATTTTTTATATCCATGCCCACAAAAGAGGCGGGTCAAACTTTATATTTTTTTTTTATCCGCTGGGTCAACATGCAGGGCATTGATCTTTCTCCGATATAAAAATGTTGTATTTGCCTAAAAAAAGCACAAAAAACCCTGCAAAAAATACCGTTTTTCAGAGGTTGGTTTAGTTCTCCAAGGGGGAACTTTTTCCCCCTTGGTCCGAAATATTCGTGCCAAACATCGAAAGCCTAGCTCTTTTATTTTGGACTGTATCGTGACGGACGGACGGACGGACATCGCTAGAATGTCTTAGAATCGATCACTGATCATAAATATATACACTTTATGGGGTCCTAGACCGATATTTTGATGCGTTACACACAGAATGACAAAGTGAGTACACCCCCATACTGTAGTTGGAGGGTATAAAAATGTATGGGTCCCACCATAAGGGTTAAAGATTGAGGGTAGGTATGTTCTGACTAAATGTTGGTATTGAAAAAATATTAGAGGTCTGTCATACGCTTGACTAGTCGAGGGGCAACTCTAGGGCAATTCCAGAGGCGAGAGCAAATTTCATTAAAATGCCAATTTGTATGGGAGCCCCCTTAAGGGTTGCAGATAGGGAGTAGGTTTGTTCAGAAAAAATTTTGGGGTGTAAAAATTAATGAGGGTCGATCTTACATTGCACCTCTCTAGGAGCGACTCCCAAGAAGGATTTTGGTGTTTTTCACCACCAACATTTGCTACGATGAGCAGCCATTTGCCCCACAATTACCTCGGATTCGTATAGAAGAAGTCTCAGATTCTGAGACATTTTTCGTAAGAAAAAGTTTCAGATTCTGAGACATTTTTCTTAGAGAAAAAGTTCCACATTCTGAGAATTTTTTCTTATAAAAAAAGTCTCAGATTCTGAGAATTTTTTCTTATAAAAAAAGTCTCAGATTCTGAGACATTTTGCGTATAGAAAAATTCTCAGATTCTGAGACAATTTTCGTATAAAAAAGTTCTCAAATTCTATAACATTTTTCGTATAGAAAAATTCTCAGATTCTGAGACATTTTTCTTATAGAAATAGTATCAGATTCTGAGATATTCTTCGTTCAGAAATTGTCTCAGATTCTGAAACGTTTTTCGTATAGAAAAAGTCTCAGATTCCGAGACAATTTTCGTATAGAAAAAGACTCAGATTCACATTTTTCTTATAGAAAAAGACTCAGATTCACATTTTTCTTATAGAAAAAGTCTCAGATTCTGAGACATTTTTCTTATAGAAAAAGTCTCAGATTCTGAGACATTTTTCTTATAGAAAGTCTCAGATTCTGAGACCTTTTTCTTATAGAAAAAGTCTCAGATTCTGAGACATTTTTCTTATAGAAAAAGTCTCAGATTCTGAGACATTTTTCTTATAGAAAAAGTCTCAGATTCTGAGACATTTTTCTTATAGAAAAAGTCTCAGATTCTGAGACATTTCTCGTATAGAAGAAGACATTTTTCTTATAGAAAAAGTCTCAGATTCTGAGAAAAAGTCTCAGATTCTGAGACATTTTGCTTATAGAAAAAGTCTCAGATTCTGAGACATTTTGCTTATAGAAAAAGTCTCAGATTCTGAGACATTTTTCTTATAGAAAAAGTCTCAGATTCTGAGACATTTTTCTTATAGAAAAGGTCTCAGATTCTGAGACATTTTTCTTATAGAAAAAGTCTCACATTCTCAGACATTTTTCTTATAGAAAAAGTCTCAGATTCTGAGACATTTTTCTTATAGAAAAAGTCTCAGATTCTGAGACATTTTCTTATAGAAAAAGTCTCAGATTCTGAGACATTTTTCTTATAGAAAAAGTCTCAGATTCTGAGACGTTTTTCTTATAGAAAAAGTCTCAGATTCTGAGACATTTTTCTTATAGAAAAATTCTCAGATTCTGAGACATTTTTCGTGTAGAAAAAGTTTCAGATTCTGAGACATTTTTTAGATTCTGAGAAATTTTTTGTATAGTTAAAGTCTCAGATTCTGTGATATTTTTCGTATAGAAAAAGTCTCAGACTCTGAGACATTTTTCGTATAGAAAAAAAGTCTCACATTCTCAGACATTTGTCGTATGGAATAATGTCTAATGTTTTTCACCAATTTTTTTTTGCGATTTTTTTTTTTTAATTTTTTTTTTAATCATTGCGAAGGGTATAAATAAATTCGGCAAGACCAAATTAAACTTTTTATTTGGTTTTGTTCAAGCTGCCTGAGAACAAAAAATAACTAAA